>QEYC01000223.1:0-600000 GCA_009935795.1 Pholiota adiposa | reverse complement strand
CAAACTATGCCGCCAGTGCAACCAAGAAACATGACTCCACGCACATCACCACAACTCTCTTGTAAGGTAATGACACCCTCTGCACACCTAGGATTGCTTGCATACGTCGTTCGTGAGATAGCAAGCGAATAGCTATCAGTATAGATAAAACAAGATTGACCCCAACTGTTGTAGCTATTGCCGCAAAGGGGAATACTTTGTAAATTATAAGCATGCAACCAGCGAAAACTAGAAAATTCATAAGAGCAAATTCAAGCGATGCCCATTGCCTAGACTTGGAAAATGAAATTTACCTATTGAAACTACCCAAATGAAAGCCAAGAATATTCTGACTAGGATATTGACGAGATTGTAAAGCACCCAGCACCGCCATACCTATATATAAAAATGAAAACATTGTGGACACCTCTAATTCAAAGAAGTATATGCTCACCATTAAGCTGTCGGCCCCAAGGATGCCAAGGGGTAGCGCAATATTGCCCATTGTAATGACAGATACCCCAGAGTCTGGGTGAAACAAGAGCTCATTCACGGACACAATGTCTCCCACAAGTCCCGCTGTGCTGATTGCCACCATCAACACTACATAGCACAGTATAAAGCGTCGCGTCCTCGCAGAGTAGGCGCCGGTTTCCTTTAATTTGATGCGAAAAGTAATAGTAGCAAGCACAATTACATAGCACCAGCCCATTGTCGAGAGGATGGTAGCATGCAACATGGACTGCGAGAATGAATCAATGCCACATCCCATTTTTTACCTGAAGATTTCTGTTTGTAATACAAATGGTGGTGACTCGTGAGGATGAGAACTGGGGAAAGGAACAGTTAACTAGAAGGTTGCCCTAAGCGGACGAGCTCATAAACAACTTCGACATTGAAATATTCCAACCATCTGTTATGATACAGCTAGATTGATAGATGCGTTGTGCCAGAAATACCCTGACAACATGCCCATGAAGCCCATAGACTTGATATCAACGATGATGAAATTTTTATAGCTCCGTAATTCACGCATTCGCCCATTCTTAGCCACGCAGAGCTGCTGAATTAGACACAGCGAAAAGCGAGGGAAGGTATCGAAGATACATAGAACGCGGGAAAGAGACTTTTCGACGTAACAGAGAAACGGCTGAGTTGCGAGTAGCCTCTGAAGACACAAGGAACGGATGGTCGAATCATGGCGAAATAAGCGGACCGAAGATGAAGAGGATGGAGACAGTGGGTTGAGAGAGAGACTCGCCGGGGTAGTAATAGAAAGCCAAGCCAGGACCCCATAATCAATCGCGCCTGCGCAGCGACAGAAAGAGCAGATTCGACGGGGCGGTGGGTGGAAACCAAGGCGGGAATTAATCGCATTAATCGCTAGAATTCGAATGTGCTGGGTGCGCACATTGTCTCAGCGATGAGCAGGAACTCATAGAGATCGCATATGAAACACCTATTTCGTCCAAGAACCAGTCGTCATTAGCTACGTTGAAGATACAAGGAAAAAAATTGTTGAATGAAATGGAAGCTCACCACATGAAAGTTGAGCACGCACATCAGCGAGGAATGTCGCACTGAAGTTGGACCCTCGGGTTTCTCATCTAAGGATCCAAAATGAACAACTACCCTAACGAAATCAGGAATGATTAGACAGTGGAAACAGTCATAAATGCCGAATAAGTACCTCCTTGAATGCTCAGCACTCTGCTCTAAGCCCTCAATTAGCATATCACACTCCAACGACAACTTCCGCAAAACAAAACAAAAACCCTCAGAACGCTGCTGAAAAGGAGGGTAAGCCACTGCGAGTCTGCGCAGTGAAAAATTGAACGATAGTGACATCCTTCGACGAAATGGGCTTCTTGAAGTGACAGACGACGAAACGCAAAGGCGGAGCAAAGCCACTGCTCAGCATCGGGAGTCCTTTTGCGAGGTTCCTAGCATTGCCCATCTGACGTGATCGAACAAGGGTTCATTGCGAACACTGCAGAAAGACGGTGCAACAACAAAGCATCGTCAGTTGTGTACCGATAACTTGAAGAAAAAGAGGGTATGGACGATGATGAGGACGAAGGCGGGACTTCCTTTGAGACGGTTTATAGAGGTGGTCCTTCACAATGAGTCGCAAGATTGGCGAGCGCAGATAGACAACGAGAGGTCCTAGAGCTGATAAGCAAAGATAACAGAAGAATCAAGAGAAACACACACCCACCCACACCGACCACTTATTTGCATCCATTCTGCGATAACGATCTCCTCCGCCACTTTACAAGCCCCTTGAGACGGACGAGCAAGATGTTCTTGGTCGACGGGTATATAGTTTCGGCCATTGATATTTCTGCGCTGACGCGGTGGACGGACGGAACGAGTCCAACGATCGCGAAAGCCGAGACAACGAGGAATCTTCAATTGTGTAACGAAATCTTGTTGAAGGAAAGTATAGGGACGAGGACAAAACAGACTTTGAGGCTGCATGCAGGTAGAGGTTGCCCTTCAAGCTTCAATGCTTGACCGCGCAAAAAGAAGAAAAATCGCAGATATACGAGCATCTCTTTAAATAAGGGCGCGGGAAATACGCTAACAGATAGAGACACGCAGTACCAGCTTCGCGCGACTCGACGAGCCCCAGTCCTCACCAAGTCCAGAGGAATGGGACCTGCGACGAAATACATGACGGCCCAAGTCGGAGGGAGTAGGGGGCATGAAAATGCGGGTGGAGGGGAGGAAATGATTGTTCGAAAGGGAGGCGGGCTATTTACGTTGAAGGGTACACGCTCCTTCGGGTGCTTCGGGTGGCGTCAAAGGCCTGGGAGCAAGCAGAGGATGAGGTTAAAATGGCGCGAATGAGGACGGAGGAGGAACGGAGGGGGACCATGATGGGAGGGAGGGAGGAGCGGTCTTTCGAAAGGGATGCAAACTGCTTGCATTGAATGGCAGATCCCCTTAGCGACAGCCTGAGGGTGTAGCGGGCAGCAATAAGCGGATGAACTGAGATTGGCGCGAGCGACGACGGAAGAGAGTCTTAAGGAGCTGAGGACGGGAGGGGAGGGGAGTCTGCGTTGACGAGCACCCTCTTCTTCAGATATTAGAGTCGTCGTAGTCACAACTGAAGAGATCAATTTCTGGCATGACTGACGAGGGAGGAGGGTCACGAAGAATCGTTCGCTCTAACACAAGAGCTTGAAGGAAGGGAAAAGGGACGTAAGCGAGACTCGCTATGAGATGGAATATGGACTCGAGGTTGTCCTGAAGTACCTGACGATGCAGAACATTGCAGCGCAAGCCGGTGGTTCTGCGTGGCTTGGTGGGTAAAAATAAGAGAGAGGGAGGAGAAAGGAGGCTCACCTATGTATATGATCACCGCCTCCACAGATCCGAGCTCGCGCTTCAGGCCCTCTCGAATACCATCGCATCGATCTATCCAGTGTTAGAGTAGTAGGAGCTATATTGACTGCTAAGGGGCGCGAGAAATACGACGACTGATAAAGACGCGTACCGATTTCGCGAAAGACGGGAGGCCCTAGTCTTCACCGTGACCAGAGGAGCGGGACCTGCGACAAAATACACGCTACGGCCCAAGTCGGAAGGGAGTAGGAGGCATGAAAATGCGCGAGGGATTGTTCGGCAGTGATGCGGACGGCTCGTGTTGACGGGTACACGCTTCTTGGGATCCCGGAGTCGTCGTGGTCACGATTCACAGCTAAGGAGATGAAGTCGTTGCGAGCGACGACGACGGAGGAACTAGGGCAAGATGAGGCTAAAGGAGGACAAGCGATTATGGCTGCGAAATAAATGTGAGCGGTGCAAAGAAATACACGCTGAGCGGCCAAGCCGGGTAGGAGTATGTGGGATGATGAAATTGCGAGTGGGGGAGGAAGCGGTCGTTCGAACGGGAAATGGACTGCTCGCGTTGACGGGTATACGCTCCTTAGCGTCTTCAGCTTCAGATGCAAGCGCGAAGTGGATGAGGTGAGATTGGCCTGAATGAGAACGAAGGAGTTGCGAAGGAGGAGGCGGGGACGGGAGTTCTCATTCAACAAAGGCCGGCCCGGATCATCCCGGGGCCGCCAGGATGTGAGCCTTTCGAACTTGAACGTTTCCCTCCGTTTCAACTTCTCTCTCCTCTTATCGACCTTTTCCATTCTATATTTTTGGAGGCCCTCATATATTCTGCATCTCATCCCAATCGACGCCTTTCCTTCCGCAAGTTGCGCGGTGCATAGAAAGGAAATACCGTGTAATTCAACGTTGACAAAACGAAATGTCAAGTTAATGTTTTTTCTACCTCACTCGAAGGCTCTTAGTCACCTTTCTCCACCATTGTACAGCACCCATATCGCGCCAGATACATTTCCCTGTACACTATCCACCTGTTTTTAAAGCTCGCCAAATATCCTGCATCTGCATCGCCCATAAACCCTGATTTTTCGTTAGATTTTTATTGGAGACGATCATTCATGGGAAGTCGGACGTGATACAGCCTCTACTAGCTCTTCACTTTGGTTAGAATTTAAAGAGTAGGTGAGAGCTCTTCAATCTCAACGTGAGGATATGTTCTCATTAATCTACTGTAACCTTGCCGCCACCATGCTTTTACCCTCACGGCGTTGTTGCTGCGCCGGCTCCTCCGCCCATGATATCCCCGGCAGCATGCACATTCTGAAGGTACGTACCTATTCCCTTTCCGTTCTCGCTGTCTGACAGTTTGAAAGAGCAAGAAATTGGAGCGGTGGAGACGGCAGATCTGTACGAGGCGGGCGTGCGGACGGGTTGTGGTGGGACAAAGGCAAAAGCGATGTTGACTGTCTACGCAGGCGCAGACACTCTATCTACTCGTACACGTGACTACCTACGGGGCGCGTTGTCCGGTTACAGCGGAAATGACATATTTTTCAAGGTAAGTTCACTTTGTTGCCTTTTTGTCCTTTCATTTACGATATATCGAAATCAGTATCTCATTGCAGGCCAACATCCGCAAGCCGCCTTCGACACTCGACACTCCACGCTCCACCTTCAATCCTCAAAACACCACCTTCGATCCTCCAAACATCTCCTGCGATCGACGCGAAACTATTTCGCAGAGCCTTCTCCTTCTCCAACGACGTGTTCGACCCTGGCCTCTGGCTCGTTCTGCAGAGGACCCTCGCCAGATCCAGCACCCTCTCCACGCTCGATCTCTTCGACGCCACCAGGCTGCCTGACTTCGCTCGCCGTATGAAGTTCGCTGGTTTGGAAGGGACCGTCGTCTAATCCAGCGCTCTCTACGACTGCGATCCCTTCGGCGTCGCCGACATCGATGGCCAGATGAGGTTCATCAGTCTGAAGATGCGTCTCTGCATCGTCAGCGTCGCTGAATCTGTTGATGATGTTGTGTGATAATGCTGGGGCAGCTACGTCTGACGACGATGGGGGCTGCACGGGCGACAGATCCGGGGGAGTATATTCAATAATTGCCTGATCGCCTTTTGTTTCCTGAGTTTCGTTCGGCTGAATGAAGGACGCATGAGAGACGAAGCGAGGAGGACCATCATCAAGATTAATTTGCGGGTTTGTTGTACTATTCTTATTGTCGGCCATAGGTGAGTCCCCACCACCGAGGATTTGTTGTCGTTCTCCCACATCGTGATCATCGTGGATAGGTCCGGGGTACATCAGCGATGCTGGATGCGGGTTTTCGTGCACGACACGTACATCGTGATCACTGTCCTGGATGGATGGGTTCAACACTGTGAGATTGTTCAAGTTGATTTCCGGGGCAGGCACAGGCAATACAGGCGGAATGGCAACAGTGACCATCATGGTCCCGGTGGTATCTGCTCCTTGCGATGAGGGGCCGAGATGAGAGTCGAGGCCATTTCCTTCAATTAAAGTTGGACCTAGGGGTTGATGATTCCTGTTTAAATTTCTCACTAATATTGAATGAATGAACTCACCTGGATTTGCAGTGTCTAGGCCTATTTTGTGGCCAGCTTCAAAGAGAAGATCCCACCATTCATCTGAAAATCTGTCCATGAGCTTATCTTTCCAGATAGAGTAATCCTCGTCTTTGAATCGTTTCTCAAGCACATCATTCTTCCTATCAGATGTCCAAGTCCTATGCTGGAGCAAAGCTTCAAGCAAATTCCTGAGTCCTGGAGAGAGTCTGCTATTGGTAAGTTGGAGTGGGAAGTCAAGCCCTTCCAACCAATGTGGGAGGTTCCACATAAAGATTGAGGCCAGATAGAACAAGACACTTGGGATATCCTCCTGGGGATGCGAGGTTGAGTTGGACATCTCTTTATTGAGATGCTCAGCAACAAACTTGAAGACAGAGATATATTGAGCTTCAATTTCCTGGAGCTGCTGCTGGCCAAGGATATCTTCTGTGCCTATTCTTGCTGTCCAATTGCCCAGATAACAGAGGATGGGTACCATTTCTGAGTGTGCACACAGGGCATGCAAGGACTGATCTACTGAAATATTATGCAGAGCAGCTGAGTAGAAGACTGCACTGAGCATATCCACTACAGATGAGTATACTTGATCTGGACAATTTTGAGTGATTAAGATGCAGTGCTGTAGGAAAATACTGAATGGACCTACAATAGTTTTCAAGTGACTGAAACTTGTGACCCCAAGACTTCTCCTCAAGAATGGTGGGTGTAGAGGAAGGAAAATCATGAACAGATGTGCGAGGTGGAATGTGGCCTTGCCTAATTATTTGGGTCCACAATTCTATCTGGTATTGGGCAAGATTGGACAAGAAATGTGTGTCTAGCAGCAATCCCAGAAAATAAACTTTTTGATCCTGATGAAATAGCAGAATTTCCATGTGGTGAATGTAGTCAAATAGAGTATTGGAATCCACTTGGCCAAATTTGTAGACACCACCATGGATAAGCCTTTTTGAAAGAGAGCAATAAGAAATAGAAAGCAATTGCTCAAAGTAATTATTGCGGCGATCTTTTCATTGGGTATCCCAAAATGTTGGTTGGTTTATCCATACAGATCTAGAAAGCTGTTCAAAACAGAGGGTAGCTGCCTCAAGAAATTCCTTGGTATGTTTGGCACTAGGAGTCTCCTTTACTGCCTTGAGCAAGATCTGGGTCACATCACTGAAAGGAAATTCTTTATTCCACCTTTGTCGATGTTCATATAAATAAGGATCTTTGTCATAGATGCGGTGGTGGCACACATCTCGTAAGGAAACCCATTCTCGATCAAATATAGGCCAAGATTTCCAGTTTTGGGAGTCCCAGAGTAAATATATAGATGGGGCCAAGTGGCGCAGTGAGTTTGGTAATGGATTGAGATCTGCTTCCCATGAATATTTAGCCTTTTGAACTGAGAATCTGGGAAATAGATGGAAAAACCCAGTAATAAGAAGTGCAACAAGCACACGAAAAGCTTGTGATTGGGGTGACTTGTAGGCGCATGGAGTGGGGACTGATGTACGAGGATAGATAATGTCACGAACAAAGAAGGACAGGGATTGGAAGGTAGGAAGAACAGTCGTAGTGCCGAGGAATAGTAGCGTAACACCAACTATTACAGCGACAGGAACCGCGAGCCTCGCTCCGAGAGGCAATGCAAAATCAATCATTCCCGCTAAAAATAGGACGAGTGCTCCTTGAAGAAGTAATGGTAGTCCAGCGAATATATGAGGAACATACCATGCATCAAGGGCCTGCAATCGCATATGGAGGATGGCAACCTTTTCCTTTCCAGAGAAATGGTTGGGATAAAACTGATGCTCGCGCAGCCACTGGAGAGCAATAGTGCCGACAAGGACAGTGGTAAGGGAGAGGATGAGACTAAAGAACCAGAAGACATTGATTCGGACTGAAGAGGGTGTCTGGGTGAAGGGGGCATTTATTGATGCTAGATCAATGGATGGAGGGAATGGAGTGGAATTATTGAGGCTGGCTGCAATGTGGAAGAGCAGCCCAACAACGGCGGCATTGGGATCTGGTTGGAGGAATTTGTAGGATTCGATTACAAAGGCCGTGACCACAGCAGAGAACAGACCGGCCTGCAAAGAATGTAAGGGCATCAAAAACTGTTATTGCAAAGCACTTACAAAGATCAGCAAATTCTGGACTTCTTCTTTCCAAACATTGCAACGCGCAGTATCCGCCTCGAGTTCAGGCTTCAATATGACCTCCCATGGATCGCCTTCCACCTTGGGCCTATGCTTGAAGATGTACGGCCCTTTGGGGTCTGCGGGTTTGACATTATTCGCCGGCGCCGTTGTTTCCTTGACTGCATCAGCTGCCCAGTCTCGCTCACGTGCACTCACTTTATACTCACTGGCGGATCCGGATTTCCTCCAGAGCTTGCTTGTATACCGTCCGAATTGCGCTCACTCATAGGAAAGAGGATTGTCTTGCGAACAGTGCAATGTGAGGGTTATTGTTCAAAGAGCGGTCTAACGTGGGACGCCCATCACGAGGATGCTGTGAGGTGCGTATGTAAGAATAGCCTGGGCTGTGTGTTGAGAATAGGCAGAACTGTTTGACATGTGGTATCATCATATTTATTCAGTACATAGCCCCGAAGATACAGTCTATACTACTCTGTTGTTGTAAAGAAGCATATCATAAAATCAATAAGGGCTGAAAATGCAGTCCCAAATGCGGCCCCACCCCCTCCCATCGCACCAAACCCGACATCATCAATTAAATGGACCAGAGACTTATCCACTGTCCAAGTAAATCCTAAGAAGACATATTTCAAATCTTGATGTTGGTAACTGAATCGGCGAAACGTGCGAGGAAAGTATATTTCCCGACGAGGTCAAATAGTCGCTCGATGTGCGGAATCGTGGAAGCCTCCCGCTCCACGTTGCCCAGCGAGTCAAATACTTGATGCCCTTCATTTGACAATAATGGGAAATATGTCAGCGTCGTCAACGTCAATAGAACGTGCGGTATTCGAGGTTTCCAATGAGGTGAAAACTGTCGACGGTGCTGAGAATGAACCGATAATCCGTAAATAATGTGAATCCTCTGGCTGACCTGTATTAGCAAAAACAGAGCGTCGAGAGGCGTTGTGATTGCGAGCCAGCATGACGAAGTAGTGGTTTTACTTCAAGGCGTACACTACCCATGTATATGCTGTCTAGAACCAAGAGTCACAGCAGTGCCAGCACAAGAATATCCTATCATTCGACTGTTCCAAAAAGAGCCCATTACAGACTGAACGCACAAAGAGACGTGAATATGGCAGAAACTCGCCTCAGCTCGGAAAGTACGCTCTATCACCCTGCAGCTCTTCTATCTCAGATCTCTGGAAGTTAGATCGCAATCGATCAGAAGACAGGTTATGAGCTCGAAAAAGGCCACTCACAAACATCCTTCTCTAGAAAGTAAAGGCAGTAAACCATCTACGATATCGCACATATTCGCGCATTTGTTAACGGTCGAAAGGCCGCGAGACTTCGTCGATACCATCAATGCTGGCCTGAAACAGCTTTCGAAGGATGTCCCCTGACCTTCGTCGTACGTACAGGAACTTGAGAGTCATGCAATGAGGGCGAGGGAAGACGTGGTCATCAAAAGACGGTCACCATGCATATCTGCAGTCGGCGTCGCTGACGGAACAGGGTGGATGGATGGATGCCTGATTCATATACCATAGGCATAGTATTTTGTCAGCCTGATATTCAACGACAGCCCGTGGCTGTCGGCGTCAATGAGGGCGAAGATTCCAACAGGAGTGATGCCAGTGGTGAGAGGGAACAGTCAAAAATACATCGTCCGACGTGGCGAATGAACGACGGTGGCTGTGTCAGCGCCTATCCTTATCGATGGCATGGATCCGCTTTCATCGCGCTCCGATGAGCTGGGATAGATACCCAACGGCAGAAACCATCTTATACGATATGCGGTAGGGCTTGCTCTTCGATCTCACTTCCATCATTCCGAGTGCGCGCTCAGGCTAATTCGCGTAGCACCGCAGAGGTCACTGAATGGGACAGAGAGCGAAAATTGAGGGAACGTGACGAAGGAAGACGAGCGCCATTAAAAGCCGCATATATATCACGCTATAAAACGTGAGAGTGAAATGGTTGGGTGGAGAGTGGCCTGTGAAGATGCAGGTAGTGGATGGTCGAGTGGATCGACGTATGGGCAGGCAATTCGCTGGGGTAGAAATAGATACGATGTCGTGGTCGGGAAGAAGCGTAGCTAAATGTTTGAAGGGACAGAGGGTTTCATGCGCAGTCTTTTTAGCGGGGAGCGCAGGACATGTACAGAGAGCGTCGCTAAAGTTCCTATTGATGTCCAAGGATAATACTTTTTTAGCTACTCGCGACATTTTGAATATTTAAGAAGAAAATTCACCTCAAGAGGTTCGACGAAACATCCATTCGTAGATATCGAAAAGAAATAGGGTTGATGTTGTCAAGCCTCAACGTCCATCGAACATGAATCATAAACACTAGCAGCTGCCAGCACGAAATCAGGATTGAGCAGACGAAAGGAGGCATTTTAAATGGGGGATACATACCTCCTTGAACATTCTGTCCTCGATTTCCTTCTACCTGCACAGCGCACTACAATGACGACTTCCGGAAAAGCAACTACAAATTTAATGCTGCAAGATTCGGTGTACGCACCACAACGACAGCGATCTTCTCCGGAACAGACGCAAGGCCGGGGCATTGAATATTACAGGAAGACGATGGGCGGCAGCGAAGCCGCTGTTGGCAAGAGGGTCAAGCACGACGCTCGCTATCTGCGTGCGCATGATTCCTTTTGATGCTGACGTGGCGGACAGATGGAACAAGTTTCAGCGATTGCGAGAGCTACGAGAAACAAATAATTGTCAGATCTGACACGTGAACTTGAAGGCAGTGAAAGGGAGAAGTGACAAGGACGAGACTCACTTTGAGACCCCATACAGAGAGGGCTGTCATTCATCGCTTGATGGGGTGCCGAAAATCGGCTCGTAGACAGACAGTAGATGTCCAGTACTACAGACTCAATCGGCGAAAGTTACAGAGCGAGAAAAGGGGGAGAGGCTCACCCAGATTCACCACATACGCGGATCTGAACTTCGTGCAACACTTCCTCTCGCTATCGTCGCATCCATCCCTGAAGTCCGGAAGGGCTAAACCATCTGATAAGGACGGGGGCAACAAGACAACGGATAAAGACACGTACCGATCTCGAGCGAGTCGAGGAGCCCAAGTCTTCACCATGTCCAGAGGAAGTGGACCTGGGACGACATACACTGTACGGTCCAAGTTGAGAGGGGGATGCAGGATGACAATCTGTGTGGGGGAGGGAGGAAGCTATCGTTCGAAATGGAGGTGGACTGTTCGCGTTGACGGACAGACGCTTCTTAATGGCTTGTAGCTGGTAGAAATGAGCAGATGAGGTGAGAATGGCGCGAGCGACGGCGGAGGAGCGCCTTAGGGAGACGAGGGCGGTGTTGAATGCATGGGCTGAACGGGCGATTACGGCTGCGAGACGTAAGCGGAGAAGGAGATACATGGGAAGAGCGGAACTCACGCGCGCAGAGGATATCCAACGATGAACAGGTTGTGATAACGACCATAGTAACTAGTAAGAGATGACGCCGACGGCGATGCAGAGGCAGATCCAAGTTGCAACGTTGAGATTGAGGGTGTCGCTGAGCACTGAGATCTGAGATCTGAGAGCTGCGCTGAGGAAGCGTTGGCTGCCTGCTTATGAAAGAGTTAGGGTTATTGGAGATACATATCTAGTGGATTCGACGACATCGTCCCTGCGGAGGAAAGAGCCTCGACGGGGAGAGAGGAGAGCCACGAGCAGGGAATTCTCGTTCCAAAAGGCCGGTCCGGGTCATTCCTCCAATTTGATGCCTCTGCCTTCGCCCACTCGAATCCCACCCAACCTTTCTGGATATCTTTTCGCAATGGGTCTTTCGGTCCTGGCATGAGACGGTGATGATGACACTTTCCTTCTCTCCGATATGCGTCCCGTACAAGTCTATCGTTCCATCTTCCTCGCTACCCAAGTTCTCCAGACTCCAGTGGTACGACCCCTTGCCCCGTCTACCTCTCTCACATCTGGTTCGCTCTCAGCATCTTCCAGCTTCTCTGCCCGGCATCTTATATCGTCACACGCCTCGCTGAAGGATGCTCTCCTTAGGCAGATGTTGATTATCCTGGATTCCGTATCACAAATCAACTGTGGGTCCACGTCAAAAGTAACATTTTAATCAGCGCCAAATCACATTGATCAAGCTGTGGGCGAGCACTGCCTGCTGATCCTATGTTACAAAATGAGTCAAAGCCTTCATGTTACGCGGTTTTGTGGGTTTCCGATACGTTTGTATTCCACTTCCGCTATCTCATCCACCTTCCCCGACTGATCGATGTCCTTTCCTGAAGAACCACTCGACTCTTCCGTTGGTTACTATCCTGCAGAGATTAATCAAAAAATCTATCAAATTAACAACGGATACTGGTCGATCATACGCAAGTTGGGCTGGGGTCCACGCTCTTCAACATGGCTCGCGATCAACTACTGGGGCAGTAAGTATGCAGCAGTCAAGATCTTCACAGCCTCTGCCACCCGCGACCTCTCTGCGGCGAATGAGCAGAAACTTCTGTACCTCGTCGAGGATGTCCCAACTGGCGAAATGTGCCAAATCATAGACAATTTTTACGAAGAGAGCTCTTGGGGGGACCATCTTTGCTTGCTGATGAGGATGTTGGATCCCCTGTCTGTGGAGAGGCTGCGCCTCAGCAACACCGAAAAGGGCCAGTATCTGCCCCTGTATATGGTGCAAAAGATTGTCGCCGATATGCTTTGGTCGTTATTTCATTTAGAGGCGAGGGGAATTATCCACGGAGGTGCGCGTGCTCTGATTAAACATTTCGAACTCACTCTAATATATATATATTCAAGCCGTTCTCCCTGACAATTTTCTCTTCTGGACAGCACAAGCTGCATGCGATATCAAACCCAATCTCGAAAGATGGCCTTGCTGTAGCATGGTTAGTATCATCGGGAAAGACGGGAAGAAATACCGTACACTGCGGTCGCAACCTCTGAGGCCACATTATTACAAATGGGATGACAAGATTGAATCTTTCGCTTGGGGATCTATTTGCCTGAGCAATTTCTCGTATGGTATGCCACCTTTACCTACAATTATGATAGAGAACTAATAAAAATTCTCTTTCATTCTTAGCTCATCGCATCGGCGACCCACGACTTCTTAGTTCACCCCCCACCTAACTTCCACCTGAAGTTCTTTTGCGCGGAAACGCTGTAGATTGTTCCGCTGATATTTGGATGCTCGCGTGCTCGGTAAGCATTATGTTGCCCAAGTCTTTCTATAAATCACTTGATATTTGACTGATGCACTGACCGATATCCTCCTCGAATCCTAGGCGTACCTCTTAGCCACCGGAACCCCCTTATTTTCCGAATCCTACGTCGCTTCCCCTCTCAAACTTGCACAAGAGACTATCCCAAAGCTGGAGAGCCTGCTTAAGAAGAATGGCGAAGTTCGGAAAGTCGAGATTCCTGCGTTCGCTGCGTTCCTCGGGCTGTGTCTTGTTATAGACCCTACAAAGAGGGCGACTGTGACCGAACTTCTGTTTGAAAATGATTGGGTGGATGAAGGTATCATCACATGAAGGGGGATTATCATTTTTAAATCATAAATGAGCACCGGTTAGGTTCGCATTGGTTCGCACCACCAAGAAATCATGACCTACTTAGGCTCAACTAAGCAACCCACCCACGTGCAAACGTGAGTGGGGCTTATAACAAAGTAGGGGTTTTCATCAGGGCAGTGTAAATTTCTGGCTTGTTTATTTAATATCTGCTCTATCGTTATTCCTGGCTGCTCGGACATGAGACAAAGTTTTTTCTACTGTTAATTATCTCTATGTATATGAATTTTATTTTATTTTATTGTCCTCAGAATGTCCGAATAACTTAAGAATAAAAGTAGTGTCTGTTTTGCTAGTCTTTTGCGTTTTGATCACCGGGGTCACACGCGGGTCACACCGCACCGCCATATCCGCAGGCGAGAATCAGCGTCGACTAAGCGTCGACTTCCTCCCCGCCTCGCTTTCATCATGCCTCTCAAACGCAAACCCGGCCAAAGTAAACTCCAACTCACGGTCGAAAAGGTCAAGGCCTCTGGATGGCGCTCAATTAATGAATTCGTTGAAGCTTTCTACAATGAACCGGCCTACTCTGCTCAGAGTTTGCGCTATCAGCCTGATGCTACCTTCACGCCTAGTCGTATTCTCGATATCTGGATGACACAAGTTTTTCTGCAATGTTTTTAGTGGACATATCACTATCACCACACTGTTGAACCCAGCTAGTGCCATTGTGATTGCTAGCAAAGTGAACACCAAAGATTTTCCTGACCCCGTTCCTGCCAGTCCAATTGATTATTGCATCGTGTCCTTCAAGAGCCTTCAAGCACCTTCTCGGCAAGATTAACCTGCCAATCTCGAGGCTTATATTTAAAGATTTGACTCTTTACATCCTCTAGAACGGAGGTTGGAACTTTCTTGCCTACTCGAGGCCGTCCGAGTGATTGCGGGTCGCGGTTGCCTGCTTTCTTCAACGTGGTGTGTCAAATGGTGATTTAGGTGTATTAAGGGCTTGTAACGTAGAAGTTAGAGGTGCTCTACTGAGCACTGGTGTCGATATTTTCAAAGGAGTGTCTTGATTAGCATTTTCAGAGCGTGAAAAGCTCATTAGTAGGGTATTAAGGTGAAATTTATTCTACATTCATGCTTGTCACATCTTATCACTCCGGTAACTAAGATTTTGTATTGGATATTGTGAAGACTACAATTCATAATCTAATGAATGTGTTTTTAAACACTGCCCTGCCATGTGACCTACTTTAGTACAAGACCGTCCACGATGTGGACGGGATTGGTACGAGACTAATGACCTACTGACCTATGCCCAACATCGGCGTCTAAGATCCTTTGAACTTCGTGCGATCTCACCCTATTCATAGAGTAGAGCGAGGCTCAAATGTACAAGACATAGTGTCCAAATCGGACAAAGCTACCTACCGGTACCCTAATCTTCTTTCTCTATTTAGACCCAACAGAATCTTGAAATGAGGACAATCAGCCTCAATTACGAGGCTTTTACGCAGTAAAACTGAGTTCCTTTACCCGTTGTAAACCAGCCAAAAAATCAGGAAATGTGACGTTTACGTTCCCCATCACTGATGGTTTTCCACGCCTCTGATTGGTTTAAGTCATCAGTCTGGGCCCGAAGTCTTACCCGTTGTAACCCAGCCAAAATGTGACATTTACGTTCCCCATCAATGATGGGATTCTAAGCCTCTCATTGGTCCATTTGCCAGTTGTTCTCACGAATCCTGGGAACTGCTTATTCAGACCTCTGTTGACGGAGGTCTGAATAAGCAGGTCGCACGCCCACCAAAGTACCTTTTGCACTCATTTATGCGGCAAATAAAATATTTTTAATTCATAAATTAGCACTGTACACTATTACTACCTATTACTGCAGTATTCTACGTTAACATGCCGCAAAATATTCTTGTAAGTGCTCAGATCGTCGTTGTCGACGTTAAGCAACAGCGTCTCGGCGTTTGCCGAAACGCGCCATCAACGGTCTGTTGATGTTGAACGTTGAACGTTAACATTAATGTCAACCACCACCTACCGCCGCCTCGACACGCCGCCCGCCGCCCCATTGGACCCCAATGCTCGAGAACGAAGGACAGGGGGAAATAGGAAGTAAGGGAAGGCCCGGGAAGCGGGGGATCCAGCAGGTGCGCCCCCTCGACACACCAAACTCATCCCCGACTGACTCAACTTCCTTCAATAACCCAACGTCCCCCTTCAGCCTCTCGCCCATCACGCCTCGTCTCCGCCCTCCATTAGCGTCTCTACACACGCTTTGCCGCTGCCGCTGCCGCCACGTCCACTTGGCCACAGTTCCGCCTCCCCTCTGTGCGCCAAGTCTACGACGATGCAGTGCTGCCCCATGGAGGCAGATTCCCCACCTCGGCGGCGGCGGTGGTTTCGACAATGCCAACACCGATGCACGGTGGGGGCAGACGACACCAGCTGAACAACAACCCAACAAATGGGCAACGACCACCGAGGCAGAAACACATAGGGCAGACCCATGGAGTGGGAGAGCCGTCAGGTGTGTCACCCGCACGACTGCGTCTACCCTCGCTCACAGCAGCTCCCTTCCACAGTACTCTCGCTGCTCCATGCTGCCTCCACTGCCTCCTCCACCCTCCTTACACACCCCACCCTCGCTGTACATGCCCGCCCTCGCTGTACACGTCCCGCCCTTGCCGTACATGTTCCGCCCTCGCCCTACCCGCCTCTGCGACGCGTCGCTGCCACGTCACTCTGGCAATGGCGCTGCGGGAGGGCCGCCCGCATCTTCTCGCCCACTCACGTACACGCCGCCCTTGTCGTACACCCCCCCATGGCAGACCTACCACCTGCGACACGCCGTATCGCTTGCACGTCACTGCGACAACGTCGTCACAGGAGCAGGAGGACCCGCCCTCTCGCCTGCCCTCTTCCTCCCTTTTCCAGTGCCCGCTGCTACAGAGACAGCATGATGACGCTGCAAAAGTGTTTCCAGCCTCCCTTTCCTCCTCCTTCATTCAGTGTCCCAGCAACCGCCGCTACGATGCCACTCCCCATTGTCAGACTGATTCACCACCCATATAACGCACGTCATCACCTCGATGACCCGTCCATTGTCTTTGTGCGTCTCCGTTAAGCTCTTCTCACGTGCTCTCGCTCCCGCCAGCTGGACGGCTGTTGCTGTAACATGCTGCACGCGGCCTGGTGAGTGCGTGAATGGGATATGAGTGTGTGTATGTGGGTAAGTGCAAGGGTGAGCAGGGGCGCTGCAGGGGTGTGCCTGCCTAAGTGTAGATGCCAGAGCCAGAGTTGTTAATACTATCTGTGACTAGATTATCTATACATGTATAAGTAGTAGTAAATATATCTTGTTTCAATTATCTACGGAGTAGATATGCCAATGAAGACCAGGTTGCAACCAGTTTTGGCCAGTTAACAGACCGCGAAAAAACTGGTCTCGGTCTCGGTCCAAGGTGTGCCATTTCTCAGCAAATATACCTCTAAGTCTACTATTAAGTGCCCATGGGTATTCACATGTGCACTGTTTATATTCAGACCTTTTCAAAACCATGCACAAATGCAAGTATATCATATATGTGCTTGCCACTGCAAGCAGTGCTTGGAGACATATGTATGCAGTACTTACACCACTTCACTCATGAGTCACAATGACATCTGACATGACTGCCTGGATCCTTGAGTGCCATAGAGCATTCTACCTGATGGATCAGGATATTGGATGGGGCTCTGACCACTGACAATAAGTAATTTGAATTGTGAATAATCCACTGACCTGGACCATAAACCAAATTTAAATTCCTAAGCCGAGTATTGCCACGCGAAGCGATGGCCCGCTAACACAAGTTATCTATATCGCGAAGCTTAAAACACATACCTGTCAATATCTATTCCTTCCCAGAACAACAGACAACTGCTGTAATCCTTCTTGAAGTCTGGTGTAAGCCTGGTGCTTTTCCCCTGACTTACGACGCGAGACGCGCCTTTGCGCGCCTCTCATTTCTGAACCTTAATCTGTGGATGTCACCTGACACCACAGATAAAACTTTCTTTTTCCCCTTCGTTGCTCCTTCTCTTCTGACACGAGCAATGAAGGTATGTTTATTATTTATTATTCTATGTACTTCTCTTCTGACACGAGCAACGAAGATATCATTGTCCTGTCTGTTCTGTCTGATCTAAGCGAAGGGCTCTATTACACGGCGCCCTTACACTTTTTTTTTGACATCGACACTTTTTTAACTTCCCACCCCGCGAAGATCACCGTGGAATCACCGTCCACGCTTCTTTCCCCACACTGAGCCGTTTACCGTCCACTCCCACGCCCCTCCTCACCAGGCGAGGCAGGAGTCACGCAGCCGAAGCCGAACTTCTCACACCGCCACCGACGACCGACGCCGCAACGGACGCTATACTAGGACCGGAGTTCTACTCACTCCCTCCATCCCCAACCACACCGATGCCTACAAGTACCCTTTCAGGCAACGGCAAGGCACCATCAACCGCAGACGGCTCCGATTCATTGAGCAGTGACTCTGACACCGCGACATCACGGCGAACAACACATCAACATTCCAATCAAAACGACGATCACCCAATGTCGACAAAGGCCCAAGTCGTCGTCGGCAAGATAAAGGACTGCCCAACGCTTGCGCGTGGCAGGATTACCCCAGGAATCTTGATGGAATGGTTTCACGCATGCCGCCGTTTCGCCAAAATGTCTGGGAAGGATCCGGAGTCCGAGGTTGTCCCATTAGTGGCGGATGCAATGCTCGAACCACGACTCCAAACCTGGTATACCACCCAGATGGACCGGATCGACAACCTTTCCTCGACGAGTACTTCAAGGAGCTCGCCGCCTACGTTCTCGACAAAAATTGGCCCCATCAGACACGCCAATGCATTCTCGCTGCAAAACAGCCGGACACGATGAAATTCATTGATTGGCGCATCGAGATCGAGAACAGGAATGCGACCCTTGCCGGGTTCGCACCACGTTTTGCTCTAACACCAGCCGCTCTCCGAAATTCCCTCGAAGCCAACACTCGCGCCCCGCTGTGCGAGGCACTTTCCCACCGTCCAATCGACCAGGATGCAGCCTATGAGGTATGGGGCAGAGGTGCAGAGTAGATGAGGAACTCAGGGACGAAGAAAAGTGTTTGGACGCAAAACTCCTCACCGCGAGGATGGACAGCCGCCCTCCCCCCAAAAAGACACTCGCTCAGCGAATGGATCCCCAGCCGCCAGCCGCTACTGCGACGTCGACCAGACTCACTCTCCCAAAACTCACCGAGCATGAGAAGAGCCTTCTAGACCAACATGACGGTTGCCGTCGCTGCCGCCTCTTTTACATAGGACACCGCGGTGACACTACAGGCGAGCTGGCTTGCCCAATGGTTAAGGCCGGAACTTGGCCTGACCCAAGGACGTACAGGACACTCACCGCTGCCATGGCCGCCGAAGCAGCAAGTGCTTCGACCGTGAAACCAGCGAAGAGGATTCCTGTCGGATACGTACCCGAATCCATGATCTGCCAGGACTCCAAGATTGCGAGGACTCAGATGCTGAAGAAGAAATGGAACGACAGGAGGACTACGACTTCTATGGTGACAATGACATGTACGCCATTCCCTCTGACCCTCTTCCTCCCTTCACAATGCCCCACCTCTTCGCCACATTTATGGCGCACTCCACCTCCATCCGTGATCTCGACATAATTACAAGATGCTTACTTGATGTTGGTTGTCCTTCGACAGTGATTAGCGGCCGCCTTGCAAACAAGCTCAGTCTGCGTCGACATCCTCTACCCAAAAGAGAGGATAATCTCTCGTCACTGTCAGGAACACCGCTGAGCAGCTTGGAATTTGTGGAGTTGGAGTTGACACAGAGCAGAGGGGCATGGAGGTCGAAGGTCATTAGGGCAAAGGTCAACGAAGACCTTCCTATTCCATTAATCCTAGGAATTCCATTTCTTGCGTATGAACACATTGTTTTGGATGTAGAGGCCCGCACGGCGTATGTAAGAGAGACTGGCCATGATTTACTAAATCCACTTGTACCTCAACGCGTCTACGACACTACCACACCAGAAGCCGCAAAGCTGTCCCCTACCATCCATTTCGTGTCCGAGAATAGAGAGCGGCGCCTGCGAGAAGCTTCTGAAGCGCGCGCTGCCACCTCTACCCCTTTGACACCACCGTTATCCACTGCACCTTCACCGTCACCCACTGTCTCAACTGTCCATTCACCGCTACCAACCGCGCCGTCACCTACCGTCTCCCATGCCCATCCACTGACACCCACCGTACCGTCAGCCACTGCCTCCTCATCATCGCCCACTGTCCGTTTACCGTCACCTGCCGTCGGCTTACCGCCACATACCACAGGCTTACTGTCACCGTCTGCCTGCTCAACATCACCGACTGTCACTGCACAAACTGTATCAACTGACTCTCCGAGGAGTCCTAGGCGTAGGCAACCGACTCAGACTAATTCCAGGGCTTCGTCCTCTTCAGAGAAGCTTCCTGCAAAAACACGCAACCGGAGGCCGGAGACGACCAAGGAGGACCGAGAAACCATGGCCGCAATTCGCGAGCGCATTGAGACACTTGCGTTTTTAGATAAATTGCAGGCACGCGACAGTGCGATGAAGCAGGAATACGCTGATTGCTTTCCAACGCGCTTACCTGATGTCGACGACATGCCGGACCACATCTATCACCGTATCCGACTTAGGGACAAGGAAAGATAGTCAAAGGGAGAGGTTATGTCGCACCAAAGAAGCACCAGGAGGCATGGAAGGCGCTGCTAGATGAACACCTTAGTGCAGGCCGTTTACGTCCATCATCCTCAGTGCTTCATTATTCCCAAGTACAAGGATGGCATACCCGATCCATCAGTACCACCGCGAGGGTTAACGACTACCGTGAACTCAACAGCAACACAATCCGAGACAATTACCCTCTACCACGCGTTGACGATATCCTCGCCGACTGCGGAAAGGGCCTGATTTTTGGAAGCTCGACATGACGAATTCTTTTTTCCAAACACGGGTACACCCTGACGACATCTACCTTACTGCTGTACGGACACCCTGGGGACTCTACGAATGGGTAGTCATGCCCATGGGAGGATGCAATGCACCATCGACGCATCAACGCCGCATGATGGATGCGCTACGTCCATACATTTCGAAAATTTGCCATGTATACCTCGACGACATTATTATCTGGTCGCGGACAGTCGAAGAGCACGAAAGAACGTCAAATTAGTACTCGAAGCACTGCGAGCGGCAAAACTTTACTGCAACCTGAAGAAGACTATACTTTTTGCGACCGAAATAAACTTTCTTGGACACGTCAGTAGTGCTGGCATTAAGGCTGATCCGAAGAAGGGTGAACATGTACTCACCTGGCCGACGCCAACATCTGCAACGAATGTCCGTGGATTCCTTGGGCTGACACGCTACCTCTCCGCGTTCCTGCCTCGACTAGCCGAATACACCAGCATACTTACCCCGCTTACAACAACGGAGGCTGATCGTCATTTCCCCAAATGGACCGAGGACCATCAGCGCGCGTTCGAGTCAATTAAGGAACTCGTAACAGGTGCCGAGTGCCTGACTGTCATTGATTATGACGATGAAACCAAGAAGGTTTTTGTCACCACGGATGCCAGTAACCGACGGACTGGGGCCGTTCTCAGCTTTGGAGAGACATGGGAGACTGCGCGCCCAGTCGCATATGACTCTTACCAACTTAATGCGCCGAACTATCCGACGCATGAGAAAGAACTTCTCGCGATTATTAAAGCGCTGAAGAAATACCGGACCTACCTACTGGGCACAAAGTTCGAGATCTACACAGATCACAAGACCCTCGAATTTTTCCAGTCGCAGAAGGAGACCTCCAGCCGCCAGAAACGTTGGGCGATGATTCTCGCGGATTTTGACTTTACGATTGTCTACGTCCGAGGAGAAGACAACACCGCGGCGGATGCTCTCTCACGCATGCCAGACGAAGAACCCACACCCGCGTTCGCAGCCTGCGCACTTGCCTACTCACGCACATCCTCCTCACTCAATCCATGCATTTATGCCACTGGAATTGCAGCCGCAGTCACCTTGCAGATCTCCGCTGACCAGGAGCTCATCGACCGCATCAAGGCGGGGTATCTTACCGATCCTTTCGCCATTCAAGTGCGCTCCGGAATTGCAGCTGGAACCACGGTAACAACTCGCGAGGAGGGCGGACTACTGTACGTGGGTTCACGACTCCTCATCCCTAGAGACAGGCAGATGCGGGAAATGCTGTACCACCTCGCCCATGACTCACTTGGCCATTTTGGCTTCGACAAGAGCTATGCGGCATTACGGGATTCGTACTACTGGCCACACATGCGACGTGACCTCGAGGCTGCATACATACCCTCGTGTGTTGAGTGCCAGCATAATAAAGCACAGACTACAAAACCTACCGGCCCTTTGCACCCACTCCCAGTCCCTGATGCTCGATTCGACACAGTCGCACTAGACTTCGTTGGACCGCTACCGCCCGAGGATGGATTCGACATGATATTGTCGATCACAGACACCCTAGGCGCCGACATCCAGGTGGTGCCAATTAAATCAACTATCTCGGCTGCCGGGGTAGCTACAGTACTTTTCAACGAGTGGTATTGCGAGAACGGACTAATGCTGCGCCTCATATCTGACCGCGATGCACTGTTCACATCCGAAGTCTGGAAGGAGCTCCACCGACTCACGGGTGTCTGTCTCAAGATGTCCACGGCCTACCACCCCGAGACCGATGGGAGCAGCGAGCGCACCAACAAGACACTCACCAAGCCATCGTTATCACGTCGACAGAAATCAGAAGGCTGGTGAAGACATTACCCGCGGGTCGCTTCGCAATCATGAACACCGTAAACTCCTCCACCGGCTTCTCCCATTCCAACTAAAAACAGGTCGTTCACCACGATTATCCCACCACTCGCGCCACTCGCGCCAGACGCGACAACAGCGCAGATCTGCACGTGGAGGTCATCGAGCGCCTCGACTTGATGTACGACAAGCCAGGACGCTTTGGTAGCAGCGAAGATCCGCCAAGCATACCACGCAAACGAGGACCGCTCTCCGGAGATCCGATAAAGATCGACGACCTCGTCATGCTCTCCACGGAAAACAGACGCCGAAATTACAAACGCAAAGGCAGCAAGCGCGTTGCGAAGTTTATGCCTAGGTTTGATGGCCCTTACACGGTATCGACGCCAACCCAGACAGGTCCACATATACGCTCCGCCTGCGAACAGCCAAAAGACCTTCCCTGGGTTTCATGCAAGCTCCTGAAGCCATTCAAGCCAAACGATGACGACGAATACCCAGACCGAGCCTACCAAAACCAGGGATCGTCATTACAGAGGACGGAACGGAAGAGGTCCTGATCGACAAAATGTGGATGAACGGAACGTGGTCGAGGGAAGCAATACTCGTCCGATGGGTTGGATATGGGAAAGAACACGACGATGTGGATTCCCGGCAAAGAATTAGAGAACAACGAGGCACTGGATAGATGGGAACATGACCAAGGCCTCGACACGCCGTGAAGATAATTTAGGATTTCCGCCCACCGATACTGTGCGAACCCTCTCGAAACCACAGCAGATTTTTCGGGGAGGGAGGGGTGTAAGCCTGGTGCTTTTCCCTGATTACGACGCGAGACGCGCCTTTGCGCGCCTCTCATTTCTGAACCTTAATCTGTGGATGTCACCTGACACCACAGATAAAACTTTCTTTTTCCCCTTCGTTGCTCCTTCTCTTCTGACACGAGCAACGAAGGTATGTTTATTATTTATTATTCTATGTACTTCTCTTCTGACACGAGCAACGAAGATATCATTGTCCTGTCTGTTCTGTCTGATCTAAGCGAAGGGCTCTATTACACGGCGCCCTTACATCTGGCAGATTATATACCGACGATGACGACGCGGTGACGGGTGGCGAAGTTGTATGTGGGCTGCAGTGCATCTGAACGATGCCCTAATAGAGCTGGGCTTGCCAGACGGATATTGATGCGATAGCGCTTTCGACCTCCGCAAGATTTAGAGATGTAAACCGGACTACAAAAAAGGGTGACTGGTTAACTCCACGCGAGCGAGCTGGGATTGAGAGAGAATTGGAACTTGCCACTAGAGAACTTTCAAGGACGACTGCTATTGTTTGATTTTTTGACGAAGTGGTTCGCGTACGCAGTTGAGCGAATCCAGGGAAAGAATGTGTGTACGATCTACTGACATTCATCAGAGGGATTATAAAACCGAACAAATTATGACACTCACATTCAACGACGGCATCCAAATGAGTTCCGCACATGGTCGCGGCCTACTTTGATATCGTTATACCGAGGGATTCAGAGCGATTTCCTGCGAATGAAGAGTGTAGGAAGGGACGAAAGGGATAAACAGGGTCGATAAGGGTCTGCGGAAAAGGGAAACGACAAGGGACATACCTACCAATTTCAGGCAAATTAAAGACGTCCCAACGAGCTTTTCGTCCGTATGTATCACCGCATTGAACGCTTCGTGGTCAAAAGCAAGGATATTCAACGAAGGTTCGTCAACCGGGTGTGAACGGGAGGAGGGAACGAGTTGGATAGTAGTCCTTCAAATCGGGGGGCCTGGGGCCTCACATGCTCCGGAACCCTGGAGTACATGGTGTCGCTGACTGAATTCTCAACCCGTGAAGGCCGGGATAGCAGCGCCGTTGTCGGAGGACTAGAGATAAAGGAGGAACGGTGGGATGCTGGAGACGGATGCGAGGGAAAGCTGCAAAATGTGAATTAGGCGGAGGGAAATGCACAGAACAATGAGACTCACAGGCTCGAGGGGGTTTTCTGTAAGCTGCGGATTGTGAACTAAGTCATAAAAGACGATGAAGCTGGCACGGACGGGTGCTACTAGGAGGAAGCGGGCGTCTTTGCTGGCGCCGGAACGAGGAGAGAACGAGGGGCATGTCGGCTACTATATGCTTGTCAGAAATTGTTCTAGAGCACCATATTGGTTCAGAGCATACCTGCAGAGAACAGCAACATGGTCTTTGTCCAGCCTTAGGCGCTTAAGAAATAGTGATAGTGTACTATTATGAATTGTTCGTCCGTCCCGTGTCCCGAGGCCAGTGGATGTGGCCGAAATTGGTCATTTGTCCCTTGTCCCGGGCGGCTTGGCCGAAGCCAAAATGTGTCCCGGGGACATGCCAAAATGAAATTTTGGTCTAAATAAGGTTCAAAAAGGCAAGAACACCCAGGATATGGTCAAAATTGGTTCAATTCGACCTGTAATGCGGACAAAAAGTTCAATTTTTGGCTACTTTTTCGGTGAGAAGGAGTGCAGAAATATCTGCTTTGGCCGAAATTTTGGCGTGTCCCAGCCTCCAGGCCATCTGAGCGTTGGCCGAAAGCAAAATTTCGTCCATCGTGTCCCGTGTCCCACCCCCGGACGAACAATTCATAATAGTACAGTAGTGCTGATGAGAGACTCGCAGTCGTGCAACTTTAGTTGCGAAAATGTCCGGTCCGGGACCCCGCATGTCGCAAATCTCCAGAATGCCTTATAAGGCATTCGGCTTATAATGCCGTTTCCCAGCCTTGTAATGTGTCTTATAATTAGAATTTTTGATTGTAATGATGCTTGCCAATTATAATTTTCTCATCGGCTTTACAAGCGTGAGCATCGGCTTATAATGCCTGTCAATGACTTGTAAGGTAATTTCTCGCTTACAACGTCGCATTTCTCAGCCAAAAATCGTCCGAAGTCAAATTCCCACGACGTCTCTAGAGCGCGTTCACCGTGCGTTAATGGTGCGCATGCCTCAATACAGGTATGAAACATGGGTAAAAACACTTTATGTAGCTCATATCATGCATTACATAGCAAATTAAAGGTAGTACAGCAATTTAATCATGAAACAAGCATGCAAATTCAGGTATTCTCTATAAGATTGTACTGAAGAATAGTATCTGCTCAGAATCATTCCCTATCCCCGTATCCTTCAGTATAATTTATGCTGAGCAAGGATATATATCTATTCAATGATTAGTCTACTTATAGAGGTGTTTACGAGCAGAGGCGGCCCACGGCCGCACAGATATATTAGTTGTTAGGCGCTATGCGCCGCGAAATTCTATTGGCTAGAGATGACACAGCCACTCACCCAGTCGACTGAACAAAATACAAAATCTTGTTGATGTGGCTTGTACGCTCCTTTAAAATAACTAGCTATGGACTCGTGCTTCGCACAGCAAGCACATGTAGCCAGAGATTAGAAAAGTATTTTGACATGAAATACCTTGAGGCATTCTCGAACTGGAATGAGAAGTACTTAAGCCCGCTGCCCGTGCTCCGCACGGCCAGCTTACATTGACCATTAGAAAAATATGTAGTATATGAATGAATGATAAATAAGATCCGTGCTTCACATAGCGCTAGCACTTGTTAAAGATTAGAAAGAATTTGTGCCCGTGAAGTGGAATAAGAAAACATAATTGCCAACCTTTGCCTTGCCCGACAATGCCCGTGTTGTACCCGTGCCAATATCCAGACTCTCATGTCAATACATAAAAATGGTTATCCATGCCTTGCCTGTGCTAATATCACTCTAAGCTAGCTAGTACTCCTCAAGTCCTGTTGAAAACAGAGGGCATTAGTACAGAGCAATAGAGGTGAGCGAGAGTGCAAGTGAGAAGTAGAAGGCTGAATTGCCGCTATCGGCAGCCAGAGAAGGCGAGACGTGCCAGGTGCCGGCTAGATTCGGCTAGCCAGAAGGCAACGTGTCAGAGACTGTCGGAGAGCCAATCATAGGACATAGATAGCTCAGCCAATGACAATGTCTCTTTATCTCGCGTGAGAAAAAATGGCCTTCATTTGTAATATAGATAAAGTCTTGGGCGCGGTCTTTTGTCGTACAAGCACCTAAGGTCAGTAGGTACTAGTTATACCATATTAGTTAGTTGGTACTTGTAGTCAATACATATGTATGTACAATTTGTAGTCGCACCGTAGTAAAAGAACTCAGAATAATTAAGTTGAGAGTAACAAATCATGATTAGTATAACTCCTAGTAGGTAAGGAAGTAAAGTAAATAACTAAGTAATGGTTCAGATGGTTAAGATGAAATCTAATAAGATTAGAAAGTCGGTAAGGAAATTGAAATGGGTTCTTATTTTCACTTAATCAACCGGTCTGCCTTGTAAGGCGGGCCGTATCAATTACAATCGCTTGCGAGCATCTTATAATCAAAATTCTGGACATTATAATAAATAACTCTTACATTACAATGAGACGGTCAATTATCTCGATTATAAACCTTATAAGGCGTCTGGGAAATTTGCGACACATGTTCGTTCGAACATTTCCCTCCGTTTCAATTGACTTCTCTCGACTCTCATTCGACCTTCTCCCTCCCTCGTCATCTGTTCTGCATTTTTAGGAGCTCTACTAATTTTTTTCTGTTTAATTACTGTACTATTACAACCAAGTGTTCAGTCACATGTCATTTTGGCTTGTGAACTGAACACTTGGTGCAAATGTCATAGGTCATTTGGGCTCAAAGTTGGGCTTAGTCAGCAAATTTAGTATTTTTTCCGCTTTATGACTCAAAAATTTTCCAAAATGGCCACAAATTGGACCCTTAATTGCCTAATGGGGACGAGTGAACACCTAACTCAGTGAACACCTTGTGTCATATGTCATATGGCGTGAACACTTGGTCGTAATAGTACAGTAGTCGACGCCGTTCCTCTCGCACACTGCCTGGTGTATATATTACAATGACTTACTGTGGAAATCAACGTACGCAAAAGCGCAGACAATGAAGATGGTTACCGGGTTAGTGATTCCTATATCTCACTCGAATGCGCTTAGTCTGACAGTCACCTCTCTCCATTGTTGTGCGGAATGGAAATGGCGCCATAGATGCATTCATGTACACAATCGAGCAGTCTTAAAATCTCAGCGTACATATCTCGCATTGGTCACGAAAATGATTCATTGGAGAAAGATTATTCACGGGAAGGATGTGGTTCGGCCGCTAAGAGTTTTGCGACATGGTTAGAAAAGTAGGTGAGGGCACTCCAATCTCATTGTGAGGATGTGTGCTCATCTACCTTCGTCTACCTTTCGCTTCCATCACCCCATTGATGCTTTGGCTCCTGCAGCCATAGTCTTAAAAAATCCCAACAACTCTATTTATGAGATGCCAGAATTTATTGAACATGCGCTCGTCTCCGGTGCTCAATCGAGAGCTGTTCAACTCTCGCATTTCAGGAACGATGCCAAGTAGCCCTGGCAGAATGTATTTTCTGAAGGTATGCGACTCCTTCCTCTGCTTTCTAGCTGTCTAACAGTTCAAATATAGCTGTCATCGACATCTCCTGGAGGGATACAGGGCCATATTTGCCAGCAACGCCATTCGTTATTTCACAGCTATCCGACCTCGTTTCATGTTTACCGAGGAACCTCTTCAACTCCTTGCCTTCGACGACGCGAACAGTACAATGAATCACGATAATTTCATGCAAACGGGAAGCCAATCCACTAGTCACTACCACTTCTATTGAAATTAGCACGGCAACACTCAGCACACTCGACGTGATAGTTGCCGCAGCTTTTATGAAATGAAATTCTAGCGGCAACTCTGAGTTCATTGACAGCGAACAAATATATGTCGATTTCATTAGTTGCCAATTGAATTTCATTTAATTCAGTGTGCTTTCATATTGTTCACTATGATTTCAATAGGTGCCTTGTGCACTTTCAATAATATCCATACGCAATTTCAATAGTTCCCACGCACAATTTCAATACAGTCCGTGTGCGCTTTCAATAATTGCTGTACACGCTATCATTAATTGCCGCGTACACTATCATTAACTGCTGCATACCCTATCATTAATTGCCGTGTATGCTATCATTAATTGCTGCGTACACTATCATTAAGTACCACATGTAGTTTCATTAATATCCATGTGTGATTTCATTAAGCGCCGTGTGCGCTTTCAATAATATCTGTGCGTGCTTTCATTAAGCACTGTGCATGCTTTCATTAATATCTGTGTGCGATTTCAATAGTTCCCACATGCGCTTTCATTAAGTGCTGTGTGCGCTTTCAATAATATCCGTGCACACTTTCATTAATATCTGTGCACTTTCATTAAGCACCGTGCACACTTTCAATAATATCTGTGTGCGCTTTCATTAAGCACTGTGCACGCTTTCAATAATATCCGTGTGCAATTTCATTAAGCGCTCTGTGCGCTTTCAATAATATCTGTGTGCGCTTTCATTAAGCGTCATGCATGCTTTCAATAGTTCCCACATGCGCTTTCATTAAGCACTATGCATGCTTTCAATTATATCCTTGCGCGCTTTCATTAAGCGCCATGCACGCTTTCAATAGTTCCCACATGCACTTTCATTAAGCACTGTGCATGCTTTCAATACTATCTGTGTGCGCTTTCATTAAGCGCTATGCACGCTTTCAATAATATCCATGTGCGCTTTCAATAGTTCCCACATGCGCTTTCATACTATCTGTGCGCGCTTTCATTAAGCGCCGTGTGCGCTTTCAATAATATCTGTGCGCTTTCATAGCCACATGCGCTTTCATAAGCACTGTGCATGCTTTCATTAATCCGTGCGCGCTTTCAATACTATCTGTGCGCGCTTTCATTAAGCGCCATGCACGCTTTCAATAATATCCATGTGCGCTTTCAATAGTTCCCACATGCGCTTTCAATACTATCTGTGCGCGCTTTCATTAAGGCCTTGTGCGCTTTCATTTCTTGCCATGTGAAATATCATATTTGTCACTTTTATATCACATGAGCTTATACCACATGACTAGGGGGTGGGAACTGCTAAAAATAGCAAATATCTATTATTGGTGTAGGGTGCATATGGGCAGCTGTCCTGCATCCCTTAGGGAAATATAGGACTATGCTATATCAACAGAAGCGTATTTGTAAGCAGAATTTACCTGTAAAAGTTTCGTGGTTCTAGCTTCACTGGTGGCAGAGATAATAGCAATATACTCTGTTCTTTAAATAGAAACAGCGTAAATCATCAATTTCTCCACCGCCAGTTCATATTTTCCCACGATCTAAATTGAAACCTGTACTTTTGATACATATCTATAAGATCAAATTGGAATTGTGCTTATCAGATTATAATTACCTATGCAATACCCTTATCAAAATATAAATTGATTAGGCTCTAGCGCCTGCAATAATTGGAATATTGAAATAATCTAAATTGGCCCTTTAAAAGCTCATGTTACCCTTTTAGAGCCCTAAGTAACTAATTGAACTCAGAACTTTACCTTATCTCATCCTACAAGAAATGTCGCAATATCTACGCTGCTTTACCAATTGACCTACCTGAAATATTGACTTGCTCTCAATGTAGGTATCAATAAAAAGTTATTTAGAATCCAAAACTTAAATTTGCAGGGTACCCACCTTACTCCAATATAGCTAACTCAGAATTGCCACCTTGAGCAGTTGTTCAGAGTACTTATATGCATACTTACTCACTTTTGCTGTTATGTGAGATAGGTGTATGAACAAACACCCCAGGAATAACATATCAATAAAGCAAACATCAGATTATAATATCCTCCAGGTTTCTAAGGTTGGCACCATACGGAATTGAGAAAAGTGGGTAGATATGCATATAGGTGTATCTAAGTAAGTGCTCAGCAAGGCAATTCTGAGTTAACTATATTGGAGTAAGGTGGGTACCCTGCAAATTTAAGTTTTGGATTCTAAATAACTTTTTATTGATACCTACATTGAGAGCAAGTCAATATTTCAGGTAGGTCAATTGGTAAAGCAGCGTAGATATTGCGACATTTCTTGTAGGATGAGATAAGGTAAAGTTCTGAGTTCAATTAGTTACTTTGGGCTCTAAAAGGGTAACATGAGCTTTAAAAGGGCCCATTTAAATTATTTCAATATTCCAATTATTGCAGGCGCTAGAGCCTAATCAATTTATATTTTGATAAGGGTATTGCATAGGTAATTATAATCCGATAAGCACGATTCCAATTTGATCTTATAGATATGTATCAAAAGTACAGGTTTCAATTTAGATCGTGGGAAAATATGCCCTGGCTGTGGAGAAATTGATAATTTGCACTGTTTCTATTTAAAGAACAGAGTATATTGCTATTATCTCTGCCACCAGTGAAGCTAGAACCACAAAACTTTTACAGGTAAATTCTGCTTACAAATATGCTTCTGTTGATATAGCATAGTCCTATATTGCCCTAAGGAATGCAGGACAGCTGCCCATATGCACCCCACACCAATAATAGATATTTGCTATTTTTAGCAGTTCCCACCCCCTAGTCATGTGGTATAAGCTCATGTGATATAGAAGTGACAAATATAATATTTCACATGGCAAGAAATGAAAGTGCACACGGCACTTAATGAAAGCGCGCACAGATAGTATTGAAAGCGCATGTGGGAACTATTGAAAGCGCACATGGATATTATTGAAAGCGTGCATGGCGCTTAATGAAAGCGCGCACAGATAGTATTGAAAGCGCGCACGGATATAATTGAAAGCATGCACAGTGCTTAATGAAAGCGCATGTGGGAACTATTGAAAGCGTGCATGGTGCTTAATGAAAGCGCACACAGATATTATTGAAAGCGCACACAGCGCTTAATGAAATTGCACACGGATATTATTGAAAGTGTGCACGGTGCTTAATGAAAGCGAACACGGATATTATTGAAAGTGTGCACAGCGCTTAATGAAAGCATGCACAGTGCTTAATGAAAGCGCACACGGATATTATTGAAAGTGTGCACGGTGCTTAATGAAAGCGCATGTGGGAACTATTGAAATTGCACACAGATATTAATGAAATTGCACACAGATATTAATGAAAGCATGCACGGTGCTTAATGAAAGCGCGCACAGATATTATTGAAAGCGCACACAGCGCTTAATGAAATCACACATGGATATTAATGAAACCACATGTGGTACTTAATGATAGCATATGCAGCAATTAATGATAGCGTACGCGGCAATTAATGATAGCATGTACAGCAATTATTGAAAGCGCACACAGACTGTATTGAAATTGTGCATGGGAACTATTGAAATTGCATATGGATATTATTGAAAGTGCACAAGGCACCTATTGAAATCATAGTGAACAATATAAAAGCACACTGAATTAAATGAAATTCAATTGGCAACTAATGAAATCGACATATATTTGCTCACTGTCAATGAACTCAGAGTTGCCGCTAGAATTTCATTTCATAAAAGCTGCGGCAACTATCACGTTGAGTGTGCTGAGTGTTGCCATGCTAATTTCAATGGAAGTGGTAGGCACCACTCGCCAATCAAGGCAAACAGACATCAAGTCACAAACATACTGTACGCTACCAGTCGCACTATGCAGAATCGGTCATTTGAGTGCAATATACGAGGAGAAGCGAGGAAATTTGGCAGGGCAGGAGAGGGAAAGGGAAAGGAGAAAAGAGAAAGAAGAAAAAATGTTGTACAAGCAAGTAATTTTCATTCCTGTTTCTTATTTTGTTTCATTTTCGATAGATAAAAATTCAGGCCACGTTCAACCATCCAAATTCATGCATCATTGCATGCCAACATCTGCAACCCGTCTTCCGTATACCACCTTCAATCTCCAAACACCGCCTGTGATTGACGCGACGACGCGAGCCTATTTCGCAGAGCCCCCTCCAGCGACGACTTCAGCCCCAAGCTCGTCCTCTGTAACAGCTCTGCCAGATCTAGCACTCTCCGTGCTCGACCTCTTCAATTTTGCCAGACTGCCCGACTTCGATTGCCGTATGAAGTTCGGGATGATCATTGCTCTCCGCGACCTCGATCTTTTCGTCCTGTACAAGTGAGCCAACCTCAATGGCCACATGAGGTTTGTCGGTCTGAAGTTGGGCCTCTGCGTCATCAGCGTCACTGGATCTGTTGACGATGTCGTGTGGCAATGCTGGGCCGACAATGACTGACGACAACGGGGACTGCACGGGGGATGTATTCGGGGGAGTATATTCAGTAATTAGGGGAGCTCAGAGTTCTCCGTAGATTGGCCGTAGCTCGCCTACGACCAGGCACCGTTGATTGAGATTGAATGTCCGACTCTTATGTAATGCGGGCCGTTGTCACGCTAATTCACGCGCAATACAGCAGTAGTTCTCATTTCTGCTCTAACTCGCTCATTTCTTGCTCAAATGACACGCCGAAACTACCATGATATAGTCAAAAGAGTCTACATGCTTCATATGCTCCTCCGTGATGCCAATACTACCCAGGAACAGACTAATTCCTACAAATTACGGCAACAACTCTTGTCTGACCTTACTATTCTGCATGGAATCGACGCTACTCGCTATCTCAACCTCCGAACTCATGTACTAAAATCAGGAAACCTTCACCTTGCATTTCACTATGCTCAAAATCCTCACGACCATGACCGCTTCCTCAATATGGTCCGGATTTCTCCTCAAGTATTTCACGTACTGCTCAGCCTCGTCGAAAACCATCCCGTCTTCTTCAACAATTCCTACGTGCCCCAAACAGAGGTCGAAATACAACTTGCTGTCACTCTATTTCGCATGGGCAGATTTGGAAATGGTGCCTCCCTTGAAGATATTGCCCGAAATTGTGGCATATCTGAAGGCAGTGTTGATGCTTTCACAAATCGCTGCTTCGACGCCATTGAATGTCTTCACGACCATTTTGTTCGCCTTCTAACACATGAAGAAAAGGAGGCAGAGAAGAAATGGATATGTGATCATGTTGGTTTTGATGGACTGTGGAAGGAGGGATGGGTGATGTATGACGGAACCATTGTTGTTTTATACGCAAAACCAGGCATGAACGGCGATGCATATTACACTCGAAAGGGTAATTATGGCCTCAATGCACAGGTATGATAGTATCTCATTGATATTTGTGCCATTCAAATGCTTATTCAGATATTTAGATAGGAAATGTTCCGTCAAATCTGCGAATTGTAGATTATTCACATGGCATGACTGGATCTGCCCACGATGCATCTGCATTTGAGCATACAGCTGCCAGCAAATACCCTGCTTGGTTCTTTGAAGGTGAAGAATTTGCATGGGGAGATTCAGCCTATGCTGTGAATGATCGTACAATCTCGATTCACAAGAAACCAGCATCATTACGTACGGAAAATGCCCTTTTCGATAAAACTCTATCTCGCCTTCGCGTACGTTCTGAACACTGCATGGGCGCCCTCAAAGGAAGGTTTCAATGCCTTCGTGGTCTGCGCGTCAACATTATGTCAAATGAAGACCACGTTGCAGCCTGTCGATGGATTACAATTGCAATTATCCTTCATAATCTTGTAATCGACGTTGAAGGATATCAGGCTGGCAAACATTTCTTAGGAAATCATACAGCCCTCGAAGAAGAGGAGGACAGAGGAGAACATGTTATTCAAGATGGTAACAGTAACCGTAATAGTAAAAGAGAGCGTTTAGTAGCGGAAATAGTTGCAGCTCGTGCTGAATAGGTATATGGCTAAATTATACTCTGATTGAATAGTAGAAGTCCGAAGGGATACTGAACACTTAATAGAAATCATCAGAAGAGGGAAGAGCACTATTTTCATCTTCGATATCCCAAACAGGTGACGTGGCACGAGGACGATGGACAGGAGTAGGATTGGGAGAAGAAATTGTAGAGGAGCTTGTAGGCGCACCAATATCTACAGGCTTCTTCATCGAGTCATCAAGCACCTGGACTTGCTCTCGGTATTCCTCAATTGTCCAAATCTTGAGCTTGAACTCCTCCATCAGAAGCCTACGCTTTTTCAAGAGTCGATCCTCTAACTCGCGTCGATCATTGGCTTGGATATTCTTCCTATAATATATATAAGCATAGAATGAACTAGTAAGAGTAGTGACGTACTCTTGTAACTCGAGGATCCTATCCTCGAATGAGCGCTTCTGCGGAAGCTTCTTGATTTTTGCCTTTGCATTCTCGATTGCCATTTGCGACAGTGTTGACGCTCGTGGACCACGTGCGGGTGTAGCGGATGGCTCATTGAGGCTGACCGGGGTACCAAAGCTGCGGGTGGGTGCTGGTTGAGAAGACGGCGGAGTGAGGCTAGGCGGGTTCTTGTCGCTGGTAGCCGGAACACTATTCTCATTTGGCGCAGGTGGTTGAAGATGAAGTGTCTGACGCCCAGATGGTCCTACACCAGTTGTAATAGCAGGTGGGGTCGCACTGGGTCGTACTGACAGGATAGAGTGGAGGGAAGGGAAGAAAGGAAAGTCCTTTTCTATCTGCTCTATTTCCGATACAGAAGATCAACAAAAAATAAACCAGCAGCAAAAAGCGAACTCACCCCAGAGATTCCTCGCTGTTGGATGTGTATCATGGTCTGGACCATCCGGTGGGATATAAAAATCGAGGTACTGGTTCCCGTCGCCTTGTGACTGGGTCTGAGACTCTCCGTCTAGTCCACCACCCGTTTGTCGGAGTCGCTTGACTTGTTTGATGTACTGTTTTTGCAAACTCAAATTTTGCACATTAGCAGTAGTAGTAATACATAAGGAACCTACTTACTCATTTATCTTGCCCCGAATGCGCTCACCAACAGTGGTGGGGTGCTCGGCATAGAGCTCAGGGAGCAAGACAGCTCCTATTCTCTTGCAGACAGCAATTTTGCTCTCGCCAGATGTGTTCTACCAAATTTAGAATATTGAGCAGGTGGAATGGTGAATAGATATAAGAACTCACCTGGTCTGGCTCTGTTTTGCCAAACAGAACCTTGAAGTTCTCTGTTTTGCTCATTTCTTCCAGGAGTTTCCAGGTAAGCGCATGTTGATCTGCTGCCCAGTAGATCGTCGGAATTGAAGCCTTAGAGTTTGGAGCCATAGGTATTAAAGGTAGAGTATTATAAATAGTAGATAAAGTGTAGGATATGGGCAAGATATGGGGTACAAGGAGCGTGTAGATGACTGGGAGATGATAAACACGATAACGACGCGTCTGCGAACATTTCGTGCCGCGGGCGTCACATTGTGTCACATCTTACTAATCATCGGACATTCAATCTCAATCAACGGTGCCTGGTCGTAGGCGAGCTACGGCCAATCTACGGAGAACTCTGAGCTCCCCTATTGTCTGATCACCTTTTGTTTCCCGAGTTTCGTTCGGCTGAACGAAGGATGCATGAGAGGCGAAGCGAGGACTATCATCAAGATCAGGTCGCGTATTTGCTGTAGTATTCCCATTGTTGGCCGTAGGTGAGTCCCCGCCACCGAATGTTTGTTGTTGTTCTCTCACATCGTGATCATTGTGGATAGGCCCGGGGTACATCGGCGATGCTGCCGGCAGGTTTTCGTGCACGACGCTTGCAACTCGATTACTGTTTTGGACGGCTGGGTTCAATGCTGTGAGATCATTGATTTTTGGGGCAGGCATAGGCAATACAGGTGGAATGGCAACAGTGACCATTGTCATCCTGGTGTTATCTGCTCCTTGTGATGAGGGGCAGGGAAAAGAATCGGGGCCATTTCCTTCAATTAAATTTGTTCCTAGGCATTTATTAATCATGTTTAGCTTTGTAGCTTATATTGAATGAATGAACTTGCCTGGATCTGCTGCCTCTAGGCCTATTTCATGACCAAGCTCACAGAGAATATCCCACCATTCTGCTGAAAATCTGACCACATCATTGCTTTTCCAAAGAGAGTAATCCTTCAAGAAGTGGTATTTGAATTGTTTCTCGAGTAATTCATTCTTCTGGCCAGATGTCCAAGTCCTATAATGCAGCAGAGCTTCAAGCAAAGACCTGAGTCCTGGTGAGAATCTGATGTTGACACTTTGGGACAAATCATGACAACTGAAATGCACCTGTTCGAGGATGTTCCACATAAAGTTTGAGGCCAGATAGAACAAGACACTTGGAGTATCATGTGAGGCTGAGTTGGACATCTCTTCCTTGAGATGCTCAGCAACAAACTTGAAGATTGAGGTATATTGAGCATCAATTTCCTGAAGCTGCTGCCGGCCAAGGGTATCTGATGGGCCTATTTGATTTGCCCAACCCAGATAGTCATTTGTCCAAAATGCCAAATAATAGGGTATGAATACCATATCTGAGTGGGTACTCAGGGTATGCAAGGACTGATCTTTTGAGATATTGTGGAGAGCAGCTGAGTGAAAAATTGCACTGAGCATATCCACTACAGATGAGTATCTTTGATCTGAACAATCTTAATAATTAATATGCAGTGCTTTGGAAAATAAGTGAATGAGCCTACATTTATTTTCAATAGACTGAATTGGAAAATTCCAAGACTTCCACTCAAGGATAATGGGTGTAGAGGAAGAAGCATCATGAATAGGCGTGTGAGGTGGAATATGGCTGTGCATGATTGTTTGCATCCACAATTCTAATTTGTATTGGGCAACATTGGAAGAGGAATGAGTGTCTAGTAGCAATCCGAGAAAACAAACCATTTGATCCTGATGGAATAGCAGAGTGTTGTGGATGTAGTCATATAGACTATGGGAATTCACTTGGCCGAATTTGTAGACATTGCCATGGATAAGCCATTTTGAAAGAGAGCAATCAGGAAGGGAAAGCAATTGCTCAAAGTAATTGTTGCGGCGATCTTTCCGCTGGTCTTGTTGCCATGATGTTTCTTGATTTGTCCATACAGATTTGGAAAGCTGTTCAAAACCAAGGATAGCTGCCTCAAGAAACTCCTTTGTATGTTTGGCACTAGGAGAGCAGAACCTGGATCACATCACTGAGAGGAAATTCTTCAGTCCAGTTTTCTCGATGTTCATATAGATCAGTATCCTTGTCATGGATGCGGTTTTGGCATGCATCTCGCAAGGAAATCCATTCTCGATCAAATACAGGCCAAGATTGCCAGTTTTTGGGGTCCCAGAGTAAATAAATAGATGGGGCCAAGTGGCGCAGTGAGTTTGGTAATGGATTTATGATATCTCCATCCTCATCTTCATATATTGTGAGTCTAGGAAGTATCTGAAAAAGTCCAGCAATACACAGCCCAAAAAGTGCACGAAAAGCTTGTGATTGAGGCGACTTGTAAGCGCATGGAGTAGGGACTGATTTACAAGAGTAGATGATATCACAAATAAAGAACAACAAGCATTGGAATGCGGGAATAACAGTTGTAGTGCCAAGGAATAGTAATGTGAGGCCAATGAGTACATCAACAGGAATTGCAAGCCTCAATCCAAGAGGCAATGAAAAATCAATCATCCCCGCCAAAAATAGGACGAGTGCTCCTTGAAGAAGCAACGGAAGTCCCGCAAATATCTGAGGGACATACCAAGCATCGAAGGCCTGCAATCGCATGTGGAGGATAGCAACTTTCTCTTGCGGAGAGAAATTCGGGTAGGATTGGTGCTCGCGAAGCCATTGGAGTGAGATGGTGCCGATGAGGACAGTGGTTAGCGAGAGTATGAGGCTGAGGAACCAGAAGACATTGATGCGGACAGCGGAGGATGTTTGCGAGAAAGGTGTCGTTATGGCTGATGGATCAACAGATGGGGGAAACGGGGTGGAGCTGTTGAGATTGTTCGCGATATGGAAGAGCAAGCCAACCATAGCAGCATTTGGGTCAGGTTGGAGGAACTTGTATGATTCAATCACGAAGGCGGTAACCACAGCAGAGAAGAGACCGGCCTCCACAGACTGTAAGCGCACTGAAATACATTATAAACAGGACTCACGAAGATCAACAGGTTCTGAACCTCCTCCTTCCAGGCATTACAGCGTTCAGTATCAGCGTCGAGCTCAGGTTGTAGTATGATTTCCCAGGGATCTTTGGCTGGCTTGGGAGGTGCATGCTTGAAGACGTGCGGAGCTTCGGGATCTGAGGGCTTCGCATTTCTCGCCGTTGTTTCCTTGACATGCATCAGCTGCCCAGTCTCGCTCGAATGCGCTCATATTATACTCACTGGCGGATCCGAATTTCCTCCAGAGCTTGCTTGAATACCGTCCGAATTGCGCTCACTCATAGGAAAGAGGATTGTCTTGCGAACAGTGCAGTGTGAGGGTTACTGTTCAAAGAGCGGTCTGACATGGGATGCCCATCACAAGGATGCTGTGAGGTGCGTAAGAATAGTCTCAGTCTGGGCTGTGCGTGCGAGGCCTTGAGAACAGGCCACACTGTTCGACATCTGGTGGCATCATATTCTATTCCAGTACATAGCGCTGCAGATACAATCAACAGTAGTCAGCTGTAAAGAAGTAGCATGACATCAATAATCAATATTCAATAAGGAGAACTCAGAATGCAGCCCCACCGCCAGCCAGCACCAAAACGCAACACCGTCAACGAAATGGAATAGTGTCCAGGTGAATCAGGAAGGCGTATTCCAAATCTCGATATTGCTAACTGAGGCGTCGAATCCTACTAGTTGTCCAGCGAGTCGAGCTCCATTTGAAAATAATGAGAGCCCAGCGTCGGTCAAAACAGGCGTGTCAACGAGGCTAGGCGGGAGTGTAGGTGGTGTATTCGAGGTCGAAAAGGAGGTCGTGACGACTGTTGATGAACGAATCCGCAGTCATGGACAATTTGATTCCGCTCAGGAGAGAAGCATCGCTGGCTTGTATTCTCAAATGCAGAGTGTCAAGAGGCGTTGTGACAAATGGGTACGGTTCAAGCGATATGCAGCCACGTACGTGCTTCATAAAACTCCTCTAGAACCGAAAGTTCGTAGCAATGCACAAGGGCTATCTGTCGTTCAAATGATCGAAGAACAACGTTTGATATTGGACGGCGGACGCGCGCATAGGGGCGTGGCGGATACTCGCCTTATAAGACTCGAAATCACAAAAAATGGGTCGAAGCGCTCGGAAAGTATGCTCTATTATTCTACAGCTCTTCTATCTCATCTCTGGAAGTTAGATCGCAATCGATCAGAAGACAAGTTATGGCCTTGAAAAAGGGAACTTACACGCACCCGTCTATATGAAACAAAGGAGAGAAATCGCTTACGATATCGCACATTTCTGTGCATTGAAATCAGCTTGTTGTTAACAATCGAAACACCTTTCGAAGGAGGTCCACCGACCTTGTCGTACATCCACGAATTGAGGATCGAATTACTATTAATGAGGGCGAGGGGAGATGTGATCATCAAAAGACGCCAAATATTCAGACCTGTAGTCGGCGTCGTTGACGGAGCAGATAGGGTCAGATGAACTTGCGTAGTGTGAATGCATTCAGAATCACAGGCAAGGTATTTTATCAGCCTGACGTTCAACGACAGTCCGTGGCTATCGGCATCGATGAGGGCGAGCTTCCAACTGGAGAGATGCCAGTGGTGAGAGCGAGGAGTCAAAAATACATCGTCCAACGTGGCGAATGAATGGTAGTGGCTGTGCTGGCGCCTATTCTTATCGATGGCACGGATCCGGTATCATCGAATTGTGATGTGCTGGGATCAACACCCAACAGTAGCAGGCAGAAAGCGTCTTATACGATATGAGGTAGAGCTTCCTCCCCGAGCTCACTGCCGTTATTCCGAGTGCGCGCTGAAGCTAATTCGCGTAGCACCGCAGAGGCGGCTGAATTGGACAGAGTGAAAACCGAGGTAAGGTGACAAGAAAATGCGAGACGCGAGTAAAAGTCGCATAGATGTCATGCACTAAGTGCAAGATAGAAGCAGTTGGGTTTAGAGCAGCCTCTGAAAACAAGTAGTGGATGCCCGAGTAGATCGAGGATGAAGGAACATGAAACAGAGCTCCGGGAAGACGAGTCGCCGGGACAGAGATAGATACGGCGCCACAACAGGGAGGAGGTATAGCTGAAGGTTGGGAGGCACCCAGTGATGCATGTCGTCTGTCTTAATCGAAGAGCGGAGAATTGGTAAAGAGAGCGCCACTAAGCTTGCGTTGCAACCTGTCAACCTTCATTAGCTACTCATCACATTTTGGATATAAAGAAACCGACCTCGGAAGATTCGACGAACAAGCATCAATGTCAGTCGGGAAGGACTGAAGTCGAGCCTCGAAATTCATCGTTCGTAGATATATCGTGAGCTTCCTGAACGACATGGAGCTGAAACAGATACTAAGACTTAGGTCGGCGTGGAGCAACCATCTGAGATGTACCTACCATCGACATGGAACTTCTCCGCCACGGTATAAGCTCCTCGAGGCGACTGACGAGACGCAAGGGAAGGGCATTGCAGGAGAATGATAGAGGAGCGACAGCGAAGCCGCTGTTGGGAAACAGAGTCCGCGTGCGATGCTCTGTAGCGCATGGGTGTTGGGTGGGGCATTCATTTTCTACGTTGACGTGGCGGACGACGGAAACGGTTCAGCGACTTCGAAAGCTGGAAAAGAGAAGAGGAAGAATCATTAGCTCTGACGCAGGATATGCTTGTAGGAAATGAAAGGGAACGTGGATGAGACTTATTTGGGAGGGTATATGCAGAGGTTGTCCTGGAATACTCGCCAATGACGAAAATCGGCTCGTAGACAAATAGTAGATATCCGAGACTACAGGCCTCGATCGGTGATAGTTGCAGAACGAGAAAAACAAAAAGGCTTACCTGGTTCCACCACCTATATGCATCTGAACTTCGCAAGTCAATCCACCTCGTTATCATCGCATATATTCATCCAATTTATGAGGGCTAGGATCTGGAGAGGTAAATCATCTGGTAAGGGATCCGGAAACATGTCGACGAATACAACACATACCAGTTTTGGCAGGGACGGGATTCCGAGCTCATCTCAGCCGTATTGTATCCAGAGACACTGAGATGCACACCCTGACACACGCTATAGGGCCGAACGTGGAAGAGAGGGCAAGACCTAAAATCGTGGAGGGAGGGACAAACAGTCGTTCGAAAGCGAGGCGACCTGTTCATGTTGACGCGTACACGCGGGTTTCGTCAAAGCCAGTCCTGAGCGAGTAGAGGACGACTTGTAATGGCGCGAATGACGATGGAGGAGGAGCGGAGGAAGACCAGAGCGTCATGAGGGTAGAGTCGGACGGGCGATTACGGCTGCGACATGTGAAAGGGGGAAGGGAGTATGTGGTGTGAGGCCGTGGAGGAAGGGAGGCGCCCTTTCGAAAGAGAGGTGTTGACGGGTATATCCTCCTTGCGTCTTCAGATGGAAGAGGGAAGCGGATGACGAGATGAAGTCGTCGTGAATGACGACGGCGGAGGAACTGGGGCGGGATGAGGCTAAAATCGGACGGGCAATTATGGCGATGAGATGTGAAAACCGTGGAGGGAGCGATCGTTCGAAAGGGAGGCGAACTGCTCGCGTTGACGGGCAGACGCTCCTTAGTGCACCAGTGCGTCTTCAGATGCAAGCGCAAAGTGGATGAGGTGAGATTGGCCTGAATGAGGACGAAGAAGAGCCTCAGGGAGGCAACGTCGGGAGGAGTCTTGAAGGCATCGTTGGAAAGGCGCTTACGGCTGCGGAACGTCAGCGACGAGGCGGATACATATGAAGGGCGGGGCTCACGCAAAGAATATCCGACGATGAAGAGACCGTGATAGCGCCCACAAGAGACATTGTCGCTGAGGATGGGAGGCAGGCTCAAGTCGAACGTTGAGAATTGACAGGTCGGGCGCACGTCGCCAAAGGACGCATTGCCTAGCAGCCTATGAGTATGAAATAGAAAGCAACGAATGTCTGGGATACATACCTAGTAGATTCTACGACATCGCTCAACGGAGGAAGAGACGCGACGGGCGCCAAGAGAGCGACATCCAGCGGATTCTCGTTCGAACAAGGCCGGCCCGGGTCATCCCGGTATATCCGCCGAGCCGTCTCCTCGACGTCTCCTCCAAGTCGCCCCTTCTCCATACGCCGCGGAAACCTTTCCAGATATTTTTTATCATGACCTCTAAATTCTATGCGTGCAACGCGAATGCAATGTTTGTTTTCTCCCTTGTATGCGGCCTTGACATGTATTATCCCCCTTCCTCACCACCCTCTCTGAAATCGCACAATCGACGTCGTTCTGCCTCTCTCACATCAAGCGCATTCCCAACACCTTCCAGCAGACCTGCCGTGACTCTGATCGCGCCGCGCACAGCTCGCTATCGGCTCGAAGGATGTGCTCCTTCGCTTTGCGATACACCCACAATGCACATGAACTGGCTATAATCCAGCAAGCAGCCGTCGATGTATGAGCATTAAGAAGGGTCTTCGCCCACGAGGTCAGACCATCCGCAGCTAGAGAATAGCGTTCGGTTAGAAAGAACATTCTGTTTTTTTTTAGGTCGCAAATACCTCATTTACACCCCCCTAGGTACGACAGAGGGTCTTCCTTTGAAGATTGGACGGTTGACAATCATTTCCGATTCGCTCTTAACTTGGTCCAATTTCAAACTAGCCATAGCGCGAGCTCAAGCGCACAATACGCCTCGACCGTTTCAATTTGATATGGCAAAGATAGACCCGGCATCGATCCATGCGCAGATAACCCTTTCACGCAGAATTACAAAACAACGAGGCTGAAACGAAGAATCAGTCTCAATCATCCAAGTATATCGCGAAGCCCAAAATACATACCATGCTGAAATCGAGCCCCTCCCAGTACAAAAATAGGTATTGCTCAAAGCTATTGGTGGAATACGAGTGACGATGACGTAGCGGCGAAGTTGCAAGTGGGAAACAGGCGCGCCGAGCTCAGCTCTTCGGAGATGTTCAAGTGCCTTGCAGAGCGGATGCGGCTGCTCTCACGAAGCTTGTAGACAGGACTGCAAAAAAGGTGACTAGTTAACCCCGTTGTTAGAGTGAGCTGGGATAAACGGTAAAAGGGCTTACTTTTCGAGGCCATTCAAAGACGAGCGCTGCTGCGTGATTTGTTGACGAAGCCATTTGCGAAGTAGCTAGGCTGGGAGAATCCAGCAAGAGAATGAGTGTACGATCTGTTGGTATTGATAAGACAGGATTACACAGAACAAAAATTAAAACTACTTACTGATGCGTTAAATTTCTGCACTCATACGAGTCCCGCACATGATCACGGCCTAATATCGCGAGATTTCCAGCAAATGACTTGAGGATAGGAAGGGATGAAAGGACTCAAAAGACGATAAGGGTCTGCGCAAATAAGAAAGCACAAAGGACATACCTACCAATTTCATGCAAATTCAAGATGTCCCAACTGGCTTTTCGTCCGTATGTATCTCCGCACTGAGCGCTTCGTGGTCAGAGGCAAGGATATCAGCGAGGGTTTGTCGACCGAATGTGAAGGGAGGAGAAAACAAGTTGGATAGCAGACCTTCAAATCAGGGGACGTCGCACGCTCCGGGCCTCATGAATACATGCTGTCGCTGGCCCATTTCCTAACGAGTGGAGAATGGGATAGCAGCAGCGAAATCGGAGGTCCGGAGTTAGACGAGGGTCGGTGGGGTGCTGGAGACGGATGCGAGGGAGAGCTGCAAGACGTGCGCGGCGACTCACGGAGGCGGAGGGGGTGTTCTGTAAGCTACGGATTGTGAACTAAGTCTTAAGAGACGGTGGAGTTGGCATGGACGGGCGCTAATACAAGGAGAAAACGCATGTCCATGCTGGCGGAAGGACGAGAGGATGACGGGTACGTTATACGCTTGTCAGAAATTGTTCTGGAGTGCCTATGCCTGTAGAACATACTTAGAGCCTGCAGTGGCGTAGGCTCTGTGTAGCAATGACAATCGATGAGGATATGGTGCTGATGAGAGAACTCACGGGTCGTGCAAGAGGAGTTACGAAAATGGCCGGTCCGGGACCCCGCATGTTCGTTCGAACGGTTTCCCTCCGGTTCAATGCTCTCTACTCTCGTCGATCTTCGCCTGCCTTAACATACACGCTGAATTCTCCCAAGCCCTCACAACTCACTGCGTCTCATCCCCATTAACTACTATCCTACCGCACATTGTTTGGTGCATATATACCAACAACTTACTGTGAATAAGTACGCGGAAGCGCAAACATGGTTAGCAGGATAGTGGAGATTAATATTCCTCTATCTCACTCGAATGCGCCTAGTCTGACACTCCTCTCTCCATCATTGTAGAGTACAACATGCATATAGCGCCACAGATTCCTTCCTGTACGCGATCTACCTGTCTACGGCTGTGAATAAAGTTACTTTTTTGCGTAGCTTTCACCTAACTTTGCCTGCAAAGTGCCGAGATGCCGCTAAAGTTAACTTTGCCTAGCTTTAGTCTCGCGCTTTACTTTGGCGCTTTCTTTCGCTTTAGGCATGGTAGCTCTTGCACAGTAGAACCTACTTAGAGGGAGGAGTGTACCGATATTTATGTAGTATAAAATTTGTTCATCAGACTAGTGTTTACAATGGAAAGCAGTCATGTAAGTTAGCCATAATACGAGGCGGCGCATCCACGCAGGCTGTCCCTAAAGTATTTTTTTACGAGTATTCCACAATGCACCAGCTCACTGTTAATGCAGTGGTGCCAATTTAAAATGAGTGCTGTGGACTCGTGTGGAGTTCCCACTCCGTCTAGACATGGAACGCCGCATGAAAATCCCTCCGTTCGATGGACATCCGCACAGCGAACTCAAGCCCGACTTGTCAGGAACAACGGTACAATGCTTTTGGCGCTACCCAAGAACAAACCCAACAGCATCTAATAAGATGCGCCCAGCCAACGAGACGGGCGCTAATCCCCAAACAGTAATTATATTTCCAATTTGTCGTGTTCCTCTTCTTCCCCTTTAGTTTATCCATGTTCTACCGCGGGTCTTTCCATTCCCTTCCTTTCATCCCCCCCAATGCTCTTTCTCTGTCCGTGAATTTCTATGACAATTTCCTGATTTTTCCGTATAAAAAGAGGTGTATTCTGTCGGTAGCTACTCAGTCAATATGACCCTGATTACCTGTCTCATTCTCTCTCTCCTCCCTCTCTGAGCTCGCCTCAAGCAACCTACGTACACCCGGTTAGGTATCTACTACGTGCTCACGCACCCTTCAAAGGTCATCGCGCACGTCTCTCCCTCTCCTCTTCAACGTTCCCACAGCTCGACACCGGGTTTGTATTGAGTCTGACGGAGGCGTGATCTTGCCCCAAGTACACCCTTCCACCCTTACCTCTTCCGAGTCTAACTTACTTCAGATCTCTTCAGTACACGAGACAGAAAGAGAACAGAGGTGCACTAGCTCAAGTTAGAAGCGCCATTTTAACGGCAGTGCACTAAGTTACCACACGGCTAAGTCCATAACTTTTACTTTTTCTAACTTTACTGGCGACAAATTGACTTTCCCTGCAAAAAGTTACCACCGCTAACTTTAGCAGGGCAAAAGTTAAAAGAAAAGTAACTTTATTAACCACCCCTGTCTACAAAGCCCAGCTCACGCCCATACTTCATGATTCCATTGGAGACAATTATTCACGGCAGTAAGATGTGGTCCGGCCTCTATGCACTCTGCGCCTTGGTTGGAAGAGTAGGTGAGGGCTCTTTAATTTTAACATGAGGGCTGTGTTCACCTACCTCCCTCCAGTACCTCCGTCTTGAGGCTTCGGCTCCTCCTGCATGACCTTGAATCCCAACACCTTCGCATCTCAATTGCCAGAAGTTATTGAATAAACATTCGAAGCCAGTGCTAAATCCGGAGCTTTGCTCTCTCGCATTTCCAGAATGTCGGGTAGCATGTGCATTCTGAAGGTACGTACCTATTTCCTTTCCGATCTCGCTTTCTAATGGGTAAATGTAGTCGTCCTCATCTGCTGACGAGATGCGAGGCCATGTCTAGCGACGCCGTCCATCACCTCACAATTATCCGACCTCGTTTCGTGTTTACCGAGGTACCTGTCAACGGTATGATGAATCACGATATTTTCATACAAGTGGAAGCTAATCAAGGCAATTCACAAACATACTGTACGCTACCAGTCGTACTACGCAGTCATTGGAGTCCAATATACAAGGGAAAGCAAGAAAGGGACAGGGAAGGAGAGGGAAAGGATAGCGAAAGGAGAAAAAGGAAAAGAGAAGACACTGTACAAGGTAAATTTCGTTCGTGTGTTTTTTTAGTCATTTTCGATAAATAAAATCAGCCCATTCAAGGATCTAATTTCGTGCATCAACACATCCAGCGTCCGCAAACAGTCTTCCATATACCACCTTCGATCTCCAAACACCGCCTGCGATCGACGCGATCGACGCGAGATTACTTCGCAGAGCCCGCTCCAGCAACGACTTCGGGGACTGGCTCATCCTTTGAAGGAGCTCCGCCAGAGCCTGCGCCCTCTCCGCACTCGATCTCTTCAACGCCATCAGGCTGCCCGACTTCGATCACCATATGAACTTCGCTGGCCTATGGAGGACCGCCTTCGGAGACTGCGATCTGCATGACCGCGATCCCTTCTGCCTCAACAGGCGAGCCGACCTCGATGGCCAGATGAGCTTCGTCAGTTTGAAGATGCGCCTCTGCATCATCGGCATCGCTGAATCTGTTGACGATGTCGTGTTGCAACGCTGGGCCGACTACGTCTGGGGGCTGCGCCGGCGATGAATCTGAGGTTGTATATTCAGTAATTGCCTGATTGCCTGTTTAAATTTCTCGCTAATATTGAATGAATGAACTCGCCTGAATTTGCAGCCTCCAGGCCTATTTCATGACCAAGCTCAAAGAGAATATCCCTCCATGCATCCGAAAAAGGGTTCTTAAATTGTTCTTTGAGCACATCATTCTTCCGGCCAGACGTCCATGCCCTATACTGCAGCAGAGCCCCAAGCAAAGACCTGAGTCCTGGGGAGAATCTGCTGCTGGAATCTCGGAGCACCGTCTGAGCTGAATTCCAATGCAGAAGCTTCCCGATAAAGATTGAGGCCAAATAGAACAAGACACTTGGTGTATCCTCCTTGGGATGTGAGGCTGAGTTGGACATCTCTTTCTTGAGATGCTCAGCAACAAACTTGAAGATTGAGGTATATTGAGCATCAACTTCCTGGAGCTGCTGCTGGCTAAGGGTATCCGCTGTTCCCATATTATTTGCCCAATCCAGATAGTCATGTGTGTAAACTGCCAAATGGTTGGATATGTATGCAATTTCTGAGCATGCACACAGAGCATGCAAGGACTGATCTTTTGAAATATGGTGGAGAGCAGCTGAGTGGAAAACTGCACCAAGCATATCCACTACAGATGAGTATTTTTTATCTGGGCAATTTTTAATGATTAAGATACAGTGCTGTAGAAAAATAATGAATGGGCCTACAATTATTTTCAATAGAATGGATTGGATAATACCAAGACTCTACCTCAAGGATAGTGGGTATAGAGGAAGATGAATCATGAATAGGTGTGTGAGGTGGAATATAGCTTTGCAAAATTGTTTGGGTCCACAATTCTACTTGGTATTGGGCAAGATTGGAAGATGAATGAGTGTTTAGTAGCAATCCCAGAAAATAAATCATATGATCCTGATGGAATAGCAGAGTTTTTGAGTCACTAAGGTAATCAGGTAAAGTTCTGGAATCCACATGGTCGAATTTGAATACACCACCATGGATAAGCCATTTTGAAAGAGAGCAATGAGAAGGTGAAAGTAATTTCTCAAAGTAATTATTGCGGCAATCTTTTTGCTGGGTCCCCCTAAATGTTGGTTGATTTATCCATACAGATTTTGAAAGCTGTTCAAAACAGAGGATAGCTGCCTCAAGGAACTCCTTGGTATGTTTGGCACTAGAGGTCTCTTGTACTGCCTTGAGCAGGGCCTGGGTTGCATCGCTGAGAGGAAATTCTCTAGTCCACCTTTTTCGATGTTTATATAGATCTGGATCCTTGTCATGGATGCAGTTGTGGCATGCATCTCGTAAGGACACCCATTCTCGATCAAATAGAGGCCAAGATCGCCAGTTTTTGGGGTCCCATAGTGAATATATAGATGGAGCCAAGTGGCGCAGTGATTTTGGTAAGGGATTTATGTCCCTTTCCCATGAATGCTTAGCCTTTTGAAATAAGAATCTGGGGAATAGATGTAAAAAACCAGTAACAAGAAGTGCTACAAGCACTCGAAAAGCTTGTGATTGAGGCGACTTGTAAGCACATGGTGTAGGGACTGATTTACGAGGGTAGATTATGTCACGCCCAAAGAAGGAGAGGCATTGGAATGTTGGAATAACAGTTGTAGCACCGAGGAATAGAAGTGTAAGACCAACAATTACAGCGACAGGAACTGCAAGCCTCGCTCCGAGAGGCAACGAGAAATCGATCATGCCCGCCAAAAATAGGGCAAGCGCTCCTTGAAGGAGCAATGGAAGTCCCCCAAATATCTGTGGAACATACCATGCATCGAGGGCCTGCAATTGCATGTGGAGAATGGCTACTTTCTCTTGAGGAGAGAAATTTGGGTAGGATTGGTGTTCGCAAAGCCATTGGAGCGAAATGATACCAATGAGGACAGTGGTTAGCGAGAGGATGAGGCTGAGGAACCAGAAGACATTGATGCGGACAGCGGAGGATGTTTGCGAGAAAGGGGTCATTATTGCTGATGAATCAACAGATCGAGGGAATGGGGAGGAGTTATTGAGACTGTTCGCAATATGGAAGAGCAATCCAATAATGGCGGCATTTGGGTCTGGCTGGAGAAATCTGTATGACTCGATGACGAAGGTGGTGACCACGTGTGACGGATCAGCTGCATGTCTTGGCGTGCGACCGAGGACATACTTTATTCCTTATTCATATTTGACCCCCTTCAGTTTATGCTTTCTTTCTTTCTATTATTATGTAACCCTATATGTCGTAGAGTATATAAGAGTCGCCCTCACATCGAGTTTGAGGGGACTTGGAATTTCAGCATTTTACTCTGTCTTTCTCGGTTCTTCAGTGTTACGAGACCCGTGTTCACACGCCTCGTCACATATTTTGACAGCTACAGCTTAACTTCTAAAGACTCTACTCTACTCTTACTCTACCCCCTTCGACGACACTCTCCTTGGATCCCCCAGGCCTGATCAACCCGGACTTCCAGGTGTGTCGTTACCTTGCTACCCAGAAAAACTAACTACTTGACGTTTAGGCATGTCTACGGACCGCATGTTGTGTTCGCACACACGCCAGGTGTCGATGCCTGCTGGGGAGGATGAAAATTCTCCTCAGAGGTCTGTCGAGCTCGACAACGAGGTTGTCGGTGACTCCACCATGCGGGAACAGATGGTTCCCGGCGGGCTTCCTCCTTCAGCCGCCTCAAGCAATGTGGGAGATGATTTAGGCGGTTTCCTAGAAGGGAATGCCAGCGCGCACGTCTCGGACTCTGATGAGTCCGGAGATATTAATAGCTGTGGGAGACCTTCGGGTGACCACCAGGCTTTGCAAGTGTCGTCGAAAGATGAACTCGCTCATAGTTTACCTGCTCATGTAGAAGATAATACAAATTCTTTCAATGCAGATGTTATACGAGAAGCAATGCAAGCTGTCTCGGATAGTAAAGCTAAGGTTGAAACTTTGTTACCTTTTATGGAAACAATTTTAGCTCGCCTCGATTACTTAGAGGAATTCCACGGGAATTTTGCCCATTCTGATAGCGAGAATGAGGATGACAAAAAGGATAAACACGCGGGACCTTCGGACAAAGGAAAGGGCACCGATCCCCGTGAATGGGACAGAGCAAACATACCCAAGTCCAATTTGGATATTGAAGGTCAGCGCGTGAGGTTTGACGAGCTCGCTAAAGGTCAAAATGGCATTGGAAATGGGAATAACGGGAACATTGATTCGGAACTTAGGCTGAATACTTTGTACAAAGCTTACATGACTGAGAAATCAAAATTGGAAAAGGCCACGGAATTAACCAAACAGAATACCGCTCAAGAGCGCACCTCGGACAGTCCTCTGTCTCGGGATCTGGAGGAAATTATAGGCCGAAATGTACCATTGAAAACTCCTGAAGTTATAACCAAGAAAAATGCTTTATTGCCTAGTGCTCAACTCAATCCATCGAGCTTAGTTGGAAGACTTCTATCTGGAAATTCTACGCGCACAATTTTAGGTGATTTTACAAATAGAACTGTGCCTACTACAGGACAAACTACTACGGACTATATGCATGATATTTTCACGCAGCTGGAGGGCGCGCGACCATCTACAATTGCGCCTTCTCGGTTCCGGATGCTTGCACCAACTACGCCGACTGTTTATCACGGTGATGAAGACTCGATGAAATTCATCAAGTACGTCACGCAGTGCAAGCACTTCTGTACAGAAGCGGCGCTCCCGCCGATGGCACAGATACCGCGCTGTGCAGATTACCTACAAGGAAAAGCTTATAAGTTTTATTCTACCATGGTAGCTATGGAGGAACAAAACTGGACTTTAATGAATTTCTTCAAGGGATTATACAACCATTGTTTCCCTCCAGACTTCCGTTTGAAGCAACGTCGTAAGCTTGAAAATCTGGCGCAAGGATCTATGACCGTAAAAGAATTCGCAGCAGAATTAAACTTACTATATCGGGTAGTTGGCGCGTCCACAGCGGAACAACGTGTCGACAAACTATGGAATGGTTTACGAGCGGAATTACAAACTGCACTCTGGAAGGAAGGCCTGGATTATCGACAGGCAACCTGGGACGAAGTTATAGTGGTTGCCACAAGACATGAGATGGCAGACCGCATGGATTCCAATCGACGAACTCACCGTGATCATCCAAACAATGATCATCGTGATCGGAATAACTCCAACTCGTTCAACGGACAACGAGATTGCGGAGAGCGCTCATCAGCTCAACAAAATACGGGCGCGCGAGATAGCCGTGAGATTCGGAATGGAAACTGTTCTTCGTTCACTGGAAGTGGGCGGGGAGGCGGTAATTTCTCGTCTCGCAATGGCAGCTCGTCGTTCAGACCTAGAGAAAATAACTTGTCAGCGGGAAATGGGAATAATAGAGCACCCACCGCTAAATGAGAAGGACCAAAATCCGCGCATGAGGCGCAAGCCAAATGTCACCGCTGCACGGAAATTGGGCACTACGAACGCCATTGCCCTAAGGCACAGTCAGTTCGCGGGAACTCATCCCAAAATAGACCGCCGGGTTTGAAATCCTTCAATATTGAGGTCTTAACTGAAAAGGAGGAATTACTCACCTCTGTAGGGGACACTACAACTGCACCAGCGGGAGGTGATGCCTACTACATGAACGTTGAGAGCGCAATGTGTGAGAACGTCGATAGTGAGAATTCAGCGTCTGACCCCGGGTTTGATCTGTATGATGAAGTTAATTCTATTTTTACTCGATCACACGATGGATTTAGACAGCCCGATCTCACAGCTGAAATGAGGGTTGAGGATCTGTTCAGTCCCAGAGGAAATATGGGGAAAATGGGTAATCCCATGTACTCAATGATACGACATGAGTTGAACCAAGCACGTCCGTATCCCGGGGATCCGAAAAATGAGAATTCAGAACCTGATAGGTTTGCGGTTTATCAAAGTGGCGATAACTTTGTAATTATGGACTACATAACAGGCGAAGATACTCTTATTGACGCAAATATTGCTACACGGGAAGATTTCCTCATTGCACGTTGGTACGCAATCAAATGCACACAGCAGTGTCGGGTACGGGTAACACCTCACCCGCGCTGGCATATTCCTTGCCGAGCAATGAATATTTTTGGCCGCAATGCGGCATGGAAATTGAACTATGGTCACTCGTTTTATGACTACTGCGTAATAGATTCGCTTGGATTTCACGCGCAACCAAGATTCAAAGTTTATTACTCTTCTGGAGAGCACGGCTATCAAGTTTATGATGATGAAATGCATACTAGAATATTCATTCCACAGGACAAAATATTGAACCCGAATTTTGATATACACATATGGTACAAACGACGGGTATCTAACTATCTACAAATGCATAGGATCCAAAATGGAGATCTATACATTGGTTTGCACGGACTCTTTTAACTACAAGGTTGAGGCTAAATTTAGCTACCAAGGGATCGAGGAGGTTCGATCGTTCGACATAATTAATCTATCGAGCTACGATCTTATCCTTGGCACGCCGTTCCTGTATCAACACCAAGTTATGGTGGGGTTTAATGAGACGCGCATCATTATTGGAAATAACACTGCCTTACCAATCAAGGGATCTACAGTTAGGACATTATCCTCGCGAACCGCTCAACTGCGTGAAAATAACCTCGACGAGGTTAGAACTTATTTGCGCAGCCTCGCGGAACCTCTCTGCAAGACGGCCGAAGAAACGGAGCTCCCTCCACTTCGAGCTATCAATCACCGAATTGATTTAATTGACGAGAATAAAGTTTACCCTTGGCGCGCAGCACGCTGCCCCGAGGCCTTTCTACCACAATGGGTGAATAAACGAGACGCGTACATTCGTTCAGGGAGATGGAAAACAACAAACTCACGGAATTCAGTCCCTATGTTGTTTATTCCAAAAGCGGGAAAACCTGGCGAACCACCAAAGTTACGCACTGTGATCGACTTACGAGCACGCAATGCGAACACTAAGAAAATGGTTAGTCCTTTACCGGAAATAGATAATATCATGCGACATGTAGCGGTTAAACTATACCGTACTACGCTGGATCTTAAAGATGCATATGAGCAGATTCGGATCGAACCTGAGGACATCTGGAAGACTGCATTTGCAACACCTAATGGAATTATGATTAGTTTAGGCATGCAACAAGGAGATTGCAACGCAGCGGCAACTTGCCAAAGCCTTATGGTTCACCTGTTTTCACCGTACATAGGACGGTTCATGGACGTCTATTTGGATGACATCATTATCTATTCAGATACATTGAAGGAACACATAGAACATGTAACAATTGTGTTAAACATACTTAAAAAGGAGAAACTATACTTATCGGCTTCAAAGCTTGACTTCTTATGCGCAAAAGTCCGCATTCTCGGACGAATGGTTGACGATGAAGGTATTCAGATGGACCCACATAAGGTCGACTCGTTAATGAAATGGAAAACACCGACAAACCGTGAATTACTTCGAGGTTTTCTCGGTGCTGTGGGTTATCTCGCAGATGACATTGACCGTGTACGTATACCTATGGGAGTATTACATGGGTTAATGAGTGAAGCAGTACCTTTCCGCTGGGATTTTACGCACCAAAGAGCTTTTGAAGACATTAAGCGCCTTGCAAATGCGTGTCGGGATCATCATAGACGCCCAATCAATCACGCCGCTGGCGCGCCGCCAGTAAATCTAATTACCGACGGGTGTATCACTGGAATTGCTGGTGTGGTCAGTCAAGGCGAAGACTGGAAAAAGGCACCAGTAGCAGCATTCTACTCAGTGAAATTGAGTCCAGCGCAACAGAACTATGCAGTTCACAAAATTGAAATGCTAGCGGGACTCGAAACAATGATGCGCTATCGGGATATTTTGTTAGGAATTCAGTTCCGCTGGTACACAGACCACAAAGGATTAGTTACATTATTACAACACAGAGATGTCTCCGGACTGTTGAGAATGTGTGGTGGTGGTGGTTGGTGAATAAGAGATATATTTGTTCTGCCTCCTACAGAGGCTCTTATATACTACAGAGAAAATATAACTAGAATATACTACAAGATTCCAATGACTAGGTAGTTCTACAATCCAAAGCGAGGCTATGCATTTTGAGTCATAAGCGCTCGGCGGGCGCTAATCCGGTTGGCCGAGATGCTGGTGCCGGATTGCCCATATCCGTCTAACTTTCCAACACGGACGGAGGGCGCGCTGGCTTGAGAACCTCGCGACCTTTGATTTCGAAGTGATCTATGTACCTGGTGAAGATAATATTATGAGTGACGCACTGTCGCGCATATATTCAAATGACGCACCTGGAACAGTACGCGCTCTCAGTGAATACACCGAGTACAATGACACAATCGCTTCTATGGAAGCAGTGTGCAGCTCAGTGGCCGCTCCTGTTCTCGTAGGACTTGAAGCATGCGCCACAGCGAAGGTTAATTACGTAGGACGGAAGTCTAAAATGGTTCGCAAGCGCGCTGGCGCAGAAACTGGACGAACTGAAACATCGGATGAATTTGCGGCTCGAGTGAAGGACTCTTTCGCAGTAAAGGGGCCGCAACAACTTGTTATTCGAGTACCAGCTCAGCGCGCACCTGAACCTGAGGTTGTAACCAATGTTGAAATGGATTTGACGGGAATTCCGCCGCTAGACTTGACAAAGGAATTGGATAACATTGATGTATTATCAGAAATTAAAGGAAAATATTCTGAGGACGTACTCTTTGCCCCAATTGTGGCTAAACCCTCTGAACACAAAGCTTTTCACTTCAATGAAGAGACCGGTGATGCGCTCTGCATCTCCATACCCTCTGTTTTTCGATTTACGCGCTTAGCGGCATCGTCACGTGACCTCCGCTGGATTCTAACGCGCCCCCGATGGGCTTCCGAAATCACCCGCTGCGTATCACCGGCCCCCTAACGACCAAGTATCCGTTATCAGCAAGACAGAATCTGTCTTACTAATTCGCCGGCGGTCCACATCAGCCAGAAAACTCGAGAACGCGCCGCTCACAGCCATTCGGCTTTCTTGGACTTAGGCGCCGCGCGCCTACTGCTAATTTTAGTACTAGTTGACTGACCGTATTTGATATCGCTCCTCATCCTTCCTGATTTTGTGTATATCTCCAAGGGCATATTAGTTCTATACCCTCTCCAGACCTTTCTTGTTCATTCTTGCCCTAGTCTGGATGTTTCTTTTCACTTTTCCTTTGATGTTTTCATCCAGTAGCGCTTTAGATTATAAACTTGTACTGTAAGCTTTGATCAATGGATAGGTTTTGTGCCTCAGTCCCACCCCATTGTTCAGACCACAGATTTCGTCTTCGTATTTCATTTTCGCCTCTCGCCGCCGCCGTTTCGTCTCATTTTCGGTTTTCCTCACTCTTTCCGCCAGCGTATTTCGCCGCCGTCACCTCGGATCTTCGCCGCAGGTCATAGAATTTAGTTCTACAGTCGTCGTTATAGCCTATAGGTGACTGACCTTGGGAGGAACGCCTTCTGGAACCTCGTCCTCGCAACCTTCACGCCCCTCTTTGTTGTAGATTTTATTTGTGTGATTTATTCACGCATTCACTCTATCTACGACACTTGGCACATCACCGGCTTGCTTTTTTATGTCGAGCGCTTTCCACCCAGAATCCGACGGCGCGACAGAACGCACGAACAAAACAATTGGACAGATGCTCCGCGTGTGTATCAGTCCTGACCAAAAGGATTGGGTCGCGAAACTTCCCGCGATCGAGTTTGCCATTAATTCGGCGCGATCTGAGACTACAGGCTTTGCGCCGTTCTTTCTGAACTCCGGACGCATTCCGCGATCATTTATTTGGGATGCCAATAAGCCAGACGGCTTCCCTGGAGTGCGTGCATTCGCTAAAAAGATGCGTAGCACGATTATGAGTGCGAACGACTCTATTATTGCAGCGCGCGTGAAGTCAATTCGGAACGCAAACAGGAAGCGCATTTTGGCGCCGTTTAAAGTTAATGATTTCGTTTTTCTGTCTACAAAGAACTTGTCATTCCCTAAAGGAATGAGCAGAAAATTATGCCCTAAATTTGTGGGCCTTATCCAATAACTGAGGATTTTGGAAACCACTCTTATCGAGTGAAATTACCAGTGGGACTGGTGAAGCGCGGCTTACATGATGTTTTTCACGCATCACTGCTCAGGATACACGTGCCGAACGACGATCGGTTATTCCCTGGGCGCTTAGATACGCAGATCTTCGATCTCGAAGATCTGGAGGGCGAGTGGATGGTGGACAAATTATTAGACCATAAATTGGACGGTGAAAATTTACAGTTTCGAGTTCAGTTTAAATCGGGAGATGTGAACTGGCTCCCCTATGAGCAAATCAAACACCTGATCGCGTTTGATCAGTATTTGGAGGCAATGGGCGCCGAAAACGTTGAAGCGCTCAAGAAAATTGTGTCTGCACCGGCTCAACCGGCTATTGGTTTTGCAGCAGACATACGGACGAAAAAGTATAAAAGCTCGCGCATGAACGACTGGTTGGAACGAGTTATTCTCGCACCACCCAGTTCATCAACTTCTGCGACGATGAGCAAACGCACTTCGAAGACCAACAAAACTTCTCCGGATGCGACTACTATTTCTTCTACTATTTCTACCTTCAGTCCTATTTCTGCTTCTACCACTTCTTCTCTTCCTGATCCACCGGACCCATCCCTCACAAACACCACCTCGTCGCTAGCCGACCTCCACTTCACCAAAACTCCCACTGTCTCCGACAAAACTCCCACTATCGAGATCGTCATTACCCAACCTGAAGACGTTCAGCCCCTCGAGAACTCGGACACTCTCGAAGCCTACTCCGACGCTTCGAACTACGAGGCCGCTTCTCCTCCCACAGTCGCTCTAAACGAGCTCCCATTCGCTGATGTCGTGATGGCCGATGCCGTCGATCTCACGGAACCTGACCACTTCGGGACGCTTCCGACCGCAGACCAGGAGTACGAGGACATGCACTCGGAAATCTTGTCCAATATGGGCGATCATCACTCCTTTCCCATAGCTGTGTCAGTCAGCATCCATCAGGATAACCACATCCCCTCTGCGCACTATCGGAACCTCCTCGTATCTCCCAACCTTCGCAACCCAGTCTCGGGTTTTTCCGTCCTTTATGCACCGCGGGAAGGCTTTTATTACATTGTCACCCCGCCAGGACCGCGACAAATCATCCTCGAGCTCTCGGACGTACAGTTCAAGGCTATTCTACGCTTCGCCGCCGACATCAACCATGCGCGCAACAATCCTGCGAAGCGCGTTCACCTCGTCGAGCCGGCCGGGTACCGCCAGGCCTCCGAGGCACTCAATGCCGATCCCATGTCTGCAGGTCGGCTCCCCATCATTTTGCCTGATGGTACTATCCATTTCTCGATGCCTCACTTCCCACTCCGCATCGACTGTCCCGACCCCGGACGTATTTGTAAGGCACTCGATCTGATGGCTATTATGGGCGAGGACGCGGATCCTCACCTTATCCAGAACGTCGCTCTGCGCGCTGCCGCTCAGAGCCTTGGAGTCGCTACTTCTTCCGGAAGCAAGCGTGGTTCTACCGGCTATGGACGTGGAGGACCTTCTCACAAAAGGGGCCGTCACTTTTAGTGCGCCCCACTCATCCGTGGATCTTTCCTTCTTCTGAAGGTTTTGTTTCGTCTTTTGTTTGATTTTGACTCCTTTGATTGTTACAGAAAATTACTATAAAACACGGTCTATTTCTATCTTATCCTTTCCTATTTTCATAGCTGGTAGTATCCCCCAGCTGGAGGGCGTATGTGACGGATCGGCCGCATGTCTTGGCGTGCGACCGAGGACTTATACTTTATTCCTTATTCATATTCGACCCCCTTCGGTTTATGCTTTCTTTCTTTCTATTATTACGTAACCCTATATGTCGTAGAGTATATAAGAGTCGCCCTCACATCGAGTTTGAGGGGACTTGGAATTTCAGCGTTTTACTCTGTCTTTCTCGGTTCTTCAGTGTTACGAGACCCGTGTTCACACGCCTCGTCACACCACGGCAGAGAAGAGACCGGCCTCCAAAGAATGTAAGCGCACTGAAACATGTAATGAACAAGACTCACAAAAATCAACAGATTCTGAACCTCCTCCTTCCAGGCATTGCATCGCTCCATATCGGCTTCGAGCTCGAGTTGCAATATAATTTCCCATGGATCTTTGGCCGACTTGGGAGGCGCATGTTTGAAGATGTATGGCCCTCTGGGATCTGAGGGTGTCGCGTTACTCGTTGGCATTTCCTTGACATACAGTACATTAGTTAATGAGTCCTGCATGAACACGTTCATTTTATACTCACTGGCGGATCCGAATTTCCTCCGGAGCTTGCTTGAATATTGTCTGAATTGTGCTCACTCATAGGAGACAGGATTGTCTTGCGAACAGTGCAGTGTGAGGGTGTTGTTCAAAGAGCGGTCTGACATGGGATGAGGATGCTATGCATAAGAATAACCTGGGCTATGCGTGCGAGGCCTTGAGAACAGACAGAGCTGTAGTCATCATATTCTATTCAGTGCATAGCGCCTAGGATACAGTCTATAGTAGTCTGTTCATATTGCACAGCATGAAATCAATAATTAGACAGGGAAGCTGAAAATGCAGCCCCAAAGCCCGCCATCGCACCAAATGCGACACTGTCAATTAAAAAGAAAAACGAATGGAGACCTTTACTGTCCAAGTAGATCCAAAGTTCCAAATCGTGACGTTGCTAACTGGATCAGAAAAACATGCAGGGAAAGTATATTTCCGTCCGAGATCAGATAGCACTGGAGGTACGTCGTTCGACGTGCAGGGTAGCCTCCTGCTCTACGTTGCCCAGCGAGTCGAATATTTGATGACTTCCATTTGAAAAAAAATATGATATGTCAGCGTCATCAACGTCAACAGAGGCTGTAGCCTGTCAGAGACACAGCGGGACTGACGGTGCTGAGAACGAACTGACAGGAGCTCAGGAGAGGGGCATAACTGCCCTTATCGTCAAAATCAAAGTGTCGAGAGGCGTTGTGATTGCGAGGCCAGTATGACAAAGTAGTGGTTTCGGTTCAAGCGACATAATGCAGCCCTCGTACGTGCTTCAAACTCTCCGGAATTGAGAGTCGCAGTGCCAGCACAAGGCTATCCTGTCGTTCAACTGATCCGAAGAAGCACGTTACAGAATGAACATGGTAAAGAGACCTGAATATGGAAAAAACTCGCCTCATAAAACAGAAAATTGTAACAATTACATCGCAGCGCTCGGACAGCAGGGCCCTCAGCAGGCTCAGATATCTGGACATTAGATCACAATCGATCACGAGACAAGTCAATGACCTCAAAAAGGAACCGCTCAAATGCATTTCTTCTCTGAAGGACAAGGATAAAACCACGTGCAATATCGCACATATTCGCGTATCTGAAATCAGGTTTGTTAACGGTCGAAACCTCTCGACTTCGTCGATACCGTCAATGCTGGCTGGAAACACCTTTCGAAGGAGGTCCACCGACCATGTTCTAACATCCAGGAGCTTGAGAGATATGCAATGAAGGCGAGGGAAGACGTGGCCATCAAAGGACGGTAAGTATTCTGATTTGCGGCATCGCTGACGGAGCGGGTAGGGTCAGGTGGATTCGTATGGCGTGAATGCACTCACAGGCAGGGTATTTCATCAACCTGATGTTCAAGGGAAGTCCTTGGCTGCTGGCGTCGATGAGGGCGAGATTCCAGCAGGAGACGCCAGTGGTGAGAGCGAGGAGTCGAAAATACACCGTCCGACGTGGCGAATGAATGACGGTGGCTGTGCTGGCGCTCATCTTATGATCGGAATTATACATAAAGAGAACGCCACGCCTATAAGAAGCCGAGCTTGGTTCCCAATCACTTTCGACTGAGCACTGTGGATGGTTCAAACCGTAATCAGAATCTACACCGGGTGTGAGCCTATGCCCATGGATTAGACAAGCCGGAGGACTGCACACAAAGGCGTAAGGGCCAGCGGAAAGTAGCACGAATCACCTTCCCGACCCGAAAGGAGCGTGGCATTCAGAGTGACAGAATAAAATGCAGTTCCAGATGCAGATAATGAGTTTCGGAAGCGGATTGACCAAGTATGAGGGCAAAAATCGGAACGCGGAACTCGGCGAGGTAGGAATAGACAGTCATGGTACGACAGTTGCGCGAATGCAGTCGTAGGCATACGTTGCTAGAAATGATGTTGCGACAGCAAATTTAGAACATATGGGAGTTTGTCGAACGGGCCCCTCAGCGTGGAGTGCTTGAACGCGGAATCCTGATCTTGTCATCAGCTACATGCAAAATATCCAGATATTAGTACTCACATGGTGAGCTTAGTCGAGCGTGTATCGGTTAAGGGGTCCTCAGGCTTCAGACCATGTCTTCTATAGATCGTGTGCTAGTGGTCGTCCAAGTAGAATCGGGATTGATCAGACGGAGGATGAGTGATCAGAAATGGGCGGAACTCACCTCCTTGAGCACCGAGTTTTTCTATAGTATCCTACGGGGATTACACATTTGACAAACTCCAATAAAGAGTAGTCGTAGAGTTCTGCTGAAATAGATGATAAGTGCTTGCAGATACTCGCAGCGAAACAAAAAGTACCAGAGCAGCGGCGAAGGCATCCGTATAACAAATGGCGGTAGGTGGGTTCCTAGAAACTATCGACGCAACACAAAATGACAGAGCGGACATCAAAAGGAATGAAAGATGAGGTCATCTGCTAACCTCGCAATTAACAAAGTCACATACCTGTGTCCTGTAAATTGGGGAGCCTGACTCTTCACTCAATTGTACGCCCTCTACAACGTCGCATCCAAAGACAAAAGCAACAACAGATATGTGGCTACAGTCTGAAAAGTCCCCAGAGAACACGGAGAAGCACCAAGGTCATGAGGAGGTGAATTCAATCGCGACGAGAGAAGAGAGAACTCACGCAAGCAAAGCACCTACGTCCACTGCTACCCTCTCTCTCGTAAGAAAAGTGGAGGAATAATCGACGACTGTAAAAAGTGAGAACAGAAATATGACGATAAGACGAAAAGGACTCACGGGAGACGATGAACGGGACAGGGTGCGCATATATGCATGTTCGATGGTCCGACAACGGGGAAATTGGTGCCCAAGAGAAACGTCGTTGCCGTGTTCGAAAACCAGTATATGATCGATTTGGGTCGTCCTCAACTCCTCGCCCCCGACATTATGCATCATCCAGAAATCTCGCCGCATATTAGCATATTTCAGGTCTTGTTCTTCCTGACTACGACGCGCCGTTAATCGTCTGGCATCGGTTCTGGTGAGTTTGGGTCGCGTTCTGTTCTCCGTTCGTCATACCAACGTTTCATAGCCTCCGAGATATCTTTCCTTCCCGCTCCGGCGAGTCTGAGTTTCCTTGCGCTGAGGATTGAGCGATCGATGATCCAAAGGGGGTCGTGTAGAATGACACATGCCTAAATGACTATCAGTATAAGAATCCGGAGTGGAAACTGCGCGTGGTTACAGTTCTACACACCTAGACGTTCGAGGTGGCTCTTCAAGAAAGGTTCCCGAGACGAGATGGCGAAAGGACGCAGATCGGGAAATGCCGGGTGCTGATGGCGCGTCAGCAGCGGTCGAACGTTCAACGTCAACATCAACACTCACGATGCCCAACACCTAACCTCATGCATTCTGTTTCTATAGCAGGAGCTCAAGAACAGCGTCGCTGTGGGGTGAGGCTGAAGAATCTTATACACAGTATCTTTTCCTGACGACCAAATACTAGGTAATGAGTCTGACCCGGAGTGCTTGCGCGCTTAACAGTGCTCTGGTTCAAAAAAGCGCGTTGAATAACGCGTTTATTTGAGTGAGTCTCCTTTTCATGTTCGTGAACGACGTCTCTTGACTCTTCAAAGCTGCTATAGCCTCCCTATTCTCTCCCTATGCGCCTTATTGGTTCCCTAAAACCCATGCTTTCTCCATGCTTATAGATATGCACGCCTCATGAAACGCATGCTCGCTGAATGCTAAAGCACGGAAGGAATCCTCAAACAAGCTGGAACGCGCGTAGTTAAGGAAATTGGTGCCTGCAAGGAAATCGTGGACATGCGGCAAAAGATAGATGTGGCTTCGAGAGATAGGTGAGTACGCTCAGACTTCAGTTCAACAGTTACCGTCACACTTCATGCGTATATATTAATACTTCAAGACTTCAAACCAACTGATAACCCCACCTGATGATGTACGCTCAAATTCGAATAAACGGAGGCCTAGCACGATTATACCTAAAGCAAAATTCGTCGAAGGGCTCGATGGGGCTTGTATGCGCAATGTCCGCACTTTTTGGCATCACTCGGACAATAAATCCAACACGGCGGGGTGAGTGGTTTTATAAGTATTCTTTCCCTGAATAATTCCTAATCAGAACCTTTCCGTCTAGTCGGCTTCCTTATGACTGAACTTATAGTCTGTTTTCAGGGCAGAATGGACAGCACACGTACGTTCTACTATCCTTTCTTTGCATTTCGGCCAACATTTTGAGTAGTCGGCTTTCTCAAGCTCCAGTTTATAAGGGTGGACCCGCGTCGATCAAACAAGCTGTCTTCGCGTCACAAAGCTCTTGGCTTCGGTCGATTAAACACTGGCCTCCTCGCTGTTGACTGCGTGAGTTGTATCGATACTCCCATTCCTGGGACCGTCTCCCCAAGTCTACCAAACCAACCATTCTACTTCGACGACATCTGTTGCCAATGTTGTATTGATGCTCCCAGTCACTGGTGATCAAGGCCGTACAAGCTGCGTATGTCACCTTACCATCGCGATTGAACGTGTACTAATAATGGTCTGTGGGGCTTAATAGCATCATCCTGAGAGGTTATTTCTGACGCCGCCTTAACGGCGGCCCACCTCTCGTTCAAGCGCCTACACAGCCACACCGAACATTCTTTCTGTCGAGGGTTCTATTTCAATCTTGCGCTCTCTCACCACCTCCTTCAGTCCTCCAATTCATGACTAGCTCGAATTCGCACTCTTTCCGCAAAAGCGCCCGAATGGGATATCTTGCCGTTCGTATCTCCTCACACGTTAACCAAAACCAGGCGCCAACAGGCCGGGCCCAAGTAAAGGGAAGTTAATGTTCTAGCCTATCAGGGGATTCTCGAGGCATGTGTTGGGACCGGCGTTGCGGCTTGCTGTCAAAGAAGTGTTCTAACTTTGGAGAGGCATTCTGGACCTTGACGGCAGGGATTGCACCGACCTAGAAGCTAACGATCTCTGCGACAATTTGCCCTCGTGTGGCTCCTTTCGCGCCTCTGACGGACCGTTTGTGTTTAAATGAACATCTTATCGCCGTGTATCGGCCTAGTATTTTCTTTCTCAGGCTTTGGAATACCGTTTATCTCCCGGATGGCTACGAGATCATTGTGTTCGGTGCATTCCACTAAGGCATCTGTCACATCGATGATCAAGTTCAATTGTACAGTCAGTCAGATGTACCCTTGCCTTTGGTTATTGCTGGCTGATTGTGTTGCTTCGTTTAGGTTTCAACTCATCAGAAGAACCCCAATCTCGCGATGGTGTTAAAGTTGTGTCATGCAATATAGATAACGGAAGATGACATGAGAATTCGAGATTCGCCTTTCCCAGCCCCGAATTTGACGCCCGTGTTGCGCTAGCCAACTTTTGCCGCCCTTCTCTCTTGACCGTCATTTGTACTTTGCCCTGTTCGACTAGTGCACAGGCATTAAAGGCTATCAAAATACGTGACACTGATTCCGACCCAGACCATGAGCTTGAGCCACGTGGAGAACGTCAACGAAGAGAGGGCTACAGAAAATCCGAATAGCGCAGCGGTTAGTGCCTACCTAAATCGTCATTTCTATAGTCTAGCATTGACCCTGGGGATGGCTGATGTCTCTTTCAGGCCGGTAACCTGGAGAAAACGTCCCTAGACCCCAATGCGCCGTACCAGCACGCACCGCAGAAGGATGGAGACCCATGGACTACTCTGCTAAAACCGGAACTCGAAGCGGATGCAATGCGTTGCAAGGCCTGGACGGAGGAGGTACAAAATCTGTTGATCTTTGTGAGTCAATCGTCGTTATGAATTCAATATCATACTTTGAAATTCTTACTTCGTTGCAACAGGCTGGTCTTTTCTCTGCTGTCGTCACAGCTTTTGTCATCGAATCTTACAAGTTTCTCCTACCCGATCAGAACGACGCCGTTGTTGGTTTACTCTTCCACATCGCCAATGGCCTCAATAATACCGCTCCATTTCCGCCATCCATTAGTCCCCCAGATATCCTCACACCGTTCTCCCAAACGTCGTCCAATATCAGGATCAACATATTTTGGTTTATTAGTCTAGTCCTCAGTTTAACGACAGTGCTCGTGGGAACCATCGCTCTTCAATGGCTGCGCGAGCACCAATCCTATATCGGATATTCGGGCAAGGAAAAGTTGGCGATACTGCATATGCGTAAGGAAGCCGCAGAAGCGTGGTATCTACCGCAGGTGTTCGCTGCCCTGCCTTTGCTACTCCAAGCCGCCCTGGTCCTATTTTTGGCCGGATTAATTGACTTTTCGATTCCTCTTGGATTGAAGGTTACGATCCCCGTCTCGATTGTCATTGGATTGACGCTTCTTTTCCTTTCTGCTACGACCATTCTTCCGTCTCTCCAAGGCCTATCATTTTTCTGGGGGCTATATCCTCAGGACACACTTCCGACACCATGTCCTTACAAGTCTCCTCAGTCTCTTGCGTTCCACGCTTTATACGGAGTTGCGCTTCGCGCTTTTTTCCGGGTCTTCCTCCCCCCAGCCTCGTGTTTGATACCAAACCCAAGTCTGATGGCCTGGGATGGATAGTCAAAAGCCCAGCCTTACTCATGCCAAATCATTATAGCGCCATCTGCATACAACCTATGGATGCCACAAACATGGCTCACCTTGATCGCGAATGGCTTTGCGCGATGCTGCCACCAAGGTATGCTGGACGATGAGCCGGACTCTATCATCACCGATTCCAGTGGAAGCGCAGCTTCCCTCTTAGCGATATCACACATGTTTGGTCAAGGCTGTAGGCCAGACCCGCAGCGCAAAGCATACAGAATCGTACCTCACAGCGTTAGTTCATTGCTTCCAAGAGCTTGCAGAATCTATATGGATGCCGCAGCAAGTCCTCCAAATCGGTTACGATCTTCAGCGCAAAGATCGTCGTAATGATTACTTCGAGAAACTACATTACAAACCCTCTTGTTCCATGTCGAAATTCTTCCTTCATGGCGGAAATTACAAGTTCGAACGATTCGGTACACGAGAATACGGCCTCTACAACTACATGGAACAGAGAATCATCAGGCGGCTATTTTGCGACGATCAGACCATGACTTTCCTTCGCATGCTTCTTCAGAACCACAGGTCGCCTGCACTTTCTCAATACCAATTAGAACTCTGGTCGCGGACACTACAGATCAGCAGTCATGTTGCACCGTTGACGTCGAATGTGGTCGCTGTTCCCACAATCATTGAATATCCTCTCATCAATTCAATGATTCCGGACGACCTTTCCGGTGAGTTATTTTATCATATTATATTCAGTTAAGCTTAAACCTTGACCATATTCAAACTCCCTGAAGATCAAAGAATTTTGACGATTTTCAACATACTCCGTACGTTACTAAAATCGGCTGCTTCACACCGCATCTCCCAGGATAAATCAATGAACTCCCTCTGTACTCACCCACACATGGTTCACGTCCTTGATTCGCTGGCGTACTTGACTTCGCCTTTTTGCGATCGACCCTAAAGAATATCCCATCTCGGGAAAACATGCTTCAGGAGGTTGATCACGAATTCGTCGAAATATTCGAGTTTATTAGCGACAATCTAAATGAAAGACTATTAGAACTGCTCCAAGCTCGGAGGAAAAATCTTGGATGTCTTTCTTATCTCTTCGATATTCATTTATGGTCTTCTGCATTGGTTGCCAGACCAGGCGATTGTCCAGACCAAAGACAGCGGTTTCGGGCAAACACTCGGGCGCTTACTTGATATTCTGCACAAAATCTGGACATTTGGTAGTCCGAACAAGTCGATTGAAGAGCGGTTCAAGGCTATCCTGGGAGTCACCAAAGATTTTCCGATGCCTGGTGGCACCGCCTCTTTTTACATGTTACTCGCCCCGATGATGTCGTACAAGGTATTAATCTTTCCTTGGCATGACCTCCGTGAAAGTACTTATCATCCGATCCAATAGGACCCCCTACCATCGCTGAGCGTCGTCTCGACACCTCTTCTCAAATATCAATCCCCGCGCAAGCTAAGATCGACGTTGATGTTACCTCGCTGATAGTGACTCGATCCACTGGCAACACGAACCTTCAGGGCGGCGATATTGCTGAGCCGTTGGCGGTCGACTGCCCCAGTTTTCAATCCGAGATTCCAGAATCGGAGTCTGTCTTCAACGCAGTTGCTGCCCAGTTCCTTCCCACTCCAGTGGACGATTTCCCGATGGAAAGACCACGTTTTATTCTCCCAAATGCTGCATCCGAAGGGTTTGGTGGAGGTGGCGATCCCCCACCAGTGGTTCACTCATCGGCTCCGCAGGATACCCTCAACTCTGCAGATATAGCACCACAGCATGCTGCGGTAAATGGGATTTCCGGCCTCGATGACGTGCAAGGTCATTCCGGGGAATCTTATTTGGCTATCAACGTCCAGGTTGACGATTTGGAGATCACGCCCTCCTCTGTCAGTGGCCATGCGCAAGACGAGCCTGGGCAAAGACATGTTATCATTCATATGGAATCTCCGCATGAGGGCGGTGAATAGGAGTGAATCATGTATTGACTCTTGAATCTGTATGAGAGGTTTTTATTATTATTCTCTTGCGACAACAAAACCAATACGTATCAGATCTGTATCATACATATCAGCAATTTGAGTGAACGGTCTCACCAGTAGATCTTTTGATGTTAGTGATAAATAATAAAACATTCGGTCGCATGAGTAGTTCAAGGGCGTGTATTTCCAACATTTTTGAGCATATTACAATTTAGATGTAAATTAACTGCTGTAGCTAAACCTAAAAGCTAAGGCTGCTTCTATGTCGCAAACTATCTATTCTATGTGCTCTCCAAGCTCTACAAGTTCTTTTCCGTTATAAATTCGTGAGAGAAAGGATAGTCGATATATCCTGTCGGGTCGGAAGTGGCCGAGTAATATCGAGTTCTATCGCCTTTCTGAAATGGTATATTGTGCTTCAGTCGATAAGGAAGATCCGGCTGGCCACAGAGAATTCACTTAAATGTTCCGTTTAATCAAAAATTTGCCTTCGAACTCACGTTGGATATGAAGGATCGGCCATATGCGATCAAGTCGCCCTTTTCCTCTGCCACGCGCAAGCCGCTTTCCTGCGTATAACCCCCAGCTGTGATGAGTTGCTTGCCGTTCTTCGACCATATCTCACGGATGAAGTCGTTCTCGGTTCCTCCTGCATTGAACGTGTCGTTCACGCCGGGGGCTTCGCCTTCCCTGATTTTATCGAGTCGCTTGCCTGTGGCGTGGATGTATGCAAGGTCTGGATGGCGCTCGAGGATTTGTTGGACGAGGTAGGAGAATTGGGGGACGGGATCGACCATACCCATATCTGAAGATTTGTGTTATTTATGTGTGGGAGTACCCTGACGTGGAATAGACATACCTTGGTAAGGATTCCATGGACTCAAACGCAACCCCGTCTTCTTGGGTCCAACGCGCTTCGTGACTGCATCCAGCACCTCGAGCGCAAACTGGGCTCGCTTCTCAACGCTTCCGCCATACTTGTCCGTGCGCTTGTTAGTCACGTCCTGCAAGAACTGGTCGATAAGATATCCATTCGCGCCGTGGACCTCGACGCCGTCGAACCCCGCATGGTTCACCGCGTTGTCCGCTGCCTGCGCGTACCACGCTACGTACTGCTCTATTTCGGGAATCGTGAGAGGGCGCGGGGCGGGTGCGGCTGGGGGGCGCATGGAGAGCCGTACATCAGAGCTCGAGACGTAGGGCGAGTCGTCGCTTGTGCATGATCGTCCCAACTCATGTTCAAGAACTTCTGGAATAGCTCCCCGGCCGAGTGCCCATAGTTGGAGGTAGATGTAGGATCCTTTCTCATGGACGGCCTCAGTAATCTGTCAATACCCATGTCAGCATTCAACTTCTTGTTCACGGATAGACGATAAACAGTCTCACGAACCTTTTTCCAGGCAGCAATCTGGTCCGCGTTCCATATACCTGGCACATTGTCGTATCCCCCAGCCCCCGGCGCAATTAAAGTTGCCTCAGTGATGATGAGCGTGCCGGGCACACTGGCGCGTTGCGCGTAATATTCCGCAACAATGTCCGGGAGCGAGACGTGCGCGTCATCGACGCGGTTTCGCGTCAATGGCGCCATGACCACCCGATGCAGGAGATTCATGTCGCCGACTTTGATCGGGGTGAACAGCTTTGGTGAAGTAGACATTAGAGAAGTAGTTTAAGTCAATTAAACTTGTTAACTGTTGAATTGGTATTGTGGTATTGGATGAACATGAAAAATGGCGTCTTTTAAGTCGTCCATGCTCTGCCAATATTCAATGCGGTTGTTCGAGCTACCGGCTGGATTGATAAGATTTCTGGGCCTCCGCTGACACAACTTGCCAGATTGCGCGACATGTTCGACTTGAAAGTTGGCTGAAGCAACTCTGCCACGGCCTCATACGGCTGAGCGAGGTGGCTAAGCTTATCAAGAACACCTGGCGCTTACTTTTGTTGCTAGAATATTTGGCGGCAGCTGCACTGGACTCGTTTATTCTTGTCCTAATCCACTGCCGGAGAGCAGTATCACTCACAGGATGTGTAAAGGCCGCTTGCGTAGCCGAAGCGCTTGATCAGCTGCATCATTCCGTGTTTTGAGTACCTAGACTACTGAGGTCTGAGGAATCGTACGCGCTTGGTGCGCGTTCAGTCACTGTGCTCGTTTCGACCCAGTGACCGTCTTATCCTTACCCACACTACTTCCATCGTTACCTTCATCCTTGCTATCATCCTCCTCAGTGCCGTCACTTCCTCCATCCTCTCTACTGGTGCCAGTGCTCTTTGCGGATCGCTTCACCTTTTTGTGTGGATTTTGCCCGACCGATTTTTTGTTGGAGCTGCGCTTACTTGTAAGGCACTTTGTGAGTAGCTGCTCGGTTTTCCAATGCGCTGCTGCATAGGTTAAGATCAGATGCTCAGCCTCAATGACAGCGATTGCGTGCATCCACTCTTTTGGTCGAACCGTTTCGAAATAGGTCTTCGTCATCTTATCCACCGGTAAGCAACCTTTCAACCTTTCTTCTTCCTCCTGTATTAACACGGCCACCTGCGTCGCCACCGTCTTCTGTATCGCCTTGTAATAGGCTCCATCAATTTTGCGGCCATCATTTTCACGGATAGCATACTTCATTCGAGGTCGGCCACTATTGCTTTTCTCTAGCCGGGCGCCCTGCTTATCAAGTTTGCAGTCATCCTTTTGCCAGAGAATGTCAAATGGGAACTCAGGAGGGCGTGTCGCTGGTTGAGGTTGAGGAGTACGAAGAGCAGGTGAGTATGAAGCCTCTTGTATCCTATCTCTGGATTCAAGGCTACCCGAGGATTGTCTCGATATCCGCTGCGAGAAAGAGTCGCTTGGCGCAAGGCTTCCTGATAAAGCACAGCGGTACTGTGCACTATGAGCTTATTAGAATATCTTGGTACTAATATTTGAAAATACAGACGCACTAATTCACCGGGCCCTGGCCATCCAATGGTGGCTGCGAGATTTGGTATTGCTGATCCAGCTGCTGCTCCAATCTTGCCATCTTTGCTCGCAACTCCTGATTCTCTTCGAAGAGGTTCGCTACAGTCTTCGACAAGCCGCAGTGTGCCTCGTAGAGCTTGAATACACATGGAATGTGTATGTATGCATCAATCTGATCGCCTCCTCTATGTCCTAAAGATAGGTGCTGATGTACAGTGCATTAATCAGGTATCAGCAAGATAAAGACGAACCTTGAGCTGACTCCATAGGAGTTCCAGAAGGGGGAAGATCACGTAGTTGGGGATTTGGAGGATGGTACGCTGAACTACTGGCATGGGAAGCTGGCCCTTGTGGATGGTATGTTGGTTCGTAACACGTATTGTTGACTCGCTGGCAGGAACCCGGACCGGCCCATTTTCGCAACTTCTCTTTCACGAATGTGAAGGCTCTCATCAGCACCATATCCTCATCGATTGTCATTGCTATACAGAGCCTACTCCATTGCAGGCTCTAAGTATGTTCTACAGGCATAGGCGCTCCAGAACAATTTCTGACAAGCGTACATACTCGTCGTCCTCTCGTCGTTCCGCCAGCGTTGACACGCGCTTTCTCCTAGTAGCGCCCGTCCATGCCAGCTTCGTCGTCTCTTATGACTTAGTCCGAAATCCTCGGCTCATAGAGCGCCCTACTTGTGAGTCTATATTGCTTGTATGTTCTCCTCCACCTCACGGCTTAGGCTTTCCCCTCACATCCGTCTCCAGCATCCCACCAGCCCTAGTCCTCCCAAAACGGTGCTGCTATCCCGCCCTCCACGCTTTGAGAAATAAGTCAGTGACACCATGTATTCAAGGGGTCCGGAGCGTGTAACATGCCCCGATTTGAAGGACTGCTCTCCAACTCGTTCCCTTCTCCCTTCACACCTGGTCGACGAACCCTCGTTGACCCATGAAGCGTTCAAAGCGGCGATATATACGGATGAAGAGCTTGGCGGGGCATCTTGCATTAATTTGCGGGTATGTCCCTTCTTCTATCTTGTTTCCGCAGACCCTTATCGAGAATATTTCGCCCATTTCTCCGTCCTTTCTTACCGTGTATTTGCAGGAAAACTAATGAAAAACTTCGACAGAGCGATACTAGCAGGTGATTATGCGTGGGCCTCATGTGAGCGCAGGTGTTAAACGAAGGTGAGTAGTTATTTCTGATTTTTCAGAATCCTCTCTAATCAATACCTATAGGCCGTACATATATCCTCTTCGTCAATTCACTCGATCTGCCTACATGAATCGATTTCATCGGGATTTCAAGTACCGTTGTTCATCCTCAAAAGCCCTCCAGGAGCCCCAATTTTGTTCAATGCCCCTCGCACGCAGCGGAGTAAATTTTTGTGGTCCGGTCTACTGTCTGCAACCTTCGCGAACGCCAAGAGCAACCGCATCCGCTCAGCAAGCCTACAATACAGCACTAGTGCATCGTCTAAATGCACTTGTGGCGCACATGCACACTTGCAACTTCGCCGCTACGTTATCATCGTCAGTCTCTGCCAGGCTTCATTCAACTACGGTTGCTGTCAGTCGTTCTAGGAAGGATTAAATATCGTCATGGTATGTCTTTTGGGCTTCGCGATATAGATAATGGAGACTGATTTCTGTTTTAGCCGTGCAGAATTACCGGCGCTCTGCCCATGAATTTCGACCTAAGCAGCCTGCAATGGAATGTTCTTATCCAAGCGTCAAATTGTCAAGCAAAGACCTTCATTAACCCTAGGGATTTTATTGAGGGCTTTAAATTTTATGAGTCTGGTAGGTAGCTTCTTTCGGCGTTGCAGTGTCAAGTTCCGAAAAGTAACTCATGAGAATTTTAGTGTTAGCGCTGTATACCTGGTTGTATTTCAACGTGTGCCCTATCAGTTACCATGCGAAAAACCTGGTATAAGCGTCAATAAGCCCCCTCACTACCGCAATTTTCACCGCTGTCGTCGATTATCTATCTCAGAGATGCACTGAGAGGGTGGCCACTGGCGACGAGGAAGGGGGGATAATACATGTCAATGCCGCTTACAAGGGAGAAAATGGTTGTCGCGTTCGCGTTCCACGCACATAATGGAGAGGTCTTGACAATGAATATTGGGATTCGCAGGATTCAGGCAGGCGTATGGAGAACGGATTACGTTGAGGAGACGGCTCGGCGAATATGAATAAGGGAAGGAGTCGGGCCGGCCTTTTCCGAACGAGAACGTCGCTCTCTTACGTCCTCTCGATTCCTTCTCATAAGCAGATAGCCATCGCATCCGTCCGCGACGTTCACCCGACCTGTGCATCCCGACACCTTGAATCTCAAAGTTCAAAGCTTGTCTTCGCATCCTCCGGTGCCATCTCTTTTACTACGGACGCTATCATGGTCTATCCACCATTGGACACTCTGCAGACTGACATGATCAAGGCCTACTCTTCGTAAGTCTTACAGTTCGTATACATTTGCTTCCCCGCTTACATCCCGCAGCCGTAATCGCCCAACAAACCATGCCTTCACAGCTCCCATCCTCGTCTCCCTGACACCCTCCTCCTTCGTCATTTGCGCCGCTCTCACCCCCCAGAGGGTCGTGAAGACTTGGGCTCGTCGTCCCGCTTGAATGTGTCTTCATTCATCATCGTGTCACCCGGGTCCCTTATATGGATGCCTACTGTGCACCTGCCATCTTTCAAGAAGTTGACTATTGGATGCGCAAGCCCCATGCATGAGTGCTAGGAGGTGTATGCTGGCCTTTTGTAATCGTTTACCTGTATCTTATCATTCCCGACTTCGTGCAGGTCGCTGTTAGCTCAAGATCTACGTCCATTGATTTCAAGGCTCGGCGGTCAACGATACAAAAGGCGAACTCGTAAGTACGTATGTTGAACGTAGGTGAACAGAAAGAATTCTTGTTTTACCTGAATTGCTAATCAACACCTTCAACAAAACACTGTAGACACCAACTAGTTAGACATCCTACATAAGGTGTATGCCTCAACAATGGACAATAAATTGGAACCAAAAAAAGTCCGTCAGCCTCGGCCGCGAGCCGATTCCTCGAAAATTCAAACACCAATTTTCATCTTCAAATGCTCGTCGGAAGCAAGCCCCATTTTCGCTCAGTTTCGCTCAGCCTCAGCTAATATCTATAGCTAACATACCTTATGTAGTCCAGCAAACAAATTCGTCACCACGTCATTGTCATTCGCTCGTCGTCAACATACAGTCATTCACCGGTCCTTGAGACAGCACTAGTCCTTGAGAAAATGGGAATAGCACACTCATTAGCTATTATCAAGATTTTTTTTGTAATATGTAGATTTACATCCCCTCTATGTGATTCCGGAGTTCTATTGCAATACAAGAGGATTGGAATGTGATCTTGAAGAGACGCGGCAAAAGGGGTGAATTATCAAGGTTCGATTATCCCTGATCAGGTCAGAATCAGAATTGCATTCTCAATATATCCTTCCACTTCTGACATAAAATTGGGTATCTAGTCCTATTACTATAGACCTGGCTCAATCGTCGTCGGACCTTGATACACGAGAACTTAGCATGTATTTCGTTTCTCGTAGTGTTGAACCCAGGGGCTTATCTTAACCGTGGATTGACTTGTGTAGGTTCAAACGATGTTCGACTGGCTCTTTTTTTCTCAATTGACTCGATTTAAACCGACAAAGACGAAGTAGACCTTATACTCCAACAAACATGACGTACGGCTGGTTGCACGAGTAGTTTCTACTAAATTGAACAGATCCTGGAGTACATGCCACAAGTTGTTTATTGAACTGACACGCTGAAGTATCAACATCGTTTAGGAATGACAATCTTCTATCATGTGATGATACCTTCATGCACCCAATCATTTTCAAAAAGAAGTTCGGTCACAGTCGCCCTCTTTGCAGGGTCTATAACAAGGCACAGCCTGAGGAACGCAGCAAATGCAGGAATCTCGAAGTTCCGAACTCTACCATTCTTCTTAAGCAGGTTCTCCAGCTTCGGGATAGTCTCTTGCGCAAGTTTGAGAGGGGAAGCGACGTAGGATTCAGAAAATAAGGGGGTTCCAGTGGCTAAGAGGTACGCCTAGGATACGAGGAGCATGTCAGTCAGCGCATCAGTCAAAGATCGAGTGATTTATAGAAACACTTGGGCAACATAATGCTTACCGAGCACGCGAGCATCCATATGTCAGCGGAGCAATCTATGTTTCCGCGCAAAAGAACTTCAGGTGGAAGGAAGGTAGGGGGTGAACTGAGAAGTCCTGGCTCGCCGATGCGATGAGCTAAGAATGAAAGAGGCCATTTAGTTGTCTATCCTATTCGCAGTTAAGGATACCATACCATACGAGAAATTACTCAGGCAAATAGATCCCCAAGCGAAAGAATCCATCTTGTCATCCCAGTTGTAATGGTTTAATCTCAGAGGTTGCGACCGCAGTGTACGGTATTCCTTCCCGTCTTTCCCGATGATACTAACCATGCTACAACAAGGCTGTCTTTCGATATTGGGTTTGATATTGGATGCAGATTGTGCCGTCCAGAAGAGAAAATTGTCAGGGAGAACGGCTTGAAATACACATATCAGGGTGAGTTTGAGATGTTGAATCAGAGCGCGCGCACCTCCGTGGATGATCCCCTTCGCCTCCAAATGAAATAACGATGACATTATATCGGCAACAATCTTTTGCACCATTTGCAGGGGCAGATACTGGCCCTTTTCGGTGTTGTTGAGGCGCAGCCTCTCCACAGACAGGGGATCCAACATCCTCATCAGCAAGCAAAGATGGTCCCCCCAAGAGCTCTCTTCATAAAAGCTGTCTATGATTTGGCACATTTCGCCAACTGGGGCATCCATGATGAGATACAGAATTTTCTCCTCATTCGCAGCAGAGAGGTCGCGGGTGGCAGAGGCTGTGAAGATCTTGACTGCCGCATACTTACTGCCCCAGTAGTTGATCGCAAGCCAGGTTGAAGAACGTGGGCCCCAGCCTAGCTTGCGTATGATCGTCCAGTATCCGTTATTAATTTGATAGATTTTTTGATTAATCTCTGCAGGATAGTAACCAACGGAAGAGTCGAGTGGTTCTTCAGGAAAGGACATCGATCAGTCGGGGAAGGTGGATGAGATAGCGGAAGTGGAATACAAACGTATCGGAAACCCACAAAGACCGCTGCATGATAACATAAAGGCCTTGACTCATTTTGTAACATAGCATCAGCAGGCTGAGGCAGTGCTCGTCCACAGCTTGATCAAGTGACATGGCGCTGATTAAAATGACATTGTTAGACGTGGACCCACAGTTGATTTGTGATACGGTATCAATCCGGGATAATCAGGAAGGCGAACAAAACCCACCTCTCAATGCCATTTGGTCACTGTGGATCCACCGGGCGTCCTTGTTTCGGAACTTTTCCTTCCGAAAAGACCCACAGGAATAATGAAACGAACAATCTCAGAGGGGCCAATGCACGCCCACATAAACAGTCGCACATGTTTGGGCGCCGAGTGTCCTCTAGATCTGCGGTTATGCAGTACTAAATGTGCTTCACTGACAGGTTCCCAATCAAGTACATCACACAGAGTCGACATCAGAAATGAAATCTGTGTCTTTGGATCGGTTGAGATGGACTAGAGGACCCCCTCGTTGCTCATTGATTCACTCGCATTGTCAGTTGCTAAATAAATGGCTGTTATCTGACTGACAACTCACATTATTTCTTTGAATGAAAAGCATAGGATTTCGCCTGGAGACCCAACTACCGACAAAAAAACCAAGGGACCCAGTGAAGCTCAATGACATTTGTTATTTACAGTTCAGCCGGCGCGTCCCCCCTGAATGATGGTCGATTCAGTGGGTCCATACGTAGGAAACCCACAGCGAATATTTTCTTCCCAGAAGGAGATTATTAGAAACCGGCCGTCTGTATAAAACGCGACACCAGATCCCCGTTGAAATCGAGCTGGACTCGAATTTCTTCCTAGTGCTGGTCACTTGAAATTTTCAACAATGCGCTGTTTTATGCTCCTTAGCCTTCTCTTCTGCTTCCTCCACGTTGTCATATCCCTTCCGTTATCTCAATCGCTTCCCGGTACTCAATCTGCAGTTAAATCTCGGTACGGAACTGCCATTTTTCAGACGTGGAAGAATCACTGAACATTTATCTTCGTATAACAGCTGTCAGGATGTCTCCCATAGTTGCACGGAGGCAGAGACGCACCTGATATTCAGACGAGAACCATCAAGACGAAGGACACACCACAAAAAAGTTGACCAGCAGAAAGTCAAGCTCGTGAAGACAAGGCTTCAGAAGCCCAATCGTTACAAAAAAGTACGGGTTACATTCAACAAAGAGGACAGCCCAAAGAACAAACCTAACCACAACGCGGGGAGGGTCCTCGACAAAATGGATCTTTCAGCTGCGGATAGAAAGAAGATCGAAGACTACCATGTCTGGGTTGTCAAACACGCGATGAAGAAGGTACCTAATGCCAAGAGCGCAGAGATTATGTGGGTTTCTTTGTGTCTTATTCGCTGCAGCGTAAGTTAATGCGAAGCAACCAGCAACCTAGCGCATTCCAGAGGGTCGATAGATCCAAACATTCATATCAGCGCGATATTCAAAGACGCCGATGGCGAGCCGATCCAGGCTGCATGGGAGTCAGATCCGAACAAACATAGCGATATCCGACATATCTACGTCAACCCACACGACAAAACGAAAGGACTGGCGGTCTTACCAAAGGTATATAAGACAGCTGTCAAGAATCACCAGAAACGTGTCCATAAGAAGTTCGATAAGATATGAGCGCCAGCGCCCGGCGAGCCCTCGAAATCAGAGCCACTTCCTCATTTATTTATACGTACTTGTGTGTCGTTTTGTAATTGTCTGTGCATCAAGTGTACGGAGATCTGTAGGTCGAGATAGGTCAGCCACAATGTTATCAGTTAGCGTTGCATGCAAGGGAGATGAAATCCATATCAACAGAATTTCCAAGATTAAATCGCATTCTTCCAGCAATCTTCCAGGGTAAGACTGGCAGTGGCTTGTGGGCACTGGGCATCTCGCTTTTTGTGTGAACGTTGTTGTAAGAACGCTAAAGAAGTCGATCGCCGGTATAGAATCCAAAATCTGCCGATACAGGCATTGGCAATCTGTAAAATTCCAGCCCAAGAATGCACGCAGAGTCGAAGCTAGTACTGAGCAAGGAAGAGCGTCACAAACGGTGCCACTGAAGGAGCGTACACACCCGGTGGTTATTAAAGTTACTTTTCGTTTAACTTTTCCCCTGCCAAAGTTAGCGGTGCTTACTTTTTATAGGGAAAGTTGATTTGTCGCCGTTAAAGTCAAAATTACGGACCTAGCCGTGTACTAAATTGGTGTGTTGAACATTAATTTGGCCCCCCTGACTTGAGTAGGAGCATATGTGCTCGCTTTCCCGCCTCTAACACCCAGTTTAATGAGGAATTATCATTAAGATATTGTATACAATGTACTATTAAGGCATAGGAGTAATACATATCATAGTCTAGAGATACGTTCTGAGTTGAGTCCCACGTTAGGCTCATGCCTATCAAATACGAAGGTGTCTTTGTCCTTCCCCAGTGTTCCAACCCCTTGCGACCAATGGGTCGTGGCACGAGTGATTGTCCGATGCCAGTTATTGTCGCCTTTGTCGAAGGGGATACTTGTTATACCAAGACATTGGAAATCAATCTATGCAACCTGTTCCAATAGGCATAATAAGGCTTGGTGCTCTTCCAAAAGCGAACTTGAATATACGCCCAGGGGAACAACCCAAACCTAGACCATGTGGAAAGGCGGCGACAACGAGCTTAGTCGCACCACCAACTCAACGAATCATCAAGGCTTCAGATATCTCTAGCCCTCCCAAGCGCAAACGTTCACAGGAGACAATTATTAGAAGGAGTAAAAGAATTAAGAATGAACAGAACACCGTGTCCGAAACTTAAGCGCCCACCTGTCAACGTCTCGGCAATCCGGCATGACCAGCCGCACTCTCGGAACAACATCTTGCCGAGTTCGCTGCTCTTTAACCTTACAGTTTCCCTGGCCCGTATAATCCAGCGGCAGTAATAATAATGAGTAGTGTATGTTTTTATGTAATGAATTATGGGGACCTTGTACTTATTGTTTGGATTACTCCTTTGCTTCTTCAAGGAGCACTTGTTTTGTAACTCTGCGTAAAAGGGTTATCTGCGCATGGATCGACGCCGGGTCTGTCTTTGCCACATCAAACGGTCGACGAATATTGTGCGTTGAGCTCGCGCTATGGTTAGTGTGAAAGCGGACCAAGTTTCGACGGTTTTTGTCAATGACGCCGATGTTGGGTATAGGTAAGATTTCCTTGTCGTGCGAACCTAACTCGAACCCTCTTACAGAATTACAGGCGCTCTTCGCATGAGTTAGAGCAGCTGCAGCAGATAATTATTATCCAAGCTGTCAAATCGTCGAACGAAGACCTCCATCGACCCCAGGGCGTTTTATATGGGGTATGTGCTACCTACTTATAAGTAATCGGAATCAGGATCTTCCTTCTGATCGAGCTCCATCTTGTAGCTAGCGATGGTCTGATACCATGGAATGTTGATGCTGCTTAGCGTCATCTTTCGCGTGCTCGACAAATTCTAGCCAATTCAAGTGGGTGCATTGGGGAGGCTGAGGATTGAGATAGGTAGCTGTGCTCAGTGCTGTGTCATCCGTAGAGTTTCTGATCAGAATTCCGGGAGTGTTGTATCCCTGCTGTGTTTTTCAATGTGTGCTCTATTGGTAATACGACGCTGCGAAACTCGTATAAGCGTAGGTAGATTCTCTCGAGCTTTAACATTATTCTTTCTGATACAGTTATGCAGACACTAATATTTGTATCCTGCAGTATTCACCATGAATCTTATCGGCCTGCGAATCTTTGAAGCGATAAGGAAATGTTTCCCAAAGTACCTACGGGTACCCGTTAGGGCTACGCCGAATCGCACAATAGATGCAATGCATCCTTGGAACGGATAGCTAGCTGTATGTGGCGCAATCAGTGTCAGGAAAAGCTGCTTGAGGGTGTTGGGAATGCATATGATGTGAGAGAGGCAGAACGAACGTCGTCGAATGTGCTATGTATCTCAGAGATGCGCGGAGAGGGTGGCGACGAGGAAGGGGGGATAATACATGTGCATTGACAGGCCGTATGGCCAGGAGAAAATAATTGTCGCATTCGCATTCCGCACATAGAATGGAGAGGTCATGACAAAAAATATCTATAAAGGTTTTCGCAGGATCCTGGCAGGTGTATGGAGAACGGGCGACCTGAGGAGACGACATGGAGACGGCTCCGCGAATATACCGGGATGACCCGGGCCGGCCTTTTTCGAACGAGAATTCGCTCTCTTATCCCGCCGTCGAGTGCCTTTCCTCCGCGGACACGATACTGTCGAATTCACTAGCTATGTGCCTCAGAGAATCGTTGCTCTCGATTCCTTTCTCATAAGCAGATAGGCAACGCATCCTTCAGCGGCCTGCACCCCAACACCCTCAATCTCAACATTCGACTTGAGCTTGCTCCCAACCTCAGCGACAATGTCTCAGATCTTGTGGGCACTATCACGGTCTCTCCATCGTCGGATATTCTCTGCGTGAGCCCCGCCCTTCGTATATATCCGCCTCATTGCTTACCTTCCGCTTTCGCAGCCGTAATAGCCCGTCCTCATCGCGTCCTAATCTCCCTCATGCATTCCGTCGTCATTCACGCCGCTCTCGCATCATCCACTTCCCAATATCGTCGTTTGACTTGAGCTTCTCTCTGGATCCTTGCCAGCGTCGTCTCTTACTGGGGGCGCTATCATGGCCTCTATCGCACGATATTCTCGGCGTGAGTTCCGCCCTTCCCATGCATCTGCCTCCCCGCTTACGTTTCTACAATCCTCTCCTCCTCAAGGCTCTCTTCCATCTTCGCTCGCGCCATTCTCACGACATCCGCTTCGCGCTTGCACCTGGGCCTGGGCGAGCAGTTCTCCTCCCTTTCGAACGACCGCTCCTCCTTCCCACCGTCCACGGTTTTCACATCTCTTAGCCGTATTCGTCCATCCGACTTTAGCATCTCGTCCTAGAGACTCCTAGTTCCTCCGCCGTCGTCATTCACGATGACTTCGTCTCTTCATCCGCTTCTCGCTTGCGTTTGAAGACGTAAGGAGTATATACCCGTCAATGCGAGCAGTCCGCCTCCCTTTCGAGCGACCGCTCCTCCCTCCCTCCCTCCACGGTCTCAACCCACGTATTCCATTCCGCCTTTCACATCTCGCATCCATAATTGCCTCCGCCATTCTATCCACAATCCGTCCTGATTTCTTCCTCGGCTCCTCCTCCGTCGTCGTTCGCGCCATTTTCACCTCATCCTCTGCTCGCAATACTGGTTTCGACGAAAGTAGGAGCATGTACCCGTCAACGTCAACGGTCTACCTTCTTTTTGAACGACCGCTCCTTTCTCCCTCCCTCCACGATTTCAGACCTTGCGCTCTTCTCCACATTAGGCGATAGAGCGTGTGTGCATCTTAGTGTCTCTGGATACGATGCGATTAAGATGAGCTCGGAACCCCCGTCCCTGCCAAAATTGGTATGTGTTGCATTCGTCCACACATTTCTAGGTCCCTTATCAGGTGATTTAGCTCTCCAGATCCTGATTCCTACCACTTGAAAATTGGATGAATGTATGCGACGATAACGGGGTGGATTGACGCGCGAAGTTTGGATGCACATAGGTAGTAGAACCAGGTAAGCAATTTTCTTTTACTCGTTCTGTAACTTTCGCCGGGCATCTACTCTTTGTCTACGAGCCGATTTCCATCGTCGTCGAGTGTTCCAGGACATCCTCTGCATATACCCTCTCAAAGTAAGTCTCGTCCTCGTTACGAACCTCTCCGTTTCGTGAAGCACCGGCGTTGGAGCTAACGGTCCTTCGTCGCATTTACCAATTTGATCCTTCCATCGTGTCAACGTAGAAAATCGATGGCACATCCAACACCCATGCGCTACGGGCATTACATTTGGCCTCCTGTTTCCCAACAGTGGCTTCCCTGTCGCTCGCCTTGCGTCTCGTCAGTCGCCTCGAGGAGCTTGTAAATGTGACATAATGGGAGAGTTTGTTGCCATTGGTCCGTACATCTGATTGCTCTACGTGGACCTTTAGTCTTATTATCTGTTACAGCTGGTTCTGCATATCTTATCTCTGGGGAATGTGTCGATTATATGTGCCCAGGTGCTCTGTATGGGTGGCAGGAAAGCAAGGACAGAGTGCTCAACTTGGAGGTATGTATTACCATTTGAAATGCCTCCTTTCGTCTGATCAATCCCTGATTTCGTGCAGACAGCTGCTAGTTTATGATTCAATGATTTATACAGTTCAATGGCTGTTGAGGCCTGAGGCACAACCTCAACACTCATTGTTTCTTTCCAATATCTATGAATGGATGTTCGTCGAACCTCTTGAGGTGAATTTCCTTCCTACATCTAAATGTCACAACTCTTAGGCGACAATAAGTGCTCTGACAGTGCTCTACGTCCAAGCTCTCCGCATCTCGATAATGACAAGCTGCATGCAACGTTGTTCCACTCCAAAAATTTCAGCTGCGCTTCTTCCCAGCCGCTCCGCCGTATCTATATTACCCGGGCGAATAGGCCGCCCAGACCTCTGCGTTTTTCATCCTCGATCCACTCGGCCGTCCACTGCCTGCGTCTCTCAATCCAGCTGTTTATCTCTCACTTTAAAACCACGATACCTATCCGGCTTTTAATGGCACTCGTCTTCCTTTGTCACCTTCCCTCGCGTTTCGCTCTCTGTTTTTCTGCCTACCTCTGTTGAGCGTTTATCCCAGCGCACCGCAGCACGATGATTGCGGATCCGTGCCATCGGGCCACAAGATTTCTCCGGGAGCGTGAGAGGGGCGTGAGAGGGGCGTGCACGCTCCTCACGCTACCTCACGCTACTTTCCGTTTTTGCCAGTCCCTAAAACCATTTCTCAAGCAGGAATCTGGAGGCTCTGAACAAGTAACATACATAGGTAGGTAATACGTCTTTCAATGAAACAAGTTGCAAAGATTTCAGGCCGATATTCCACTACGCCTTAGACTTTGCATTCTATCATCACGCTCCTTCACGTCGCTACCGGTCACGCTCCCATTCACGCACCCTCACGCGCCTCACGCCCCGTTCACGCTACCACGCTATCCTCACGCTCCTTCACGCTACCTTCACGCTCTTGCACGCTACTCTCACGCTCTTGCACGCTCCTCCTAAAAATTTCCAGCTTGCCTACTGATATGTTCCTTCAAGTATAATACATACATATGTATGTCTGTTAATTGTCGCGCACCAAATAAAGAAGCTTATACGTAAATTACTTGCCATAAATAGTCAAGATAACCGTCTTTGGGTTGATCTAATGCCATCTGACTTTCAAAAGAGGGTGATACTCCTCGCACAATATCTTAACAATCTTAGGTAAAGATCGGCAGAAAACAATTTCTATGCATGTTGTCACATCCTAAAAGCCTAAACCAGTATATATTTTGTGAGAATACAGCAATCTTCCCTATTTCTATATTACTTCAAAGTCCAAGGTCGTACAAATTTGAATCGGAGATTCAATATATTTCTGAACAAAAAGTTCGAAATGAGTAACTACATATTCACAAGATGGATAAACATTTCTAAGGCTATTTAGATTGTCAGAGAAGCAGTAGGAACCCTAGGAGCTTTAGTATCAAAAGTGTATAGACCATGGTATTGCACGCCCCACTCACACCCCTACACGGTATGTTCACGCAACTTCACGCCCCAATCGCAGCACACATCACGCCCCATCACGCTCCCGGCCCTCAGATCACGGAGAAAAACCGAGGCCCCGTGCCATCGATAAGGATAGGCGCTGGCACAGCCACCGCCGTTCATGTCGGATGATGTATTTTTGACTCCTCGCTCTCACCACTGGCATCTCTCCTGTTGGAATCTCGCCCTCGTCGACACCGACAGCCACGGACTGCCATTGAACATCAGGCTGACAAAATATCTTCCCTATGAGGGCATTTACACTACACAAATCCATCTGACCTTGCACGGTCCGTCAGCGATTCTGACTACGATCTGAACTCCCGCCGTCTTTTGATGACCACATCTCCCTTCGCCCTCATTAATAGTAATTCGATCCTCAATCCGTGGATGTACAATCAAGGTCGGTGGACCTCCTTCGAAAGGTGTTTCGATTGTTAACAACAAGCTTGATTTCAGATGCACAGAAATGTGCGATATCGTAAATGGTTTCTTTCCTTTGTCTCCTATGATGGGTGCGTGTAAGTGGTCCCTTTTTCAAGGCCATAACTTGTCTTCTGATCGATTGCGATCTAACTTCCAGAGATCTGAGATAGAGGAGCAGCAGAGTAATAGGGTTCACTTTCAGAGCGCTTCGATCGAACTTTCTTATGTTTTAGTTTTTTTTCTTTCGCGATTTTGAGTTTTATGAGGCAAGTATCCGCCATATTCACGTTTCTATGCATCCGTTATCGAACGTGCTTCTTTGGATCAGGTGAACAACGGGATAACCTTGTGCTGGCACTGCGACTCTCGGTTCTAGAGAGTTTGAAGCACGTATGTGGGCTGCTTATCGCTTGGACACTTCGCCATCCTATCACAACGTTTTTCGACACTCTTCTATTGCCCACACAAGCTAGCCGTGCTTCTCGCCGGAGCAGATTCACGTTATCCACTGACTGTCGGTTTGTGCTCAGCACCGTCGACAGTTTCCACCTTATTGGCAACCTCGAGTACGCCACGTCTGCTTTGTTCTATTGACGTCGACGACGCTGACATATTTTACGTTATCGTCCAACGTAGGGCGGCAAATATTTGATTCGCTGGGCAACGTGGATCTGGAGGCTACCACGATTCCACACGTCGAGCGACGTACTTCCACTAGTTATCTGACCTCGTCGGTAAATATACTTTTCCCGCACATTTCGCCGATTCAGTTACCAACATCAAGATTTAGAATACGCCTACTCTATTCCATTTCATTGACAGTGTTGCGTTTGGTGCAATGGGTGGTGGGGCTGCATATGTGAATCCCCTAACTAGTTATTGTTTTCACGCTATTCTTCTTTACAACAGAGTGCTATATAGACTGTATCTTTGGCGCTATGTACTGAAAAGAATATGATAACACCACACGTCGAACAGCTCTGCTGTTTTCAAGGCCTCACATGCACAGTTCAGGCTATTCGTAATCTCACTATAACGGCGTCCCACATCAGACCGCTCTTTAAACAATACCTACTGCGTTTGGTGCGATAGCGGGCAATGGGGCTGCATTTTAAGCCCTTATTCATTTCATGCTATGCTTCTTTACAACAGACTACTATAGATTGTGTCTTTGATGCTATGTACCAAATAGAATATGATGCTACCACATGTCGAACAGCTCTACCTGCCTCACATACAGTCCAGGCTATTCTTACGCACCTCACAGCATCCTCGTGATAGGCGTCCCACATCAGACCGTTCTTTGAACCACACTCTTATTACTGCACTGTCCGCAAGCACATTCCTCTCGTCTATGAGTGAGCACAATTCAAACAATGTTCAAGGAACCTCTGGGGAAAATACAGATCCGCCAGTGAGTATAAAAGACACATGTTAACGCAGGACTCATTGACTAATGTACTTCAAGGAAATACCGACGAATACCGCGACGCCCTCAGATCCCAAAGGGCCATACATCTTCAAACATGCGCCTCCCAAGCCAGCCAAAGATCCATGGGAAATAATATTGCAACCCGAGCTCGAAGCTGATACCGAACGCTGCAATGCCTGGAAGGAGGAGGTTCAGAACTTGTTGATCTTTGTGAGTCTTATTTGTCAGAGATTTCAGTGCATTTACATTCTTCGAAGGCTGGTCTCTTCTCTGCTGTGGTCACCGCCTTCGTCATTGAGTCATACAAGTTCCTCCAGCCAGACCCCAATGCCGCTGTCATCGGACTGCTCTTCCATATCGCCAATTCCAGTCTCAACAACTCCTCCCCATTCCCATTCCCGCCATCCGTGGATCCATCAGCGATAATGACACCTTTCTTGCAAACATCCTCTGCTATCCGCATCAACATCTTCTGGTTCCTCAGCCTTATTCTTGCGCTCACCACTGTCCTCATTGGCACCATTTCACTCCAATGGCTTCGCGAACACCAATCCTACCCCAATTTCTCTCCTCAAGAGAAAGTTGCCATCCTTCACATGCGTTTGCAGGCCCTTGATGCATGGCATGTTCCACAGATATTTGCGGGGCTTCCGTTACTTCTTCAAGGAGTGCTTGCCCTATTTTTGGCGGGGATGATCGATTTCTCATTGCCTCTCGGAGCGAGGCTTGCAGTGCCTGTCGCTGTAATCATTGGACTTACATTACTGTTCCTCGGCGCTACAACTGTTCTTCCCGCATTCCAATGCTTGTCCTTCTTTGTTCGTGACATCATCTATCCTCGTAAATCTGTCCCCACTCCGTGCGCTTACAAGTCGCCTCAATCACAAGCTTTTCGTGTGCTTGTTGCTCTTCTTGGAACTGGCTTCCTACATTTATTCCCTAGATATTCCTATCAAAAGGCTGGAAATGGAAATAATCTGATCAGAGATAGAAATCCATTACCAACCTCACTGCATCACCTAGCCCCATCTATCTATTTACTCTGGGCGCCAAAAAACTGGCAATCTTGGCCAATATTTGATCGAGAATGGATTTCATTACGAGATGCATGCCAACACCATATCTATGACAAGGATCCTGATCTATATGAACATCGACAATACTGGACTGAAGAATTTCCTCTCAGTGATTTGACCCAGGTCTTGCTCAAGGCAGTAAAAGAGACTCCTAGTGCCAAACATACCAAGGAGTTTCTTGAGGCAGCTATCCATTGTTTTGAACAGCTATCAAAATCTGTATGGACAAAGCAGGAAACTATATTCCTTAATGAACAGCGAAAGGATCGCTGCAGCAATTACTTTGATCAATTGCTGGTCAATTCTGATTGCTCTCTTTCAAAATGGCTGATCCATGGTGGTGTCTACAAATCTGACCAAGTAGATTCCTATACTCTAGATGAATACATTGACAACATGAAAACTCCGCTATTCCATCTGGATCAAATGGTTTATTTTCTGGGATTGCTACTAGACACACATTCCTCTTCCAATCTTGCCCAATACCAATTAGAATTGTGGTCCCAAACAATCATGCAAAGCCATATTCTACCTCACACACCTGTTCATATTTTATCTGCCTCTACACCCATTATCCTTAAAGGGAAGTTATGGCTTCTCCCAATTCAGTCTATTGAAGATAATTGTAGGCTCATTCACTATTTTTCTACAGCCCAGCATATTAATCACATCTGTAGTGGATATGCTCAATGCAGTCTTCCACTCAGCTGCTCTCCATAATATTTCAAAAGATCAGTCCTTGCATGCCATGTGTGCACACTCAGCAATAGCCGAGGTATCCAATATATTGGCATATTTAACAAATATCTATCTGGAGTGGGAAAACCAACTAGGTACAGCAGATACCCTTTGCCAGCAGCAGCTCCAGAAAATTGATGTTCAATATACCTCAATCTTCAAGTTTGTTGCTGGGCATCTCAAGAAAGAGATGTCCAACTCAGCCTCACACCCCCAGGAGGATACACCAAGTGTCTTGTTCTATCTGGCCTCAATCTTTATGTGGGAGCTCATGGATGGGGGATTAGCTCAGACAGTGCTCCAAGATTCCAGTAGCAGATTCTCCACAGGACTCAGGTCTTTGCTTGGGGCTCTGCAGCAGTATTGGGCATGGACATCTGGCCAGAAGAATAATGTGCTCGAGGAACAATTTAATGATGATGATTACTCTGTTTGTAAACACAAAGCTGTGGACAGATTTTCGGATGAATGGTGGGATATTCTCTTCGAGTTTGGTCTCGAAATAGGCCTAAAGGCAGTATGCGCAGGTGCGTTCATTTATTCAATATTAGTAATGAAGCTGAACAGAATCAATCACTGCCTAGAAACAACTTTAATCAAAGGAAATGGCCCTGATTCTCACCCCAGCCCCACATCACAAGGAGCAGATGCCCCCGGGAGCTCTGCCAATATTATCGCCATTTTGCCTTTACCCCCAGTATCTGCCACAGCTGATTCCGAAGCATTGAATACATTCGCCTCAGGCAGCCATTGTGTCAATCCAGAGTTGAACACGCAGGAAGAACCACGTCCTGCATCGCCGACGTGCCCAGTGCCTACCTCAGATGATCACAATGAACAAACGCTCGGTGAGGGAGACTCACCTGAAATTCACAACGGCGATATCACTACAAACGCCCAACCTAATCCCAATGACAGCCCTCCTCACTCTGCCTCTCATGCATCCATTGGTGAACCGAACAAAATCTGGGAGCTAGGAGGGAATTACACCGCTACAGTCCCGGAATTGCTGCCCGTGCCGCCCACGTCATGTCCAGACGCAGTCGGCTCAGCTTTGCCACAGAATATTGTCGACACAGTTTCCGTCGACGGCCAGAGTAATACTCAGGCAGAGGAACCTCATCTAGCCATCGAGATTGGCCCACCTGTCGAAGCTGAAAGGTCCGAGGTCATGCAGATCGCAGTCTCCAAAGATGGTCCTCCACAGGCCAGCGAACTTCATATGGCGATCGAAGTCGCGCAGGCTGGTGGCGTTGAAGAGATCGAGCACGGAGAGAGTGAAGGACCTGGCAAGGGTCCTCTGCAGGATGAGACAGAGGTGGAAGACATTGTCGTTGAAGAGGATTCAGCGAAATAAGCTCGCGTCGATTGCATCGATCACAGGCGATGGTTTGAGGGCCGGAGGTGGATTGTGGAAGGCTGCTTGCAGACGTTGGTATGCAATGATGCACGAAATTCAATGGTTGAATAGGCTGATTTTTATTTATCGAAAATGACCAAAAAAAAAAACAAAGGAACGAAATTCACCTTGTGCAATATCTTCTCACTTTCCTCTTTCCTCCTTTCCCTTTCCCTCTCCTTTACCTCTTCCGCCTGTCCTTTCCTCGCTTCTCCTCGTATATTGGACTCAAGTGGCCGATTCCGCATAGTACGACCGGTAGCGTACATTATGTTCATGATTTGATATCTTTTTGCCTTTGATTAGCTTCCCATTCATATGAAATTATCGTGATTTGTCGTACCGTTTGCGCTACCGAAGACATGGAGTCGAGAACAAGATTTATCATTGAGAACGAAGCGAGGTCGGACATTTGTGAGATGAAACTGAAAGATGGTGTCGCTATACATTCATCAGGAAAAACACTTTTAGTCCTGGGGCCCCTAAGGTGCTGCAAGGCAACACAGGGCACTTTAGAGCAGCCAGAGCACCAGAGCAACCAGAGCTCACAGGAGCTCTGAGTGCAAAGTCCCCCCACCAACTTTTGACAGAGTGTCCCAGAGCATCCTCAGAGCATCCCAAGGCAATGTCAGAGCACTCTAGATGTAACACAGTCTGCTTTGAAGAAACACAAATCATAGTAGAGCAAATATTATAATTCATAGTGCATTTGCATTGAACAGTACTCAAAGTATGGTAATAATACTGAAGACAGTTTGTATTATGCATATAATATAAATACATTGCTATACTACACTACTACGGTAGATGTGGAGGGCAGGCGGGAGGAAAAGGGACGTGAATCAATGTTGGACATGCGCACAGCGCACTGGGCACTTGCGTTTCTATGATTGGTGCATGCTCCTCATGCTCGCCACTTGTCGCTGTCATCGTGCCCCAGCATCTCAGCATAAGGCTCCCGTCGACGTGCTTGTGCGACAGATTCCGGCTTGTGGGCATCAAATCGAGCTAAAAGGAAAAGTTGATAGGGTTAGCATGGGTGAGAATGTGAGGGCTCAGTTGGCTTACCTACTGTACAGCCTGCTCCTGTGGCATCAGATGTTGGTTCTGCGCGCCTCGTGCACATCTGTTGTCCGGGTGATGGACAAGTGCGTGCCAGGTGAACATCCCGTCGTGAGTACCACGCAGCTGTGATGATGCCTGCCTGCTATACACACGTTGTGACTGCCCTTCCATGACACGCCCATGTCGGCTTTCATCAGCCGCTGTCAGCAGGTGTGCGCCCGACAAGGTGCTCAGAGGTGACCAGCACGAGGGCCGCCGACTCTCGATATGCCAGCGCTCTGGCTGGCCGTGTACACGCCGCCTTGTCATGATGACGTGGCATGCTGCAGAGCGCACAGACCCAGCTTGCAGCTGCGCGGCTGGAAGAGGAGACATCAGGGGGCAAGCCGGGGGTACAGGCGGGTGAGGCAACTGCGTCCGCTGTTGCTGGAAGACGGTGCTGTGGGCGGGCGGCAATGTGAGTGGGGCTGAAGATGGGGGGCGCAGAGGGCGCACCTGCTGGGTCTCCTGCTTCCGGGTCTCCCCTGTATCCCTCCCCCTTTCCATCATTGCTGGTGTCCCAGAACGAGCCCACATCCCTGTCGAGAGGGGAGGGGCTGAGAGGAAAGAGTGAGGATGAGAGAAAGAGAGAGCTGAGCGCTGAGCAACGTTGAAGTCAATTCAAAGTCCGCCAGATCACGTGATCTAACGGACTTTGAATTGACTTCAACGTTGAATCGGGTTGTTAGTGACTTACTTTTGTTCACAACCAACGCGACGCGACGCGTCAATGTGTGATATCAACGCGTCGTGTTGATTCGTCAAGGTGGGAAATCCCACCCAGCCTGGGTGGGATTTCCCACCTTGACAAATCAATGTCAACCATCGTTGCTCTCTCCGCCCTCTCAGCAACCCAACCGCGCCACACCGCTCCCAACCGACGAAGGACAAGGGGAGATGGGAATATAAGGGAAGACCCGGGGAAGCAGGAGATCCGAAAGGTGCGCCCTCTGAGCCCATCCCCTCGTACCCTGCTCACCTGCCCCATCTCATCCCAGTCCTTTGCAATGCGCCGCTGCCGCACCTCTCTTGCCTGCACATTTCCCTGCTCTGCGCAGCCGCCTACACTGCCGTCTGCCTGCCCAACCCAAAGCTCCTGGAGGGAAGGTGTGCCGCGAGCGCAGGTACAATATGCACTGCAGCGCCTGCCACTGCTGCCCTGCTCCTCTATCCCCATCTCTCCCTGCAGTGCGCCCTCACTGCCACCCGCGCTCACTGCCGCCCGCGAACAATTCCCGCCCCATTGACCACGATGATCACACCGTGATGATGCGACATCAAAAGTGATTTTCCTGATGTTGTGTCTTATTTCTTCAGCAGATGCAAGCAATTACATCTCATATTACCGTCAGAGCTAGAAAAGAGAATTACGAGTCATGTACGTCCAGAAGGCACATTCTACTGGGGTCTACTTGGCGACATTGTGAGAATGCGAGAGACACACTCCGGGTTTAACGTTGAGCGCTTGAGCACGGCAGTGGAGCGGGTAGTCCATAAACATTAACTCTGGCATTCGGCAAGCAAAGTCGTTGGGATTTATTCAGACCATGGTCGGAGATCTCAACGCGGAGGTAGAAACATGGTTACAGACTCCACAGGGAAGATGCTAGAGAAGGATAGATGAGCACACTTCCTCATGTTGAGATTTGCGAGCTCTCAACTGCCCTTCCAACCAAGATGCAGAACTAATAGTAGTGGCTGGACCATGTCTGAATTATCATTCCAATAGAATCATTTTTTGTGGCCGATGCAAGGTGTTTGCGCCGAGCCTTGAAGGTAGCTCGATCGTGTACGGGAAGGCGTGTTTGGTGCCGTACGCGTGCTGTATAGTAGCAGAGAAAGGTGACTAAGAGCATTCGAGTGAGATAGAGGAATTGCTAACCTGATAACCATGTCCACGCTTTCCCGTACTGCAAGCACGTTGAATTCCACAGTACTTCACAGTAAGTCCTTGTAATATAGGCACCAGGCAATGTGCGAGAGGAAAGTCATCAATTGGGTTGGTATGCAGGACTCGGTGTGAGACCACCTGAAAATGCAGAATGGATGTCAAGGGAGGCGAACATCCAGGGGTCCAGGACCGGCCATTCGCGCAACCTTGCACGACCATGAGTCTCTCTCATTTCTCATCACTCCGCGATGAGCCCGCAGGGTGCATCTTAGGATAAGATAAATGAGAGCGTCGGAATGAACCGTTGATCTAATCAGCATCTCACATAAGCTACTTTAAAAGCTTTTGAAGAAGACTCTCTTCTTCGTCTTCTGAGATTTGTTCTGACGCAAAAAATCTCATTCAGAGATATTCTTCATCCTCATCGCATTTTTTGACCCACCCACCTACTCCCTTCAGTGTTTGGTATAGCAGGTTTGTTTCTCGGCATACATATGCCACAAATCCACTTGTCCAGACATTCAGGATTTTCTCGGGCTTCTTAGCGCTCATTTTCAAAATCTGGATTTGAGATGCCGAATATCTTTGGATCGCGTGCTTGCCTGGTCTTTGACCCGGCCCGACCCAAAGTGGATGTCTTCGCGAACATGCGCAATTTCTGAGCGCAGTTCCAAGCTCCAAATTTTCTTGAATCTCGCGAAGCCCGCGAAAACCCAGGCACAAACAAGAAAACCTTTACCAGGTTATCTTGATCCTCAACTTGCTCATAACCTCACATCACATCTCATCACATCTCATTTAAAAAATCATCTTGAACATTTATTCGGTTCTCGCAATGCAGAATCTTAGCTTATCACCATCTCCTCGTCGATTTCCATTGCTACACAGAGCAGAGCCCATGTCTCTGTGCTCTCCAGGTATGCTCCATTGACACAGGCGTACAACGCTATAGATCTATTTCTGACAAGTATATAATAGCCAACATGCCCGTCGATCTCTCCTCGTTCTGCCAGCCTATTGACGCGTGCTTTCTCCCGGTATTAGCGCCCGACCATTCCAGCTTCATCATCTCTTATGACATATTTCACAATCCGCAGCTTACTGATCACTCCCTCCGCCTCAGTGATTCTCATTCTTCTGTGCGTTTCTCTCCGCCCTCGCATCTTGCAGCTTCCCCTCGCAACCGTCTCCAGCATCCCACCAACCCTCCTCTATCTCTAGTCCTCCAACAACGGCGCTGCTATCCCGCCCTCCACACGTTTAGAATTCAGTCAGCAACACCATGTACTCCAGGGGTCCGGAGCATTGTCGGAAAAATCGAATTCAGCGTATCAGGCCTTACGGTCCTGACGGCGCTGATACATTGCTGATACGGAACATCAATAAATGTGATTGGTGCCCATAAGACTTTGTCAGTATGGCATATAAAGGACCAGATTGTATAAGGACGTATCGTGGAGGCAATGCCGTGTCAGCAAAGATACGGATAACGCGTCCATTTTTGTTAATTTGTACATATTGTCCCGAATCTCGGCCCATTAAAGAAATAGGCCTATGCTCGAGACGCTTCTCAGCCTCGTCGCGTCGTGTCGCGCTCGTAAATGGCTGGAGTAAATAAATCCCGCTTATGGTCTGGAGTCCAACTAGAGCATGCACAAACAAAAAATAAACATTCCACAAAAAATATATAAAAGACCACTGTTTTGCTTGAGAGCGCCATTCTACAATTCGGTAAGTTAACTGTAAGTACTTTGAGAAAAGCCTGTTTCTGACATTATGTAAGTACTACGTCTAGACATTCCAGCCTTACGATGAAAGACAGTATGGATCTGTAGGTCAATGGTCACAGTGAGTCAATGGTAATTGATTTGAATTCAAGGTGAGCAGACAGTTCAATCACTGTATGTATGTTACAGCATTGACAAAATTTGTGATGCTCAAGGTGAATAGTTACATTGTTACAAGTAGAGAGACTAGGGTTTGGACTGGGAGAGAGGAGACTACACAATCTTGGTAGTTAGGTGAGTGGATATAGTAGTATTCATAGTATAGTCATAGCATAGTAGGAATTAGATTATGTATTGACTCTTTAATAAATGTGGTTCCCATTTCCTTCGTTGTTGATGTTGGTTTTCAAGGTGACTCAATGTGGAAAATAATAATGCATTTTATATTTTATTCGCTGAAATGGGAATATGACCTGATATGTGCGAATATGCGTTGATATGTACTGATATGGACGTATTTGGGCGGATCAGGTTGATCAGTGCTGATGAGCTCGTAACACTGTTTTCTGACGCTTATGTGAGGGGCATCGAGCTGACCGTTTGATAGGTGCTTATACGCACATATTTGGCCTGATTTGCTGATTCCGATTTTTCCGACAATGTGAGGCCCCCGATTTGAAGGACTACTATACAACTCGTTCCCTCCTCTGTTCACACCCGGTTGACGAGCCCTCGTTGATATCCTTGCTCTGACCACGAAGTACTCAATGCGGGGGTACATATCAGCAAAGATCTTGGCGGTTTATCCTGTCATAATTCGCGTTAAATTGGACGGTATGTCGTTTGTTATTTCCCGTTTCCGCAGGCCCTTATCGAGTCTGTTTAGCCTTTTCGTCCCTTCCTATCCTCCATGTATTTGAATCTCGCGATACTAGGCCATAATTTTGCGCTGGCCTCGTGTGAGTGCAGACATTTAACGCAGGTGAGTAGCTGTAATTTTTATTCTGTGTAATCCTGTCTTATCAATACCAGCAGATCGTACACGCATTCTCTTCCTCGATTTTCTCAGCCTAGCCACACAAATTACTATCTCAGCAAGTCAAGCACCAGTGCTCGTCCTCGAACATTCCTCAGGGGTAAGTACCGGTTTTTTTTTCTGTCTTAGCTCGCTCATAGGGGAGCTAAAAGCGACATTTTTCCAGTACTGTTTATGTCTTTAAATTTCGCGAACATTGCAAAGCGCTTTCGCATCCGCCCAGACTTACAATTCAGCTCTAGTACATTGTGCAGATGCGCTTGAACATCTCCGAAGAGCTGAGCTCAGTGCGCCTGCTGCCCAAATGCAACTTCGCCGCAACGTCATCATCGTCACTTTCTGCCAGCTTCAAGAGGGAGTACGGTTGTTCTTGTAAACCTGAGAAGGATTAAATATTGTCATGGTAGGTAATTTGGGCTTCGAGATATAGATAATGGAGGCTGATTTCCGTTCCAGGCGTTTGTAACTCTGTGGTTGAATGGCTCTTATGTCAATGTGCATGAACCGACGCCGGTCTGCCGTTTCTGCGATCGATAGCGTTGCACAATATTGTGCGCTTGAGCCTCGCTCTATGGTTAGTGTGAAATCGGACCAAGATTAGACGGTTATTGTCAATGACGTCAATGTTAGGCGTAGGTAAGTAGTCCACGATTTCTTTGTCTTCCGCGCTGTGACCTCATTATTTAATACAGAAGTACTTGCACTCGTTACATGAGTTAGAGAAGCCTACAACAGATCGGCAAACTGTCGAATCGTCAAGTGAAGAATCCTGTCCTATCTCACTGTAATTCATATGGTATGTGCGACCTATAAGAAATCAGTATCCTTCTTCTGATAGATTGCCAAATTTCAGCCAGTTAAAGTGGGCGTTCGGAAAGATTAAGCTTGGTGTAAATACAGCGACGAGATGGCGAGGAAGAAGGAACGATACGCATGTGCGCATAATTGAGGAGAGAAAAAAAATGCCATATTCACGTTGCCTGCACACACTGGAAGAGTCATTACCATAACCTATTCTGAAAGGTTGGATGGGATTCCGGTAGACGAATGCAGACCAAGAGAAGGAGACGAAGGCCCGTGATCTTCCCGGGATGACCCGGGCCGGCCTGTTTCGAACGAGAATTTGCTGGACGTTGGCTCTCTCATCCCCTCGTCGCGTTTCTTTCCTCCCCGGAGAAGACGCCTTGAATCCACTAGGTATGTATCCCAGACATCTGTTTCTCTCTATTTCATACTCATAGGAAGATAGGCAACGCGTCTGTCAGCGACATGTGTTCCGACCCGTTCCAATCACACCCTCAATCTCAATAATGTTCAACGTTGCAATCAACTTCAGCCTGCGCCTCCTCACCGACGTCTCTTACCACGAACGCGATCATGGTCTCTCCATCGTCGAAAATTCTCTGCGTGAGCTCCTCCCATCGTAGCTATCTGTCTCCCCGCTTACATTTCACAGCCGTAATCGCCCGTCCAATCATGCCTTCAAGACTCCCGTCCTCGCCTCCCTAAGGCTCTCCTTCGTCCTCATTCACGCCAACCTCACCTCATCCGTTTTGTGCTTGCAACTGGGCCTGAAGAAGTAGCGTCTACCCGTCAATGCGAGCAGCCCGTCTCCCTTTCGAACGAGCGCCTCTCCCTCCCACCCACAATTTTATCCTGCATATTCCCTTCGAACTTGGGCCGTCGCGTATTTCGTCGCAGGTCCCGTTCCTATGGACGTAGTGAAGACTTGAGCTCGACGATTTGTGCGAATCTGGTACGTGTCTGTATCCGTCGTCGTTTTTCCCCCCGTCGCTTATCAGACGATTTAGCCCTTCCAAGCCCTATCACTCGAATACTTCCATTCGAATACTGAATACTGGATGGATGTATGTGGGGATATTGCGAGGGACTGAAGCGCAGAGCGCAGATCTGCATGGGCAGTGATCATAGGTAAGCCTCCTTTCTTCCTCTCTTTCATCTTCGCCGACCGAGCTCTGTAGAAGCGCCCGTTTATCCGCAGAAATTTTAGGAAACGTCGCGCAGAAGGAGATTTCCAAAGTAAGTCTCGCCCACATCTCGTTTTTCTTTCCGTCAAGCTCACGTTACATAGCTACTAGTTGTTCGTCGCCTCATCTTCCGCAGCTTTCTGAATAGCAGCAGCTGCTCCATCCACCCGACACGTCAGCCTCGACAATCAACCCATCTCGCTCCGAGAGTCATTCGATAAGTGTCGCATGCCTGCTTCCAAAGGCGCCTTCGCTGTCGCCCATCGTCTTCCACAATATTCACTGCCCTGGTCCTGCGTCCCTCGGCTGCTTCGAGGAATGTGTCTGCTGCCGGAGGAGATCACTGGTGCGTACACCCAATTTCGCTGCGTAAATTTGTAGTAGCTTACCGTCCGCTTTGTCAGTCTTCTGCGACTATTGCCTTTCCTCAAGTCCTCATCGTAGTGCGCTGCGCAGGTAGAAGGAAATCGAGGACAGACTGCTGAGTGCTTAACGAGGTATGTATTACCCATTTATTACCGTTTCCCTCTACTTGATCAATCCTGATTTCGTGCAGTAGCTTAGATCTACGTACGATTGTTTTGGAGGTTCGACGTCAACGGCCGACCCACTCATCTCGCTACAATCAGGTCGTCCACTACTTGCGTCTTCAGATGCTTCTATCAACCCTGCCATCCCTCGCTCACATCGAACGGTCTCTTTCTCGCATTCTGCCTGAATTCGTCGTCTTCGCTCGCTTTTCGCTGCCTGTCCAGAGCGCCTATACGAGGCTACGAACTTGAATTGACCGCTCGAAAGGACGACATTGGGATCTAAGATCTGCTCGCGGTAATATTGGACATCCTCTCCTCTATCCGGTATCTCAGGTGCATCGCTGCGCGATGGCAGACGATATCCAATATACCGTGCCATCGATAAGAATAGACGGACGCCAGCACGGCCACCATCAGCCGAGCTGTCCGACGATTTATTTTGACTCACCCATCTGATCAACCTTCTCCCTCGTTAGAGCCAATGCTCATGCGACTCTAGGCTCTCGGAAAAGCGCATTGTCTCTCACACTGAGCTTGGGAGTGATATTGATTGAGCATCTTAACGTATCATACAGTCGCTCTCGACGAGGGAGCCAGTGTCGACTAAGCAAATTTGTATATGGACCGCCCTCCTCTATCATCACAGCTCGCATCTCCTCATCTGGCATGCATCTCCGGCATCTCGCAACATAGACCGCCAACTTGAAAATTCTCCGCGTGAGTACGTATTTTCTTCGTACCCGTGTTCCTCCGCCCTCATACTTGCATCCGTTATCTCGCATCAGTCTCTGGCATCCCTCATCCACAGGCTGACCACAGCTGGTCCTTCCATGTCATTGTTCCCTTCATATTTTCCGTGCCTTACTAAGCACTGCACAACTCAGAGTCTTTGAACCCTTTCGCATGCGGCCAAGCTTCCAAGACTTCGGCCAAAGCTCCGGCGGTGCATGAACGGGATCGCAACTTCCGTTAAGCAGGTGTGTGCTCTATTTGTCCCTGCATTTTTCACAGAGCCACATGTAAACGAGGAATAGGAATACGCGCAAATGAGGACGAGCTCAGTCAGACCTTGGACGCAAATAAGTAGTTGTCCTCTTCTGTTTTTTTCCTCTAATCGAGATCCGTAGGTTGCGCCTGCTTGAATAAACTCGTCGGCTTCGACTCGCGAGAGAGTTTCATTATACACTCAGAAGCATTGCTAGGCTACCAAAATTTCGAGGGTTGTCCTATTCTCTCTATTGTTTCCGACAGAACTAACGACCACTTATCGGTATTTCGCCCACAGTTTTATCCCACGAGAACCTTTGTTAAAAATTTCATTTAAACGATCACCAAATACACTCTATCCGCCTGCCGCCAGCCCGCATATTCACCGCCACGGCATCGCCGCCTGCCAAGTTCTCGTCGCGTCTCGCCGATGGTTTCAAGGAGGTCTATGGATGTCGTTATATTGAGGAGCTCGCGGTACGTATTTCTGTTTTGTTTATGTGGAATATTTATATAGACGCTGATTTATTGCTAACTTCAGTGGAGCTTTGACTGATATCTGTGCCAACGTCAGTGATTATATCTTTGCGCGATCGAGTGATTCGCAACCAAGAATGCAAGTGCTGCCCAATTCATAACCATCGTCTCCTTTCAACTGATCATCCCGGTTTTTGCGGGGACAGTTGTTAGCGTACGATCAATGACCCAGTTTCTCAGTGCGACCGATATACATGTTGGACGTTCTCGGCCTGTTTGTGTGCTTGTTTGAGGTGAGTTCGGTTGTATTCATCTTTCATGCGCCTCTTCTAGCTTAACTACTTTCCTCTCGTCATGCACTCCGAGCGTGCCCTAACACAACTCATTTGGTCTAATACTATATCTCATCCGAAAGTTTTCATCATCACAATGGGTCTGCACCCAGAGATGCCCCATTCTCCAACAGTAATGCTGCAATTGCTTCATGTTGTCCGATTGACGCCGCTCTGAGTGCGTTTCCGTACTTCCCTCCCTGTATATTCACGTCGGCCCCGGATTTGAGAAGGAATTTCACAATTTCCTCGTGTCCGCGTAACGACGCCGCCTGTAAAGCGCTCCTGTATGTACCTCCGAGCGCATTGACATCTGCACCCTTGCGCACCAGCAGCATCACTACTTTATCATGTCCTGTATAGGATGCTGCTTGAAGTGCATTGCCACAGAATCCTGCTGGTGGTGCGTTGATATCTGCGCCCCAGTTGAGGAGAAACTCTACGGTTGACTCTTGTCCTGAAGCGCAGGCGGCCTGGAGGGCAGTTCCCCAGAATCCTCCTTGTACGTTCACGTTTGCCCCATTTTCCAATAGAAGTTTTGCGATCGCCTTTCCTTCTGCAGCCGGAGCCACGTGGAATATATTATCGTCGAATCCTCCGTGTGTTTTAATGTATGCCCCCTTTTCCCCCAACAACGCAACGGCGACTGAGTTCGAAGTTCGAAGGCGCGCCAGTGGAGTATGCATTGTCGCGTCCCAGTCTGTCTTGCCTACCACTGGTCCTAGCATCTGCCTCACAACCATCTCATGTCCTGCTACAAGCGCTGCTTGGAGTGCAAAGCCATATACTCCTCCCTGCATGTTTGCGTCAACATCTGTCTTCTCCAATAGGTATTGCGCGAGGCGTCGTAGGCCAGCTAATGATGCATAATATAGAGGCGCGGCGATATCGGTAGGAGTAGGTTGTAGAAGAGTACTCTTGGTGTATGGGCGATCTAAATCCCAAATACGAACCCAGTTGATAAATGTGGCCGCATGCGATGCAAGCAGATTCTTCGCTAGAATTAATGTGGACGATTCGTCGGATGAGTTGATATCACCAGATTGCGCATGGAAGATCCAATGTTGTGCTGCATAATGTACCAGAGGCGACTGCTGTATTTGACCATCAAGTGCATCGGAAGTGTTAAATTGTAGGAGATACGCCAAACAAGTTTGGGATATCAAGGAATGCGAAAGTCCCTCCGAAGTGAGGTGAAAATCTGACATAGCCCCCTGGACCTTACAGAGATAGTCGGAGAGGAGATATTCTTTGATGGAGAAGTGGGCCAATTTGATTCTTCCTGGAGTCATGTTCAGAAAATAGGGCATTATTCTAACCAAGAAATCAGACGTTACCATTAGATTCACTGATGAGTCCAGAACATTTGTCAAAGACATCTCGAAAATCATAGTATCGCCGTAATGGTTCATAGATGGGAATTTCCCCGGTATCGAAGTCCACGACCACAGTCTCGGAAATTTCAGTGGCAGTCATAGGGCGTACAGCGAAGGAAAGCCATCTGAGGAATGTCTTGGTATCAGTACGGTCAGTTGGCTTTGCAATTCTTGATAGAATTTGGTCATATGTTTCGTATAATCCTGTAGGTAAGGTGTGAAGTTGCACCTTCACTGCATACGGGCTTGAGCACTTTTTCAATTCCTTCAACTGTAGTGCGACCCAACGAAACCTAACAAAATGCGATAAGTAACGAGTTCCAGGAAAGACATGGGATTCCGTACATTCCCTGAGCACGAGCTGCTAACGTCGACTTTACAAGCTCTCGCGTATCTGTATCCCACCTAAATACCGAATAGAGTTGGCGATCAAGATAAATCGCAATGTCGTCATGTATCTGGTCTTCTGTCATCTCCACACTATTGGGGTCAAGAGGTTGGAGGATGTCGCTAATGTCTCGTTCTGGCCGACCTGCCACCACTAGGCGAAGGTTTGGCATCTGACGGGAGATGACATGCGCTAGCCACTGCAATGTTTTCGCTCGTTCGATGCATTCATCTATTGAGTCGATGACAATGTATACCAAAGGTAATCCTTCGATGATGCGATGAAGGATATCTTGCAGGGTCTCGGTGGAAGGTTGTTGATCATAATTATATACTTCCACCATGACGGCAGGAATACCATTGCATTGGCGGCAGAGTTGCCAAATAAGAGATCGGATAAGCTTGTCGTGAAGCTGGAGATCTTTCTGTGAGTCCCTCCCATCGAAGAAGAAATATGCATAAGCAACAGATGGAATCTGCTCGATCTTGGAAATAATAGTAGCGCTGCAGTCAAAGTTGGCGATAGATAATTACTTCAAAGTCAGTTCTGGGCAGTTTCGAGAGATATGAACTTAGCTTACCATAGAATGGTTTTTCCACACCCTGCTGTATAAGTGTTTATAATAATTATAAGTGCCCAACATAAAGAGTCTATACATTGAGCATCTGCTTACAAGTCCCTTTGATCCAGAGGAAGTCTGCCTTATCCTGTAGGTTACGGAATCGATCGCCATTAAGAAACCATTCGCACGTATCATCTTCATGCTTTGAAAGTGCCTCAACATAATTCTTTGAACTGTCTGGGGCTAAAAGCCAATGCCAGATTTTTTCACCTGCAAAACATATCAATATTGTTACAACAATGCATGTTCATGCAAACAAAATACCTAGGCCATCATCCTTGACTGTTTTCAGAATGATTTGAATAGTCTCATCTTCAATTATTATTCACTTTCAGACAATGGACAATGCAGCAAATGATACAATTTATACTCACTGTTTTTTATGATTTCATTCTTGATATCATTTACCATATTGTTCACCTCCATATTGAGTCTTCTGTCAAATTTCTGTTTCAGGTCATTGCAACGATTTTGGCAGTGATCAACGCGTGATTTGATATCATTAGTTAGTTGCGCCTTCACAGTCCGCACTGAAAGATGGTCGTTAGTCCATAGACTTGAATTGAGAAAATTTTCACGTACGGGCAAAATTTGGCATTGTATACTCATGAATAAGTGATGCAATATCCAGTGATGTGCGGCCAATCTCATCAATGACATCAGTAGTGCCTTTTAGTACTAGCAAGCCTGGGCGCTCTTTGGCGGCTCCTAGCATCTCACGCAAATTTTCTGCAAGATTGCTGACAACTTCATCCTGCTGCACTGTTTCTTGTACAGCCTGATTTCTCCATATTCATTGATGTACCATGAATATTAATAAAGGATACACTCACTTGATAAACACTCGACAGGATGGTCCAAGATGTCTTCAATACAGGATGCGACTGTAATGAATCAATAATGAGTAGCAAAGGATACATAAGGCATACATCAGCAACAATATCAATTATTTTTTTCATTAGTTGAAATGCCGACCCAAGCGCTGAGAGGGTTGATGATTGGACGGCATTGTCCAGACAAGCAACACTTTTGTCGATGGTTTCCATGAAGCTCTGAAAATCTTGTGTCTGCTGTGGGCACAGAGATAAGTCGATCTTGATCCTGTGTGTTACTTCAGTGCCAATCTTGGGTTTGAAATCAATAGTTTTATCTAAATGTCAGGTGAATGTCAACTGCTCTCAGTGATAATGTAGCGGTGAATGTACATACTGTTTTCAAGGAACTCAGTGACCTTCCCACTTGTTTCTCCAACAAGATGATTAAATATGCCATTCCTGCTGCGACGGAAGATTTTGATCTTAATGAACGATGAAGGGTGGAACCAGCTAACACCACATAGTCGACCTTGGAAACTTCTCTGGACTAGTAAAAATTGTAGACTCACAATTGAACATCTTCTGCTCGCCATTCCCATATGCATCTATTCTGGAGATTCCAACGTTTTTTCCCTGATTTTACAATGTCTTGATTGTCAATTGATACGACAACGAAGTGATCTGGCCGTTTATTTGATCTGTTTTGTTCTATATCGCTTTCGATCTCGATACCTATTATCACTGCTGTGAGCAACTTTGTGATACACAAATAAACAGAGTTCTTACTTCGCAAGTTGGCATGAATGAGTAATGTAGACGACGTGGTAGCGGCCATTTCGTGAACAAGATAGAGGGATGCGCTACCCGATTATAAATATGCCACGACCTTGCCATGAGGTTCGAGTTATTCTCAAATTTGGGCGTGTGATTTCACCTCTACAGGCAATCTACAGGTCATAGTGTTAGTTGTCAGGAGTGACGGCGTGGATGGGTCTTACTCACATGTTGGAATATAAAAGGGACACTTAGGCCTCGTTGTAGTTATTTTTGCTGGTTTTTCCGGTATCATCGTGCGAGTGCATTAGAGGCAGTAGATAATCACTAGCCCAAGATAGTGTCCTGACCATGGTTTGGTCGGATATTAGAAAGAATCCAATATGCAGATAAAAATCGCGTACTTTATGAAGGAAATTCAGATCAAAGGAGTGAGCTTCAGAGCTCAGCGCTCAGGGCCAATTGTTAGCCTTGAATTTCTGAGTCTCCATCTCCAGAAGAGTAAGTGAAGGTGCGATGAACTTGAATTTTAAGAAAACGACGGTTACATCAGGGTGAGCGAAGATTCTCGCTACAATTGTGATCAGCGAGAACGGTAAGTTTATTTTTTTTCCTCCCAGAAATTGGTTGGGAGGAATATCATTTTATTTCTCCCTGCCAGAGTGCAAGGCACCTACAAAGCTCCAGATTCCGAAGAGGAACTCATTTCAAGTGCGCTACTTCATTTGTGTCAAAGCTATCGTGACCGCCCGCCGAATCTCCGAATCCAGGATCTCAATCTAACCCCACGGATCCGACGCTCTCTTGAGCTCTCTTACAACTCTCTTATTCTCCCTCGACGGGAGACGACCCCGAATCCACTAGATGTGTGCTTTAGACACTTATTGCTCTCGATTTCATTCTAATGGGAAGATAAACGACGCGGCCTCAGCGAATCTGAGCGAAATCCATTCGACCCGTTCATCCTGCACCCTCAATCTCAACGTTCAACTTGAAACTGACTGCGCATTCTCAGCGATGTCGCCTCTTGTCATGGATACTAATCACGATCACTGTATCGCTCGACATCCTCTTCGTGAGTTCCGCCCTTCGTAGCTGTCTGCTTCCCCTAACTCTTAATCCCGTCTTGGTCTCCTTCAGTTCCTCGGTTCTCATTCACGCTGTTATCGATTCATCCACTTAGCACTTCTTGCTACATGTCACTAAGGAGCATCTACCCGTCAACGCGGGCAGTCCACCTCCCGTTTAAACGACCGCTCCTCCTCCATCCACGATTTCACGGCACTTCCATTCGAAGTTGGTACGACGTCAAGGTCTTTGGATACAGTTCGGGCCACTGTTCCATACGAAACTGGTACGTGTCTTTATTCGTCGTCGTGTTCTTGCGGAGCCTTATCAGATGCTTTGGTAACTTAGAATCACTCGAATTCTGTCATACGAATATTGTATGAATGTATGCGACAATAGAGTGTGTGTGTGATATGCGAAGCTCAGATGCATATAAGTGGTCGCTGTAGGTGAAATTTTTTTCTCCCTGCCTCTCCCTCTCTTTTTTATCTTCGCCGACCGAGCTCTGCATAACCGTTTGTCTGTATGCACGCCAATTTTGCGAAAAGTCGAGCAGAAGGACAACCTCTCCGTATTTCCTCTCAAAGTAAGTCTCACCCGCATCCTCTTTCCTTTCCTCCAACCTCATTTTACACCATTAATTGTCTTTGTCGTCTCGTGTTTCCACAGCTTTCCCAAATACTGAACTGGCCCCTTTTGCCCGCCACGTCAGCGTCACACCTAGAGAATCAGCAGCTCAGAGCGTCGATACATACCGCACAGCAACTATTTCGCTCCCCCTTTCGGTCGTCTTCCTGCGATATCAACGCCCCGAGCTTGGACAGCCGGAAATATCACTGCTGTGGTGCGTATACCGGATCTCACTGCGTCGGCCAATAGACATTTATTATCCATTCTTTTAGTTCTGCGACTGCTAGTCTTGCAGCAGTCGTCTCGGAGTCTCGAAGTTACTGCTATGTGGGTCGAAGGAAATTGAGCGTCAGGTGCCATGACTGTAAGAGGTATATACTGAAAGAGGTATGTACTTCCCCATTCGTGGCGCCTCCTTTCGTCTGATCGATCCCGGTTTCGTCTTGGTAGCTTCCAATGTCATCGTCCCCTTGTAATTTTACAGCTCTGTGTCTCGCGTCTCGTCGTCAATCGCCTAGAGGAATCCATCTACTGACAATCGCTGTCACTGCTGCATCTACGCGATTTCGGGACGTAGACCTATAGATGCTCACTGGAATATTCTTTCTAACCGAACGCTATCCTCTAGCTGCGGATGGTCTGACCTCGTGGGCGAAGACCCTTCTTAATGCTCATACATCGACGGCTGCTCGCTGGATTATAGCCAGTTCATGTGGGTGCATCGCAAAGCGAAGGAGCACATCCTTCGAGTGGATAGCGAGCTGTGCGCGGCGCAATCAGAGTCGGGGAAGGTCTGCCGGAAGGTGTTGGGAATGCGCTTGATGTGAGAGAGGCAGAACGACGTCGATTGTGCGATTTCAGATAGGGTGGTGAGGAAGGGGGGATAATACATGTCAAGGCCGCATACAAAGGAGAAAATGATGGTTGCATTCGCATTCCTCGCATAGAATAAAGAGGTCATGACAAAATATCTGAAAAGGATTTCGCAGGATTCTGGCAGGCGTATGGAGAACGGGCGACTTGGAGGAGACGTCGAGGAGACGGCTCGGCGAATATACCGGGATTAATCGGGCCGGAGGTTTTCGAACAAGAATTCGCTGGACGTGGCTCAGTATAGTCCTCCCGTCGAGTCTGTTTCCTCCGCGGAGACGACGCTGTCGGATCTACTAGATGTGTGTCCCAGGATATCGTTGCTCTCGATTCCTTTCTCATAGGCAGGCAACCATCGTTGTTCGTCAGCAACATGCCCCCGACCCGTGCATCCCAACATCTCAATCTCAACGTTCGACTTGAGCTTGTCTCTGCATCCTTGCCGGCGTCTCTTACTACGGGCGCTATCACGATCTCTGTATCGCTCGATATCCTCTGCGTGAGTTCTGCTCTTCGTAGCTGTCTGTCTCCCACTTACCTTTCGCAGCCGTAATCGCCCGTCCAACGATGCCATCAAGACTCCTCCCGTCCTCGCCTCCCTAAGGCTCTCCGTCGTCCTCATTCACGCCAGTCTCACCTCATCCGCTTCGTGCTTGCAACTGGGCCTGAAGAAGGAGAGTATATTATACCCGTCAATGCCAGCAGTCCGCCTCTCTATCGAACGACCGCTCAAGCGCTCATCGATCATCCCTTCCTCCCTCCACGGTCTCCAACTACATACTACCCTCGGACTTTCACATTTAGCAGCCGTAATGGCCCGCGCGACTCTACTCTCATCCCGTCCTGGTCTTCCTCCGTTCCTTCTCCGTCGTCATTCGCGCCATGTTCATTGCTTCCCCTGCTCGCTCAGTCTTGCCTTCGACAAAACCCGTCAACGTGAACGGTTCGTTTCGTTTTTGAACCACCGTTCCTCCCTCCCTCCAAGATTTCAGACCTTGCGCTGTCTTCCACATTCGGTCCTATGGAGTGTGCATCTCAGTGTTTGGATACGATACGATTGAGATGAGTTCGGAATACCCGTCCCTGCCAAAACTGGTATGTGTTGTATTCGTCGACATGTTTCCGGATCCCTTACCAGATGATTTAACTCTCCAGATCCTAGCCCTCATAAATTGGATGAATATATGCGATGATAACGAGGTGGATTGACTTGCGAAGTTCAGATGCATATAGGTGGTGGAACCAGGTAAGCCTTTTTGTTTTTCTCGTTCTGCAACTATCGCCGATCGAGGCCTGTAGTCTCGGATATCTACTATTTGTCTACGAGCCGATTTTCGTCATTGGCGAGTATTCCAGGACAACCTTTCCGTATACCCTCTCAAAGTCAGTCTCGTCCTCGAACCTCTCCGTTCCGTTAGCACCGGCGTTGGAGCTGAGGGTTCTTCGTCCCGTCTACCAGTTCCATCCTGCCGCCACGTCAACGTAGAAAATTAATGCCCCACCCAACACCCATGCACTACAGAGCATCACACTTGGCATCCTGTTTCCCAGTAAAGGCTTCGCTGCCGCTCCTCTATCATCCTCCTGCAATGCCTTGGCTTTGCGTCTCTTCAGTCGCCTCGAGAAGCTTGTTACATGACGGAAGCGTATGTATGTTGTCACTGGTCCGTATATCTGATTGCTCCACATAGACCTTTAGTCCTATTATCTGTTTCAGCTAGTTCTGCACCAGTTGTTTCTGGGGAAGTTGTCGATTATATGTGCCGTGCTCTGTACGGGTGGATGAAAATCGAGGACATAGTGCTCGAGGAGGTATGTATCAGCCATCTGAGACGCCTCCTTTCGTCTGATCAATCCCGATTTCGTGCAGACAGTTGCTAGTTTATGATTCATGCTCGATGGACGTCGAGTTTCGACGTCTATGTTCAGTACATCTTTCCCATATTTCTGAAGATGTGTTCGTTGATCCTCTTGAGGTGAATTTTCTTCGTAAATATTCAAAATGTCGCGAGTAGCTAACAATGATGCCTTTGGGAACAGGAACTTCGCTCTATGTTCGAGCTCTCCGCTCCTCGCTAAAAAGACTGCGCACGAATCCTTTTGCCCCTTCAAACATTTTAGCTACACTCCTTCCCGACCACGACGCCGTGTCTATTTCTACCCTGGCGAATAGCCTGTCCAGACCTCGATCCACTCGGCCATCCACTACCTCTTGTCAAAGGTTGCTCGAAACCCAGCCGTTTAACTCTCACTTTAAAACCGCAATATCTATCCGACTTTTAATGGCACTCGTCTTCCTTCGCCACCTGCCCTCGGTTTTCGCTCTCTGTCCAATTCAGCGGCCTCAGCGATGCTATGCGAAATAGCACTCGGGATGACGGCAGTGAGATCGAAGAGCAAGCCCTACCACATATTGCATAAGATGGTGTCTGCCGTTGGGTATCTATCCCAGCTCATCGGAGCGCGATGAAAGCGGATCCATGCCATCGATAAGGATAGGCGCTGGCACAGCCACCACGCCCCGTTGGACGATGTATTTTTGACTGTTCCTTCTCATCGCTGGCACCTCACCGACCCATCCGACCTTCTCCCTTGCTAGAGACCATGGTCATGCGGCTCCAGGCTCACAGAATTGCCCACTATCACCCACGGTCACCTGAATGCTGACTCGATTTGGATGCTAGTGTCGACTGCCGACATTGACATCTGGAGACATCAAGCGAAGTGAATGCAAGAAGAGGGACCAATGGAGTCTAAATAACAGCGCCCTTTCTACAGATTGATTCAGATATTAGATGGAAGACGTCGATTAGGCATACTTTCCGTGCTCTTTTACGAATCTATGATCCACTAACACTTTCTGCGATGTCGCCGCTCGTATTATTATTGATGAGAGGTGGTGGGTCGCTGTTCAAGCTTGGAAAATAAAGAACAGTCTGTAGCTGTCATGTAGTGTAGACACATACTTGTATGATTATCTTCCTGAGTGCTCGCTATTTGATAGAATATGAGCTATTCTTATGCACTTCACAGCATCTTCGTGGGCGCGCGCCCCATCAGACTGCTCTTTCAATCCACCACCATACTATATTGTCTGCGAGAAAACCGTACCTCTCATGAGCATAAACAGTGTTCAATCAACCTCCGGCGGTAACCCAGACCCGCTAGTGAGTATCAAATGAATGCGCTCATACAGGACTAACTAATACATGTCAAGGGAATTACGAAGAGTAGTGCGAAGCCCTCAGATCCTGAAGTTCCGTATGTCTTCAAGCATGCGCCCCCCAAGCCCTCCAAAGACCCCTGGGAAATCATACTGCAACCCGAGCTCGACGCCGATATGGAGCGCTGCAACGCCTGGAAGGAGGAGGTTCAGAACCTGTTGATCTTTGTGAGGCTCATTTGTCAGAGACTTCAGCATGCTTACACCTTTTGGAGGCCGGTCTCTTCTCTGCTGTGGTCACCGCCTTCGTCATCGAGTCATACAAGTTCCTCCAGCCAGATCCCAATGCTGCTGTAGTTGGCTTGCTCTTCCATATTGCGAACAATTTCAACAGCTCCTCCCCATTCCCGCCATCTGTTGACCCATCAGCGATAACAACACCTTTCTCGCAAACACCCTCCGCTGTCCGCATCAATGTCTTCTGGTTCCTGAGTCTCATCCTCTCACTCACCACTGTCCTCATTGGTACCATTTCGCTCCAATGGCTCCGCGAACATCAATCCTACCCGAATTTCTCTCCTCAAGAGAAAGTTGCCATCCTCCACATGCGATTGCAGGCCTTCGAAGCTTGGTATGTGCCACAGATATTTTCGGGACTTCCTTTGCTTCTTCAAGGAGCACTCATCCTATTTTTGGCGGGGATGATTGATTTCTCATTGCCTCTCGGAGCGAGGCTTGCGGTTCCTGTTGCTGTAGTAGTTGGCGTTACACTGCTTTTCCTCGGCGGTACGACTGTTCTTCCTGCATTCCAAAGCTTGTCCTTCTTTGTTCGTGACATCATCTACCCTCGCACATCAGTCCCCACTCCATGCGCCTACAAGTCACCTCAAGCACAAGCATTCCGTGTGCTTGTTGCAATTTTTGTGACCAGTTTTGTGCGCCTCTTCCCAAAACTTGCACCTCATGAAGATCAACGGTGGGGAAGTATTATCAATCCATTACCAAATGCACTGCGTCACCTAGCCCCATCTATATATTTACTCTGGGACCCCAAAACCTGGCAATCTTGGCCCATATTTGATCTAGAATGGGTGTCCTTACGGGATGCATGTCACCAGCGCATTTTCGATAAGGATCCTAATCTATATCATCATCGACACACATGGAGGAGAGAATTTCCTCTCAGTGATGTGACCCAGGTTCTGCTCAAGGTAGTAAAAGAGACTCCCAGTGCCAAACATACCAAGGAGTTTCTTGAGGCAGCTATTCATTGTTTTGAACAGCTTTCCAAATCTGTATGGACAAATCAAAAAATGTCACTTTTGAAACTGTGGAAAGATCGCCACAACAATTACTTCGAGCAATTGCTGGTCAATTCTGATTGCTCTCTTTCAAAATGGCTGATCCATGGTGGTGTCTACAAATTTGACCAAGCGAATTCCTATACTCTAGATGAATACATTGATGACATGAAAACTCCGCTATTCCATCTGGATCAAATGGTTTATTTTCTGGGATTGCTACTAGACACACATTCCTCTTCCAATCTTGCTCAATACCAATTAGAATTGTGGTCCCAAATAATCATGCAAAGCCATATTCTACCTCACACACCTATTCACGATTTATCTACCTCTACACCCACTATCCTTGAATGGAACTCTTGGGGTTTTCCAATCCAGTCAATTGAAAATAATTGTAGGCCCATTCATTATTTTCTACAGCACTGCATATTAATTACTAAAATTATTCAGATCAAAAATATGCATCTGTAGTGGATACAATCAATGCAGTCTTCCACTCAGCTGCTCTTCACCATATATCAAAAGATCAATCCTTGCATGCACTATGTGCACACTCAATTATGGCACCCACACTCTGTATTTTGGCATTGTGGACAAATGACTATCTGAGGTGGGCAAATCAAATAGGCACAGCAGATTCCCTTGGCCAGCAGCAGCTCCAGAAAATTGATGCTCAATATATCTCAATTTTCACGTTTGTTGCTGAACATCTCAAGGAAGAGATGTCTAACTCAACCTCAAATCTGGATGAGAATACCCAAAGTGTCTTGTTCTATCTGGCCTCAATCTTTATGTGGTCTCTCCTATATTGGTCAAAATATAGTGACTTACTCCAAATTGCCAACAGCAAATTCTCCCCAGGACTCAGATCTTCACTTCAAGTTCTGCTGCAGTATAGGACTTTGAAATATGGCCAAAAGAATGATGTGCTAGAGAAACGATTTGAATTCAAGGATTACTGTGATTGGAATCGCAAATATATGGACAGATTTTCAGATGAATGGTGGGATCTTCTCATTGAAGCTGACCATGAAATAGGCCTGGAGGCAGCAAATCCAGGTCAGTTTATTTACTGAATATTAGCAAGAAACTTAAACAGGAATACTCTACATGTAGGATCAGCTTTAATCGAAGGAAATGGCCTCGATTCTCGCCCCGGCCCTTCGTCACAAGGAGCAGATGCACCCAGGAACACCGCCAATATTGTCTTCATTTCGCCTTTACTCCCAGTGCCTGCCACAGCTGATTCCGAAGTATTGAATACATCCGCCTTAGGCAGCCATCGTGTCAATCCCGAGTTGAATGCGCAGGCAGAACCACGTCCTGCATCGCTGACATGCCTGGCACCTACCTCAGATTATCACAATGAGGGAATACGACAACAAACACTCGGTGATGGAGACTCACCTGCAATTGACAATGGCGATACCACGACGAACACGCAACCTGATCCCAATGACAGCCCTCCTCGCTCTGCCTCTCATGCATCCATCGGTGAACTGAATGATAGCCGGGAGCTAGGAGGGAATTACGCCACTACCAAGTATACATCCCTGGATCCGTCCCCCGTGCAGCCCCCGTCGTCGTCAGACATAGTCGCCCCGGCATTGCCACACGATATCTTCAACAAATTCAGCGACACCAATGACGCAGAGGCGCATCTTCAGACCAGCGAACATCTGGCCATCGAGGTTGGCTCGCCTGTACAGGACGAAGAGATTGAGGTCTTGGAGAGCGACGATCATCCACAGGCCGGCGAACTTCATACGGCGATCGAAGTTGGGCAGCCAGGTGATATTAAAGAAACAGATCGCGGAGAGTGGGTTTGGCGGAGCTCCTTTAGAGGATGAGCCAAGGCCCGAAGTCGTCGCTGGAGAGGGCTCTGCGAGATGAGCTAGCGTCGATCGCAGCGATTGCAGGCAACGAAGGTGGTATACAGAAGACTGTTTGCGGAAGTTGGATGTGTTGATGCACGAAATTCGATGGTTGAATTGGCTGATTTTTTATTTATTGAAAATGACCGAAAAAACAACAACACAGTAATGAAATTTACCTTGTACAGTATCTTCTCTTTTTCCTCGTTCTCCTTTCTCCTTTCTCTCTCCTTATCCTTCCCTTTCCCTGTCCCTTTCTCGCTTCTCCTCGTATATTGGACTGACGTAAATGACTGATTCTGCATAGTACGACCGATAGCGTACAGTATGTTCATGACTTGGTATCTTTTTGCCTTTGATTAGCTTTCCATTCATATGAAATTATCGTGATTTATCGTACCGTTCGCGTCGTGGCAAGGAGTTGAAGAGGTTCCTCGGTAAACAGGAAACGAGGTCGGATACATATAAGATGACGAACAGCGTTGCTGGCAAATAGCGTATGGCCTCGTATCTCTTCAGGTGATGTCGACGACTGAATTTGAGTCGTTATACAGCTATAAAGCAGAGGAAGGAGTCACATACCTTCAGAAAACATATTTTACCGGCTTACTTGGCGTCGTTCAGGTTCTTGAAAAGCGATATACGAACAGCTGTCAATAGAGGGATAGAAGCATGGCTAGAAAGGTAGACGAAGGTAGATGAGCACACATCCTCACATAGAGATCGGAGAACCCTCACCTCTTCCAACCATGGCGCACACTCATAGCGGCAGAACCACATCCTACTTCCGCTGAGTAATCTCTCTCCAATGGAATCGTTTTCGTGACCGATGCAAGATATGTGCGCTGAGATTTGAGGATTTATGGCGCCATTTCCATTCTGTATAACGAGGAGATAGGTGTCTGTCAGACTAAGCGCATTCGAGTGAGAGAGACCTGGTAATCATTTTCCGTTGTCTGCGCTTTTGCGTACGTTGATTTCCACAGTAAGTCCTTGTAACAGGCAGTGTGCGAGAGGAACGGCGTCAGCTAAGTTAGCAGAAACAATTAGTAGAGCTCCCAGAAAATGCAGAACAGATATCAAGGGAGGGAGAAGGTCGTATGTGGTCGAATGAGAGTAGAGAGAAGGTCATTGAAACGGAGGGAAATGTTCGAACGAACATACGGGGTCCCGGACCGGGGCATTTTCGCAACTAAATGTGGCTCTCTCATCCCCCCGTCGAGTGCCTTTCCTCCGCGGAGACGATGCTGTCGAATTCACTAGGTATTTCTCTCAGAAAACCGTTGCGCTCCATTCGTTCTCATAGGCAGACAGGCATCGCGCCCATCAGTAACATGCACCCGACCTGTGCATCCCAACATCCTCAATTCCTAACGTTCGACTTGAGCTTGCCTCCCAACCTCACCGACAATGTCTCTTGTGGGCGCACGGTCTCTCCATCGTCGAATATTCTCTGCGTGAGTCCCGCCCTTCATATGTACCGCTCGTCGCTAATCTTTCGCTTTCGCAGCCGTAATCGCCCGTCCTCATCGCGTCCTAATCTCCCTCATGCATTCCATCGTCATTCACGCCGCTCTCACATCATCCACTTAGCACTTCTCGATACAAGTTACTGAGGAGCATCTACCTGTCAACGCGAACAGTCCAGTTTCCTTTCGAACGGCTGCTCTTCCCTCTTTTTACGATTTCACGCCGCCTCCCTTCCAAGTTGGGCCGCCATCGTGTATAGTCTCGCAAGGCGGTGGTCAGGTTTTGAGGCTCGGTGGAGAATGGTTTGGGATCGGATTCCGTCTCTCGAGAAACTGGTACGTGTTATTCTTCATCGACATGTCACTCGAGGTCCTTATTAGATGGGTTAGCTCCTCCGAACTCTACCCCACGAATAATGGGTAGATTAGTACGATGTCATGGAGGGAGATCGACGCTTGAGGAAAGGACGTATCCAAGTGGGCGCTCTAGGTAAGCATTCACTCTTCCTCTTTTTCTATAGTATCTGCTGATCAAGCTTCGTAGAAACGCCTGTCTATTGGGAGCCGATCTTCCCAAATATTGAGTAGAAAGACAGTCCCTTCGCATCTAACCTCAAGGTCAGTCTCATCTGCTACCTCTCCTTCCGTCAAGCGCTTACGTCAGCCTTAACAGCTCTTTCTCCTGTCGTTCTTTCTTCAGCCATCGCAATCGCCGAAACTGTTCCGTCCATCCGCCGCGTCAGTGTAGAAAATCAATGCGCACGCAGATACCCAGCGTCGTACTTGAACTCTAGTCGCCCATCAGCGGCTTCGCCTCTCCTTCGTCTTCCTACAACGCCCCACCCTTTCATCCCATATGCCGCTTCAAGAAGCCCATTTAGCACCGGAAGGTCTCACCATCCCTCAATTTTCGCTGCGCAGACCTTCGACAGCTTGCCCTGCGCTTCAGCATTGTTCTGCGACTGTTATTCTTGCAGAAGTTGAAATTGTGGTTCGAAATGCGAGTAGAAGGAAATTGAGGACAGTGTTCGGTATTCAAGGAAGTACGTATCACGCATATATGTCCGTTTCCCGCTATCTAATCAATCTGATTTTGTACAGGCACCTGCCAGCACATGATATGTAGAAAATTCACTCTCTGACTCTCGACATCAACGCTCGCCGTTCCTTGTCGACCTTTAGGGTTGAATGTTCGTCGAATCTCCCGAAGTGACTTACCTTGTTATACTCAAAATGTCACGAGCAGCTAATGAATGTTACAATATATCAGGACCCTCGGCGGCGCTGTACGGACAAGCTCTCAGCTCTCCGCTAACGACAGACTGTGCACGCGACGTCGCTACGCCCACCCAAAAAATCGCGGCTACGATGTGCTCATCTCATCCTCTGAGCACCGGCTGGTACCACACACAAAGGAGGGTGGACCCATCAACACGAGCAGTCCGCCTCTCTTTCACCCCGTCCAGCGCGAACTTGGCATTTGTGTCTGTCCGTCATCTTCAGATGATTTTGCGCCTCCAAACTCTGCCAGAAGAATAATGGATGGATGGAAGCGGTGGTATCGAGAGGAGTGCTGTGTGAAGTATGGATGTAGGCAAGTGGTCGTTGTAGGTGAGCATCCGTTTCTCTTCTTTCTTCTGTTGCCTTTTTGCTTATTGAGCTCTGCAGAACCGCTCGTCTGGCTACGTGCCAATTTTCCGGACTATTGAATATTGAAGAACCTCCATATACCGTCTCGTCTTCCTTTTTTTCGCCTTTTTTCTTTTCAAGTTCTCGTCACACGACTGACGATTCTGCGCCTGGTAATCGACCGTCTTCCGCCACGTCAGCAGAAAATATCAATGAAACGCCCAGCCAAAGCCAGGAGCCTTGCAATTGGACACCCACTTGCAATGCTCTGCATTTGAGTCTTGTCGTCCGGTACTCAAGAATCCCATTTCGAGCCGAAAGATGTCATGATCGCTCAGATTTCGCTACGCAGACTCGCGGTGGCTTACCCTTCTTTTCATCAGCGTTCTGAGAATTTTTTTTGTGGAAGTCGTCGTTGCAATCCGCTATACAATTAAAAGGAAATGCGTGCCGAGTGTTCAAAGGTACGCATTACTCGTTTATGGGTATTTCCCGCTATCTGATCCCAATCATTCCCGGTTTTGTCTAGGTAGCTGCCAATTTGCGATCCGTAGACGATAGACTCTGAGGCCTTGAGGGTCAACTTCAATTTTCGACACTCCTCATCGATGTACATATTGGACTAATTCCCTGAGGCGAGCTTCCATTTTCATTCAAAAATTGTCCACTTTTCAACGTGGCTAATGACGACTAACCTTAGGCCAAAAGTCGGTGTTTCATCCAGCTGCGATCTCTCAAGCTGAAAAGTTGCGCACCCCTCCACTCTCTTCTTTCTCTGTACGCCCCACTCGCCGTGATTCGGCTATCCATTCCTTGCGTCTTCAGCGGCCTCTCGCAACTGAGCTGTTTCTCTCTCATGTCGAACAGTCTCTTGCCCTCCTGTGTATTTTCGTCGCCTTCGCTCGCTTTTCGCTGTGATTCAACAGCTCCGCGAGGCTACGAGCTTGAATCATGAATCAAACCTGCCCGCGCGCGAAAGGGCGGCGATGAATCATGGCTCTTCTTATGATTATATTTCATGTTCTGTGCCCCCTGCCCTGTATTTCGGAGGGTATCCGAATATACTGTACATGCCATCGATAAAAATAGCGCTGGCACAGCCACCATCATCCGAACTGTCTATCGATTTGTTTTTTTGACAGTTCGCTCTCACCGCTGGTACCTCACCGACTCGGCCGGCCTTCTCCCTCATTAGACCCGATGGTCATGCGATTCCAAGCATACAAAACAGTGCGCTATTCCCTCCCGCAAGTCATTATCTGAGCTATATCGATATGTCCTGTCGCTTTTGTCCTTGTCTCTAACTCTATCTGGCGTTAAGTATTTGTTCCCGATTTTCATGCATAGATATGAACAATCCGTGATTGAAATATATTGTATATTGCTCGTAAGAAGGGACCCAGAATGAGTACTGAGTATCGGCGGGGCATAACAAAGCAAGGAATGAAGGAACGGCGACGGCGAACTCGTATCGAGTTCGTTGCTATGCGCAGGCAAACAAAGCATGACTCGTAAGATGGCAAAGCATAAAAGGAGCAGGAACTACGTGCCTTCTAAACGAGCGATCGTACTGTTCAGACGTTCTGGTGGTCCGAGAGACCTCCGACCGTAAGGTAATGGGAGTCGCTGTTGTTGTTGCGTACAGACGATTGCGAATGTCGCCTGAGCCCTAGTTCCACGCCCTGACATCGCGAGAAGGAGGGTGAACAGAGCAGCAAGTGCTAGGTGAGGAACTGCTGGAGGGACTTGGACGTGGAACCGCTCCAAGGCCTTCGGCGTTAAGGTGCAGCCTCCTGAGTCAATACGGGCAGTAATAAACGAGCACTATCGATAGGAGTCATGAGCTTGAATTGGGACTCCTGTAGGTATGCTTGACGACGCCATTGCATTTCCGAAAGGATTAGGATCTGTAAACTGACGGCTCGGCTGTGTTACCAAATGAATAACATCTGTTTGGTACTGGTTGACGCGAGGCTGTGGTCAGCGGCGATGCAGCGGTCCGAACGGCCTCACGCTGACAGCAAGCCCAACTCTTGTTGATTCTTGCTCTCATCGACATGACTGACGGGCAAATGCAGGCCTCTAAAGGACGTTCAAAGGGAATTTTTAAGGGATTCAAAAAGCTCAAGAATTTGATTAGCGGGCCTCCTAGCCGGTCGACTTCGCCTCAGCCTTCTGCCTCTGGCAAGAAATCCGGTGGAGAATTATCAGTTCAGCACGCTATCGTATCGTCCGGGGGTCAATGGATAGTCCCCGTCACTGGTGCTGCAGCTGCACCAAGCCAACAAGGTATGTTTCATGCATTGTCGATCCGTGGATAAAGCGCTGAGCCCAACATGCAGACCATCGCACACCAGCCCAGTCGGTAAGATCGCAGCCATCCTCCTTAGGTGTAGGTCTGCCTGTACCGTTAGTGCTCATGGTACGAGACTTTGAAAGTGTATGGTACTCGTTAAATTGATGTCATTCATAGATCAACGCAACACCCCGACTCAGGATAGTGCTGCCTCAATCAGTCCAACTCAACGTCATGGTACGTGTGCTTGACCTCATTCGTCTAATCGAGGTTGCATATTCACTACTTATATCTCTTCTCAAGGAACCATCGGCAATCTTTCTGAGGCACAAGATGGTCCAGAAAATTTGACAAGTCGTCCTGTATCAACTGCGAAGGATATCGCTGGAGTGGCATGGAGATTCACAGAGACCCTCCTAAAGAAACTGCCGAATGTCGTGGATACGAATCCAGTCAAGATCGCTTCTGGCATTGTGAAGATTGTCCTGGAGATAAAAGATGTTCGTTGCTGTTCTTCACACCGATACCTAACTGACTACGAATACCAGGAGGTGAAAAGCAACATTGATGCGGTTGACCAACGGATTCTGTCGACAGTGGAGCAGCTTGAAACTTTGGAGAAAGCACTGAATGGTTGGAACTCGCATACCGCCGAGGAAAAGCATGGAATAGAATTATATCAAACGTAAGCATGCTTTTTCGGGCTTAAATTTTCAATGACGAGTAGACGACTGTGTAGCGCCTCTACGCGAAGAAATGACAAAGTTAATCAAACTCAAGGAGCAGTCACGTATCAGAGCCATCGCAGATCATGAGGCGGACAAGGGCCGTATCGCGGACGTTTTTGAACGAATCAATCAGGCCAGGGAGCAACTTGTGGTGCGTACTTGTGTGATTATTGTTATTTTCTCTGCTTCATTGTTTCTCCCATTGGTCTAGGTAGTGACCGGTCTCCAAGTCCAGAAAACTGTAACTGCAATTCAGAAGAACATAGTGGTGTGTAATCTCTCCATTTTAAATTTCATTGCACACTTATTCCTCTGACAGCGATTACTCTTGAAGGAGCTGAAGCCTTCGGATATCGCGGACCACAAGTTCAAACTAGAGGGTAAACAACGGCAGTTGTTACGTCGCGCAGTCTGCACGCCTGGAACCCGCATTGACATATTGGCCAAGATCGCGAAATGGGCCAACGACGACTCTCCGGCAAACCAGAGCATCTTCTGGCTCTTCGGTCAGGCCGGATCAGGGAAGAGTACCATCGCCTACACTATTGCCCGCCGTTTCGAGTTTGCGAGCAACGCGGATGACACGATTATTTTGGGAGGCAACTTTTTCTGTTCACGTCAAATTGAGGAGACGAGGACTGCAAAATGCATCATTCGCACCATCGTATATCACCTTGCTCTCAAATGTAAATCATTTGCTGATGCTTTACATGCTTCTGGAGACTTCGATACTATCAATCAAGCCTCCGGTGTTCAGCTCGAGAAGCTCCTTATTGAACCTTGGAAACAGGCTCAAACCACAGACCCATCAAAGTCACTGTGTTTTCTCATAGTTATTGATGCGCTCGACGAGATAGAAGACCACGGTGGTTCAGAGTTTCTGCGCGTTTTAATTAACGGCATCAACAAACATCACTTACGGGGTCTCAAGTTTTTCGCTACCAGCCGACCAGACCCAATGCTCGTCAACCATGTGGAGTCCTTCAAAGACAAGCAGTTCTACCGTCTCGAGCAACTGCCAATGGAGAAAGCTGAGGCCGACATCACGATATACCTGAACTCTAACCTTCCGGAGTTGGCAGGCAGTCCCGAAATGGCAAAACTTGTAAGGCAGGCAGCTGGCCTGTAACTGTTCATCTACGCCGCGACAGTTGTGAAGTATTTGGCAGGTTGTTCCCAACTGGAGCAGAAGGGGCGCATCCATCGGCTCCCTGACTCGGGCATCCCGCAAAATTTGAAGAAGACACCATTGCTTGACAGTTTATATCTACAGGTCCTTCAAGAGGCTTTTAAAAGTGTCGAGGATGATCTCGTTGACTTTCAGCGCAGACTCAAGATCCTGCACACCTTGCTCTGCAGTGCCGAGCCTCCTTCAATATCCCTTGTTGCTGAACTTCTATTTCCTCCCAATACAAATGAGTCCAAATCTATAGTTTTACACAGTGAAATTGGCAACCTTGTTCTCGCAAGCCTCAATTCTGTGCTCTACACTGAGAGCGGCAAAGTCTTTTCATACCACAAATCATTTACCGACTTCATATTTGATGGGAATCGAGCGAAGGATTTTTCATGTGATCAGGCGCAACACCATCTACTCCTCGCCAGGTCCTGCTTCCATATCATGGATGGGTTGAAGTTCAACATCGCAAATATCACATCATCATTCTTACGCGATGCTGACAATTCTACACTCCCATTTGCAGTCATGCAGAATATTCCCCCCGTCTTAAGCTATTCCTGCCGTAACTGGGATTACCATGTATCAGCTGTCACATTGGCTAAATCGAATGAGCTCTGCAGTACCATGTCAGAATTCCTTGAACTTCATATACTGTTCTGGATTGAAGCTATGAATCTCCTGGGTTTGCGTGGTCAGTGTGAACAGATGCTTCGAATGGCGTGTAACTGGGTTACAAAAGTGAGTTATTCTAAATGAAAACTTCCTGATTGACTAACCTAAATGTTTAGAATGATGCGGCATTAGTGAAAGACTTGGCTGAGGCTGCCTCTTTTGCCCTGCATTTCAGCGGGAGTGAGTGGACATTGTCAACACCACATCTATACATATCAGCACTTGCAACATGGCAACGAGATTCCAGGCTCAACCGGAGGTGGAGGAGTCACTTCCCTGGAATCCCAAGATTCATCCATAAATTGGAAGCTGGGATGCCATTGATGACTCTTGATGTAGGAGCCAGAGTGTTAGCTGTCGCAATATCTAGCAATAACAGACACATTGTCTCTGGCTCGAATAACAATTCTGTGCGGGTGTGGGATGCCTCGACAGGCAAGATGCTGAAGGTGCTCGAGGGCCATATTGACTCAGTCACATCAGTTGCATTTTCAACTGATAACCAACATATTGTCTCTGGCTCACACGACAATTCAGTGCGGGTGTGGGATGCCTCAACGGGCGAGAAGCTGAAGGTGCTCGAGGGCCATATTGACCTGGTCACATCAGTTGCATTTTCAACTGATAACCAACATATTGTCTCTGGCTCATATAGTGTTGTACGGGGCTCGGCTTCAAGCCCTCAGGCCGCCGGCAGCCGGCCCTCCCAGGCCGAGCCGAGCCGAGCTTTGCAGGCGGCTTTGCACGGCCTACGGCTCAGGCTTGAGTTTGGGAAGCCCGCGAGCCAGGGCTCAGGCCGCGGCCCGCCATCAATATTCGGCAGTCGCCGAGCCGCGCCATCAACGCGTTGTCCATGGTTGATTTTCACTTCTACCCATCACCTCGCTCGCGCTGCACCCATCTCGTTCCCCTCTACTACCTACAAGACCACTCGCGACGATGGATTAGGGGAGGGAGCTACAGGGAAGACCCGGGAAGCGGGAGATCTGTCAGGTACGCCCCCAACTCCTGGACTCTCGCCATCTCTCACCCTCATATTCTCGTTTAACAGCCCCACGACGCACACATCCGCCCTCTTATGACCACTCCCATCCCCTGCATGCCCTCGCTGTCCCAAAACACCACGTCGCGATTGTCGTCGTCATGTCGCGACTCGCTGCTCAGCCATCGAGGTCGAGATGGTATGCGTGTAGCGACGTGAAGAGAATGTCCAGCAGGCGGAGGGTCACGGCTGTGGGGGGATCGACAAGGACGAGCAGTGTTGCGGCTCCAACATGGCGCAGACGGCGGCATGATGAGATCAGGGACACAACCAACTCGTATCACGACGAACCAATGCGGCGCGTGCAAGTACGGCAAACATGCCACTATGCATCCTAGGACGAGCATGAGACAGTACAGCGATGTCGAGGGCGTGCAGTACACGGCCCTGCATGTCTAGTGACGCGAAGAGTACATCGACGTCACTCCATCCGCGGACCTAGTCTATCATGCGTCCACTCTCCACCATCGGCGCGGCGTGAGCGTGGGCTTGAGCACGCCAACGGCGTGCACGGCGAGCCCAAGGACGAGTTTGCCCGCGTTTCCAACAACCACCGTCAATGGGACCCCTTGTACCAATCTCCCCTACACCTACCGCACATGCACAACCCGCCCCACCGTCTATACGTACAACGAAGCTGCAAATGTGCAGCTTCTGCGGCGTAGAGACGCATACCAGGGCAGCGTCGGGCGTCGCGCTCACTCTACGCTGCATACCCCTGTAAAGCCGCGGCCTGAGCCGTAGCCGAGCCCCGGCTTGGGCTTGGTAGGGCCTACGGCTCGGGCTTGCGATTTGGTGAGCCGTGAGCCCTCAAAGCCGAGCCTAAGCCGGGGCTTTCAGGCCGAGCCGAGCCCTGGCAACACTAGGCTCATATGACAAATCAATGCGGGTGTGGGATGCCTTGACAGGCGAGATGCTGAAGGTGTTGGAGGGCCACACTGGCTATGTCACGTCAGTGGCATTTTCGAGCAATAGCAGGCATATTGTCTCTGCCTCATGGGACAAATCAGTGCGGGTGTGGGATGCCTCAACAGGCGAGATGCTGCAAGTGCTGGAGGGCCACACTTCCTTGGTCATGTCAGTTGCATTTTCAACTTATAACCAACATATTGTCTCTGGCTCAGATGACAATTCAGTGCGGGTGTGGGATGCCTCAACAGGAAAGATACTGAAGGTGCTGGAGGGCCATGCTTTCAAGGTCGTGTCAGTTGCATTTTCAAGTGATAACAGACATCTTGTCTCTGGCTCGCATGACAAAACAGTGCGGGTGTGGGATGCCTTGACAGGCAAGATGCTTCATGTGCTGGAAGGCCACACTGACAGGGTCATGTCAGTTGCATTTTCGAGCGATAACACACATATTGTCTCTGGGTCGTCTGACAATTCAGTGCGGGTTTGGGCTTTACCCACACAGCACACACCCCTCAAATACATCCGGCAGAAGGTGGAGGACTCATCTGGCCATCAGAAACATACCGGGTGGCTGCTCTCCCCGCAAACGGGACAGTACCTCATGTTCGTGCTGCCTGTTGCAAACCTGCCTGACTCTTCCAATATTCTCACTATATCTCGACGTCCTGTTCCGTCCGTTGACTTTACCTCCGCTACTCTTGGTCCTGAATGGCATCACTGCTTTTCGCCAACGCCCGTAGAATATAGTGTTGACTAGTTGTTCCTTGTCCTATTTTCGATACTTCGAATTCCCGTTATATTTCTTAGCGCTAATATTACTTTGAATCATATATGATACTCGACTCGCCATGGCGCGTGTAAGGAGGTTATTTGCTTGTAACGGCATAGTTAAAATGCAACAGACAGCGACGTTTCCCGATACTGCCTCTTGATATCCGCCCAAGTATCCCAAGAGGTCTTCGCTGAAGGATCATCAGTTTTCTGGAGAGACAGTGCTTTAGAAAGAGAACTGCTCACAATGTTCAAGTAAATGGTACGATCTTATTGTCTCATTTATAGTAGTCCACTGTTCTGACTCCTTCCTTCCCGCCAGGTGCGGTTTGATCTCGTCCGCAGATTCTGCTGCCGAGAAGAAAAATCTATCAGGGAGTACGTATTTGTGCGCCCCATCATAAATATTACTTTGAGTAAAGCAGAGCGCACCTCTGTGAATAATTTATTTGGACTTCAAATGACACGAGGACCCAAGTGTATCCGCTATGGTCTTGATTTTTTTGCACCATACGTAGACGGTAGGGGTGGTCTCCCCCGGCACTTTCTTCATGAAATTACTCACTGATCTGGCACATCTCGTCCGTCAGCGTATCCTCGAGGAGATACAGAAATATCTGCTCATTCGGAGTGGAAAGATCATTCGTGGCATGGCTGTAAGGAGCCCGAATACTGCGTATTCGTTCGTCCAGCAGGTGATCTATCGCAAGCCAAAATGAACGTCGAGACTCGACAAGCACAAGCCCTAGAGATCAGAGATTGCAGATGAGCATCTAGTGTCCACTAATTGATTTCCTTTTAGTCAGTTTAGGAGCAGCATAGAAATTCGAACGCACCTTCTGGGGAAGAATATTATTTTGTCACGGAGGCCGACAATGATGTGAATGGGAACAACGGACGATTTTGACGAGTCATTTTGTAACGGAGCGGCGGTGCTCGGCCACTGAGCGCTCAGAAAGGTTTTGGATCTGAGAGGCAAGTTGTTGTAGAGTAATGTGGCAGACGCGAGTAGAACAGGTATAATCAATATAGAAAGAAACTTGAAAGAAACGACTGTTGATTCTTACTGCTTACACTCCGGAGTTTTCCGACTTGCACTTGGCGTGCAACCAGGACCACGATCTCAACGTTCCGCCGCTCATCAAGTACACCTTCATCGCGGTCCTCAAAGTCGGTCTGGCCTTCACAAAGCTTCACAAGCTTCACATTTCACAAGTACTTTCTTTTCGTACAGCTCCTATTTCTCCCCAGTTAAGCGCCGGGAAAGCTATGTCACGGTGCATTTCGGAGGCGACGTAGGACTGGATGAACAAGTCGATGTTTCTATTCTTTGAGGCAAACCTCGTCTTTTGACTCGACCTCGACTGTGGTGCAAACCATTGCCCATTGGACCTCTGCTTTATCGCTACCATTACTTCAAACTGCCGCACAGCACGTAAGACGTCTTCGACCACACTCCTACGCACGACCCACTTCCAATCAAATTCGCCTCATTGTCCCACAAATGCTCGAAGCTCTCTCCCCTCCCCCCTCCCCTCTCTCCTCCTCTCCTCTTCTTCCTCCCACTTCCTTCCCTGTACCAACGGGGTCCCATCAAAATCCTCTATCTACGAATTCTTCAAGCGTCCCTACAAGCATTCATGTTGGTGTCAATGGGCGTAGGCGGTAAGTGTTGCTCCCTTTACTACGTCAATACCTTGAAAGCTTACCTATGATTCTTATAGCCATAGGCCCGTCGCCTCCTCGACCTAGTCGCCATGGTATGAGCGACTGTATCTAACTTAAGTATTGACAGCGGATGGGCTACATTGCCTCCTAGAATTCTCCACCTATGTATTTATCGAAGGCCAGTGCTAGCGTCAATGCAGTTTGGTCTGGACCTCGACCTCGATCCAGTACATGTAAATTCCAGGGCTTAAAATCGGTCGCTCTTACAGATTCTCCGAATCCACTACCGAATGGCGAATTAGACATCTGAATTATATACCGCCTGCAGAAGCCAAACGGAATTCGAGGCATCACTCTACGCGACGTTCTCAAAACATCGGACCTTCTCCAGTTCTCCTGTGTATTTTTATTTTCGGCCACATTCCGACTTTTGTTTCGCAAAATCAAGCTCTCCAGATCAAGGTTCGTCAGTCAGACACGTTTCAGTTTTACGGCCTCACATTGACGAATAGTTCTCCCACATAGCCAGCAACATATCCACGTGTATCATAATCTCCTTGCTGAAGACGAACCCGCCCTTTTCAGTAATATGCGCTAGACCATAAAGGTCACCGTACTTCAGTGGTCACCACTGTATTATATTGAATACTTAATGGTAATACAGTGAAGATCACTGGCATACACGAAGGGTGTTCATTAAAATACGCTGATGAGCACTGATGATTACTGATGTTCAGTGGAGGTTAAAATCGGCCTCCAGACCACCGGTGACCATCACTGACTGTCAGTGGATATCACCCTAGATCGTCATTGGTAATTAGTGCCTTTGAATGTTAGTTAAGAATGCCTGTCACTATTTCCTGGTGTATAACAGTGATTTCCGGTGTGTCTGCACAAAATGTTACCGTATTTTACTGAACACGCCAGCGATAAACATTGAGTATTAGCGGATATTGCGGATGGTCAGTGATTAAACATATAAATCTAGGTCACCCCGTCAACATTTCAAGCGTAGAGGCTAAATCACATGAAGGGTGCACGCGGTACGATGAGCGCTTATTGAATATTGAGCGCTTAATACAAAATGTGTAAGCGTGGTAGTAGGCTACGTACTTAATTATAATCTGCTTTCTAGGAAACCGCAGCTGCTTACAAGTATCGAAATGAGTTATAGCGGATATCTAATCTATGATATGCAGAAAGAGACAAGGTTATCTGCACAGAGCGGTGCCAACAAATAGATTGATTTCCGAGCCCGTGTACACAGCAGTCAGCGATGATGGAAATAGGTCACAATTTTGAGGGTTCGCCGTGTTGAAGGGTCGGTCGTTATGAGGATCAGGCCAGGAGTAACGCCATAGCGCCAGAAGAAAGGAAATGCAACATTTATAGTAAATACCAATGATATACAGTCAATCCCAATAATACACATTGAACGTCAGTGAAGATGCGGTCAGAGTGCCAATGGAAATCAGTGAACATTAATGGAAATCAGTGAACATTAATGGAAATTACTGGTCAGCGGCGGCCATCAATGACCAACGATCACCAACAATGTCCAATGATGTTCACTGATGGTCATCAATATACTTCAAGGTCGCGGGCATATAACTCGCCCTTTTGAGCGCAAATCCTAAATGCGAATATTTTCTTGGGAGCTGGAGTGTCCTTGACCAGTGCAATGGCGGTAATGGAGATTTGGATAGGCCGCTTGAGATTTGAGAGCTTTTGGATAAATGGCATAAATCTTGGTGAGTGCTTTTAAATGTCTGGCGTACAAGTTCTAACGTTCGAACAGTAAACTAAAAGACCATGTCAACGCCTCTCAATTACTTCATCGCAAGGACGCTGGCCAGCATATCCGTCATTTGAGAATGACGCTGTAACTTCGAACAGCGCCGGTCATTGTCTCTTACATTAATTCACAATCTTCAGCTTATCGAGCGAGCGCCCTCCGTGTGAGTTTATTCCTCTTGCGTGCTCTGCCATCCTGACGTTTTGTAGCCCTCTCTTCTCGTCTGTTCTTAGCATCACACAATCGGCTCGCTCTGGCCCTCTGATATCGGAACTGCTATTTTGTCCTCTATGCGGTAGAAGACAAGACGCCGTCAAGAGGTTTTAAGCACGCACTTCCCGTCGATCCGAAAGACTGGCCCCCCACCTCGTCGATCAAGGCAGCTCCATGCAGTTGATAGTGCACTGACAGGCGCGAAGAGCTTGATATCTTGAATTCGGGCGAGACTGCTAGGTATGTCTTCTAAACATTCTTGTTTACACAGATCCTTATCGAGCCTATTTAGCACTTTCATCCATGTTGATGCGTAAGTGTTGCAGAAAATCTTGGTGACGACCTCGACATAATGATACTAGACCGGAACGACATGCAAATCGTATGAGTGCAGATATCGAACTTTGGTGAGTAGTAATATTTCTTGTTTTGCTTATTCTTCTAATCAACATTTCGTAAAGTCGCTCATTCTTCACAAGCTTCACACTCGAGCCAATGTTTCGAAATTTCAACACAGTGATGTTCGTCTTCCCACAAGCAAGTCCTATTTTCACTCAGTCTTGGCTATCAGCTACTTATACATTTTTTGCAGCTCAGCGTACATCTTCAAAAACTCTGACAGTCCACATGAATTGCATAACTCTAACTTCGCTGCCACGTCATTACCGTCAGTTTGTTGTCGACGTATCTCATCGACGACTTCGATTAGGATCAGCTTGACATGCTGAGGAGCTCGCCTTGGTTATGGTATGCATGTATCTTCTTTCACATTAAGTACGTGGATCTAAGAATTCTCAAGTTCATTGTAGCTTCGCTTTACTCTATGCTCGAAATTCGTTATCGATGGAGATTTCATATAATGTGGAAAGGGGTGAAGAGATACGAAGCAGGGATGTAAGTGTCATTATTCCACGGAAGTCTTTCTGTCTGATCAATTGAAATTTCAGTAATTCATGATTGTTCTGCCTGTGCTGCTGAAATTCCAACGCCGTCCGCCTTATCTCAAGATCTGGGCCATCAGACGACGACGATATATGTTGGACCTTACCAACACTCCGAGCGCAAGACCTCGAAGGCCCGCGTTCTCATGACGCTGAAATATGAGCATTTTGCGAAGAAACGTCTTACGTTAGGTTATTTTCTGATCAGGTATAAATTAGGACTGATTTTCCGTTATTTTCAACGGCTTCTGACCTAACTTCGCTTATCTAGTGCTAGTGACGTGTTCGAGCGAAATTGCCACTATATTCCAGGAGGCCTCAGGCCTCACTCAGGCCTCAGGTTTGATCATCGTCGCCGATACTCGAGCATCTAGTATGTATTTCGTTCGTTGTCATGTCGATTCCAGCAAAGCTTACTTTTTATCTTCAATCTGACCCATCCCTCGTAGATACATGCAAATTATCAGAGAAACGACGTCAATATACACCCGTTCTATGATAGACTGATAGACTTGAGTGCAGGCCGCAGGCGTGATGCGAAACCAAGATTTTGGGATATATTGTCCTCGTAGGTGAGTAACTCTGTTCTGCTTGTTATGCTTGGGTGATCAATATTCAATATGGATCACTCGCATTTAGACTGGTCGTGTATTTTTCCTTGTCAAGAAATGATCATCTACTCAGGAAGGCCGACCCCAGCATTGACAAGGCCTTCCATTTAAATGTGTATCAGCCTTCAATCTTCGTCTGCGTACACCTCCATTTTTTTGTGAACATACTCGAGCGACTTCGGCCCAAGGAGTCAACGATAAACGATACCAGCCTTGCTAGCTCCTCCAAGCCCTGGTCCGGACTCAATAGAGACAGTCAAAGGGCGCAGATGCACATCCCGATGGAAGACATACCACCATACCCTTGTATCCTCGCAACAACGAACCCGGGCTCGGAACAGTTTTGGGAGGGTTTTATCTGCGCGAAGGAGGAAGTTTGTGGATATAGAGGAGGCGAAGGAGATACCGAACGTTATGCGTCCTCCATGTTGTGCCCTTTCCTAACATGTGGCACGCTATGATGTTTTGTGTTCTGCCAGCGGGACGATTCGTCGACTTCGTCAAAGCGAGGCCAATCAACATCGTGCCGTACGGAAATCTATTTTTGGCTCCCTATTTACGAGTCTATGAATATAGACTCGTTCTCTTATCCTCGAGCTCCTGCAAAATTTGGATCGTGTTACGCTAAACGCGCCGGATCATCCCGCAGAATGCATCATCCCACACTCCGGCTTTGGTACGTTAAGTGTTCGATTCCCTGAAATGGCAAAATTCTCAATATTGTTAGCAAGAGAAAGCTTTTGTGTGCGCTGTGATTAAATATATTTAATAAAAAGCCCTTCTATGATCTATTATATGTTACTTTTTCCTCTCAAGTTAATGAATTTGCACCCTCCTGGTCCGCGCGACATATTGCTGCGCTGTGTGAATCTTCCGTGATGCGTCTGATGCGTCGAGCGGCGCTAGCGCTCAATATTCAACTTCCACATTGCACGCATATCCATGGTTAATTCATTCTATATAATTGATATCATGTCTGAGCTGGTCTGAGTGGAGGTCATTGTATTTCCGCCAAATTTTCGCCTGGCACTGCTCGCCAACTGTATTGGTCAGTCTTCCTTTTCATCACCCAATGGCGCAATGCACATTGTCTACAAAGAGAAAATTTATCTATTATAAATTACTAGAACCTGATAAAAAACTAGACGAGTATATGCCATGCACAGCAATGGCCCGCAACACAAGTTATGTAGGAGGTGAGCCACTTTCCAAGCTGTTGATTTATTCGTATCCTTACCCAGGCGCTCTTCAATAGATAATTTCTGTTATCGTCCTTCAGACAGTATACAGAGCTACCTCTCTCGTCCGCGGTTCTTGCCCGCGGAACATAATTATGGACGGTTTTCTTACTTCGTTCATTAGAGAGTCAATTCATCTAAATTTTGCTGCCAGTACACCTTTGCCACCTCTCTGTAACCTTCCTATCATGTCATCTCTTCCAACATCAATTTCAGCCTCGTCGTATCATCTCGTGGGGTATCGCCCTTGCAACGTTGAGAATTGTGCAGCTGCTGACGGACATGAGGTTGGTATATGGAGATATTTTTTACACGATCTGAGGAGGCTTATTTCTCGGTTCAGTCGCCTTGTACAGTGAAAAGATTGGCCCCCTGGTGTTTTCCTCGACACCGCATACTGTCTCTCAAACTTTTGGGATTTGTGAATCGTAAACGCCCCTCGTCTTGAATTAATTAATTGCTGTCAATATTGCTCTTATTTCGTGCATACGTGGCCTAGTCCAACGCTTCGAGAGCAATCTCATTCGATTTCAGTCAAAGACACACCTACGCTGCCGATCTGCTGCTTTTCTATTTTACCATTGACTTTGTCATGCCTTGAAAGTTGAAGCTCGTCGAACTGAGCGGTTCCCCCTTCTCCATTAGCGAATACTCGGGATGACCCGGGCCGGCCATTTTTTGAACGAGAATTCTCTCGATACTGTCCCTTATGCGCGCTATCACGATCTCTCCGTCGTCGGATATCCTCTGCGTGAGTTTCTCCCTTCGTGTACATCTACTTCCTCACTTCTCGCTCACATTTCGCAACAGTAATTATCCGTTTGACTCTACCTCCATGCCGCTCTAGTCTTCCTCAGTTCCTCCTCCGTCCTCATTCGCAAAACTTCTCTCATCCGCTGAGCATTCGCTATGAAGATATCCCAACGTGCATGTAGCGGCGAACTCGAACGCGCAGCCTCACTTTTGAAACGAGCACTCCTCTCCCTCCACGAAATCACGCCACTTCCCTTCGAAGTTGGGTCGACGACTGTGTCCCTGGACACGGTGAAGAGTCTGGGTGCCCGTCCCTTCGGGATATGTGTCTTTATTCGTCGTTGTGTTATCGTGGAGCCTGGTCAGACGATTTAGCTCTTCCAAACTCTACCCCATGAATACGAGATGGATGGGTGCGATGACATGAGAGGAACTGGCGCGTTTGATGCATACCAGGGGTCGTTGTAGGTGAGAATCTGTCTCTTTTTTCTTGTGTTACATTGCTTATCAAGGTCTGCAGGTCAACTCGTTTATCTACGCGGCATCAAACGTCGAGCAGAGTGAGAATCTCTATATGCCCTATCAAAGTAAGTCGTACTTTTTTTTTTACCTTTCTCTTCCTTCACGCTCACAACGCCTCAGTGCTCAGTACTCAGTCCTCGTCCAATACTCTCTGTGTGTGTCTTTTATTTTAGTACATATGATACTCCTCCGTCCTCACATTTGCTGGTCCCTCCTTCCCATCCGTTTCCAGCATCCCACCGACCCTCATCCCACCCTGGTCCACCCGACAATTCGAAGGATTTAACTTTAACCCCAACTCTTCGTCGTCTACGCATGCTTTTTCCCTCTCTCTTCACACGCGGCCGCAATCGATAGTGCAGAGAGAGCTACATGCGAACGAAGGGCCTCTTGCATTTGCAGGAAATTAGTACGTATGATTCTTGTGCTTTCTTGTTTCCGCCGACCCTTATCGGGCTATTCAGCCCCTTCACACCCCGCTGCAAAAATAAATTGCAGGAATCCTCGTTGGAGTTGGCCGTGATCGTGTGCGGGGCTTGTATGAGTGCAAACGTTGAACACAGGCATGTAGTCATAATTCTTTTTCTGTGTAATTCCGTCTGATCAATACCAGCAGATCGTGTACATATTCTCTTCACGGATTCATTTGATCTGCCTACACGAATCATCCCCCTCGCAAATTTAAGCACCATCGTTCGTCTTTAAACGCCCTCCAGATGTAAATCCTGTTTACCCTCGTTCCCACTCGCTCGCGGCAAAGCGAACAACTACCGTTGTCGTAAACTCGTAGTCCTGTCTACATCCTTCGAAAATACCGAGAAATTTATATCGTCCAGTTCCGTATGTATGTTGGCATTTCGCTGCCTTGTCATCACTGCGAAAGCGTCTCTGGCGATGCATTTTTACTGTGGGCAGCAAGAATCACGGCTATCATTATGTTCCAGTACGTATTCATTTTTTTTACGTGGATCTACTTTATAGAGGCTTATTATCTATGCAGTCTCATTTTATGCAGTACCTATTGAATCCACGAATACCACGCCTGTTTGAGTCAAAAGTTCACCACTGAAAACCCTTTCTGTGAGGCCTCGACGTCAAATTCCGGTCCTCTGAATCTCTCTTTGGAATACGCTGTAGATGTGAGTTTCCAATATGTCACTTCTCAGCCTATCAATCTGCGACTAATACTATATCATTCAGTGGATCTTGGTCCTCATGCGTAATTTTTGCGCTCCGCACATCGTTGCGCCCACAACGTCGGCACGTCAGGCCATACCACCTGTCCCACTCATTTGGCGATTAAATGACACCCGTGTCTCGACCTGCTCACAACAGTGTTCTCTTGGGAACTCTGAACAACCTGACAGATCTATCTTTTCTCTCCATGCCTCATCGATTTACGCTGTCATCGGAAATTAAATTCCCTTCTGCACTCTGCGAGTGCTGGTTTGTCAATCAGTTTGGGATGTTATCCTATCAAAGTGACCTACAGCTCCGCCGACCGTCGATAAGACAAACGTCGTCAACCAGCTCGTTCGTTGGCCCAGAAGGGTGGGTGGGAGACGAAGTTCACTTCGGGTACGCGGCTATTGTACGGCTTTAGTGTGGCTTCACTAACCTCTATCTAGCCCAATACGGCGCCACGATTCATCCATGTCCACGAGGACATAGACAAGCGCCAGCACAGCCACAAAACACCCTTCCACCTGTTCAACGACTTATTTTTGACCGCTCGCTCCCACCACCTCACCGCCTCGCTCCGAACATTCTCCCCTCGTCAAATTCAACGGTTTCTTAATCCTTTATCAAGTCCTGCTCGGCGCACCATGTCTTGCTGCTGTTGTCGGCGCCGTTTGGACGCTAATTAGCGACATCGACTCGAGGGGGTTCTGCCTCCCCTCCTGGGAGATGGCTTTATGAATAACGCTGAACATCGATCCGTCCAGGGAGCGAGGGCTGAGCGCTGATGCACCTTTAGTCCCTCTTTGCGGCTCCTTTCCTCTATTACCTACGTTTGTAATCATCACAATGGACGGAACTTGTGAACCCTTTCATCAATTAAATCGCTTCCATTTATTGTAAGCTGACATGTTTTCCAGACGAGAACTACTCATTCATAGTGGGTATGCTCAAAGTATTCCTGATGGCCATGGTACACAACCCAAAAGACGCATCAAGAGATTCACTAGAAAATGGTGGGGCGTTCTCTTCGATTTTGCGCGCGATATTTTGGAAGCCGTGGAAGAGGGTAACATATTCTCCTTGGTGCTCTTCATACAATGAAACTGAAATTATCGAAACAGGTTTGGCTGAAGAGAATATTCCCGAGTTCCGTCCAGGGCCTTCCTCGCAAAGCAAACCCACTTTCGAGAACACAGAACACAATATCACTATTATGTCTTCGTATCCCACCCCGTCTGACGACTACCAAGCACCGAGAACGTCTCAAGCCAATAGCTATAGCGTCAACGATGTACTCTCTGCAACACTAGCGTACGCTGTCTCTCCCCCAAACGATCATGATGCGCTATCCTCTGACCTGCCTGGAATCGGTAATCGTGATACCATGGCCATGAACAAGATTTTCGATGCTGAAAAAATGCCTCCAAATAACAGCGGCGCTCCTATAGAACCTGCACCACGACTTCCATCGTCAACTTTTGAGCACTTGCCATGGGCATCTGCCTCCGTCTGCCTAACTTCGCCTCAGGCCGAGCCGAGCGTCTCCAATGATAGAGTATTCCCCACACAGACAGGCACACCTCACATAGCGATCGAGGTTGAAGAGCTAGGTGGTAATATGGAAGGTGGAGAAGACCTAGAAGATATGCTGTCAATGGGCTCTGGTGGTGGCGCTCTAATACAAGCCAAGTCATCAGAGGAACACGCTGTTATTCCTATAGACCCTCCGATATAGGCTTTCAATCGGTGATACTCTATAACATCTGGTGGACATCTTGTTGATTCGTAACTGCAAGGAGCAATTTTCTCAAAATTTGGATTTTCTCTTCCGAGTCTACACCCTTTTCCCACCTCTTTGAATTAGCATACTTGTAATTATGACTCGTCTCCCACCTGCATTATAAATTTTGGCGTAGCTTGTTCCGAGGAGGCAGAGAGATGTCTTTTCGGTGATAGTTCGTCAGGGTGATGCCGTTGATTCTTAGCGCCCAGCAGACCGGAGTTTTCCGTCTGCAATTTGGTGTGTAGCCATGATCTTCTCGTGAATGCATGAACATCTAATGTTGCTATCTTTTGGCGTGAGTGTTCTCCCCCATGTTCTCGTCTCTACTCTAAGAGCCTTTGTAGCCTCCTTCTAGACCGCCTCCTTCAAGTCCAAGGCCTTCGCCGCAAGCACCTCCGCCCTCCAAGCCACCGGCCCCACCATCCAGCCCACCTCCGTCACAGTCTGCGAACTCGTGCTGGCGTCTCTGTCTCACGAATCATCCACCTTTCTAGTAGAGTTAAGCGCCCGGAAAGACACCGTCACGATGCGGTCGGGAGGCAATGGACGGCTACCATTCTTTGAGTCCCGCATCCTTCACTTCACTGTACTACGATGAAAATCACAGCCCTCAGCCCGCTGCCTACGTGGCTCAAACAATCCCATGTCGCGTAATCGACCCCCCGACCCGCACGACTAGTGTCCAATCAAACAAGCGCTAGCAAAACTCAACCCAGTATTCCCAAATGCTTCGCCTTGCTTTTCTCTCCTCTCATCCTCTCATCCCCCCTCCTCCTCCTCATCATCATCACCGATTATCTCCCTTCCAACTCTGGCCTTGCGTTTCCCTCAATTGTCCCCTGCAAACACCAACTTGCAAGTCTACTTCCACGACCAGGTCTATCGCCTTCTGGGACCACTTTCCATGGCGCCGGCGATCCCAAATTGCAACCAAAGTATCGACAGCGGATAGGTCGCCTGGACATCATCGAAAACATCCCAAAGCACGAAGATGTCTGAGTCGCCCTTACAGGGGCACCAAATCTACTTTCGAGTGATGAACGCAACGTCCGAATTGTATGCGGTCTGCGGAAACGAAACGGAATTCGATGCATTGACATCCCTTAGCACAACGCTCTCAAAATGTCGGCGCCTGCTCGAGTCCGCCTATATCTTTTTTTTTCCAACCCAATCCGACCTATCATTTCGTAAGCTCAATCCTCAGTTAGAAGCTTTTTATGGCCTTGCTTTAATGAATACTTCTCTCGTATAGTCAGCAAATTAAATATATCCCACTATCATGATCTCCTCGTTCAAGATGACTAACTTCGCCAGCGTTTGCGCGCAAATCCCAGATGCGAAAGTGTTGGCTCCTAGGACCTAGAGCTGGAATATCGCTTACCGCTCCGTGGACGTAGTGGAGGTTTAGATGAGCTGCTGAAGATTCTGAAGAAGTTTTTGGATAAAAGCTGGAAAACTTGGTGAGTTTTTTCAAACGCCCTGTAAGTTTTGACATTGATAATCTATCTGTCGAAGTTAGAACGCCATGTTGAACTTCAGTCTTAGCCTATCATTTACTTCATCGCAGGAGCTACGCGGGGTATAGGTACGTTGCAATATACCAAAACCCCGAAGTCAATCGTCCGTACGTCGCATTAATGCTGACTTGGATATTCTTTCACCACCCAGGTCTTGCTCTGGTCGACGACATCGCATCCAAACATCTACTCCGGCGCTCGCGATCCTTCTCGCTCCTCCGAACTCACTGAATTAGTGGGGAAATACCCAAAGCGGATCGAGATCGTCAAGTACGTCGCCGGTGACAAGGAGGGAAACAACGCACTTGTGAAGGAGATTAATTAAAGGAGAAGTATGCATATGGGCGGGTGGATACTGCCATCGCCAATGCGGGTGCGTTTTACCCTTTTGCTGGCGTCATTCTGAATTTAACCTAAGGTCTTGATATAGCCTAAGGTCTTGATAGGCATTAACAACTCCCTCGGGACATTACACGATACACCTGCCGAGAAATTTGAGGAACATTTCTTGGTATGTACCAGTGTGTATACTGAGCATTATCGAACCACTTCCTCATGAATCCTGATCGCTTCCTCCAGGTAAACCTCCTCGGTCCCATCGTCATATTTCAAACCCATCCGCGACCTGCTCAAGGCCAGCAAGCATCCGCGGTTCGTCCCCATCAGCTCCATGTCCGGCGGCCTGTCAATGGGGATTGTCACGGAGAGGGAATTTGTCGCTGTGTCGGCCTTCAGCGTGAGGAAGGCAGAGGTGAACTAGGTCACCCGGAAGATCCAGGACCATTATGAGAACGAATATCTTGGTGCGTGCTCTGAATCCGGCCTCTCATTGGGCCTTGGTGTTGACTGGCTAACTTTCTACACCAATCTAGGTAAGTTCTCCGTTCTCCTTATCTCCTACCTTTCCTTTCAGTTTCACTCATACGACTGATATATCACATAGCAATGGGGGTCATAACCTTGGGCAAGTCCGGCGTTTTCGGCGAGCAGATGAAGGGCGAGAAAGACGGGGGAGAATTCCACAGCGTGGAGACAGGAAGGCATCTCTGGGATGCGGGGCAGCGACAATGGTTTTTCTGCAATGCATGCAGCAACTTGTTTGTCCAGAGTCTTGTTAGATTATGAGCCTCATAATTCAATGCTGGCATTTGGGGCCATGATCAGCTAGCTGTTCCTTTGCCCTACAATCTCTTTCCTCTCCGCAACTCTGCACTTTTCAATATTCTTTGCATCTTTAAGTGAAGTACTCATATTCTCCAACTGAGTGTGAATAGCTTTAGAATGCTGGAAAATACATGAATATGGTGCACAAGGTACAAAGCAGAAAGCCGTACATACAGTATTTACATTGAAAAAAAAAATCATTTAATGTTGTTCAGCCAAACGAGCAAACTTCTTGTCAAACACCGCTTCTCGAAGTGCTTTATGCATCCAGATATTCAAGAACATATCCTTTGATAACAGCTTGACGCGGTCTGCAGCGGGTTGATTCGCTGCAGCATACTGAATCAGTCGTTTGTCCTCCACCGTCAAGTTGACGCGCAAGAGCCATCGGTTTTTGGTATCCTGCCGAATGAGGGCATTGATTAATCTGCGAGGATGTAAATGGGAATGTGACCGGCAAGAAAAGCAGAAATACAAACTCAATGTATGTGAATATCCCTGCAGATTTCCTGACCACGATGTCTTTCCCAGACGGTGCACGACAGACCGGAATGTCCAGATAGACGGCCTTCCTTGCGTATTCTATCGACTCGTGAACAATGTAAACAATGGTATTAGCGAAGGAGACATGTCCGCCAACGTCTCGGAGCCATTGAACGGCGCCCAGCCACACAACATCGTTACGCTCACGAGATATCTCCTCCCGCTTCTGGTCTACCATCTCCCTCGAGATATTCTCCCTTGGAATGTTGTCGTAATTTTCAGAGCATATCGCGCCAATTTGAAGCATCCCCTGGAGTGGGCTCGAGTCGATCACGGCCGATGCCTGGAAGAGCGCCTTGAAGTCCTGGACTTTTTCAGGTTCAAAGTCGACGAGAATCTCAGTGTGGTAGATTTTATCGGCGGGACTTGGATTGTTGATCAAATCGAGCTCAAGCACAAGGAGGACCTCTATATAGTGACGGAGGGTGTCATTTGCGAGTATAGCCTGGACACGCTTGGTGAGTTCGATTTGTTTAACACCCTGGGCTCGAAGACGACAACCAGCTTTTTGTTGGGGCCTCTTCAGGGCATGTTATATGCAAATATACGAAGGAGAGATCCAATGTTCATACCAGTCTGCTTTTTGACACTAGCACTCGATTGTAAATATCTGAGGGTGTCCACAGAATGTCGATAAACCCACCTCCTTTGAGCAGTATTGATACTTGCACTGCATGGCAAGGTGAGACTCATTTGGCAGGACCTAACGATAATTGCACGTACGTTACCACATCGTTTGAAAATGCCGGGAGCAGGCTCTGCCTTGAGGCACTTGGTACAAAGTAACGGAATTTTGCGCATCGCTTTTTTGATTGACTGTGGCCCAGCTCCTGCGGTATATCAGCGCGCGCGCAAAAACAACATTAACATTCCAACACCCACCGCTACTTTCACCCCCATGTCGTCGCCTCTTCTCCCTCCAGAACTCACAGACTCAATCATCGACTTTGTAAGCGATGTCTGGATCTTGTTGGAATCCTGTGGCAACAATAAAATGATCCAAGAAATATACGAAGCAGGATTTACATGGTCGTTGAGATCCACGTCGCAACCGCTCGGTGGCGCTCCTCACGCTCCTCTAAACTGTCCTCCACAACTCTCCCAAGATCCAAACTCAATGACGGCCATTCCGCCTCGCTGTCCGTGCCATCATCATCAGAATCCCCCTCCATACGAAGAGGGAACTCGGAAAAGTTAATATTCTCGAGATTTTTGTAGTCGTCATGGGCAAATCGCTTGAGTACGCACTGAAGGTAATGCCAACGAAAGAGGCCGGGAGGAGGAAGATTACTGAGCTGGGGATGGGGAGGGCTCGCATGGTGCCCATGGATGGCAGGATAGGCTGCTGGTCTCCGAATTCTTCCTATTATCGTGTACTCCATATTAGCTGGTTCGATAGCGAACATATGACACTCGTAATTGTTCTAAACGGTTGATCAACGGAAATTTAAGAGATGAGAGAAGAACTCCTCACCGGGGAGACAAAACGAAGGCCCATGTCATACTTGGCAAACCATGCATCGAGCGTCTCCGACAAACACAGGCCAAAAATTTCGTTGTAGATGGAGAGATTTGGGAGAGGAGGGAGAGATGTGAAAGTGCGGAAGACGATTCGCCCAACATGATCCCCCATGCGCTTGGGGCAAATGTGACTGTTCACTAGTGGATCATCTACCGCCGTCACCCAGCACTGTCCATCGCGCCTCTTCACGCGATCGGCCATGGTGCTTGCGTCCCCGGTCGCGGAGGTAACGGATTTCCGCACGCGCTGACTGATTTTCGAGAGGCCGACCGTAATTCCAACCGGAAGATCGTAGCGGTAGATCGATGCAGTTAACGGGTCTGTGGTGGCAACAGGGCACCACTGCTGCCGCGGCTCCTTCCACACCAGCAACGAACCACGGTGATCGGCAGGATCGCAAACATCATGGGCAAGATCGATCAACCATTTAGATGCCTCTTGGCGAGAATATCGAACGAAATCGTCGAGGGGACCTCTGAGAAGGCAGATCGAGGGGGTAGATAGAGAGTTGTCGGAAATCGTTGGTTGTGCTATGGGATAGAGATGGATGGAGGAGGAGTTGACGCGGAGCTCAAGTGTTCCTGTGAGATCCAGTGTGGACGGTCCAGATGGAGGGATGGCGAGGTGAGCGAAACACGGTGGATGTCTTTGACGCCGGTGCAAGTATGACGTCAGTTTGAAAAAATTAGCCTTGTCCGCAAAGCTTCGCCCTCTTGTATTATCCGTCCGCCCATGAATTCTCCCCGCCCAAAGGCAAAAGGTGATTCCAGGGGCGGCGCCGGGGTCTATCTACTGACTATGCTCTTTTTTTTCCCAAACTTTCTACTTCCAATCCCGAGTTCTTCGTGTCAAATGGCGTGCACAGATCTGGTTGTTTCGATATTTTGGCCAGACGTCGAGTATGGTGGTCATGGCCGATTCCCAAAATTTGGAGGGGATCTGAGCAGATGTTGTGCGTCGGTGTTGTCAGCAGTGGGGAACAGATGTGATCTAAGCGAGGGGTGCTCTTGATCCCATTTTTCATCTTCCCCACCACTAAGAGTCATCTGCAGCATCGAGGAGGCGTCCGCACATCTTCAAACACCACAGGCAACTCCGGAACGACTGCCCGAACACAACGACACCGAAGTTGTAGGCTAAAGGATCGTTGACATCGAGGAAAATCACAAAAAGTCATCAGAGGTCCGTGTGATTTCCAAAAGGCGTGCGTTGTTGGCCCATCTTCCCCTCTTCAGGACATCTCCAGCAACGAGAACATGCTCTCCGGCCTTCAAATTCTGCCAAAACCTCCTACGCAGTCGTCTGAATGCATCGACACGAATTTGAGCCCGTACGACACGATGGCGGCGAGAAAAGTCGCAAACAGGTGAGGGATGTCCGTGTGATTAGCTGGAGGGGTGTCCTCCACGCCGTCTCCCCCTCTTCAACTCATCTCCGTCATCAAGGGCGTCTTCTCTGGTCTTGAAAATGCGCAGGCACGACGACGACAACAGCATCCATCGAATGACACCGAATTCGAAAGCATACGACACGTTGGCGTCGAGGATGGGCGTCATCACTCGACGGAGCCCATGGGACGTCTTTGTGATTTCCCAAACGGGTGCCGCCTCCCTCCCTCTCCAACACTTCAAGGTGCGCCCCTCCTCCTCCACACATCCTGCCGACTTGAGGCTCTGTCAATACCTCCGGCGTCACCGCATCCACCCAACGCCACCGAAATCGAAAGCGTACAACACAATGACGTCGAGCATGCACGTACGAAGTGCAGGGAGGGCGGTTTGAAGGGGGCGGTGTGTGATTTTGGAGGGGGTGTGTTTGATCGCATAGCACCTCCCTCCCTCCCTTCCACCACCATCCCATCCCATTCCTCCCTCCATCCCCAGTCCACCGCTGACTCCTCGCAGATGTTGACCTTTGACCACGTAGGACGTGTGCACCTGCTCGCCGGACGTCCAAAAATCGAGTTTCGAGGTGCGTCCCCTTCCCAAGCATGGACGGAGACTCGACTGATATGCAACATCTGAACACAGGTCGCCGGATGCTCGAAAATCGAATTTGCGTGAGAAGGGCGCGCAGAGGTATGCGCACGGTCGCCGGACGCTAGAATAACGATTCAACAGATGCGCGGGCATCCCAACGACGATACCGCCGACGTCCTTATGGCTGCGAGGTGCACGCGCTCGCGGGAAGGCGAAATATCGAATTTAGACACGGGCAGCATGTGTACGGTCGCGGGACATCCAGAAATTGAGTGGACGATGTGAGAGCATGTGCGATGTGGGAGCCGATAGGTAGGCCCTTCGTCCAAGATGGCGTCGCTAAGCGCTGACGAAATACTAGAATAGGAAATAAGTGCGTGTCCTAGAGTAAAATCAAATGAATAAACGTACTTGATCATTCATCCGGCGGAACGAATACCTCGTCAACAACAGCGCGAGACGTCCTAGCAGACTGGACAAAGGTCAGCCAGTGTTCTCAATGAATAAGAACCAAGACTTACATGTAGGATAGTATGAGGAGCATGCTACGATGCATGACAATGAAGAGAGGCAAGCAAGCGAGGAACAAATAGAGGATAGGAGCTCATCGCTCAAAAATAATACCATAAAAATGGCATGGAGTTGGGATAGCTGTCTCTCAAATTCCCCCTCCCTCTATATACTCATTTCCCGCCAAGAAATTACCAAATGTTTGCGAATGTGTGCTCCTCGGATGTGTTAAAATTATCCCACTCGACAACTTTTTAGACCGCCATGGACTCTCCTCCGCCGCTCCAACAGCAACCAGGGATGCGCCGTTGTGCTTCTTATTCGTAAGCATCATCCCCCATCTCAACATCTCGTCTCATCCATCTGCATTTCTCTCCATTCGCACCGCTTCCTCCCAACAGCCTTCGACATAATTTTGACTAGGTGGCAAGGTCCGCTGTCCCGCCGTCCACAGGCCCTGCATGATCCTCTCCTGGCTGATTTGTTTTCGCTGAGTAACATATCCGGACACGCAAGCAGGTTACGTATCCGCTCGCCGTTTCTCGCCTCTCAGCCTCTGCTCTCCGACTGGCTCTCAGATTTTGGGGGTCGCCAGACGGTTGCACACACCATTTTCCCTCCCCCAAATTATCCCCTGTTTGTACCACCACAGGACTACAGTATGTGCGCCCTTCAATCCATTCCGTGCGCTCATCCATCTCCTCTAGTCTACGCCATTCAGGTTGTTCGCTTGCTCGTTGTTCAGGATCCTACAGAGCAGCTGCTCCGTCGACGTCTACCATGCCGTCTGGCGACAATTTGCAAGCTCTCGTCCTACTCGCCGCGGAATGAGCACTTGGAGTCCTAATAGGTGAGTAACACATTCTCTCCTTTCATGCCAAGTAATTAACTGCTTCACAACACTTCCAATAGACTCCTCCCTGCACCAGCGGACCTCTCCATCTGGTGAGTAACCATTCAAATTTGCTCTATTTCAATCAACTAACGAGCTCTTCTTCGAGTGTCTTCCTTCCCCGCTTCGCCGTCCCCTTCCTATTAGGTCAGTTGAATTTTGTTTTGTTCATTTCAAGGCACTAATCATGTTTTATCCGAATATTTCCAGTACCCTCCTTTAAATCTCGCTGTCTATATCAATTATCAGTATACTACTGTTGGATAGACCTTCAATCAATAGCCTTTGAAATAGATGCCCGCACCCATGTTCCTCTTGACCACGCGTCGTTTGTGGATTCAATGACAATTCTGTTGGCTCATACACATCCCAGATCCCGTTGAGTCGCCTTCGAGCTCTCGCGGCCCTTCGCGTTTGGCCTATTTTGGTGAATAACATGCCCACATACCCCCCAAGCACCTCCGAATCCCAGGCCCTTTTTCTCCGTGTAATGCCCTATTTCGACGATCGTAGAGCTATGTGAGTCACGAATGGATTCGAGTTTATTTCAGTTAGCTAATTCGAGTAACCTGGAATATTTTCCAGTATCCTAATTTAGCGGCTGATATTGTTTCCAACGCTTGTCTGCTGTCCTTCTGTATGTGTCGACCAGTCATCTATTGAGATTCTCGACAAATTGATCCCACAATAGACCTCCACACGCTCACATCCCTCTCCGACTATAACTTTAAGTATCTCATTGTTTTTGCTGATTGCGCCGTCGACACCAGGTTCGATTTGTGTTCCGGCAGTTGTCCGCCGCCCTTCCGTATGTACCATTCAATAATTCATTCATACCTTTGCCTAACTGATCCCACAATAGACCTCCACACGCTCACATCTCTCTTCAACTAGAACTGTAAGTATTTCTCGCTGTTTTCTGTATTTTCGACGTTGTAGCCATCTGCACTCAAAAAAATTGTTCTTATATTCAAATGACGCATTGAGAATGTTTGAAATGAGATTAGGGTAATGCCAAACATAAATCTTTGTGACGACGCAGCGGCCAAATTGGTGATTCGAGACGCGGCACCTGTTCCGCAACATAAGCGCCCGTCAAGCTCACAAGTAGAACAGATTATCTCGAATCCTAGCGCTCTAAACTCTTACTAATGCCATAATTTGCATTGTAACTTCTCCGTTTAGACAATAAAAACTCGTCCTGAATGTACGAGAGGAGTAAAAGTGCCGTACTAATAGTTGCAAATGTGTTTTGCATACCGTATTCAGACAAACTACGTGGCCGAAATATGTCCATTATTGATTAAATAGTAAACGTGCATGTTATTAATAATTCCTAACAGGCATGAGGTAAATTTGAGGTGTAGGTGACGAGCGTGCGGCGGAAGTGAAGGATCTTCACAAGACCGACCCACCAACGCCCCATCTCCTCCTCGTCCGATTCGCTATTTCGACCTCTGAAAACACTGCTTCTTACTCGCTTAGTTATCTCCGATCAATTAAGGAGAAGGCTAGATGGTTGCATTGAATACTTTCGTGTTTGAGCAGATGTTCTGCACAGAACTGCTAATAATTCATATTTCCGACATTCCGTACAAGCCTGGGTCCATTTGAATGCTCTGAACGTAATGCAGAGAGCTATTTATGACGTGACTTGAGGGTGCGCGAGCGGTGTGTCAGTGCTGCGAGAGATGTTGGGCTCGAGCGAGATCATAGATGTGTGGCGCACTCTGTTTTAAAAACGCAGAGCGCGCACACCTGTCGTTTTCAACGTAGAATAGTTTGTACATGATTATTTACACCTACTCAAATGTACCATAGATGATGGCCTATATTGAACTCGACCAAACGAGTGGGTATTTGCCCAGTGAACATACGGCACGACTATCTCCTCCATCCCGGTTCTTTGTTTGCGCGCAAAAAGAAATGTCTAGACACTTTCAGGGTCCGTGGATCGCGGCTTCATAACATATAGGGGTAACCTAGTGATGTAGAATTGACAGCGCTTTGGAATCGGCGGTGTCGGGTCAAGGAAAGTGTGTTGGAGATGCTCCAACGAGAAAGGGTGATTTGCGTCCAAAATACAGAACGAGAAGACTGAAAATTCATGGATTCTATTATTCCGTCACTGTAAGTAAGTGTACCAAAATTTTTTGGAATGGCGGAGGGCAATGTGGTTGTGCAATGAGAAATAGCACCACCTTCTCCTCCTGGCCCGTTTCATCGTTTCGTGCATTTTCTGGCATCCGGCGGTTGCTCGCCGTAAACGTAAGTTGGGAAATGAAAGCACGTCACGGAGATATCATGCACGTAATGATCCCTTGCTGGCAGTATTCCGTGTCGTCCGTTGAGTGGATGGTACATGCGTTTTCGCGTATCCGCTGAAATCGTATGTTTCTGCTGCTTTAACCAAGTTCCGGGGGTACGTTTGACGCATATGTGGCAGTAGATGCATATCCTACCGGATAAATTGGACCCGAATAGGTTTTCGCGGGGACTTGAATTGCTGTTTGCGTGAGTAGGTAGGCAGCGTAGACACATTACCTTACACACGAAAACATCGAGAAATGAATTTCGCGTAAATTTAAAGGATTTCCGAGGGAGGAATATGTTGGACATGTATTTTATACATTAAATTCAACTGTACGTTGCTCATGCGCAGTAGAGAACGGATGAGCGGAGGAGGACGCGACGAATAGCGCGCCTCCGATCCGAGCTCGCTTAGCTGCGGCGGAGTTGTTTGTCGTTCGGTTAATCAAATGGATTTATTAATCATCTTCCTACGTACGTACAAGGAACGCCAAACGTATATAAGGACGAGGGAATGCCAGGTATTCCCTCATCCCACCTCCCCCCTCCTCACTCGGCCTCACTCCTCCTCCTCAATCCCTCCTCCTCCCTTCCTCCTGGTCGTCTCGAGTCGGTGTGCGGTGTGCTCTGCGCACTCGGTGCTGTGTCGCTCTCGGCTTCGAGTCACCGTCGTCGTCGTCGCTGCTGGCAGCTGGCTGACAGCGTCGGTGCCACGAAGACGAGGCGCACTGCATCGGCGGTGCGCAGGGGCTCCACGTCGATGTTCTGCAGGTGGGTGTCAGCATTGTCAATGTCTCCAAGACCTGCCAATCGAGGTAAGGGTACACGGTTGGGTCTCCTCGAGGAGGCGGGTGCGCTGTCACTTGACACGGTGAGTTTACCATGTCGTCTTTGTTCTCCACTCACATCCACTGACGGCACCATACAGATACGTACGCCGTTATCGACGCATCGTCCGACATCCGCAGAGCACGCATCCACGTCGTTGAAGGGTGGGAGTTGAGGGAGACGAGGAGCGTGTCGTCGAGGTGTGCGGGACTTGGTAGACAAGGTACGTCGTCCCTCCAGATGTCGCGTTCGTCGGAGGGGGAAAGGGCGGGAGCGCTGGCAACGGAATAGGTGGGTATTCGTTGTTTTGACTCCACGTTGACTGACTGACCTTGCCACGTAGATAACCGCTGTCTACGTCGTCATACCCTTCCCCCTTCCTCTCGTCATCCATCTTCGCAACCCGGGCACCCGTGTCGTTGAAGAAAATGTTAGGTCGTCATTGTCAGGGCGTGGAGAACGAGGAGAGCAGCACGGCGGCGTCGTCTGCACATTGCTGCGCAAGGTGAGTGCTTTCATATCTTTGTGCTAGAGGTCGAAGGTGAGTCCATTCACCTGTCACCTAGACTTGACAATGCGCACCCGCCCTCTGCTCACCGTGTCCATGTAGGTGAGTCAAACTCTCACCTTGTCACTGTAGATATACCTTGTGAATAAGTATTGCAAAAGAGAAAGGTACGCACTCGCCATCTACCACCCACTCCCACTCCCCTTCCTCAACTTTGGTCACATCGACATTGATGTCGAGTGAAACGGGGGAAAGACAAGAAAGGCACGGGGTCGCGTGCAGTAGCCACGAACGACCCCGTCGTCTTTGGTCATCGTCCCGCCGTTCCACTTGCGCCCCTTCACGTCGCCGCGCGCTGTGCCCTGTCGAGTCCGCCGCATGCGCCGCCTTCCACTCGCCGCACCACCTGTATATAGAATAAGTAGTAGATAACAATGAAACTAGTTTAACCAAAACCCACGTTTTTCGGCGCTGGAACGCGAAAATAAATATGTTAATTGAGTAGGCAAGGCGCTCACCTTGAATTTCTAAAAATCTAACATACTAACCTTCATTTCTGGATGACTTGTATTCATCGTTGCCCGAGTTTCCGACCCGCCGTAGATGACGAAACCGACTGCTGAACCTGCCGCAAGTTCCGCGTTTGACCACGAAATATTCAAAGTGACGGTAGCGGTTGAAGCGGCACAGAGGAATCACGAGTCAAGATATATACGAGCAGGATTTACATGGTCATTGAGATCCACGTCGCAACCGCTCGTGGCCTCCTCATGCTCCTCTAAACTGTCCTCCACAACTCTCCAAGATCCAAACCAATGACGGCCATTCCGCCTCGCTGTCCGTGCCATCATCATCAGAGTCCCCCTCCATACGAAGAGGGAACTCGGAAAAGTTAATATTCTCGAGATTTTGTAGTCGTCATGGGCAAATCTCTTGAGTACGCACTGAAGGTAATGCCAACGAAAGAGGCCGGAGGAGGAAGATTATTGAGCTGGGGATGGGGAGGGCTCGCATGTGCCCATGGATGGCAGGTAGGCTGCTGGTCTCCGAATTCTTCCTATTATCGTGTACTCCATATTAGCTGGTTCGATAGCGAACATATGACTCGTAATTGTTCTAAACGGTTGATCAATGGAAATTTAAGAGGAGAGAGAAGAACTCCTCACCGGGGAGACAAAACGAAGGCCCATGTCATACTTGGCAAACCATGCATCGAGCGTCTCCGACAAACACAGGCCAAAAATTTCATTGTAGATGGAGAAGTTTGGGGGAGGAGGGAGAGATGTGAAAGTGCGGAAGACGATTCGCGCATGATCCCCCATGCGCTTGGGGCAAATGCGACTGTTCACTAGTGGATCATCACCGCCGTCACCCAGCACTGTCCATCGCGCCTCTTCACGCGATCGGCCATGGTGCTTGCGTCCCCGGTCGCGGAGGTAACGGATTTCCGCACGCGCTGACTGATTTTCGAGAGGCCGACCGTAATTCCAACCGGAAGATCGTAGCGGTAGATCGATGCAGTTAACGGGTCTGTGTGGCAACGGCACCACTGCGCGCGGCTCCTTCCACACCAGCAACGAACCACGGTGATCGGCAGGATCGCAAACATCATGGGCAAGATCGATCAACCATTTAGATGCCTCTTGGCGAGAATATCGAACGAAATCGTCGAGGGGACCTCTGAGAAGGCAGATCGAGGGGGTAGATAGAGAGTTGTCGGAAATCGTTGGTTGTGCTATGGATAGAGATGGATGGAGGAGGAGTTGACGCGGAGCTCAAGTGTTCCTGTGAGATCCAGTGTGGACGGTCCAGATGGAGGGATGGCGAGGTGAGCGAAATACGGTGGATGTCTTTGACGCCGGTGCAAGTATGACGTCAGTTTGAAAAAATTAGCCTTGTCCGCAAAGCTTCGCCCTCTTGTATTATCCGTCCGCCCATGAATTCTCCCCGCCCAAAGGCAAAAGGTGATTCCAGGGGCGGCGCCGGGGTCTATCTACTGACTATGCTCTTTTTTTTCCCAAACTTTCTACTTCCAATCCCGAGTTCTTCGTGTCAAATGGCGTGCACAGATCTGGTTGTTTCGATATTTTGGCCAGACGTCGAGTATGGTGGTCATGGCTGATTCCCAAAATTTGGAGGGGATCTGAGCAGATGTCGTGCATCGGCGGCGTCAGCAGTGGGAAACGGATGTGATCTAAGCGAGGGGTGCTCTTGATCCCATTTTTCATCTTCCCCACCACTAAGAGTCATCTGCAGCATCGAGGAGGTATCCGCGCATCTTCAAACACTGCAGGCAATTCCGGAACAACTGTCCGAACACAACGACACCGAAGTTGTAGGGGAAAGGATCGTTGGCGTCGAGGAAAATCGCAAAAAGTCGTCAGAGGTCCGTGTGATTTCCAAAAGGCGTGCGTTGTTGGCCCATCTTCCCCTCTTCAGGACATCTCCAGCAACGAGAACATGCTCTCCAGCCTTCAAATTCTCCCAAAACTTCCAGATTGACGGTCTCGACACAATGACACCAAGTTTGGACTCATAGGATACGATGACGATGAGAAAAGTCGCAAACAGGCGAGGGACGTCCGTGTGATTAGCTCAGAGCTGGAGGGGTGCCCTCCGCGCCGTCTCCCCCTCTTCAACTCATCTCCGTCATCGAGGGCGTCTTCTCTGGTCTTGAAAATGCGCAGGCACGACAACGACAACAGCATCCATCGAATGACACCGAATTCGAAAGCATACGACACGTTGGCATCGAGGATGGGCATCATCACTCGACGGAGCCCATGGGACGTCTTTGTGATTTCCCAAACGGGTGCTCCCTCCCTCCCTCTCCAACACTTCAAGGTGCGCCCCTCCTCCTCCACACATCCTGCCGACTTGAGGCTCTGTCAATACCTCCGGCGCCGCCGCATCCACCCAACGCCACCGAAATCGAAAGCGTACAACACGATGACATCGAGCATGCACGTACAAAGTGCAGGGAGGGCGGTTTGAAGGGGGCGGTGTGTGATTTTGGAGGGGGTGTGTTTGATCGCATAGCACCTCCCTCCCTCCCTTCCACCACCATCCCATCCCATTCCTCCCTCCATCCCCAGTCCACCGCTGACTCCTCGCAGATGTTGACCTTTGACCACGTAGGACGTGTGCACCTGCTCGCCGGACGTCCAAAAATCGAGTTTAGAGGTGCGTCCCCTTCCCAAGCATGGACGGAGACTCGACTGATATGCAACATCTGAACACAGGTCGCCGGATGCTCGAAAATTGAATTTGCGTGAGAAGGGCGCGCAGAGGTATGCGCACGGTCGCCGGACGCTAGAATAACGATTCAACAGATGCGCGGGCATCCCAACGACGATACCGCCGACGTCCTTATGGCTGCGAGGTGCACGCGCTCGCGGGAAGGCGAAATATCGAATTTAGACACGGGCAGCATGTGTACGGTCGCGGGACATCCAGAAATTGAGTGGACGACGTGGGAGCGTGTGCGATGTGGGAGTCGATAGGTAGGCCCTTCATCCAAGATGGCGTCGCTAAGCGCTGACGAAATACTAGAATAGGAAATAAGTGCGTGTCCTAGAGTAAAATCAAATGAATAAACGTACTTGATCATTCACCGGCGGTACGAATACCTCATCAACAACAGTGCGAGATGTCCTAGCAGCCTGGACAAAGGACCAAGGTCAGCCAGTGTTCTCAATGAATAAGACTCAAGACTTACATGTAGGATAGCATGAGGAGCATGCTACGATGCATGACAATGAAGAGAGAGGCAAGCAAGCGAGGAACGAATAGAGGAGAGGAGCTCGTCGCTCAAAAATAATACCATAATAATGGCATAGAGTCGGGATAGCTGTCTCTCAAATTACCCCTCCCTCTATATACTCATTTCCCGCCAAGAATTTACCAAATGTTTGCGAATGTGTGCTCCTCGGATGTGTTAAAATTATCCCACTCGACAACTTTTTAGACCGCCGTGGACTCTCCTCCGCCGCTCCAACAGCAACCAGGGATGCGCCGTTGTGCTTCTTACTCGTAAGCATCATCCCCCATCTCAACATCTCGTCGCATCCATCTGCGTTTCTCTCCATTCGCACCGCTTCCTCCCAACAGCCTTCGACATAATTTTGACTAGGTGGCAAGGTCCGCTGTCCCGCCGTCCACAGGCCCTGCATGATCCTCTCCTGGCTGATTTGTTTTCGCTGAGTAACATATCCGGACACGCAAGCAGGTTACGTATCCGCTCGCCGTTTCTCGCCTCTCAGCCTCTGCTCTCCGACTGGCTCTCAGATTTTGGGGGTCGCCAGACGGTTGCACACACCATTTTCCCTCCCCCAAATTATCCCCTGTTTGTACCACCACAGGACTACAGTATGTGCGCCCTTCAATCCATTCCGTGCGCTCATCCATCTCCTCTAGTCTACGCCATTCAGGTTGTTCGCTTGCTCGTTGTTCAGGATCCTACAGAGCAGCTGCTCCGTCGACGTCTACCACGCCGTCTGGCGACAATTTGCAAGCTCTCGTCCTACTCGCCGCGGAATGAGCACTTGGAGTCCTAATAGGTGAGTAACACATTCTCTCCTTTCATGCCAAGTAATTAACTGCTTCACAACACTTCCAATAGACTCCTCCCTGCACCAGCGGACCTCTCCATCTGGTGAGTAACCATTCAAATTTGCTCTATTTCAATCAACTAACGAGCTCTTCTTCGAGTGTCTTCCTTCCCGCTTCGCCGTCCCCTTCCTATTAGGTCAGTTGAATTTTGTTTTGTTCATTTCAAGGCACTAATCATGTTTTATCCGAATATTTCCAGTACCCTCCTTTAAATCTCGCTGTCTATATCAATTATCAGTATACTACTGTTGGATAGACCTTCAATCAATAGCCTTTGAAATAGATGCCCGCACCCATGTTCCTCTTGACCACGCGTCGTTTGTGGATTCAATGACAATTCTGTTGGCTCATACACATCCCAGATCCCGTTGAGTCGCCTTCGAGCTCTCGCGGCCCTTCGCGTTTGGCCTATTTTTGGTGAATAACATGCCCACATACCCCACAAGCACCTCCGAATCCCAGGCCCTTTTTCTCCGTGTAATGCCCTATTTCGACGATCGTAGAGCTATGTGAGTCACGAATGGATTCGAGTTTATTTCAGTTAGCTAATTCGAGTAACCTGAATATTTCCAGTATCCTAATTTAGCGGCTGATATTGTTTTCCAACGCTTGTCTGCTGTCCTTCTGTATGTGTCGACCAGTCATCTATTGAGATTCTCGACAAATTGATCCCACAATAGACCTCCACACGCTCACATCCCTCTCCGACTATAACTTTAAGTATCTATATTGTTTTTGCCTGATTGCGCCGTCGACACCAGGTTCGATTTGTGTTCCGGCAGTTGTCCGCCGCCCTTCCGTATGTACCATTCAATAATTCATTCATACCTTTGCTAACTGATCCCACAATAGACCTCCACACGCTCACATCTCTCTTCAACTAGAACTGTAAGTATTTCTCGCTGTTTTCTGTATTTTTCGACGTTTGTAGCCATCTGCACTCAAAAAAATTGTTCTTATATTCAAATGACGCATTGAGAATGTTTGAAATGAGATTAGGGTAATGCCCAACATAAATCTTAGTGACGACAGCGCGCGCGCCCAAATTGGTGATTTTCGAGACGCGGCACCTGTTCCGCAACATAAGCGCCCGTCAAGCTCACAAGTAGAAATCAGATTGGCTCGAATCCTAGCGCTCTAAACTCTTACTAATGCCATAATTTGCATTGTAACTTCTCCGTTTAGACAATAAAAACTCGTCCTGAATGTACGAGAGGAGTAAAAGTGCCGTACTAATAGTTGCAAATGTGTTTTGCATACCGTATTCAGACAAACTACGTGGCCGAAATATGTCCATTATTGATTAAATGAGTAAACGTGCATGTTATTAATAATTCACTAACAGGCATGAGGTAAATTTGAGGTGTAGGTGACGAGCGTGCGGCGGAAGTGAAGGATCTTCACAAGACCGACCCACCAACGCCCCATCTCCTCCTCGTCCGATTCGCTATTTCGACCTCTAGAAAACACTGCTTCTTACTCGCTTAGTTATCTCCGATCAATTAAGGAGAAGGCTAGATGGTTGCATTGAATACTTTCGTGTTTGAGCAGATGTTCTGCACAGAACTGCTAATAATTCATATTTCCGACATTCCGTACAAGCCTGGGTCCATTTGAATGCTCTGAACGTAATGCAGAAGCTATTTATGACGTGACTTGAGGGTGCGCGAGCGGGTGTGTCAGTGCTGCGAGATGTTGGGCTCGAGCGAGATCATAGATGTGTGGCGCACTCTGTTTTAAAACGCAGAGCGCGCACACCTGTCGTTTTCAACGTAGAATAGTTTGTACATGATTATTTACACCTACTCAAATGTACCATAGATGATGGCCTATATTGAACTCGACCAAACGAGTGGGTATTTTGCCAAGTGAACATACGGCACGACTATCTCCTCCATCCCCGGTTCTTTGTTTGCGCGCAAAAAAGAAATGTCTAGACACTTTCAGGGTCCGTGGATCGCGGCTTCATAACATATAGGGGTAACCTAGTGATGTAGAATTGACAGCGCTTTGGAATCGGCGGTGTCGGGTCAAGGAAAGTGTGTTGGAGATGCTCCAACGAGAAAGGGTGATTTGCGTCCAAAATACAGAACGAGAAGACTGAAAATTCATGGATTCTATTATTCCGTCACTGTAAGTAAGTGTACCAAAATTTTTTGGAATGGCGGAGGGCAATGTGGTTGTGCAATGAGAAATAGCACCACCTTCTCCTCCTGGCCCGTTTCATCGTTTCGTGCATTTTCTGCCATCCGGCGGTTGCTCGCCGTAAATGTAAGTTGGGAAATAGAAGCACGTCACGGAGATATCATGCACGTAATGATCTCTTGCTGGCAGTATTCCGTGTCGTCCGTTGAGTGGATGGTACATGCGTTTTCGCGTATCCGCTGAAATCGTATGTTTCTGCTGCTTTAACCAAGTTCCGGGGGTACGTTTGACGCATACGTGGCAGTAGATGCGTATCCTACCGGATAAATTGGACCCGAATAGGTTTTCGCGGGGACTTGAATTGCTATTTGCGTGAAAAGGTAGGCGGCGTAGACACATTACCTTGCACACAAAAACATTGAGAAATGAATTTCGCGTGAATTTAAAGGATTTCCGAGGGAGGAATATGTTGGACATGTATTTTATACATTAAATTCAACTGTACGTTGCTCATGCGCAGTAGAGAACGGACGAGCGGAGGAGGACGCGACGAATAGCGCGCCTCCGATCCGAGCTCGCTTAGCTGCGGAGTTGTTTGTCGTTCGGTTAATCAAATGGATTTATTAATCATCTTCCTACGTACGTACAAGGAACGCCAAACGTATATAAGGACGAGGGAATGCCAGGTATTCCCTCATCCCACCTCCCCCCTCCTCACTCGGCCTCACTCCTCCTCCTCAATCCCTCTTCTTCCCTTCCTCCTCGTCGTCTCAACTCGGTGCGCGGTGTGCTCTGCGCACTCGGTGCCGTGTCGCTCTCGGCTTCGAGTCACCATCGTCGTCGTCGCTGCTGGCAGCTGGCTGACGGCATCGGTGCCACGAAGACGAGGCGCACTGCGTCGGCGGTGCGCAGGGGCCCCGCGTCAACGTTCTACAGGTGCGTGTCAACATTGTAGATGTCTCCAAACAGTTGGATCTCCTCGGGTGCGCTGTCACTCGACACGGTGAGTTTGCCCTGTTATTTTTTGTTCTGCACCCACATCCATTGACCGCACTACACAGGGTACGTACGCCGTTATCGATGCGTTGGTCGACATCCGCAAAGCGCGCATTCACGTCATTGAAGGGTGGGAGAAGAGGGCGGTGCCGTGTGGGAGAAGAGGAGCGCATCGTCGAGGTGTGCGGGACTAGCTAGACAAGGTACGTCGTCCCTCCAGATGTCGCGTTCGTCGGAGGGGGAAAGGGCGGGAGCGCTGGCAACGGAATAGGTGGGTATTCGTTGTTTTGACTCCACGTTGACTGACTGACCTTGCCACGTAGATAACCGCTGTCTACGTCGTCATACCCTTCCCCCTTCCTCTCGTCATCCATCTTCGCAACCCGGGCACCCGTGTCGTTGAAGAAAATGTTAGGTCGTCATTGTCAGGGCGTGGAGAACGAGGAGAGCAGCACGGCGGCGTCGTCTGCACATTGCTGCGCAAGGTGAGTGCTTTCATATCTTTGTGCTAGAGGTCGAAGGTGAGTCCATTCACCTGTCACCTAGACTTGACAATGCGCACCCGCCCTCTGCTCACCGTGTCCATGTAGGTGAGTCAAACTCTCACCTTGTCACTGTAGATATACCTTGTGAATAAGTATTGCAAAAGAGAAAGGTACGCACTCGCCATCTACCACCCACTCCCACTCCCCTTCCTCAACTTTGGTCACATCGACATTGATGTCGAGTGAAACGGGGGAAAGACAAGAAAGGCACGGGGTCGCGTGCAGTAGCCACGAACGACCCCGTCGTCTTTGGTCATCGTCCCGCCGTTCCACTTGCGCCCCTTCACGTCGCCGCGCGCTGTGCCCTGTCGAGTCCGCCGCATGCGCCGCCTTCCACTCGCCGCACCACCTGTATATAGAATAAGTAGTAGATAACAATGAAACTAGTTTAACCAAAACCCACGTTTTTCGGCGCTGGAACGCGAAAATAAATATGTTAATTGAGTAGGCAAGGCGCTCACCTTGAATTTCTAAAAATCTAACATACTAACCTTCATTTCTGGATGACTTGTATTCATCGTTGCCCGAGTTTCCGATCCCGCGTAGATGACGAAACCGACTGCTGAACCTGCCGCAAGTTCCGCGTTTGACCACGAAATATTCAAAGGTGACGGTAGCGGTTGAAGCGGCACAGAGGAATCACGAGTCAAGATATATACGAGGCAGGATTTACATGGTCATTGAGATCCACGTCGCAACCGCTCGGTGGCGCTCCTCATGCTCCTCTAAACTGTCCTCCACAACTCTCCCAAGATCCAAACCCAATGACGGCCATTCTGCCTCGCTGTCCGTGCCATCATCATCAGAGTCCCCCTCCATACGAAGAGGGAACTCGGAAAAGTTAATATTCTCGAGATTTTTGTAGTCGTCATGGGCAAATCTCTTGAGTACGCACTGAAGGTAATGCCAACGAAAGAGGCCGGGAGGAGGAAGATTACTGAGCTGGGGATGGGGAGGGCTTGCATGGTGCCCATGGATGGCGGGGTAGGCTGCTGGTCTCCGGATTCTTCCTATTATTGTGTACTCCATATTAGCTGGTTCGATAGCGAACATATGACACTCGTAATTGTTCTAAACGGTTGATCAATGGAAATTTAAGAGAGGAGAGGAGAAGAACTCCTCACCGGGGAGACAAAACGAAGGCCCATGTCATACTTATCAAACCATGCATCGAGCGTCTCCGACAAACACAGGCCAAAAATTTCGTTGTAGATGGAGAGATTTGGGGGAGGAGGGAGAGATGTGAAAGTACGGAAGACGATTCGCCCAACATGATCCCCCATGCGCTTGGGGCAAATGTGACTGTTCACTAGTGGATCATCTACCGCCGTCACCCAGCACTGTCCATCGCGCCTCTTCACGCGATCGGCCATGGTGCTTGCGTTCCCAGTCGCGGAGGTAACGGATTTCCGCACGCGCTGACTGATTTTCGAGAGGCCGACCGTAATTCCGACCGGAAGATCGTAGCGGTAGGTCGACGCAGTTAACGGGTCTGTGGTGGCAACAATACACCACTGCTGCCGCGGCTCCTTCCACACCAGCAACGAACCACGGTGATCGGCAGGATCGCAAACATCATGGGCAAGATCGATCAACCATTTAGATGCCTCTTGGCGAGAATATCGAACGAAATCGTCGAGGGGACCTCTGAGAAGGCAGATCGAGGGGGTAGATAGAGAGTTGTCGGAAATCGTTGGTTGTGCTATGGGATAGAGATGGATGGAGGAGGAGTTGACGCGGAGCTCAAGTGTTCCTGTGAGATCCAGTGTGGACGGTCCAGATGGAGGGATGGCGAGGTGAGCGAAATACGGTGGATGTCTTTGACGCCGGTGCAAGTATGACGTCAGTTTGAAAAAATTAGCCTTGTCCGCAAAGCTTCGCCCTCTTGTATTATCCGTCCGCCCATGAATTCTCCCCGCCCAAAGGCAAAAGGTGATTCCAGGGGCGGCGCCGGGTCTATCTACTGACTATGCTCTTTTTTTCCCAAACTTTCCTTCCAATCCCGAGTTCTTCGTGTCAAATGGCGTGCACAGATCTGGTTGTTTCGATATTTTGGCCAGACGTCGAGTATGGTGGTCATGGCTGATTCCCAAAATTTGGAGGGGATCTGAGCAGATGTCGTGCATCGGCGGCGTCAGCAGTGGGAACGGATGTGATCTAAGCGAGGGGTGCTCTTGATCCCATTTTTCATCTTCCCCACCACTAAGAGTCATCTGCAGCATCGAGGAGGTATCCGCGCATCTTCAAACACTGCAGGCAATTCCGGAACAACTGTCCGAACACAACGACACCGAAGTTGTAGGGGAAAGGATCGTTGGCGTCGAGGAAAATCGCAAAAAGTCGTCAGAGGTCCGTGTGATTTCCAAAAGGCGTGCGTTGTTGGCCCATCTTCCCCTCTTCAGGAAATCTCCAGCAATGAGAACCTGCTCTCCAGCCTTCAAATTCTCCCAAAACCTCCTACGCAGTCGTCTGAATGCGTCGACACGAATTTGAGCCCGTACGACACGATGGCGGTGAGAAAAGTCGCAAACAGGTGAGGGATGTCCATGTGATTAGCTGGAGGGGTGTCCTCCACGCCGTCTCCCCCTCTTCAACTCATCTCCGTCATCGAGGGCGTCTTCTCTGGTCTTGAAAATGCGCAGGCACGACAACGACAACAGCATCCATCGAATGACACCGAATTCGAAAGCATACGACACGTTGGCGTCGAGGATGGGCGTCATCACTCGACGGAGCCCATGGGACGTCTTTGTGATTTCCCAAACGGGTGCCGCCTCCCTCCCTCTCCAACACTTCAAGGTGCGCCCCTCCTCCTCCACACATCCTGCCGACTTGAGGCTCTTCCAATACCTCCAGCGCCGCCGCATCCACCCAACGCCACCGAAATCGAAAGCGTACAAGACGATGACGTCGAGCATGCACGTACGAAGTGCAGGGAGGGCGGCTTGAAGGGGGTGGTGTGTGATCTTGGAGGGAGTGTGTTTCATCGCATAGCACCTCCCTCCCTCCCTTCCACCACCGTCCCGTCCCATCCCTCCCTCCCTCCATCCCCCAGTCCACCACTGACTGCTTGCAGATGTTGACCTCCGACCACGTAGGATGTGTGCACCTGTTCGCCGGACGTCCAAAAATCGAGTTTAGAGGTGCGTCCCCTTCCCAAGCATGTACAGAGACTCGACTGATATGCAATGTCTGAACACAGGTCGCCGGATGCTCGAAAATTGACTTTGCGTGAGAAGGGCGTGCAGAGGTGTGCGCACGGTCGCCGGACGCTAGAATAGCGATTCAACAGATGCGCGGGCATCCCAACGACGATACCGCCGACGTCCTTATGGCTGCGAGGTGCACGCGCTCGCGGGAAGGCGAAATATCGAATTTAGACATGGGCGGCATGTGTACGGTCGCGGGACATCCAGAAATTGAGTGGACGACGTGGGAGCATGTGCGATGTGGGAGTCGATAGGTAGGCCCTTCATCCAGATGGCGTCGCTAAGCGCTGACGAAATACTAGAATAGGAAATAAGTGCGTGTCTAGAGTAAATCAAAATGAATAAACGTACTTGATCATTCACCGGCGGTACGAATACCTCATCAACAACAGTGCGAGATGTCCTAGCAGCCTGGACAAAGGACCAAGGTCAGCCAGTGTTCTCAATGAATAAGACTCAAGACTTACATGTAGGATAGCATGAGGAGCATGCTGCGATGCATGACAATGAAGAGAGAGCAAGCAAGCGAGGAACGAATAGAGGAGAGGAGCTCGTCGCTCAAAAATAATACCATAATAATGGCATAGAGTCGGGATAGCTGTCTCTCAAATTACCCCTCCCTCTATATACTCATTTCCCGCCAAGAATTTACCAAATGTTTGCGAATGTGTGCTCCTCGGATGTGTTAAAATTATCCCTCGACAACTTTTTAGACCCGCCGTGGACTCTCCTCCGCCGCTCCAACAGCAACCAGGATGCGCCGTTGTGCTTCTTACTCGTAAGCATCATCCCCATCTCAACATCTCGTCGCATCCATCTGCGTTTCTCTCCATTCCACCGCTTCCTCCCAACAGCCTTCAACATAATTTTGACTAGGTGGCAAGGTCCGCTGTCCCGCCGTCCACAGGCCCTGCATGATCCTCTCCTGGCTGATTTGTTTTCGCTGAGTAACATATCCGGACACGCAAGCAGGTTACGTATCCGCTCGCCGTTTCTCGCCTCTCAGCCTCTGCTCTCCGACTGGCTCTCAGATTTTGGGGGTCGCCAGACGGTTGCACACACCATTTTCCCTCCCCCAAATTATCCCCTGTTTGTACCACCACAGGACTACAGTACGTGCGCCCTTCAATCCATTCCGTGCGCTCATCCATCTCCTCTAGTCTACGCCAGTCAGGTTGTTCGCTTGCTCGTTGTTCAGGATCCTAAAGAGCAGCTGCTCCGTCGACGTCTACCACGCCGTCTGGCGACAATTTGCAAGCTCTCGTCCTACTCGCCGCGGAATGAGCACTTGGAGTCCTAATAGGTGAGTAACACATTCTCTCCTTTCATGCCAAGTAATTAACTGCTTCACAACACTTCCAATAGACTCCTCCCTGCACCAGCGGACCTCTCCATCTGGTGAGTAACCATTCAAATTTGCTCTATTTCAATCAACTAACGAGCTCTTCTTCGAGTGTCTTCCTTCCCCGCTTCGCCGTCCCCTTCCTATTAGGTCAGTTGAATTTTGTTTTGTTCATTTCAAGGCACTAATCATGTTTTATCCGAATATTTCCAGTACCCTCCTTTAAATCTCGCTGTCTATATCAATTATCAGTATACTACTGTTGGATAGACCTTCAATCAATAGCCTTTGAAATAGATGCCCGCACCCATGTTCCTCTTGACCACGCGTCGTTTGTGGATTCAATGACAATTCTGTTGGCTCATACACATCCCAGATCCCGTTGAGTCGCCTTCGAGCTCTCGCGGCCCTTCGCGTTTGGCCTATTTTGGTGAATAACATGCCCACATACCCCCCAAGCACCTCCGAATCCCAGGCCCTTTTTCTCCGTGTAATGCCCTATTTCGACGATCGTAGAGCTATGTGAGTCACGAATGGATTCGAGTTTATTTCAGTTAGCTAATTCGAGTAACCTGGAATATTTCCAGTATCCTAATTTAGCGGCTGATATTGTTTTCCAACGCTTGTCTGCTGTCCTTCTGTATGTGTCGACCAGTCATCTATTGAGATTCTCGACAAATTGATCCCACAATAGACCTCCACACGCTCACATCCCTCTCCGACTATAACTTTAAGTATCTCATTGTTTTTGCCTGATTGCGCCGTCGACACCAGGTTCGATTTGTGTTCCGGCAGTTGTCCGCCGCCCTTCCGTATGTACCATTCAATAATTCATTCATACCTTTGCCTAACTGATCCCACAATAGACCTCCACACGCTCACATCTCTCTTCAACTAGAACTGTAAGTATTTCTCGCTGTTTTCTGTATTTTCGACGTTTGTAGCCATCTGCACTCAAAAAAATTGTTCTTATATTCAAATGACGCATTGAGAATGTTTGAAATGAGATTAGGGTAATGCCCAACATAAATCTTAGTGACGACGCAGCGGCCAAATTGGTGATTTCGAGACGCGGCACCTGTTCCGCAACATAAGCGCCCGTCAAGCTCACAAGTAGAAATCAGATTGGCTCGAATCCTAGCGCTCTAATCTCTTACTAAAGCCGTAATTTGCATTGTAACTTCTCCGTTTAGACAATAAAAACTCGTCCCGAATGTACGAGAGGAGCAAAAATGACGTACTAATAGTCGAAAATGTGTTTTGCATACCGTATTCAGACAAACTACGTGGCCGAAATACGTCCATTATCGATTAAATTAGTAAACGACGAACGTGCATGGTATTGATAATTCACTAACAGGCATGAGGTAAATTTGAGGTGTAGGTGACGAGCGTGCGGCGGAAGTGAAGGATCTTCACAAGACCGACCCACCAACGCCCCATCTCCTCCTCGTCCGATTCGCTATTTCGACCTCTAGAAAACACTGCTTCTTACTCGCTTAGTTATCTCCGATCAATTAAGGAGAAGGCTAGATGGTTGCATTGAATACTTTCGTGTTTGAGCAGATGTTCTGCACAGAACTGCTAATAATTCATATTTCCGACATTCCGTACAAGCCTGGGTCCAGTTGAATGCTCTGAACGTAATGCACAAGCTATTTTTGGCGTGACTTGAGGGTGCGCGAGCGGGTGCGTCAGTGCTGCGAGATGTTGGGCTCGAGCGAGATGTGTGGCGCACTCTGTTTTGAAACGCAGAGCGCGCACACCTGTCGTTTTCAACGTAGAATAGTTTGTACATAATTTTTTACACCTACATAAAAGTACCATAGACGATGGCCTATATGGAACTCGACCAAACGAGTGGGTATTTTGCCAAGTGAACATACGGCACGACTATCTCCTCCATCCCCGGTTCTTCGTTTGCGCGCAAAAAAAGAAACATCTAGAAGTTTTCAGGGTCCGTGGATCGCGGCTTCATAACATATAGGGGTAACCTAGTGATGTAGAATTGACAGCGCTTCGGAATCGGCGGTGTCGGGTCAAGGAAAGTGTGTTGGAGATGCTCCAACGAGAAAGGGCGATTTGCGTCCAAAATACAGAACGAGAAGACTGAAAATTCATGGATTCTATTATTCCGTCACTGTAAGTAAGTGTACCAAAATTTTTTGGAATGGCGGAGGGCAATGTGGTTGTGCAATGAGAAATAGCACCACCTTCTCCTCCTGGCCCGTTTCATCGTTTCGTGCATTTTCTGCCATCCGGCGGTTGCTCGCCGTAAATGTAAGTTGGGAAATAGAAGCACGTCACGGAGATATCATGCACGTAATGATCTCTTGCTGGCAGTATTCCGTGTCGTCCGTTGAGTGGATGGTACATGCGTTTTCGCGTATCCGCTGAAATCGTATGTTTCTGCTGCTTTAACCAAGTTCCGGGGATACGTTTGACGCATACGTGGTAGTAGATGCGTATCCTACCGGATAAATTGGACCCGAATAGGTTTTTTCTGGGACTTGAACTGCTATTTGCGTGAGTAGGTAGGCGGCGTAGACACATTACCTTGCACACAAAAACATTGAGAAATGAATTTCGCGTGAATTTAAAGGATTTCCGAGGGAGGAATATGTTGGACATGTATTTTATACATTGAATTCAACTGTACGTTGCTCATGCGCAGTAGAGGAGGACGCGACGAATGGCGCGCCTCCGATCCGAGCTCGCTTAGCAGCGGCGGAGTTGTTTGTCGTTCGGTTAATCAAATGGATTTATTAATCATCTTCCTACGTACGTACAAGGAACGCCAAACGTATATAAGGACGAGGAATGCCAGGTATTCCCTCATCCCACCTCCCCCCTCCTCACTCGGCCTCACTCCTCCTCCTCACTGCATCCTCCTCCTCCCTTCCTCCTGGTCGTCTCGAGTCGGTGTGCGGTGTGCTCTGCGCACTCGGTGCCGTGTCGCTCTCGGCTTCGAGTCACCGTCGTCGTCGTCGCTGCTGGCAGCTGGCTGACGGCGTCGGTGCCACGAAGACGAGGCGCACTGCGTCGGCGGTGCGCAGGGGCTCCACGTCGATGTTCTGCAGGTGGGTGTCAGCATTGTCAATGTCTCCAAGACCTGCCAATCGAGGTAAGGGTACACGGTTGGGTCTCCTCGAGGAGGCGGGTGCGCTGTCACTTGACACGGTGAGTTTACCATGTCGTCTTTGTTCTCCACTCACATCCACTGACGGCACCATACAGATACGTACGCCGTTATCGACGCATCGTCCGACATCCGCAGAGCACGCATCCACGTCGTTGAAGGGTGGGAGTTGAGGGAGACGAGGAGCGTGTCGTCGAGGTGTGCGGGACTTGGTAGACAAGGTACGTCGTCCCTCCAGATGTCGTGTTCGTCGGAGGAGGAAAGGGCGGGAGCGCTGGCAACGGAATAGGTAGGTATTCGTTGTTTTGACTCCACGTTGACTGACTGACCTTGCCACGTAGATAACCGCTGTCTACGTCGTCATACCCTTCCCCCTTCCTCTCGTCATCCATTTTTGCAAACCGGGCACCCGTGTCGTTGAAGAAAACGTTAGGTCGTCATCGTCAGGGCGTGGAGAACGAGGAGAGCAGCACGGCGGCGTCGTCTGCACATTGCTGCGCAAGGTGAGTGCTTTCATATCTTCGTGCTAGAGGTCGAAGGTGAGTCTATTCACCTGTCACCTAGACTTGACTTGACGACGAAGGCGGCGCCGTCGTGGATGCGCACCCGCCCTCTGCTCACCGTGTCCATGTAGGTGAGTCAAACCCTCATCTTGTCACTGTAGATATACCTTGTGAATAAGTATCGCAAAAGGGAAAGGTATGCACTCACCACCCACTCCCACTCCCCTTCCTCAACCTTGGTCACATTGACGTTGATCTCGAGTGAGACGGGGGAAAGACAAGAAAGGCACGGGGTCGCGTGCAGTAGCCACGAACGACCCCGTCGTCTTTGGTTATTGTCCCACCGTTCCACTCGCGCCCCTTCACGTCGCCGTGCGCTGTGCCCTGTCGAGTCCGCCGCATGCGCCGCCTTCCACTCGCCGCACCACCTGTATATAGAATAAGTAGTAGATAACAATGAAACTAGTTTAACGAAAACCCATGTTTTTTGCCGCCAGAACGCGAAAACAAATATGTTAATTGAGTAGGCAAGGCGCTCACCTTGAATTTCTAAAAATCTAAAATACCAACCTTCGTTTCTGGACGACTTGTATTCATCATTGCCCGCGCTTCCGATCCCGTGTAGATGACGAAACCGACTGCTGAACCTGCTGCAAGTACCGTGTTTGACCACAAAATATTCTCGACAGTCAAAGGTGATACACTAGGAGGTAGCGGTTGAAGCGGCATGGAGGAATCACGAGTCAAGATATATACGAGGCAGGATTTACATGGTCGTTGAGATCCACGTCGCAACCACTTGGTGGCGCTCCTCACGCTCCTCCACAACTCTCCCAAGATCCAAACCCAACGACGGTCATTCCGCCTCGCTGTCCATGCCATCATCATCAGAGTCCCCCTCCATACGAAGAGGGAACTCGGAAAAGTTAATATTCTGTAGATTTTTGTAGTCGTCATGGGCAAATCTCTTGAGTACGCACTGAAGGTAATGCCAACGAAAGAGGCCGGGAGGAGGAATATTATTGAGCTGGGGATGGGGAGGGCTTGCATGGTGCCCATGGATGGCGGGGTAGGCTGCTGGTCTCCGAATTCTTCCGATTATGGTGTACTCCATATTAGCTGGTTCGATAGCGAACATATGACACTCGTAATTGTTCTAAACGGATGATCAATGGACATTTAAGAGACGAGAGGAGAAGAACTCCTCACCGGGGAGACAAAACGAAGGCCCATGTCATACTTGGAAAACCATGCATCGAGTATCTCCGACAAACACAGGCCAAAAATTTCATTGTAGATTGAGAGATTTGGGGGAGGAGGGAGAGATGTGAAAGTGCGGAAGACGATTCGCGCAACATGATCCCCCATGCGCTTGGGGAAAATGTGACTGTTCACTAGTGGATCATCTACCGCGGTCACCCAGCACTGTCCATCGCGCCCCTTCACGCGATCGGCCATGGTGCTTGCGTCCCCGGTCGCGGAGGTAACGGATTTCCGCACGCGCTGACTGATTTTCGAGAGGCCGACCGTAATTCCAACCGGAAGATCGTAGCGGTAGATCGATGCAGTTAACGGGTCTGTGGTGGCAACAGGGCACCACTGCTGCCGCGGCTCCTTCCACACCAGCAACGAACCACGGTGATCGGCAGGATCGCAAACATCATGGGCAAGATCGATCAACCATTTAGATGCCTCTTGGCGAGAATATCGAACGAAATCGTCGAGGGGACCTCTGAGAAGGCAGATCGAGGGGGTAGATAGAGAGTTGTCGGAAATCGTTGGTTGTGCTATGGGATAGAGATGGATGGAGGAGGAGTTGACGCGGAGCTCAAGTGTTCCTGTGAGATCCAGTGTGGACGGTCCAGATGGAGGGATGGGAGGAAGGCATGGCGAGGTGAGCAAAACACGGTGGATGAAGTCACCGGACAAACAAAGACAAAGTGGATGACCCCGTAAGATTATCCTCACGCCAGAGAACGCGTGCCATAATGCCCACACATAAGTACCAAAATAGCCAACTATATATGCCGTTCGTGATCACCTGGACCAGCTGTACGGTTGGCAGCGCTCGAAGAAATGGCTTGGATATAGCCACTGGAAATATACTTTATCCAGTATAAAACCAGCGATCTTGGCGAACTAATTGACTAACCAGCCATTGTCTACCCAAGGTTCATTTAAACCATGAATGACTCTAACAGACCGCGCATTGCTATCATGTATGCCCCTTCATTATATCTCCAGTGTTTTCTCTGGGAGTTAACAATTTGATCAATTCAATAGCGGTGCAGGGATTTCCGGCTTGACCTTATCGCATGCATTGGACGCATTCGCCAATCAGGGAGGCCGCAGCCTGCAAATTGATATCTATGAGGCATCGTCTACCCTCTCAGAGATCGGAGCCGGTATCAACATATGGCCACGGACCTGGAAGATCCTGAAGACGCTAGGACTGGAAGAACAATTGCTCGAGTTCCTTCCCCATGTCCCGGATGACCTCCCACGTATGTACCAGTAATATCATCGGTCCCCGTCGTGGATCTGAATGGAGTGACTGCTTATAGGACTGGTTTTCGAGATACGCAAGGTAGATCAACCTGAAGGCTTTCATATTCTCAATATGACCACACCAGGTGCGTTTTATTTCTCTCGTGTAAAGATGCTCCAACATGTACGAGTACACGACCATCGTATGCAGGGGGTACAATCAGATTACACCGCCGAACATTGCAGAAAATCCTCCTCAGCTGCCTACCCGAGGGCCGCCTACACCTCTCACGCCGGCTTTCGTCATACGAGGAAACCGACAACGAGGTGCTACTGCACTTCACCGACGGAACCACAGCGGCCTGCGATATGCTCGTCGGCGCGGATGGGATACGGTCGATCGTGAGGGGAAGCGCTAGTTTTATCCAGCCCTCTTTGCAGGCTGCATCGGAAGTGGCAACTGAGAGTGGCCAAGCGAGCCGGGGGGATGCGGTGTGGTCGGGAACATACGCGTACCGCGGTCTTGTACCGTTTGATAAATTGGAGGAGCGGTACCCGAATCATCGCGCAGTCAAAACACCTATGATGGTGAGTGCAGATAAAATAAAATAAAATTTGATATACAATCCAGACGCTGAGAAATTTTTAAACCTACCTTCAGTACACCGGAAAACTCAAGGTAAGTATCGACTAAACATGTAGTCACCTTTCTCATATTTCAAACATCCGCGCAGCACATAATTTGTTATCCACTCCCACACGAGCGCACAGTCAACATCGTCGCAATCGCCAGCTACATCGAGAAGGAAGGATCAATACACCCCGGACCCCAAAGCACCCCATGCGACAAGGAGGAAGTGCTGGCCTTGTTTTCGGGGTGGGATGCGGAGGTGCAGCATTTGGTCGAGGTACTCCTTACCCCGGGCAGCGTTGAACCTCGTGATGAAACTAACTTCAATACTAGTGCATGGAACGACCAGGCAGATGGGCGATTATGTCGTTGATCCCTTTAGAGAGGTTTTCTCGGGGACGTGTGGTTCTCGTAGGCGATGCGGTACGTCTCCGAGTTCAAGAATCGCATTCAAGTCGTTGACATATTCCCTGCCTGCAGGCTCATGGAATGACCCCTCATCAAGGCGCCGGTGCTGGGCAAGCAATCGAGGTATGCAAACCTACGATTTCCCATAATATTTTCTCATCCCCAGTGTTACGAAGGACGTGTACGTTCTCGCTAGCCTTCTCTCTCACAAACTCAGCACCACCAGCACCATTCCTCGAATTTCCGAGATATACAACACCATCCGCTGCCCAGCGGCCAACCGTGTCCTAAATCTTGCACGAGAGGCAGGGCACATCACGGAGCTTGTAGCCCCAGGCTTCGAGGACGTCGGAGAGGGTGATGCAGACGTGCCCCATGAGAAGCTGCAGGTGTTATTTGAAGGGTTGATCGATAAATGGAAGTGGGTGTGGAACGCCTCTGCGGAAGATGACAGGCTTCGGGCCGTTGATATGTTGGAGAAGCAATCGCCCATTGCGTCTAACTAGCTGCTGCCTTGGGTAGAATTCGTAGGAGGGCTGCAGTGCAGAAGCATTTTGGGCAATCAGATATCCGAGGTAAACTAAGGAATCAAAGGATTTTGATGAGTGGGGAAATGCTGTCCAAGGCTGTTGGTATCCTTGAATCAGAAGAATTTGCGATAGGAGAACGACCACAGGACCGTTGGTAGGATGTCTAATCAAAATATATTTGATGGCGAGTGTGTTTGGGTGGACTAGTCGATGTTTCCCGTACCATTTACCCTTTCCGCGCCCCACCTCACGAACACTGACGCACCAGCAGCAATGAGGAAGGACCAGTCGAAGAGGGAGCCGAAGACCTCATAAGCAGGGATGGTAGAGAACAAGTTTGTCATATCAGTGGCGCCTGCAGGATCAGACGGCGGCGGCGGAGGGAATGATGAGCGCATTTGGACGATAGTAGATAGCATATAAATGCTCTGATAATTGGTATAAGTGGTCAGGTAGGTTAGGAGAGAAATGAACTGGAGTCAACGGAACAAATGCGTACCATAATTTGCGCCAGAACGAGAAGCATGAGCGACGCAGCGAGATTCCGGCTCGTTACATGCAAGGCCTAAACAGCAAGCTTAGCGCACTTTCACTTCAGTTTTCACATAGTACGCACCCGAGTGGCGCCCCGAAGCACTAGCCGTATGCTGCTCAAAATGATGATGCCAACGAGCACCAGGCTCAATTGCCGAGCGAAGGAGGCCAGCTCCTCTGTTCTGACCTCAACCGATGACAACCGCGATAGAAGTGATGCCAAAAGATCCGTGATGAAGTCTGTCGTTGAGGATGACTGCCTCGCAGGCACGAAAATGACGTTGTACAGCGACTGAATAATAAATGGCTGAGAGATGGTGGCAAGATAATGCGTTCAGGCCACTCACGCTGACGATGCGCAGCATGCAATATGCCATGAAGAGCCTGCCGATGGTATTAAATATGCGTCCTTTGAGCGTTCGGCCAAAGATGGAGGCCTCTCGTCGTTCGCGGAGTGCTTCGAGATTGCGGGTCATCTGGAACTCGAGCGCTTCGAGGCCTTGGAGTTCTAGGGAGACTGAGGAGTAAACTTGTCAGTCGTCTAGTTAATATGAAGGCAAGTGATGACTCCTACGACTATCTGAGCCCCGGAACGAGGATCCAACGCGAGAAAACCATGTTCCTTCGCTCTACGCCAGAGATTAGCTCAATAGAAAGCGCTGATAGGATGAGACTAACCGCTGAACCCGACCTCCGTGATGCTTCCACCCTTCGTGTCGCCATATCGTTACGGATGCTAGTGAGTGCGTATTGTGCTGTGTCGATGTCCTGCTCCGACGGTACAGATCTGAGTGCCACAGCAAGCGTGAGTATACAGCTATGGGTAATATCACAACACGCACTGTGAACGTGAGCCAAAGGGTAGGAACCGCCACGAACTACTGATAGCTCCAAACCCGGACAGTAAACCGAGAATTATGGTCCCTAGGACGATGAGACGAGAGAGTGCTGAAGTTATGGTGTCGGAAGGTGCTAGAGAAGGAGGTATGGGGATATACGAGAATCCGAAGAGGTATAGAGCCACGGGGATGAGACTGAAAAAGATTCTGGGTCCCATGAATGAACGCGAAGAGGAGCTATCTGTTCATGTTCAGTATACTGGCATATATCCCTCTAGGGCAAGAACTCACTGGTTGCGAGTAGTAAACTAACAGAAAGCGGGATGACGACGAGAACAGCAGACATTAGGAGAAACAGAGATATTCTCCAGTTCAACAGGCGTGTACTTCTCAACATTAGCCACATAATTGTAGAGGACAAACTAACTAACTGTGCTCACTTGGACGAGAAAACCCCCACTCCTTGCATCATCAGCAACGAAAACATCATACAACTCTCCGCAAAACACCATGAAAATAGGATCCGCGAGATTACTGCGTGCAGGTATGTCGTGTCCTCCATCGAGAATTTGGCAGATTTCGGGGTATGGGTAGTGGGTGGGGGAAGGGTTTCCAGCTCGACATTGTCGTTCTCGAAGTTCAACGCCACGAGGTCGGTCGGGATGCTTGGTCGACGTGATAGCGTTGGAGTTCCAGGAGCAATGGAGGTCGATATGCTTCGCAGGTCGGAGTAGATAGTACGCAGAAGATACTTTCGACACGCGAAAAAGAGCGAGAACCTGCAACCTTTCGTTTGTCAGGGATCTAAAGAGAACTGTTCAGCCACGCACCTCGCCAACGTCAGTACAGCGGTCTCTACGCCTAATTCCGTCGACATTTATAAGTTCGTGGTTACTGAGAATTGTTGCTTTTGAGTTTGAGGATCGTTCGAGTGATCATAAGCTGCGTAAAGTGTTGCTACATCACGTTGAAAAAATGTCCGTGTCCGTCCAAAACGATCAAGATGTCACTCACGGAATCGTGTTATAATGAGATGACGTGTCCTCCTTTCCATGCAAGGGCAGAAGAGCGCAGCCAAAACGTTGTGGAAGTTAGGAGAAAGAATGACTGCGCGCTTGTTCAGGCACATATGGGCCAAATACAGCCGATGAATTGTGACGATAAGATAAGATAAAATGTCTGATGCATCTGATGGTTGAACGCGCTGAACGACATTAATTCTGGTCCTGGTCCAACCACGCCATATTCTAAGTAACACACTAGATCCTGAACCATATTGTAATGTACATGAAAAGCCCTAACTATAATAATTTACTAGATGACGCAGGCGCCACCTTTCTCTTTACGAGCTTGAAGACGTAGAGTGGTAGAGCGCTGATGGCGACAATGGCAGCAACTTTCCATGCAAAGGTATATGTGACGACAAAAGAAAGATCTGGAACAAAGATCAGAGAAATGATAGCAAAAGATACAAGGTATCAACCTACCAAAATATGCTGGAAGGAATGCGATACTGATGATGTAGAAAAATAGGGTGACAATTTCAGAGATAACCATATAGACATGCCTGCAACCAGATATTAAAACGACATGCAGGAAGGAGAAGGGCGAACACATACCATGTTGTTATTTCCAAAGCCACCATGATGAGTTCATTAAGGATGAGAGCCGTAAATGAGATGGATACAATATGGAGGAATTCATTCTCGAAAAGCACCAGGGACATGATCATGATCGCAGAACCTGTAACAGTCAACTTAGCATGCCACTTTTCGTCATCATCGACTGTTACACACCTTGATAAAGGCTGATCATTAACCATTGGAAGAAGGTCTTGAACGATAGAGCCCGGCCCTGCAAAACCCATAAATCGATAAGAAGAATGGCAAAATTTAGATCGCAACGCACCTTAGTCAACTCCTTGTACAACTCCGGATACAGCAAAGCCAGATCCTCGCTGACATCTCTATCCAAGACGAGCGAGAATACCGGCGCCATCGTGTATATCGTCGCATACCCGGCCATCAACCATCCTTGATACAGAGCAATGGGCGCAAAGTAAAATATTGCAGAGAACACTGCCTGCATCACGGAGATAATCAGACCACGATGGATGACGAATTGGGCTAGCTTCGCTGAACGACGATATGAATTGCGTCCATGCCAGAGGAGTAGTTTCGTCAGATGAGAGAATTGCGTGACGGAAAAATCGGCAGCCAAGGATGCCTGTTTGCCTTCCTTTCCTACGATGCCGACGCCTGAAGTAACAAAGACAAATGGCGATTGAGAATTTGAAGACGTCAGAAGGAAGAAAACACGAATGACGCACCGACATCCGCAGCTTGGATCATGCTCACGTCATTTCCTCCATCACCAATACAACAGACCCGTTTTTGTGTAGCGGCTCGAATCAAACGCGCCACATCAGCCTTCTGCGTAGGCGAGCACCGACAAGCGACCACGGCCGAGAGCTTGGTAGCAATCTCGATAAACTCGTTCTTGAATAAATTCAAGCAGAGCTGCACGAAAATGAATCAGAAAGTAGAATCGCACGAACAGTAAGATGCACACCTGAAGAGATTCACCATCGATGACCAGGCAACAATCCAACTTATTTTGCAAGAAGTCGAGTTGCGCGCGAACCTGGTCTTCGGTTTGCACTAGGGAAGAATATGATAAGCCAATTATAAAAAGCTCCTGAAGAATGCGACCACGTACATTTGGACATCTCATGGATATACTGGCCCCTCGCCACAAGTTTCGTCGAAATCGCAATGCACCGCGCCGTCTCCACTTTATCTCCAGTCAACATCCAAATCCTGATCCCAGCATTGCGCAGCAGCTCCAGTGTGCCCTTGACATCATCCTGCAGTTTATCTTCCACACCCGTCAAACCAAGCAGCTCCAAATCATGCTCGAGATACTTGTCAACTACCCCCACCATCGCTTCATTGCGTCCATCCAAACTGATCGACGCCTCGTGGTAGGCAGCCTTAAACTCATTGTACAGAGCAGATGAAAGGCGCTTCCGCGCCATAACAAGAGTCCGCAGGCCCTCGCGCGCCATATTAGCTGTCTCCTCCTCGAGCCAATCGTTCCGCTGAACAATACGCGTCATGACGACGTCAGCACCCTTCTGCAGGAATGTAATCTCGTTCGACTGCGTATCCCGGACGACAATGCCCATACGTTTGCTCTCCGAAGTAAATGGGAAGATTTCGAGGATGTCGAAGTGCAACTCTGATCCGGAAGGCGTTGAGAGGGTTATCCGTGTGCGGTCGCGAAATGTGAGCGTGAGGCCTACAGAGGCTGTCCATGTGACGATAGCGACTTCGTCAGGCGAGGATGCTTGATATGTCACTGTTCCATCTTCATTGTTGACAGGGGTAACCTGAAGAGAAAAATGAGTGGTTGGCAAGAATGAAATGGCAGATCACGCACGTTATGACATAGGGCCAAACTCAGTACAACATCCCGGACCCTCGAAGACATATCTCTCCGTCCTCTCGTAGCTAACTGTGCGCCCGTCGCCAGGGATCCTTGTCGTAAATGACTTTGCTCTCCTGCAGCACCGAACGATAGTGCGAGTTGATGCGCAATCTCGTCCATCGAATCCGAGCCGTATGACATCGTGCCCATGTGCAACTTCTTCATCTCCATCTCTGAAGGTAAGATATTAGAGCGTATTACTGCATATCATGACTACATACATACCATTTTGAGTCAGAGTGCCCGTCTTATCCGTGAGCAGGTACGTTATTCGACCCAACTCCTCGGGCAGGGTGCTCGTGCGCACGATGGTGTTCGGAATTTGAGGGTCGTTCTCGATTTGATATGCGTAGACTGTCTTTCCCATATCGAGATTGACGCGTAAACTAACATTGAGGAATTGTCAAGACAGAAGATTTAGCCTGAAAAAGAAAAAGAAAAAGCTGACCTGATCGGAATAATCGAGGAAAAGAGAATCAGAAATCGGAACACATAAATGTACCATTGGCCCCTGAAGCCGTTCAAAGCTACAAGAACAACGGAAAGAGCGAACGTTACAGCACAAAGGATCTAAAAAAATAACTTAATTGGGCACGCAACACACGAGAGACGAAAGAGCTCACCTTGGATAACTTGTTAATTTCCAAGTCCAACAAACCAACCTTCGTCTCTGGGTGACTTGTATTCATCACCGCGCGAGTTTCCGATCCCGTGTAGATGACGAAACCGACTGCTGATCCCGCCGCGAGCACCGTGTTTGACCACAGGATGTTTTCGGCAGTCAAAGGCGAGACACTAGGAGGTAGGGGTTGAAGCGGCACGGAGGAATCGGAAGCTGAACGAATAACAGGTTTGTTCATTGTGAAGGTGCCAATGAATGTATGAATATCCTTGATAGGTGGATCGGCTGTTGGATGCTAAGAACGCGCTGGGAACATGCGGTGGAATAACGTACCATAAACCTCCGCATCAAGACGAACCAAATCTCCCTGGTCCATTTTCTGACATTCTGGAACTGCTACTCGCAGCTTCCAGTCAGTCTCCCCGTCCAACTGATCCGTGCGGATAAAACACGTCCCTGACGCTTCAGATGTATGCAGTAGAATTAAGTCGGCTGGTACTCGCTGGTTTTTATCCAGATGTACGAGGTCGCCCACTCGTAAAGACGACGATGGGACTGCTCGAGTGTTTGCGTGTGTATTGAGATACGCCTGCTCTGCGTCTTCGTGTGATGGTGATGCAGGCGGTGGCGTCAGAACCAGATATCGTTGAGAGTTTGCTTCTCGATCCCGCAAGTACCGTTGGTAGTCGTCGTACGCCTCTTTGCCTATCGTAACACATAGCACAAATGCAAGCGGTGCGATGTATGTCGCTATGAATCCAATTTTGAGGGCGGGGATGAACTGCGATAGCGCCACGAGTAGGAAGTATAAATTGAAGAAGAATTTGAATTGTTCATAGAATACGATGGGAAGGAAAGTGAATGCGTTGTATTTTTGATTCTTGATAGTGTTTGGGGGGTATCTGGATTGTAACTTGTCTGCACCAGTGGATTAGCGTTGTTCCTTGCCCATAAGGTTTCAATTTACCAGGAGGGTGAAAGGGTATCGTCCGTGACTTGTCTTTCGGAGCATTTGGAGGAATGATAGGAGTGCGCTATCGAGAGGTCAGTCAGAATTAAGAGTAGATTCATCATGCATACCGGGCTCAACGATGCATCATGCTCAAACTGCTCACGATCCTCAAACGACTGCGAACCTAGGAGACCCTGTTCCTCCTCCAATTCGTCCGAATATCGGTCGCTTTTTCTCGCATTGCTATAGCCTCGATTGCGCCGAGAAGAGGCCACGGCTGGTCCTATTGCACGCGAAGGCATATTCGAGAGGGATATACGAGGTTCCTGAGTGGCACGGTGCTGTCTGTGAATATTGCGCAGCGGAATATCCGACATGAACCAGTCGCCTGGCTGCGGGGTTTGATTGTAAGCAATTGAAAGTCTTGAAGATCATAAATCCCCTTACATTTACAAGTAAAGATTCATTAAAGTGACGATGTCGTCGTCGTGCACGTTGTGGTTCGTCGCTTGGCACTGCGAACGACGTCCACCAACTTGTGACATGTGACATTACGCGTTGGGCCCGCTTAAGTAAGCCGCTTGAAATTTCGACTCGAAGTCCAGCAATCTTCCATGCACACATAAGTCACATTCGAAGGGCAATAATAGGGTGGGTCAAACATCTTCGCATTGTATCTTTCTATCCGACTAGATGACGAGAAAATTTAAACTTCAATTTCGAAATTATTTATCAAGTCAAGTACAAGTTCCCTCGACCCTCGAGAGTTGCTCCGAGTCGAGAGTCGACATCACTTCTCCCAGAGCTCCGAATCATCTACGCTCCTCTGGAGGTTGAAAAAAAATTAATTAAATATCGAGCGCAAATTTATTAGAGACGCACCTTTATCATGTAGCAGACTTCGACACCACTGCCGCCTGCTTTTTCGTTCCCATATTCGTCCGCGTATCCTGCACCTAATCTGGAGCGGTTCATGATCTAGGCATTTAAAAAAAAGGAATATGAGTTATATCGCTCATATACATTCAAAGGTCGATTATTAGGCGTACCTCAAAGCCAAATTTCCGGAAATAACCCTGAACTTTAGGTGAAGTGGCTTCAAGAGTAAAGCAACATTCAGAGAGCTTTGAAAGTCGCTCCCCAAGCATTTTCGACATCATTCCTATACAACGGTACATCAGAATTTATACAAGTGGAGAGTTTCAAATAAAAGCGAACCTTTCTTTTGGTATCTCTTAGAGGTGAAAGCTAATTTTAAATACCAGCTATCGTGGTGCGACCAAGTTGGTCCATCAAGGAAACAGAAATATCCCTCATTCCATGACTCCTCTGCGGTACTTGGATACTCCCAGCCCATTCGCTATGTTATATTGTATGAAAGTCAACATAGATGTGAGGTAATGATAGGATTGTCATACGCACCATAAGATTTTGGGTGCCTAAAGTCTGGGTAAGTGATAAGACTCCGGAACGTAGCAGCGTATAGACATTCCATGAAGTCAGGCGTTTCCTAGGAGGAAGCCATACTGAGATGGAAACGATCTTCTCCCCTTCGTCGTCCTCTATGTCCGATGATGGAACGCACATCATGTCAATCAGTCCTCCAATTTGCCAAGTAGAGTGCAGCGTAAAACGAATGTACGATTTTAACGAAGCCTGAAATCATGGTATCAAGGCCATGAAGAGATGTGAAATATCAAATAAAGCTCACTGGTGTAGTGCAACCAAAGTATGACATCAAAGGGTCCTCAAGCATGCTAGCGACCCCAGCATCGCATATGCGCTCGAAGTCTCTCGGACGAGCTGCACGAATGTATGAATTCTTCATCATTATGTCCTGTGAAGAGATTGAGGATACATTTCCTTGCTTTCCGTGGCTTTAAAGTACTGTGGAGTTTAGTATCAGAAATTTGCCGGCAAAGATTAGTTATAATTCTTCGGTCCGTATACCTGAGCCCGACAGCAATGATCAAAAGACGTAGTCCATTTTTACTTCAAGTTGAGCTTTACGTACATGGGGTTTCCCCCCATGATTTTGCATACGAAGTGCTGCGAAGTAAATGATATTCACAGGCGAAGATAGATAAATCGCATAGTGCACCTAGCATCGTAGCGGCCCAGCTTGATGGTCTTCGTGTCTCTTTCCGCCGTTGAAGGTTGTCGATGCCTTCCCAAAGCCTTGAGTTGAATCGACTTGCCTTACTTTGCTCTCAACCGTATGGAGATCAGATCTGCAGTAGGCGCACATCAGACCGAAGCCGAGACGACGAGTCAAGAAATAAAACACTCTCGAAACCACCTTCAGGGTTTCTCGGGAGCATCCTTTATCATTGGCACGCTGTATATGGCAATTGAGAGGATGAAGAACTCCGAGAAAATTCCCTAATCAGGAAATAGGACACCAATTGGACGAAGTCGTTCTGCCAAGGTGTGCGGAGAACAGTCCCATGACACATGGTCGTCTGCGGAGGAGGGCAGAACTGTATCGTTCCGACCATTATCATGTGTGATATTCTGGTTCTGTCCGCGCAATCCGAGGATTTTGGACGACCGGCAGCTCCTTGCTCACCTGGCGCTACACGTAGTACACAAAAAGATCCCGCAGACTGTCGGCGCCATGGCCAGGCTGTGAACGGCTTTTGAGAGAATCAGAAGCATTGATTTCCTGGGGCAACGTCTATAATGTTGAACCTGAGGTAGTCTGCAAAATTGAAAGTTATATTGAATTCACACTGAGGATAGAATACATAGACATAAAATAGTTGAGAGCTAGCGCTCGTCTTTCACGAGGAAAAAAATGGAGAAGACTTCATAACAAAGTTATTGCGTTTCTGGCGACCACTATCATAACATCAAAGAGCGCGAAAAAAGATGGCGTTAATCTTGTTTTTGTGCAAGCGAAGCAATAATTGAGTCCACCTTTATCATGCCATAGATTTCTATACCAACCGCCCTCTCGCCCGTTGCTTGTAATCCTTGGGAGTCCGATTTACCTTGGCCAAAATTGATAGAAATGCAATCCTTAAAAATTAATTATAATGAATGGCGAACTCCCCTTTCCGATGACCACGCTGACATACCTCAAAGCCTAGATGTGCGTACTGATCCCGAGACTTCGGTGTCGTTGCCTCAAGGGTAAATGTCGTCTGAGGATCATGGGCGTAAGCTTCACGAAACAAGAGCGACATCAATCCTTTAAAATAGACACCATGGTGTTCACGTTAATTTCACGTGAAAATAACCATCTAATCAAGAACATACCTCGTCCTTGATATTCAGGATCTGTCCCAACCATTTGCAGGTACCACGTATCGTCGATTGATTTTTTGGTACCCTTCCTCGTGAAGGCATTCTGTATCTGTGCGTGACTCGTCCCTTGGTAGTCGACAACAATTCTCTACGAGAGTTTGTTAATTAAGCTTTGTTTTGGAGAAAACGCGCTGAATGACGTACCCACAATCCCTTCAAGCCCCAGGCTTTCACTACAGAAAGAGCGCCGGCCCGCACGACGGTTGGAATCATCCATACCGCCAACCTCTTCTTTGGTGGCAGCCAGTATGCCGCTGCAACGATCTTTTCACGCGGAGTGCCTTCGGCTGCGGAACTGACATTCGGATCGACAACGACAGTGATACGCCCATCGACTAAGAATGATGCCATGAGAAGGAATCTTAGAAATGTCCTTTGGTGGGTGCATTCTTTGAGATCAATCCTCTCGTCCAACAGCTATGAGTTAAAATAAGCGTCAGAACACGTCTGGAGGCGATAAGTCTTCCACGTACCTTTTTAGCGCTGCCCGTATAGTTCAACACCGGGTCATGAATGAAAGCTTTGCACATGACATCCACGATACCCTCGACATCGTCTAACGTCGCAACTCGGACGTAGGGCGCCGACTTGTTCTCAACTGCTGGAGGCGCTTCGTTCGACATTGTCAAGAGTCAGTTTTGTGGTCAGAAAGATATTTGTCGATGAATCATGGGTACCTTACGGCATTTTCGTGAGCTTTAAATTTGCCAAGTCCAGACTTTCCGGCGTCTCGGATGTCCTCGTGGCCGCCTCGAGAATTGAGCTGCGTGAGTAAGTACTACCACTGCTGGAGCTTGAGTATTCGGAGGTTTGAGCAACAGATCTTCAATGCAACAAAAGAGAACCTGGAATATATTTTTAGTAGACTGTCCGGGGTCATTCCCTTGTTATGATTAGGGATGCAAAGTATTTGGGAGGACAGGAGGAGGAGATAAGGACGCTTGAAAGGCAAGCCGTAAGTCGGCAGACTGTGTGAACATTGCTTCCGCTACATACATACATCAGTGAAACTCGCTATTTATAGCACCACCTCCAAGCTTTTTTTAAAGTTTTGTCGAGACTCGGCCTCAGTCAGCCTCAGTGACTCTGAGCAGCATTCACTTCACAAAGCAGCAGAAGTAGGGCTCGAAATTTTATTCGAGGAATTTCCGCAATTGCATGACATGAATTCAACCATGAAATGAATTTGTCACGCAATTGTACCCACTGTTGACTGAAATGACGTTTGCCATAAATTATAATAAATGAATTGTGTGGTGTGCGCAGCAATGTGATTCACATAAGTAACGCTGTACGCCGTACGATGAACAGTGGACACACCGAAGGTAAGCCTATTTCAAGTATCACATTCTGTTCATTTTTTATTCGGAATTGTTTGGACTCCATGCAATCTTTTGCCATCTGCTAGGGAGGTCGTAAATTATTTAAACATAACTAGAATAGCCTGAAATACTTGAGGACCTGAGGTATTCTGGATCGTTAGAGTCTCCCTTGAAGGCTTGAACTGGGTAACTTCAGGCGCTCGCTCGGAGGAAGCATCGCCGCTCGGCCAAGTCCACGCATGCTTACGTAATACTTGCCCACGATGAACAGCGGTCTCTATCCTCCAAAAACTCTTCCACCTCTTCGAACCATCCACCCTCTCATTGGAGGCTCATTTTAGATGTGCGATTCCTTACTTATCGGTACTTTTCCAACGATTAAAAAGGCGTCATCTCTTGGGAGAACAACCGGGCGGAATGTAAAGAAATAGCAAACTCAATGGCAACGACTTCGGCCCATCGCTGAAATGCACATACAGAATATTATTACCTCTCTCGGGGCGCTACGGTCGGCACATAGCAAGTCATTCGTGAGATTTCTCACAGAGCGGCTGTCAGACGGTTATGCTTGACCGGCATCCTCCTTCCAATCGTCATTACTCTGCCTGCCATCCCCCGCTGGCCTTGTTATTTTTATGGTCGTTTTCACTCTGCTGAAGTGCTTTATTCGTTCCCTCTCCGGTCCTTTTTCTATTCAGAGGAAATGATTCCGCAGATATGTCGACATACGGCCCCTTGTCGTCGTTTCCTGCCGGTACTCCGACTGCTCGTTTGTCGCAGGTAACAACAGCTTGGGAATCCCTCTCATGTCGCTCGCTGTTTGAGAGGACAGAAGTTGATGATTCCTGATGAACTTGTTCTATCTACAAGACGCCGACAGTACATATACCTAGGAAACTCTCGTCTAAAGCCCCAGAGTTGAGACGGTGATCATGCTATTTGCACTCTTCCTTGGTCTTGGCTTATTGGCGTCACTCGTGGATGCCGCTCCAATTGTCACGATTGGACGCACTAGCGTCATAGGTACTGAGTTTGACCCAGCCAGAGTCGAATTTTTTGGAGGTATGTTGTGATTGCAATATCTCGCACACTGTCTCATGAACCTTCTCGCCAGGTATTCCATTCGCTCAGCCTCCTGTAGGGCAGCTGCGTCTTGCACCTCCTGTGCTAATGACGACCATCAATGCTGCAAGGTTTGATGCAACGAAATTCGGTGATGCCTGTTTGCAGACTGTGCGCTACTTATTTCCTTCTGAGCTTGTTGAAGAGTCTTTCTCATTCTTTCAAAATCTCTTTCAGGCTCTGCCAGCTAGCCAGGTATCGGAAGATTGCCTGACTCTCAACGTCTTCCGGCCAGCAGGAGCGAGGCAGACTGCTAATCTTCCAGTTATGATATGGATCTATGGGGGTAAATTTCTTGCCTGCTTCAATATGGATGCGAACTTTTTTCTAACAAGAATCTTTAATCCCCCATAGGTGGCTTCGTCAGTGAGTATCAAGAATTCTTTCCCTGTGCAACGACCGATCTTGATCAATGTCAGTGGGTGCATCTTCCTTGTACAATGGAACAGAGATTGTCGCGCGCAGCGTTGCCCGAGTACGTTACCTGCCCTCGTTTTACAACAGCGACTTACTTCGTGCTAGGGCACCCCCGTCATTTTTGCTAGCATTAATTACCGTCTCGGCCCACTTGGATTCCCTCAGGGAATTGAAGCGGGCCAGCGTGGTATTACAAACCTTGGTCTCCAGGACCAACTGGTCGCTCTCGAATGGATACAAGCCAACATCGCTAGATTTGGCGGCAACAGATCCAGAGTATATACCTTCGTGAAATTAACTATCTAATCGATGTCCTGATAAAGCTTCACTAGGTCACCGTCATCGGAGAAAGCGCCGGTGCTATCTCCATCAACATTCACCTCTTCGGAACCCGTATCCGCCAACTTGCGCGTGCAGCTGTAAGTTTGTTCTACCCACTACATCCTCATGTATACCACCTGCTGAGCATACCACGCACAAACAGATTCTCGAATCCACCGCCAGATCGCCGACCTTTGGCCCCGAGCGCAACGAGGCACAATGGCAGCAATTCGTAGCGGGTGTGCCCGCATGCGCCTCCGCCGTTGGATCTTCAGACACCTTCGACTGCATCCGCGCCTCAGATTCAGCCTCGCTCCTCAGAGCGCTCACCACCGCAGGCATTTCAGGCACCAATACGTCCTTCGTACCCGTCATCGATGGACTCGGCGGTCTACTTCCGGACAGGCCATCGCAGCTCACACTCCAAGCTCGCTTGCCCACGCTCATCGGGTCAAATCTCGATGAAGGCACACTGTTCACGCCGCAGGGCGTCAGCTCATCGAACCAGATCATCGATCAGCTCATGGCGACAACGACCCCGTCGGAGATCGTCAATCCCATCTTTGTGGGTGAGACGGTGCAGGAGATTGAAGAGCTGTATCCCGACACCCCGGCCCTTGGGTCGCCGTTTAACACTGGGAACGAGACGTTCGGCTTGAACCCAGAATTCAAGCATTTTGCTTCAATTTGTATGTTCAAGTTATTGTTGCATTTCTTGAATGTCGAAGACTAATTTATGCAATTTAAGTCGGCGACTTCCTCTTCCAGTCTTCTAGACGCACCTTTACACAAGACCTCAGCGACGCAGGGGTCAGCGTATTCGCTTACCTCTTCACTGACCCATCTGCCGTTGTCACGCCTCAACTGCTTTCCGTCGTATTCCCTAATAGTCCACCTGCCCCAGGTTCTCTCGGGGGTAAGCAATACTTTATCGTATTCTTCACTTACTTCCTATAGAGAATTCGGTGACTAATATTGTTTGAATATCATTAGTTGCTCACTCTGCAGAGATTAATTACGTTTTCAACACACTCATCAACCAGACGGCTACTGCCCAGGCACTCAGCATCAACATACAGGACTACTGGCTCTCTTTCGTGACGAGCCTGACCCCGAACGACGGCCGCGGTTCGAGACGTACGTTCACATTTTTGTGAGCTTAAAACACAGCTACATTGTTGTTTCGCAGGTCCATTCTGGCAGCCATATACAACGGACAACCAGGTAAGTACAAGTTCGCCTTATGATGTGCCTCCGGGAACTTTATGAATTTCGCCTCAGATTTTGTTGGAGCTCAACGGTCGCAACACTGGGTTGATACCGGATGACTTCCGACCTCAGCAGATTCTGTTCTTCCAGAACAGCGAAGACGCTCTCCATCGCTAAGCGGAAATGTAACGAGTATCCGACTTGAAGCTTTACGTTGCACTCTCAACCCGTGTGTTTACAGCGAATTCGAAACAAGGGAAAGAAGTGGGCAGCAGACTGTATTGTTTATCATGCTTCAACCTTCAAGTGCTGTATTTGAGTCTGTTCCTTTTTGAATTTATGTATGGCAACTAGCTAAAATCAAATATTATGTTCACTATCTCTTGCTTCACCAGCGGCTTCCAGAGAAATATTTCCATCACGGCATGTGGTGACCGTTTCCTAACTGCGCATTCGTCCGAGATTAACTATGTCTTCAACACAATCATCAACAAGATGCCCGTCGCACAGGAGCTGAGTATCGCCATGCAGGACTATTGGCTCTCCTTCGGGTCAAGCCTGGGCCTGAACCCAAATGACGACCATGGCCAAACCATGGCTCCAGCCATACGCGCAAAACCACATATCTCTATTCACCAGGAAAGGAGAAACTAACGTCTCTTTTCGCAGGTCCGTTTTGGCAGCAATAGGCAGTGGCCAGCCAGGTAAGCTGACACGCCTCTGAGAAAGTCATGTGCATCTGCTGTAGATTTTGATAGAGCTCAATGATCATTGATAACGGACGACTTCCGACTCATGATCAAATCTCTGTCTTCCAAAATAGCGAAGACGCACTCCATCGCTAAGCGGAAATGTATTGAAGCTTTAGCCGCTTCAAACCGCACTCTCAATCTAGGTATTTACAGCAGGATATACCGAGCATCTTCATTTGAACCTGTCCCTTGTGGAATTTACCTGAAATCAGATAAGTAATAGTCGATGGGCCATCTCCGCTGCACACACAATTCTGAAACCAGTTATCTACGCAACCAGTCACCCAAGTTGAGGTTTCCTATAATGTAATTAAAAGTCACATAGTATAGGGGCGGAGGGTTGCTTTCTGGCAGGTTGGCCGTGTTGCTTGCCGGAGGCGTAAGGTGCTGAGGTACAGGCAATGGTGCCCCTTCTTCATGATACTCGGCGCCTAAATCATAAGTTTCACCAGGCCCATCGCTTGAAGCCACCGAGGAAGCTTCTAGTAGAGGGTCATTACCAGTCGAGTCTTCGATTGGTGTCACAGGAAGGATTGGGATGTAAGGCGAAGGAGGAGGATAATCCTCAACGTAATCACGCACGCCAAAGACGGGTTCGTCCAAAAACTCAGGCCGAGGGGTACGCCAGTGTGACGGTAAAGGATAATAGATGCCAGTGGGTAATATGGGGCTGCTAGCCTCATTCATTGAATTGTCTGGCTGGTCGTCTGTCATCACAGGAAGGCTTGGGACATAAGGTGCGGAGGGCGCGCTATTGTCAGCGTAATCATGCACACTGAATTCATGCTCCGGAAATTGAATCCGAGAATAAGGGGACACAAGTGACAGTCCAAGGTGACTGTAGGGGGAAAGGGGATTCAAAGGGCTGGCATATGTAATTTCGTCTGTGTAATCATGTGTCTTGCTCCAGTCTATGAAAGCGATTCCTACAGGCATAAGTTGTGGTGATGAATGGAAAAGAAGAAGAAAAGATGAAGCCAAATGACAACACCTTCAGGAATATGTTTGAAGATTTCGTGGTACCAGCGGTCAGAAAATCTTTCTTTATGGTAGTCCTCTTTAAGTTGTTCTTCAATTGCATGGTTCCTTCTTCTGTATGACTTGGACCACGTCCTGAGCAAGGCACCGAGTAGTGACCGAAGTGATTGCCCAAAGTTACTGTTTTCCATCGCGAGTGCCTTCTGGACTGATGACCAGTACATTAATTCCGATGTAAACATTGAAGAGAGATAGAAAAAGATATTGAGGGATTCTGAATTTTGCGAGGTCAGGTCTTCGTTGAGGTGATCTGTGATGAAGTTGAAGACTTGGACGAATCGGTCATCGATATCGCGCAGCACAGGCCGTTTGGTGAGGGAATCCTTCTGCGCTAATCGTACATAGCTGCTGGTCGCAGATGCCAATCGATTAAATACGTAGGCCATGCCAGAGTGCGCATAGAAGGGTTTCATCGACTGATCTTGCTGATTATCATTTGAAGCAACCTGCTTAAGTATAGTGCCGACAATGTCCGCTATCATGAGCGGATATATTCGATCTCCTATAAACATAGTCAGTAATTGCGAAATATGATAAATAAGATATAATTTCAGATACCAGCGAATTCATAAGACGTCAGAGAAGTTAAGATCTGACTGCTGAAGATAGTAGGATTCGAAGTAAGGGATGTTCTGGCATTTAGAACCCCTGGCATCGGCCTGAAATAAGTGTTAGAAGTATTGTTCTTGATGGCATAGGCGCTGAATTGTATTATCCGTGACCACAATTCAAGCTGGTAGTGAGCTAATGGTGGAACGGAGTGATTATGTAGAACATTATGGAGAAAGACAAGGGTCTGATCGTCACAACATAGTCGCTGCAAGGTTTTTGTTACCAGCGGGGGATATCTATCAAACTTATAAGTCCCATGAATGACCCGGAAGTACGCTGACATTGAGCATGAGTCCTGTGGGCGTTTATACAACTTGTCAAGGTAATTGTTGTGACGATCTCTTTGGTGTAAGTCGGCGACGTAGGACACTGGTAAAACCGTCCATATGGATTCCGAAATTTGGTGGAAACAGTGGACCGTTGCTGCGAGAAATGAATCTGCACGTTTCATACCAGGCGTATGATTGATGGCGTCGACCAAGTATTGTGTTACATCACTGACAGGAAAGACGTCTTTCAAGACGATTCGATGTTGATATAGATCTGGATCTTTATCTAAAATCCTCTGGTGGCATGCATCCCGGAGAGCGATCCATTCTCGGTCAAACGTGTGCCAGTTATATCGCTCCCATAGGTTATACACAGACGGAGCCAGGTGGTGTGGAACGAACATCGAAGGGTTTATGGTTTTGTATTTTCGAATCCCTTTCTCATAGGAACTAGCATCAAATTTGAGAGTCGGTGGAGGGAAAACATGCAAGATTGCACGAATGGCTATTCCGTATAACATGCGAAGTGCATGGGATTGAGGGGATTTGTACGGACAAGGAATTGGGACCGTTTGACGGGGATAAAGACGGCAGAAAAAAGAAAGACTTTGCAATGCAGGGAGAGCCGATGTAGCCGCAAGAAAGAGCAATGTCAGACCAATGACGACGGAGACAGAGATTGTCAGTTTCGGGTCAAGAGACAGTGTAAAATCGATTAACCCTCCTAAAAACAGGACAAGTGAGGCTTGGAGAAGCAGAGGAAGAACGGCAAACATCTGCGGAAGGCACCACGCATCTACTGCCTGCTTACGCATGTGTAAGATTGCCACCTTTTCCTTGCTGGAATATCCGACATAGTTTTGATGTTCGCGTAGCCACTGGAGAGCAACGGTGCCGACCAGGACGGTGGTGAGGCTGAGGACAAGGCTTATGAACCAGAACACGTTGATTCTGATGGAGGACGGCGTCCGCGAGAATGGAGAGGGTATAGACCCCGGGGGAAGTGGGGATGTGGAGTTGAGGCTATTGGCGATGCGAAAGAGCAGGCCTGCGATAGTGTCATTTGGATCTGGTCGAAGAAACTTGTAGGATTCTACGACGAACGCCGTGACTACAGCAGAGAAAAGACCAGCCTATTGTACATGTCTGAGATCATTGGAAATGTTTATGAGCAACAGACTTACAAAGATCAACAAATTTTGGACCTCGTCTTTCCATGCACTGCAACGCATGGTATCCGCTTCAAGCTCAGGTGTTAAGACGGTCAGCCATGGATCATCGTCCTTCGGAGGTGCATATACGTATGGTTCGTCCGGGTCCAGAGACTTCGTTGCTTTATCATCCTTGGGTTTACTTTAGTTAGCGCCCATCATCGATGACCATTGACAAACACTGACCTGCGCGGACATTCCGAGAGGGTTGAGTTGAATAGTCCGCTCTGCTGGTCGCAGGAACGATTGAATAGTTTCAGATAGCGGTTCAGAAGGAGTTGATAGATCCTAGCAGTTATCTGACTGTGCATCTTAGATACAAGCGCCTATTGTGGGCGTGCGCGTGGAACTTGGAAGCACCCTTCCTCGTGTGATCTTTCCCTCAATTTTAAAAATACCTCAGTGGTACAGATTGTGTATATGCGATATGGTAAGTCTCACGTACGAGCTGATTTTGATCATTGTTCAAGAAAGCCTTCCAAATTTCCCCGCAAGAATACTCCACGAGACAAAAAACAGTGATGCATTGTTGGAAAAGTATGGTCTACTCTGTACCTCTTCAATGTTTGGGGTGTCTATACGTCTACAGGCCCAACTCGTCGGCGAAAGGCAGGTGCGCTTCGCCGATGGTGACATATGTAGGCTTGGCGCTGATGAGGGTGGAAGCAGCCTATAGAAAAAAAAAAGTGAGTGATACTAAAGAGGGAAGAAATTTGAGGAGTCAGACCTTGGAGAAAGCGGTCGCGTCGACCGCGTCTAATGATGACAGGGTAGCTTGGAGGGTAGACACGTTACCGGAGAAGATCTTCGAGCCGAGAGCAGCGACGAGGCCCTCACGGGTATCGAGTGCGCTGGCAGCAGCGAACTTGGCCTTGGCCTTAGCCGAGGTGAGATCCTCAGCCTTGATGCCCTGCGCAGCCGCCTTCAAAGCGGACACAGCAGCTGTGCCCGCCGTCTTCACGCCCTCCACCGTTGAGCCCTGCACAAGCAGACCGAAGAGCGTAGCATCCGAGTAGGTGAGGTGAACGGGGGTGACCGAGGTGCCCTCAGGAATTGAAGACAAGGGGGAGATACCCTTGGACCACTTCACGGAAGGCGCAGGCGAGAGGTGGGCAGCGAGCGTGGCGAGCTCGGCAGAAGAGGAATCAGTGCTGCCAAAGCCGATGAAGGCGGTCTGGAGTCCACCGTGTCCGGTCAGGCGGGTCTCACCGCCAAAGTATTTGGACGCGGGTGTGGAGGAGGCGGTGGTGGCAGCCTTGGCGGGGATGAGGCCCTTCTTCACAAGCTTGCTGAGCGTAGGCTCGTCGATTCCGGTACCGACAACGGCGATGTTGTCCCTGAGGAATACAGACTTGGCGAAGGCCTTCACGTCATTCACAGTGACACTGTTGTGCTCGGGAGCAAAGAGCGAGGAACCGAGACCTGAGCGGAACGCCAGGTAGTGGGCAGCGTCGACAGCGCGTGTGGCGGGGTCCTGCGCAACGGCATCACTGTCGGAGGTGATGAGGGGGGTAACGTATTCTTCAAACTCGTGGCGCGTGAAGTTGGCCGACGTGACGAAGGAAGTGAGCACGTCGACAAAGTAGGGGCTGCACGACGGTTAGAAAACGACTTGAGACCGAGAAAAAAAGACTCACGCATCCCCACGCATGAACTCGGCCGTCAGCTCAAGATGTTCCCGTCCGAGAGTCGAGTACAGGAGTCCACCATACAGCTCACTCTCCCGAACTGTTCCAATCGCCGACCGCCCAGTCGTGCTCTACACCCCGTTAAGACCCCATAATCATCCGAAGCGTTGATAGAAGCTCACCTTGAAAGCAAAGTTTTTCAGAGCATTGGCAACGCCCTCCTTGGGCTCGAAGCGACTGCCAGCTTTTACGAAGAGGGTGACGGAGGAGGTGGGCTGGTTCCGGTCAATGGCGGCGACCTTGATGCCGGCGGTGTCGACGACGGTGGCCAATGAGCGCGCGATGCGCTTGACGTTGCGCGCTGTCGACGTTCTAGCAGCCAACATGGAGAATTTTGAGGAAAATGTTGAAAAGCAACAACGGTCTGCAGCTATTTCGGAGTTTCTAGCGCACTTTCCGAATCCGTCCGCGTTGTGCCCGATCGGGAAGCTCCCATCACCGCTTTCCACCAATAATACGCGGAGGATATCTCATTCAAACTTGTTGTAGGTCCATCATTGTTTCTCAAAGCACTGACGTCGGAAAATTTGACAAAAAGTTGAAGTATGATCTAAGCCAGAAAATTATCTTCTGTGAGTTTCTGAAGAAGAATCTTGGAGCGCGAATTATCATCACAAAGGTCATAAACGACAATGCGAGGGAGAGTCTGGCAGCCTAAAGAGATTAAGGGCCTATAAAATATCAACGTCTAAGACACTGAGTATAGTAACATACCCTCAATATCTGGGTCTGACTGGCTATTTTTTTTGCAGATCATATTTTTCGACTTTTTAGAAGATACCTTCGGAAAAATTTGGCAGATTCCTTTGCGTCGCGAGAGAAGTTGAAAGTCGATTTATAGTCTCATAGTAAAAGTGTGGGGTGAATCATCGGACGCATACCTGATTATCAAACTTGGCCTATCCTTGCTGACAGTAATGGAGGGAATGCAGCGTGTTGTCGCTGCTTATTAAGTTGAATGGGGTGTGTAGGTTATCAAAATGAGGTCCATCGGACTTCTTAGACTGTACGCTTAGGCAATGTCCAGTCTAGAGAACAGACATTATCACAGTGCCGTTTACGACCATGGAAGGTCTTTTTAATATACCTGGTGGGCAATAGTTGCAGCTGCGAGTTTATGCTCTAGAGTTTTGTCCATCCTTGCTTGAAATAAGCGGAGATTCTTGCTCAAGGAAGCATGTGGAAAGAACCGGGGGTTATGGATCAGTAGTAGCACTCTGGACGATGTGAATGAATCAAAACTGACAGTATTTCCTTCAATCTGGTTGCCGTCTTTATATATTGGGGGTCATAATGTAAAACTGACGTCAGAGTAGGTCGTATTTCATGCATAGATGCATAGATGTACTGAAATCAGTCCATGTATGCGCATAATTCCGATCGAGGGAGCTTACCTGGATCGATCCCGTCAGAAAATACAACTATGATAGTCGCATAGACCAGGTAGGTCCTAATTAATACTTGAGATAATGGAATTCAAGGGACTGACCCATGCAAGTGGATTTCGTACTCTGTGCCCCATCTTCGCGTATGCGCAACGCGTGCAGAGCACCAGGCAGCATGAAAGGCGGAGATCATCGGAGCACCTTCCCCCCGCCTCCGTCGCAAGCGCTTGATGAATATAATATCAAGCATCTATTAAAATCAGTACTTACATATATGCGCTGTATTCTGACGAAGGGTGCTTATCGTATCTGTTTGAGCTAATAGGCGACCACCTATGATAGTGAGCACCATGTATCAAACGAGGATGAGACACTTAGACCATGCGCATGCATCCGAGAAAGAAAGCAGGCGCGGCGGCACCAGCGTAGCAGCGACACGAGTGTCTGACGCTGCGCATGCGAGAGTGAAGACTAGGCGCGCGCACGCGCGAGCTCGGTAACAGAATGGCCAGCATTTCATAGTAGCTCCAGAGCACAAGGATGGGAGAGATGTCAAGCCTGAGAGGAGAGAGGGAACTTTGGGAAGACGAGAGAGAAGAAGAGAAGACCGGGATCGCGTCGACGAGGAGGTCAGGTGACCGTAATATACCTTTGCCAATTCTGAATTCGAATTCAGAATTTTCTAATTTCTCAAGGCGTTCTATTTATAGAGTAAGTAGTCCTCTATGTACATGTACGGTATTCACGTATTTTATTTCAAATCCTACCGCTCCCAGCAGGCTCCCAGCGCTCGCTGATTCGCGATCCGCTCTAAGCGCTTATATTGCTGGGTATGATATACGCAGCGTGTACCCTGATGCGCACTTTCAACGGGCGCGCTCGCGCGAAAATGCCGATTAATACCCCCTTGGAATCTGCAAGGGACCAGATGACAAGTCTCAAGATCTCAAGGTTCTTCTCGAGTCAAAATGCTGCTTTCTGATCCCCACTAGCACCAAGTATCACTGACTTCAGATCTTTGACAGGATATGCAGGACAATCACCATTCTTTCTGTGGTTGATAATGATGGTCCAAGCAAGGTCCAAGGGCAGCCAAATGTCCAAGGTGAAATTTTACAATAACAGTGTTAGGCGACTTGCTGCATACTCTCCTTATCAGGCTGGGGCACTAAGTCCCCGACGGCACCATCTGATGGTCTGGAACTCAGTGAGACTACAGGACACCCCAGTCACACGAGCGCCGGATGGTGGACGTATTGCTGTTCAAGACACGCCCAGCATTCTTCGTTGCTTTCATATACTTAGGTACATACCTAAAAGTTCAGTGCTGGGACAAGTCACAAAGTTTCAGCGAATGAATCCCAGTTGCACACGAATTATTTTGCTGCTCTCAATGGCTACGCTGCTATTATTCCCTAGACTCTCTAAGGACGAGGTTCTATCGGATGACTCACTTTGGACAGATGCATGGGCTAGCGATCTTCTGAAAATCAAGCTTCGGCGTTGGCGTTGCTGGCCGAGGGATGAGCTCTAGACAATGCTCCAAGGCTTGTTATGTGCGGCTTGCGCTGCGTCACAACCCCCTTTTCCATTGGTGCATCTGATAACACAATGACATACTCTCGATCCTGATCCCACAATTTGGGTAGCAAGCAGCGGGCGGAGTATCTCCCTCGGAGAAAAGCGACCACCTGGCACAACGGCTGGAAGATTTCGAAATGCAAAGACAAAAGAGGATGCTTCGGCTCTGCTGTCCCACTGGCTTTGCCAAGGGAGGGCTTCCGTTAGGTTGCTGCTGTCATCGTCTTATTATAGGCCGTATTGAAGGCCGCATCAGGATCAATTTTAAAGCCTTTCGCGGGAACGCTCCATGGAGAAGAACATTGTGTTCTGATTCATCGAGATGTGATAAAGTTCTGAACTTTGTATAGAGTTCATTGTGAGCCATACACACACGCTTTCAGTCGCTGTCCTCCACCATTGATTCGAAGGGAATTATCGTTTTAATTTCGTGAGTCACCGACACTCTCAACGAAAAGGCTCATCGGACACAAAATGGATTAAATTAGCAGCACGTATAAAATACTCAGTCAATCATAGAATCAAGAAGCCATAATTCAGACCCAAAATCCATGCCTTCAGCCAAATCATAGCGCCTATACTCGTCCATCTGCCGATACTTACGCCTAGATCCTACGCGCGTGCACCGTATACAACACACTCACCAACCCCCTCACGTTATTGATCTCCGCCAGATAATCTGCCACCAATTCATCGACGGCCTGGTCGCTCCAACCGTCCTCAACTAACAAAGCTCTAATTGAACTCGTGTACTTCTCCAGCGCCGTACGACACGTCCTACCGATGCTGCGCATAGGGTGATTCGCCGGCCAGCTCCCAATCGGCACATTGTACACTCTGGCGGTTATGTCGGCGAAGGCGCCTGGGACCCCAGCGAGGAAGGCGGGCACGAGGCTTCCGAGCAGGTGGAGTCCGCGCCGCGCGAGGGCACCGTTGATGGCGCTGTAGAACTGCGTCGAGGCGGGGGCGTGCTGCGCGGCGTTTCGGGGCATGGAGGGGTCAAAGGCGGGGTACGGGGACCACTCATACGATACGAAAAGCCCGCCGGGGCGCAGGATGCGGGCGACTTCGTGCGCGAACTGTTGATAGTCGATGACCTGTGGGGATGCGTTAGTCCTATTTGGGTGGTAGAAAGGATAAGCAGGGTGGGTAGTACGCACCGCCATGTCAACGAAGCGACTGTGCACTAGGTCGAACGTCCCGTTTTGCCATCGCAAAGGTGCGTTCACGTCGGTAAGTTCAAACTGTACATTCCTCGGCGGGTAACGCGTCGCGATTGGAACTGTCGTTTAAACAATGGGAGAAAGATAAGTTCATTGTTGATTGAGAGAATGAGATCATTTTTAGGTACCGATATCGAATCCTCGAAAGTGAACATGAGGAAACTCGTTCGCCATGTCAAGCACCCTGTACGTAGAGAGAATTCGAAGCACACGCGTTATTTTTCATCAATCGATCAGATTCCGGCAGGGATCTTAACGGAAGAGACCTGTACGTACCACTTTCCGTTCCCTGTGCAGACGTCGAGAGCCATCCGGTGTTGCTGGAAGCCTTCCAGCGGTGCCAGGACCTCTCCTACGGGCCCAACATAGTTCGCCCCGAGCAGCTGGCGCAACAAGCCGTGTAACGTCGTGAGTCGCTTAATGTTTGAAGAGGTCCACGAAAACAATGAAAAGAAGCAAAATGGAGGTTAGCGAGCATCTGGGGGTGACAGCATAATAACGTACTTCTTGCTCGGGAGTGTCCACCGGGAGAGGGTAGGGAGAGGTGCTCGAGTGGAAAAGCCGTCCATCACGCTCCGAGAAGTAGGAGGGGAACTCGTCGGAACGCAGCTCCACGATAGCTGTCGTCGCGTCCGGAGGTTCAGCTCCGGGAACATCTTCACGGTCGACATTATTTTCAATACTGGGAATGTCCTCGTGTTGATCGCTAAATTGTCCAGATGGGTAAGTCCGGCTAGGCATCTAGAGAGGTGTTGTAGTTGGAGGAGACAAATGTGAGCGTAAAATTTTGAGTTCGCTCCTACCCAGTTTTATAGCTCCGTAAAATCAATCATTTGGAACACCGCCGCGAGAGTCTGAGCCCGCGCTGGTGATTGTTTATAAATTTGGGATTGAGGAGTCGCGGTGAATAACAAGAAAGTAACAATTAATGAACCTCTTCGGCAACCATGCTTCCTTGGCCTGGAGATCTACTATGCCGAATGCATTGGCATAAGCAGCGCAGCCAAAAGCTACTACGCAGAGGGGTGTGGAGGAAAGAACTGTGTTCATTAAAATCGTCAGGTCTCGCGCGCTCCGTCAAGACGAGAGAAAGAGAAAGTCTGTTGGTTGTTGCGGTTGCATGAAGCTGAGCTCCAGTTGATTCGGTGTATCAGAGAACGGTTGACTCGATCGTGGGCGCTTTAAGACGAGGCGGAGCTCAAAAGCTCAAACAATTACCGTGGTTAGTGGAGAGCGTCGAAAGGGTTTCCGCAGCGGTAGAGCAGTATTTCGTGAAAGGAGTTGTCACTTCGATTGTTTCGCTTTAATATGCGAACCCGCCGACATATCAGCACTCCGTTTATGTTCTTTTCCGATCCATGCGGTACGAATTGAGATGGGCGTAGGGGTAAAACCCCACGGACGAGGCTGATGCCAACGCAATCATCAGACATAGTACGAACGTCCTTCGTGCGTGTGAACGTGAATGTGAATTGTAAAACTGCGCTCTCAAAATAGGTATGCGCAGAAAGGAAGTGAAGTTAACAAGCTTATAAGATGTGTGTGCAAGACTGCAAGTGGAAGTTGTAAACAAGGATGTGTCACACCGCGTTTATATCACGTGGCGACGCGTCGTATCTAAATCAGACTCCGCACTGCGGCCGGTTCCGAGTCGCGACAATCGCTCTCTCACCTATGCATCGTTGCCAATCCATGATTCAGTTCACAATAACCTGTTGAAAGGCCCACAAACTATCCAAGATCTCAAAAGATGGACTTCGACATAGACGCGTACTACGCTGAGCAGGACGAGTGGATGAACACCCCGAACGAGACTGTAGAAGAATATCTGAAACGAGTCTCTTCATTGCCGCTAGCGTATGTCAAACAACTCTGTCTTTAACGCTCAAAGGGATCAAGGGTTCTGAACATTGTACAGTTCATCTTTTTCGCCCACATCGTCCTCGTGGATAACGCCAGTCCAAGGATCAATTGAACACAACATACAACACGGCATAGCTGCGCCGCTAGTGATGAGTGAGGACCCATCGACTAGTTTAGCTCTTGAACGTGGCCAGGTCCACGTTAACGAGTCCACTACTGACCTCGGAAGGACCTTGAAACGCAAAGCCGTTGACCACGAAATCGAGGTTGAACACGGCCGTAAGAAAATTGCTAATCACAACAAAGGGACGAATGAAAATCAACCTTCGGTATCACCCGTTCACGCCAACGTATCTGATAAGGAGTCGCCTTTACCCACCCCTGACTCTCCAGAAGTAGAAGAAATTGATTCTTTCACAGTAGAAGTCCCCGGTTCGCAAATACCGAGCAAGTCAAGGACACCCCCCAAACATGTGCGGCGAAGTCCACGAACAAAGAAGGTGCTTGGTGGACACTCTGCCCCACAGACGTCTACAGAAGCGGGTGCTGCGGATCACAGCCCGTATGTTTCTGTCAATCCATAATTTCCGTGAGTTGATGCTTAAAGTAACTTCCAGCATATTATCGTTCTCCAAAGCCAGGGAAGATTCACCGAAGAAAGGAGCTAATCTCCGCAAAAAGACTGTCTCTACTGTGCCACCACTTGATCTTCGCCCACTGCGTAAACCAGCCGTCGTAATCCCAGCTTCGAAAACGAGTAAACGAGATGTGGACTATGACTCGCCTATCGAAGACGCAAGCATATCGACCATTGCGGTAGCTCCCAAGAAGAAACGCCCAGCAGCGGAACCCAGCGAAATGTACCTCGAAATGAAAGAACGTATGGCGAACCATAGCAAACGCGACAAAGTCGTCAAGATGAAGTCCAAACCCGTTTTACAGGATCCACCCACCGGCGTCACTGCTGTTCCTCGCACTGCGCATCACAACGACGAGTCTTCCATCATCTATATTTCTTCATCTCCGTCGTCGCGTGCAAGCTCCCCCGGACCGACCGAGGCTAGCGCCTCGAAGAAGAAGCAGGGTGTGAAAGAGAAGTCCGCCAAACCAACTGTCGTGAAGCGAGTGCCCAAGGGGAAGAAAGAAAAACCGCAGCCAATGACACCAGTCGAATATGCTCGATTTTTGCAGCCTAAGCCTGTGGACGATGCGGAAGGTAATGCGAGCACTTCGACCGCAGCCCCACCGCGGCGAAAGGGCACATCCAAGGTTTTGACCGGAAAGAATATAGTTTACTTAGGAGGCGATATGCGATATGCCTCAGTGACTACTCGTGGGAGGATGGACATCGTAAGCTTTTCCCCTTCTCCAACGAATGCTCTCGATAACTGTCGATATTCTTAGATCGTACGGAATGGGGGAAATCTTATGCCAGAATACGATCCCGAGGTCACCACTCATATCGTTACAGAGGCGACTGAAGGGACCGCTGTTCGTGCTTTAGGTCTCCGATCCCTCAAGCAAATCCCGAATCACATCCCGACGGTAAAATGGACGTGGGTCCTGAAGGCATTAGATTTACAAAGGCGCTCACAAGAGGAGATTGACCGGTGCCTGTCAGACTACTCCATGTTCGCAGCGTACGCAGAACGCATAAACGCGGGATGTGAGCTACTACCACCGACAGTATCAGCTATGGATGTGAAATTGAGAAGCAAGCGAAGAACTACGGGTGAGAGACCAAATGAGAGGAGCACGAGCCGGAATGCGTATGTCCCCATATAGCTATTTGTCTACTGTACTTGTCTTTGCTGATCTGTGTCTATATCAGTGGATCTGTCGCCTACACCGATCACCCTGCTGCCCCAGAATCCAGCGGCGTGCCTGGCCCATCCAGTGTGGCACCACCTTCTGGGGCACCCCTTTCCCCACCGACATCGCCGTTGCGACCCATTGGGCCCCAAAAAGCGCGCGAGGCAACAACTTCCCGGGTCCCCGCCCAGGACGACCAAAAAAATCCCGGTAGCGATCACGACCCCCTTGCAGAATTTTACCAACAAGCTAAACTCCAGCTCGAGAACGATGACGGCGTACGTGAAATTCTTGATCTTGCTTGTAGGTTCCGCAGTTGATTTGGTGTTTCCAGTGGTCGAGTTTCGGGGAGTATGATGCTGAAGGACCTTCAGAGGACGAGACCGATGATGATGAAGGTGTTCCGGATTCAGTTCGTCAAATGCCTAAACAGAAAAGGGCGAGTCTTATACTGGTCATTCCGCAATATTAACCGTAATGTGTATCGTCTTAGGGCTGGACTTGTGATAAGAAAGAACTTCAAAGGCAAGGTGATTGCCCGAACCAAGACATTGTTGACAAGGTATGTCAGACTCCCCTACTCCAGTTAATGGTAGTCGATGGATTATTGACTTTGCGCTCACAGCTCAAGGAGCTCATGGAACTTCACAAGGCGAAACAAGGCGCAGACGATCGTTGGCGCGTCTATAGTTATGGAAAATGTACGCATCCCGTTGTCCCCTTGCGTTGCTGTGCTGATACATTGCGTTCAGGCATTCCGGCATTGAAGAATTATCCTAGACGTATCAAGAGCTTCGAAGAGGCTCGTGGTATCAGAGGCGTTGGGGAGAAGACAGCTCGCAAAGTTGGTTTTCTTTTTTTTATTTGTACCATTCCGACCATTTATTTACTTTGCATCTTTCTTTAACAGATCGAGGAGATTCTTCAGACTGGAGATCTCCGCCGCATCAAATACGAAACAACCAAAGATGTACAGGTCACCCGTATTTTCCAAGGCATATACGGTGTTGGTCAGTATTCATTATCAATTATCTTATCTAAATGTCCTTATCCAAATAATCATAGGACAATCTACTGCTTTCCGGTGGTATTCTGCGGGATGCCGGACTCTCGACGATCTGCGGTCTGGTGTAGGAGGCGTCAAGCTGACGTCTGCACAAGAGATTGGATTACGATTTTATGATGGTGAGCCCTTCAGTATTCAGAAGTAGATCACATCCGCGTCTATTTACATCATACATGTTTCCAGATATCAACGATCGAATGCCACGAGCAGAAGCAAAGGCTATCTTCGATCTTATCAGACCAATTGGTATGGTGACCCATTTCAATCGGTCGCGGAGTCGATGTTAAATTCAATACTTCCACGCAGCTCTTGCTATTGACCCAAAGTTATTCATCGAAATAATGGGGAGCTATAGAAGGTCAATATGAGGTTTTTCCAATGCTTGACTAAATTCCTCACCTTAATGTACGCATTTTAGAGGCAAAGCGGACTGCGGTGATATCGATATCCTCATAACTCGGCCTACAGACGACGGGAACACGCATAAAGGTGATTACGCTCCGGCTCCCGGTCTTAGAACTCATCCTAATCCTTTGGAAAATTGAACAGGCGTCATGTCGCGACTCCTTCAAAAACTACATGTTGCTCATATTCTCACTGAGGACCTTGCCCTTCCCGACGACCCATACGACCTAGAGTCAACTTATCGTGGTCTTTGTAGGCTGCCTGACGTTAAAGACTCCCGACGAAGGAGAATCGATATTCTGTGTGTTCCCTGGCAATCCAGAGGAGCCGCTCTATTGTATTATACGGTCAGTTTTCGATTCTTCGCTTTACGCGTCAGTCCTGACCCATCAAATCCTATGATAGGGAGATGGTATAGTACGTACTATTTTTTCTCAATCTATGATATGCACTGATGCGTTTGGACTCCTCTTCAGTTCAATCGCGCAATTCGCATGAAGGCCAATGTCCTGGGGTATTCGCTGAACCAGAGAGGTCTTTATGGAAAAGTTGTTCGTGACCCCCGAGATCGTCGTATCAAACTGAATGCTGGTGAGCACCTCGACGATAACATAATTACAGTAATTGATCTTATAACCATGATATACCAAACAGGTGTCCTTGTAGCATCGGAGACCGAAGAAGAGATTTTCAAGATTTTGGGGGTGCCGTGGCAGGAACCACACGAACGTGTCAGAGGATAACAAAGTCGTAGTACTACTTTATCAATTGTCAGTTAAATATTCATACTCATGCATGTCAATCACGCGAATTCTTGAGGAAATTTTGCGCGCGGACGTAGTCATGCTTGTAGACAAGTATATTGAATTACTACTCAAACCAGCCTACTTCAAACATGGAAGAATGCCTCGGGAGTCATAGCAAGATCACTAGAAATTTCATCGATAGCAGGGACGAGAGCACGTTACAAAGAAAACATTAAAATCTGAAAATTATTCAATAATAAAGAGGGTCTTCGGCATCCACCAACTGGAGGTTATCCGCGTCTACAATACCGCGCGCCTTCAACCATGCCCTAGCTGTTGCCACGAGTTTAACCTCGTTACTCTTCACTAAATTGATCTTGATTTCCGGTTTGTGTTCATGTAGCACCAACATGAGTCTGAATCGCATCGACTTCTCTGGGTAGTCGATGCCTACCATGCGGCGCCCGACCTTTTCGACTTCATCACAGCAAGTATGAAAGGCGATACTCTGGTCATCTATGGGTGTTTGGGCAAGGAACGACGCCATGTCGTACATTTGCTGCTTCGTGAAGATGAGACCCGTAATACGCCTAACCATGGCCGTTGTTTACGCTGAAGTGCTAGTTAGCCATTGCGATAGGACATCTGATAATAGAGAATTCCTAACCTGATAATGTGTGAGTATTTAAGAAAAGGTTGGAAGGAGGAAAGAATCTTCCGGTGGAGAGCTATCGAATGCGCTGAGATGAGTGCTAGAGTGGCGTTGAACCCAACAGAAAGAACGCTTTTATAACTGTATCAACATTATCACGTGCCCGTGAAACTATCACGGTCACAATATACTTCTGACATTTCGGCCGCACCCAACTTCGCTCACCTTCGATGTCTGATTCATTTCCTGGTTAATTTCTCTCAAATATTTTACAGTGTGTGCTGCCATACGTAAATAATATATCTTAGGTGCTTTTAGTTGATAGAAATCCTCGAAAACGAGTCGAGATAACAGCCTGCCGTCATGCTTCATTGGCAGGAGTCAAGACAATGCGGCGGCTAGCCGCGCCGTACCACGTTCATCAAATTGTCGCCAGTGGCCACTCTGCGGTGTTTAAATTATTGCTGTTTTAACTGATGCGTGAGATTTAGTATTGTTCTTAACTTGAACTGGTGGCACAGTAGAAATTCTACCGGTCAAATAAAAGATTGTGGTATAAATTGACAAGCGGCTTTGTTTCTAGCGGCGAGCCACTCATGTCGGAGTTTTTGCATAGCAATTAATTCCCCGAACTCCGTCAGTCCGATGTGGCGGCGAGCCGCCAAGAATGCTTTTACAAATTGCTGACGAGTACAGTATTACTGAGTACATTGTTATTGAAAAGGGCAGCGGGCAGCGGTGCTGAAATATATGACAATAGAGAGTGCTGGAAAAAGGCACTAATTTGCCCGGATTTTCGTTAGACATTGACACTTCCCCTTGGCGATATCAACTTCTTTTTAAACCGAATTATATTTCACACTGCTATGCTTAACAGAGAAAGATACTGAATTGTTCTATCTAGTATTGACCTCTATTTATATATGTGGACCTCCATATCCTGTTTAGAGCCATCCGCTTCGAGTATATTTCAGAAATGAACTAACTCCTCGTTGAAGTTATCCATTGTTCGCCCTTTGTCCTTTCGTTAAACATGTGCATACAAGCCATCAACGCGAATGATTACTGTAAAGAAGGTGGCATTCACTGTGGCTCATGGGAGAAACAAATAACAAACAAATAAGGTATATAAAGCCCGGGAATTGGACACAGTGGACATTGCGTTCAAGTCAACGTTAAATTCTCCCTCGAGTGTCAGTAAATCTAAATTTCTTCCCACTTAATCCTCCTCAATGATTGCCTCCCTTTATCCAGGTTATCCAACAAGTTTCAAGTGAAATGTCGCAACCAAACCCCTCAACACAGCCAGCAATTCCACTCCCCATTATTGAACCATGGCTGGAGAGAAGACTTTCCAATGTCGTCAATTCGAAAACACTCCACTTTGAAAACTCGATGTATGGCCCTTTAACATCGTATCTTCATGCCTTCTTTCCAACCGGACAAAAGTTTATGGTCAAGCCTCAAGCAGTGTTACAGTACGAATTTGATGGGGGTTATTTGAGCGACATTGGTGTGAAGGGCTCTGATGATGAAGAAGATCCAGCCGAGCTTTCCAGTGCTGGATGTGCGGATGACTTGGAGGACGAGGAAGGGGTAGAGCTCAACGACCCACAGGAGCCTGAGGAAGACAACACTCATAACCCAGAGGACGATCCCGAAGATCCTTACGACGTTATCCCCAACAGCTCGTTCGATTCCTATGGCGGTCCTATAGACACTTCAGCATCTCCCAAGTTTCCTGACTTCATTGTTGTTAAGGCCACTGAGTCCTTAAATAACGACAAGGTGTTGCTGATTGTGGAAGTCAAGAAGACATTGATATCCCTCGGTAATTCCCGATCCCAAATGGACAGCTACCTTCGCATGACATCCACGAAACAAAGGGACCCTCACCTTCAGGGACTATTGATTTTAGGTGACGTGACTGAAATCTTCCGCCTGGAATCCGCAGCATTTGATGCTGAAAGCAGGGGGCTATTAGCCGAGCAGTCCTTGAAATCAACCCTACCGGGGGTCCCCGTGGGAAGTAGCTACATGCCGATGTGCCAGGAGGTGACGGAAGTCACAATCAAATCTTAGATTATCGCGGTGTGCGGCACAACATCGCGCTTGTATCTACGCGCTGTATGAGTATCTACTGTACCCAACAGGAATGAGAGGCGCTGGTCATTATTGCTTCTTCTTCTTCTTTTTGCTAGCAAGCCACGTTGATGCAGTACTAACATCTGTCCCAGATCGGCCCCTTTTCTGGCTCTCTTCGATGGCTTGTAAGCCGTCACTGTCCGGGATGAGATATTCAGAACGCAAACTTTGGGTCGCAATCACCGTGATACCCATTAGTCGCTCTTCTTGTTTTGTGATGAACATGTCGATAAGAAGCTGGGCTGGGATTTTTGGTGAGAGATACTTCCGAGGTTGCATAGGATCTTCTTCTGAATGATATGTTAAAAGATGGTTGATAGTGTTGTACTTCCAGATAGGATTCCCAAATAGAGCCGGGTGTCCAATCAACAGGCATTCCTGGACAAGGATTCATGTTTAGCACACCCTCAGGCGCGGTTGTAATGATGATCTCGGGAACAGAAACACTGCTGGATGGAGGATATGGATCACTAGCACTGAGATTCTGCGTAGTAGATGATTCAGATGTGGGTAGATTAACCAGTGATCGAGTATTATCTCGAGGGGAATAATACCATGGCAGTCCATTTCGCTCCGCCGCTTTGCGACAAGGTTTTCCTTCTTGATGTCGGATCAGATTAGAGATATTGGCCCTCTTCATAAGAATTATTTCTTCATTACAGCGGTTGCATATGACATGATGCATTCCGGACTCATGTATAGTAGTCGTTACAGAGGTGTTGTCGACGCGAAAGGTAACAGGGCTGGTCAATGCACGTATTTTTTGCGTCATTTCGAAGGGATTATTTGAAAGACGGCTACAAGAAAAACAGAACTATATACTTTTGGCCTTCATCGATAACACCTGGGGCTCAATTCCAGCCCCTCAAGGACAATACGCAGGTCATCGACGCATATCGCTCGCGTAGATCAAGCCATTGTCCGGATATAGTAAGGACCTGATGTTGATGTGACCACGGCAGCCCGCCGGCAATGCTTATATAGCTACTTCCCACGGGGACCCCCGGTAGGGTTGATTTCAAGGACTGCTCGGCTAATAGCCCCCTGGCTGAAAGGCTTGGGCATCGCGGGCGCCGCTTTAATACAACAGGTCCAGGTCTTAGACAGCGTATTCATGATGTAGCAGTGCGATATTGGCAGTAGTCGTAGATAGGTCATATACATACCACATATTCTAGCTAGTCGGTTATCTTTTTCTTTCCACTTCTGTACTATTCAAATGCTATCATAGAGATTACCGATAGACTCGTCCGAGCGAAAAAAAAAATTTACTGGGTCGCAATGATATCAACTGGGTGCAGCATGGGTGCCACTTCTCTGCCAAAAGAATGCATGTGTTAATGCGCCCAAATAAGGAGTATCCCTCGCAATAGGTAGGGGAAGTGCAAATTGGATACAGGATCGCCAGCCTCTGTTACGCGGACAGACTCACTATGCAATCTGAGTTTATAGTACAGGAAAACGATCACAATGTTTGAGTTTTAATGAACAAGTTGAAAGATTTTTGCAAAGCCACCTGGTGAACTTGTTCAACGTTGAAACGTTGAATTGCGACGGAGAATTCCGATGGCAATCACTGACCGTGAGTAAGTATTTCTTGCAATCTTGTCTTACGCACTAACTCTACCTTTTTTCGATGACAGAATGTAACAAGGATACAGCAAATAACACTGTACCTGCTTTCTAATTTTCTCCGTTATCTTTCCGGCATTCTTACCTAGAAATATGGACTCGGAACCTAGCGGAAACCAATCAGAAATCAACCAGAAATGCTCATCACCAGCTATGAATCTATGATGCCTACCCTGCGGCACCGAGTGAGTTCCATATTCAATAATATTAATCCTTATCTCCATGGAAAGGGTGATTTTCAATGAATTTCTTGCTTGGAAGCGTCAGGTACTGAGAATTACTTAGGATGCGTTAGTCGCCTTCCTCCCGCGTGGCCAGGATTCAGAAGCTTCTATGATCTATCATGGATTGAAATCATTGAATCTGTTATCTAAGTATGATTCCCTATGTGGAAACCCCCCTTTTCAGTAGGTTCCGCTGGCTACTGCTTGTACTTGACGGAAGCGGGGCGACATGAGTTGAAAGAAGAAACCTTTTCTCGGCGTCGCTGGAGTTTGGCCCACCAGCGGTGGCACATGACAGCGCGCAAGTTCGTTGCTGCGTCTCGCAGCCGCCACCGCCGTCTCGCAAGAAAAGCCATTTGCGACCAAAGGAATTCATGATACATTTTTCGCCCATTGCTGGGTTCTTATCGCAAATGTGGGGTTTATCCAAAACGGGTCTGTCTGGCACGAATTCCGCTCGGACCTAATTGGCAAGTTGAAGCAAAGTTTAAGGTGAGGTTATGACTCTCACTTACTAGGTGTGTACTCAAACGATGTTTTATACTCACTTTTCTCTCAGTATAAGCTTATTCTTATTCTACACAGAGGCTATTTTTCAGTGCATCTAATAATAGTGGCTTGTCAAAAGCACATGTCCCACACTACCGCTTTAACGTGCCCTTATCAAATATCAATACTTTAAAGTCCGAATCGTTATCCCACCATTTACGGGTTATGGGAAACCAAAGGTTATCTCTCGTATAAATGGCTCGATATGCCCGTTGTAACCGCTTCACTCCACCTTCCCGGGTACTTTGAACGTCTCGCTCACTGGACGGAGCGTGGTGAAGATGTCTACTCCATCCCAAGCCAACTCATCCGCTACGCATAGCTCCCCAGATTTGGCGTATGGAAGCATCGACAAAGCAGCAGCACAGGATTTGAAGAAGCTGGGCTACCAGCAAGAGTTGACAAGAGTACGCGCACAAATCCATTTTGATTTTCGTGTCTGCTGCTGAACGAGCAACCCTAGTCTCGTGGGCTGCTGCATATCTTGTTCAGTACGTTGCTCAAGGGCAAAGACGCCATTTTTCGCGCTGACATTTCTTGTGTGTGGCGCATCAACAGTGACACTTGGTGAGTTCATTTGGCCATGTTGAACTACTTTTTCTCTTCATTCTGATGATTCTTCTACTCTACTCGGTCGGGGTGGTCAGCTATCATCGCCGTTCGTAAGTCGCCGCGTCCTAGCATGGATGCTTGAAATAATCGACTGAATAACGTCTACAGCATTCGGACTTGGTGCCCCTATTGCCACCTCTCTCGTTGCTGGCGGTCCAGCAGTTATGCTTTGGGGGTGTGTACCCCTCCTTAAAATCACGAAAGTCATGCCCCGAACGTAATAAATTTAACAGCTGGGTCCTAGTTTGCTTCACCAGCCAACCGATGGCGCTATCCCTGGCCGAAATCTGCTCCAAATATCCCACATCAGCCGGCGCTTATTACTGGTGCTTCCGGCTGACTTCGCCCAAGCGGAGACTGCTTTCATCGTGGATTAATGGTTGGCTTACGATGGTTGGAGTATGGACGATTAGCCTTTCCGTCAATTTTGTGCGTCCTTTTCCTGGTTTTGATTTTGAATCTGTTTTATCTGAATAATTTCCCACCTACGTAGGGAACGGCACAGATTTTGGTAGCAGGTATTGGGATATTCCAGCCCGACTGGATCCCGACCGCCTGGCAGACATGTTAAGACTTTGAAAATTCTAAGCGCGCCTTTGCTCTTGTCTTATATTCTGTTCTCCGTCCAGATCTTGTCTTCTTGGGAATCTCTATTTTTGCAACTCTGATGGGAGTTTTCATGAACGCGTTTTTGCCCCTGATCGATGTATGCTCTTCAATATCGTTTGATTATTTTTGCGTTGACCCCCCAGCATAGATCGTGTGCGCATGCTGGACCGCCCTCGGCGTCGTTGGTATTTATTAACCTCCAACTGAAGCCCTTTCGTTATTCATTCAATCGCGTTGCCAGTAATGATGGTCTGCCTCTCAGCAAAAGCGGCTGTAGGCAGGCATTCGGCGTCATATGCATTGGGTCACTTTGATCCTTCCTCCTCTGGATGGACTCCCGGCTGGTCTTTCTTCGTTGGTTTGCTCCCAGTGAGTTCGCCATCTCAATTCACTTCTTTATATAAAATTAATGAGGTCGCCCCTGTAGCCCGGTAGGACTTTGGTTTAAATTTAGCGTCCATAGCTGACGTTGCGTGAACAGCATACACATTTTCTGCAATCGGAATGGGTACGTCTCCGTTCTCTTCAGTTATATTCTTCATGCTTATACGGCAATAAAGTGGCCAGCATGGCCGAGGAAGTACACAACCCGGCCGTTCAGCTTCCCCAAGCGATAACGTGGTCCATACCCATCAGTTTCGTGGTGGGGCTGATCTTCCTCCTCCCCATCCTGTTTACCCTTCCGGATATTCCGACCCTTCTCGCTGGTAAAATCTCAAAATTTCTTCGGTTCTTCTTTCAGCGTTGCTCATCATAATATAGTTACCGGTGGCCAACCTCTCGGAGTTCTCTTCGAGCTCATTATGGGCTCGAAAGGCGGAGGTTTTGGCATGGTAAGCAGCCTTCCTCCTCCGTATACATACCCATCTCGCCACTGACATGCATTTCTCCCAGTGGCTTATCATCTTCGGCATCGGCATCTTCTGCGCCATCTCCATCTGCTGCGCCGCCTCACGCGCAACATGGTCCTTCGCGCGAGACAAAGCGATCCCCTTCCACGCCGTCTGGTCCAAAGTGAACCGCTCGCTTGGGGACGTCCCCGTGAACGCCAACATCCTCTCGCTCACGATCCAGCTCCTGCTCGGGCTTATCTTCCTCGGCTCGACGGCCGCGTTTAACGCGTTCGTTGGCGTCGCAGTCATTTGTCTCGGCGCGAGCTATGCGATGCCCGTTGCGGCGTCGCTGGCGAATGGCAGGCGAGATATGGAGGATGCGCCGTTTAGTTTGGGCAGATGGGGTTATGCGATTAATTTGTTTGCGGTGCTCTGGGTGGCGTTTTCGATCGTGCTGTTCTCGATGCCAGCGGTGATTCCGGTGACGCAGGTGACAATGAGTATGGGCAGTCCATTGTTGAGCATATATGGTATCTAACTCGACTTGGCAGATTATGCGTCTGTTGTATTCGTAGGATTTGCATTGATCAGTGCTGTGTGGTACCTTATCAGTGCGTCTGCTTTTATCTCCCCGATAGGATACTTTTGCTGATTTGTTCTTCTGCGTAGATGGTCAAAAGAACTATCATGGCCCTCCTCTTCCAGGTGATGGAGATAACGCTTCTGTTGAACAAGAGATAGTGTCCGAGAAGGCATAGAGAACAAGGGAACGCGAGAACAAGCCTTGGTATATCATTAAACAATTAGACAGCATGCCAATTATACACACACAACACAAAAAACAGCGGACAAGTATACATACAATTACACGGAGCCATTAGGCCTTAGGCATTAGCACGGAGCGCCTACGCAGCCAATTTGGTAGCGACGGCCATTAACTGATCGATGTTGATAAACTGCACCCAATTCTCGAGTTCTTGGGCAGTCTGGTGGAAGATAAACGTGGTCTCGGGGGTGCCCCGATAGTACGCGCATACACATTCGTACTCTTCCTGCTTGAGAACAGTGCCCCGCGCCACTCCGAGCTTTGCGGTGAAGATACGGAACTCCCATCCGATAAGCAGGTTCCCGTCGCCCGAAGCGCGGCGGTTTGGCATGTCGAACTCGAGACGTGAAAAATCGAATCCGATGGGTTGGCCAATGGCCTTGATATACGCCTCCTTCAACGCAAGGTTGATGCAGAGTCGCTTGAGGATGATTTCGTCCGGGTTACCTGTGATGTTGTTGATCTCGAGCTGCGTTAACTGGAATACGGTCAAAAGTAAAATCAGAAGACGATGAATGATCGACGGCGACAGACCTTGTGCGACAATGACTCGAAGAAGACGGGTACGGTTGTCCCTCTCGGCTCGACCTTCATCTGCTTGATCCCGAGCCCAATGTTGACGACTTGCGCGGGCGTTCCTTGCGTCACTGCCATCCCACACAAAGAGTTTTGGAACGTCAACTGATATCCAATACTTGGAGGCCTTACCCTCCCCGAGAAATCGGGTGCCTAGATAACTGTAAAAAAATATCAAAGATCGAACATTAAGCCATAACGTACATGTTCAATCCAATGTTTCCCGGTGGGTGTAACATGATCTTGCCACTTTGCACGAGGAACACGCCGATGGCGCATCATGAGTACCGGGAGAAGCTGGGTCATAAGTGTGCCTAGAAAAATGGTGAGATCGAGTTCCCCGAGCGCAGCGATGGTGACATACGAAATGAATCGGGGTTGTTAGGTTCGTACTTGTACTTGTCGTTCGGGAAGCACATCTTGCACAGCTGGTACGCTGTATCATATTCCTGAAGGATATATGAGCGGCGCCACAAGAAATCGTGAATCCACGCACCATCTTAGTGTATTCTCGATTCAGGGACAACATCCACACCAACACAGTATCATGGCTCATTCTGTCGAGTGGCGGCTGGGAAGTGGATGTCTACAAAGATGTGTGAGTTCTGGTTAAAAAGATCGAAATTTGTGATTTTCGTACAGTTTCCTTTGTAAAAGATCCGAATCCTGGCCACAAGAGCAAGGTGTAATGTTAAAAGAGGGTAGAGCCATCATTTGCCTCGAGGGCGTTTATGCCAGAAACGAATTTCTGAACTCTGATCACGATCATTGTGACTCTTCAGTCACGTGGTGTGATAGGTCCCGGCTCGCTGACTTCTGTGCTTCATTTTAAAAAAAAGATTACCTACTAGTAGAAAAAAAGAAAAGAACAAGAAAAGGACGAGGTTATTAGTTCTTCCAATTTATATTACTCTGTAACAAAGTAAAACTCGGAAAAATTGCGTCAAATCTCTTGTTTTCCTATCTGAAATGATTGTCACATCCCATTGTGACAACATATGCTCCTTTGCATTTGACTTCGACATTCCCCGCCGGTTTCCAACTTCAACGACCCACCCTTAGAAACTCTTGGAACTCCCTTTAGGACTGTGTTCTAACCGATCTCTGTCGTCCAGAGTTGTATCCAAGCTCCTGATAGACTCTCCTCGAGGCTCGACCCGGAAGTGCCAGCGCACCCAAATCAGCTTGACGAATACCCTGTCACTCCTCCGACCCACATTTCTCCAATGTTAAGCCTTTCAAGCCCAGAACGGTTCTTCGTTTGCGATTATTAGGTGGCTTTATCGTCCAGTACAACTCGAAGTTCAGTACGGCGGCAAAACGTCGGCGCGTCGCACCCGCTTTCCTTCTCTTCCTCTGCGCGTGATTCCTCGTAACATTGCTTCTTCTCGAATGGCATACGGAGATTTTCGTAACTCGCAGGAGCTTAAATACGTCGACAAAAAGATGCCAATTCTTCTTATCCCACCTTGACACCATCATCATCATAGGCAGATAGGCAATGTTGCTTGCTTCGGGTTTACTTCTCGGGGCATTCCTGGTTCAAGCTATGGCCACTAGTATTACCGCTGCCAGCCCTTCGCATCAGGTCGTTATTAAAAACGATCATCCTCTCATTTATTATCATGGTCGGTGGGATGCCTCTCCGGGCACATGGTGGTGAGTCAGGAAATTAGTGGTGACTGGACTCTGCATTTTTTAACACGCTCAAAGGACTGGATCTGGTTTCAAACTAAATGTGAAGAATCTCCGCTCGCTAACTCTCAACCTCGGAGAACACACCACGTCGCCCTTTGCATCTATCGGAGTGTCTGTGGACGGCTCTGACTTTGCTACTTTCAATGCATCTGCAGGCGCCAATAAAATTCCTCTTCCAGCCAAATTGTCGTCTCGCATAAAACCGTCGGCTTCTATCGTCAGGATTAATGTCGAAGGTTGGCAAAATAATCGTATCAACCTCGAGAGTTTATCCTTAAACTCGGTAATGTGCTTGGAATACGACATTGGAGAGTCGCGTGCTCAAGTTAAATTGGTCTCTTTAGGACGCCACTTTGTTACCATATACGCCTTCCAAGCCGTCTTTCCAATTTATTGGGGACTCTTTGTCTGCGGTAGTCTCATCTCTCTCTCTCGCTGTAAGTTATCTGACTTGTAAGTCAGGGCCAATATCTCCCTCAAGGCGTTGATCAAGCGTGGCCATTCCTCGTCGGAGAAGCTTTCAAAGCGGAGCATCGTATAAACGCACAGCCAGGAGCTGCCTTGGCAGTAAGTATTTTCTCAACTTGCAGAGCAACGATCTAAACGTGATCCATCAGGATATCCTCTCTTACGGGAATGTGCACGGTGTCTCTTATCAGTACTTCAAAGTGCGTTGTCTATATCAGCGTTTTTTTTATCTCGGAGGGTCTGATCGTGGTATATCGTAAAGATTGAGGATACCGGTTTCTACTATACCACGGACCACAATTTCACCACGCCCTGGAACTTTTTCCGTGATCGTCCCCCTGCGACACACATCGTCATCCATATCGGCGCTAACGATGCATCGCAGGGAATATCAAATGAACAATTTGTTCAGGTGCGAAGTTGCCCTTATCGTTATTCATATCTGTCGATGGCTAAATCGTGCATTAAAATTTACTCAGGTTTACTCCGACTTCATTGCACGTCTTCGCGTCCTGAATCCCAAAGCGCCTATTTTCGTATTTACGCCCGTCAGTCTGCTTTTGACTCTTCCGGTGTATAGCTTCATCTGACATTGATCTGACAATATTCCAGTGGGGATGGCCAAATGCCGATGGAAGTATTGCGTATTACTACCAGGGCCAATACGAGACGATCGTCAACGATAGGTAATGTCGTTCATTTGCCTCAATTTATTTTCCACATATATTAGCCCTTCCGCTCATGCGACTTATAGGAAAGCGAAAGGAGACAAAAACATTTTCCTCGTAGATACGACAGGATGGGTCAGCTGGGCGGACATCTTCCCGGACAACCAACATCCTAATGTCTCGGGACATGTCAAAATCGCGAACGAGTTCCTCGCCTGGCTCGCCAAGTGGGGTCTCTCGCCGTGATTCTGTTTCGCTGGGTAACCAATTATTCAATTGTTATAATCGCATTATATCTACAAAATACAATACAGTCCAGGCTTGGTGATGAGAAGCGCAAGGCAGGATATGGATTGTGGGTATTGGGGGGTCATGAGTCGTAAATCATTTAAAATGTCGTATCGAGAGTTCGAATGTGCACGAAGGAGTCTGCCGTTCCTTCAGGTTTAAGTCGTGAACCGGAAAAGGAGACTTCGATTTCCCTTTTCCTCGCGTAGTTCTTCCTCGCGCGTCAATTCAACTTCTGTCATCTGCGCGACCTTCGCAGCTTTGCGCGCGTTCCTGATCCGGTACACCGTCTTTTGTGTGAGCCACAGTGCGAATGCAACTCCAGCGAAGCCGATGTTAATCAAGTTTCCGCGTTTGAAATCTGAAAATGCTGTGTTAATCTTCACGTCACTTTTGAGGTACAGAGATATAAAACTTACCAGGCGCATCATCAGCGCGGTATATCTGAGAGCCCCAGACGCCATATATATTAGCTATTCAACGTGAGATATGATAAATGAATTCTCACAAAGGAAACAAAATATCACTCACAGGCACCAATAATCATTCCAGATGCAACCGTTCGCTTGCCGACGCTCCTGCGAAAGCAAAAAAAGAAATTAGTGACAGTGAACGGGATATATGAAAGTTGAGCACACACCCTGTATTCTCTGAGAGCCACGCAATATTCAAAGGATGTGTCGACGGCCACGATGCAACCATCACTGCAGCGGTGTACTTCAGGCCCCTACCCGCCGAACTAGGTAAACTGCGCAGGAAGATCCAGCCTAGCAGTTGCCAGCCAGCTATGTAAGAGGGCACATCAGTCGTGATCAACGCTGAATATGGTATGGGGCAGCGTGTTCAACATACCTCCAAACGCGCCATGATAGCCTCGCTCACGAACTTTATCAGAGTGGTGTACCATCGCAATCATCGTGATACCCTGCAGGATATACGGAGGCGCGGTGAGCGCATTGGCGACAGAGACGCTGAAGTTGAATGATTTGATGACGGTGGGCAGGTCTACGCCGTAGCCCGTTTGAATAAGAATCCAGAAGTGGGAGAAGTAATGAAGGAGAGACATACATGTGTGCATAGGGGTGTTGGGAGTCTGACCGATGCTCGTGATGATAAGGTGTCCCCAAACGCCGAAATCAGTCAGTGTATCTTTGATATCAGACCATTGGACTGTTTTTCTGTTGCGTCGAGCACTGATAAGCACAAAATATACAACACAAATTAGAAGAACGCCACTCACTCGTATGATCGTTTCGATGCATCATCGTGGATCACCCTCGTCGCCGCAATCTGTGCTTGTCGATGGCTGAGCCACGGTGTCCGCCCCGTCACCGCGTCCTTGACTGCCATGTGACCAATGCTACGGGGAAGGTAGAACCTACATTACCATCAGATTAGGCTTTACAATGCAAGGAAAGTTAGCAGGGAGGACGCACCATGTTCCGATTGCCACAATGACTGTGATGACACCATCGACAAGGAAGAGCCATTTCCACCCTTCTAAGCCTGCGATCCCGCGCAGTTTGAGGAGCCCGCTCGCCATCAGACCGCTGACGGCGCTGGCGACGTGTTGGACTCCCCAGAACCATGCTAAACGGGTCGCTAGTTCAGTGCTCTTGTAGAAGGCGCCTAGATAGACTAGTGTTGTAGGGATGACGCCTAAAAATCGAAAGCATGATCAGACGACTGAGTTTCAGAGCTATCGCCAGAATCTAACCTCCTTCAGTGATGGCGATGACTGATAGTAGGAATTAGTATGATTTGCGGTAATATAATAGAGGAAGAAGCTCACAGCATCGTACTGTTAGATATCCCGTCTTATCGCGGATCAGAACATGAGCTAATGTGACCAAACCCCACGAAAACATAAGAATAGGGATCCCTAAGTTGCTTCAATATTACAGCCCTGCTCATGACGACACATCCGCACAGCTTACATCGTGCTGGCCCTACGATCTTCGCAAAAATGGCGCCAGATAAACACGCCATGGCGAATAAAGTCGAATACATCGCCGTCGCAGTGTTAACGACATTGATGTCGAAGCCCAGATCGAATGGAAGGTTATCCGAGATAGCGTTCGAGTTGTTGGTCCGATCCATGTTCAGAACGAACGTCGTAATCAACACGCAGGGCATGAGGTGCCTGTCGAGGATTCTCAGAACCGCGCTCTCCTCATCTTGGGTGTATTGCAAGTCGTCGACAAGGAAGGCATTTTTGGAGAGTGCAAAGTCAGAGGAGCTTTGTGAAGAGTTCTGCAGCAAATATGTTTCCTCATCCGAGTCGGCTGGGGACAGAGCAGGACTGAAAGGGCGCTTTTCAGGGCTCGTTGAGCGCATGGAGGGGAGAGATGGGAAACAGGAACGCCAGATGGTCCCAGGCAAGATGAGCAGAGTGGCATAGAGATTGCGCCATTGACGTTCCCCTTTGGCATTCGAATGACCTATGTAATTCCGCCATAGATAGGTGTATTATGCCATGATAAGTATGCTGATCTGAACGCGTGTGCTGGTGCGATTTAGGCTGCATCACTGATATTGATGATGAGGGTAAGAGCTCAAGTTAATAAAAGGAGTCCATTTCAGGTCTCCTCCGGAGTCTACCATCGACGATGTCACATGATTCGATAATTGAAGACGCTGGGGAGCGTCACAGTTCATCGATGCAACAGTGTTCGAAGAAATCTTCTTAAGACATCATCTGTGAGTCTAATGCTTAAAGCACATTGAGATTCAATGACTGTGAAAAAATGTACATAGAGTACTGACAGCATCAGAAGGTTGGCGGCAGGTCCTGTAGTTTCTAAATTCGCATTTTCTGCATGGCTCCTATTCATGACAGAAGAACCGATTGAACATAATTTACTTATAGGTGCATATAGAAGTTGAGACCTGATGCGCTGAGAGAGGGAGAAGTGAAAGTTTGAGAGAGAGCAAATGGCGGGCTCGGGAAATTCCGAGTATTTGAACATCCTACGACGAAGGAAAACGCAACATCAACGATTGGCGCAAGGTTAGCAGTGAATGCTACATAATTATGATACTAATTATGACTACCGACGACCATGCTCAAGAGAAGTCGAATTAGGTCAGTTGCCTCAGACTATTGGGATAATTGGTAACTACGATAGGTCTCCGGGACCAAGATGTAATGTTAAAGGGAGAACTTAACGCTGAGTACATAAAATCCTGACTACAAACCAGATCACATATCTCGTAAATCTATTCCCTCTACGAAGCTCCACCTATAGCATGGATCACTCGAGTAATGTTCGCGCGAGATATGAAAATACTCATCCACCTTCGCCACAACCCTGAATTCGTTCAATGGCTTCTTTGCCAGCTTCGGGAAAAGAGTCTCCCGCACATACTCACTACAGCCCTCCTGAAGTTCCCTCAACGAAGCATAATCGGGAGAGTCATAATTGTAGGTGATCACCACCTTGAGTTGAACCTCGGTGCTTTCGAGTGACCCCGGCCAGGATCTAGCCAGGAAGTCGTCGATCGGGGATAAGTCGTGATCGTCAAAGACCATTTCGAGGTCCAACAGATAACGGTTCGTCGAAAAAATGGCCAGTTTTATCTCCAGATGGCGCATAGGAGGAAGGGATGGTAGGAAAGGGGTGATGATATTGCGCACATTTTCTTCATAATCCGGAGCGAGAGGGCGTAGAGCGCCATATAACGTCAAGGATAGGGTGTCTAGATTTTCAAAGCAGGTAAATGAAAGAGGTTTCGGTAGTTTCCTCGGCTCTGCCAAGAAAAGGGTGTTCAGTTGGTGTTGCAAGAAGATTGAAAGATAATATATTTACTGAGAAATGCCAACGAAAAATATTTTACGCTTTTCGCGTGCCGCATGAGGACATCCGTCATTTCATATTCCTCCTCGTTGCAGATACAACATTCCAGGCTCTCCAGTCGTGGAAAAATTGTCAGGGGCGAAGACACTGTACTGTAGGCGGCTGTACCCATGTATTCGAGCAGAGGGGTCGAATGGTCAGTGACAAACTTGGCCATGTGTTGCAGCTGCCAGACGCTCATAATTCCTTCGTGTCGAGCGGTCAAAGGGGCCTCGGCGAAGTTGACCTCTGTCAAATGAAGCTCCCGAATGGGGCACGCCCGGATAAGATCTCGCGGAATATTTTTTAACGCATAGAATTCCAGATGCGCTAGACACGGGTTCTCCAATATTGCGCGGAAAGCAGATTGAACGCCGGTGCTCATGTCTACCCAATCGAAGGCGCGGCCCTTGCGCAACAATCCGTCCCAGATCATGACATCCCAGCAGAAGTAGAGAGACGCATTGCGTGTCCGGCCTCGAGGGTGCTTTCGAAATACGTTCTGAAGAATGAACTCTAGGTTAGCCCAGTTGGCGGCCACGAGAGTTTTCGCGCTGATCATAATCTGGACGTCGAAGTCTTTGACGTGCGCGTTAAGCCGTTCGTCCTCGTTCTTCCACATACAATCATTTTCTAGGAGATCATAAGTTCGCTGGATGTCGGAGGTATAGCGTAGAGAAATCATCTCAAAGCGATGGCGGTTCACGCGACGACGGAATGGGCGCGATGTGAGGGAGAGTGACTTTCGGGTTGTGGAGGGCGAGTACAAATCTATGGCGTTTACCCAGTCAATGATTAAATCTGTTAGTTCTATAGGGAGGAGTGGGAACAACATATGCATCATAGCAAGAGGTGATGGAGATGAGGACGTTGAAGCGATAGAGAGTGTACTTACCCGCTTATATATTGCAAGAGTCAGGCCACCACGAGTGAAAGGTCTGGCGGTATCAGGCCTTGAGGCCGTACCTATCCTCTTCGGAGTCTTTGTTCCAACACGTTTCTTTCACCCTAGCATCCATCCCTTTGACAGAAAAGCATGTTCCTGCAAAATACCTGACATGCTCACTCCTCTTTTCCCAATGACAGGACCCTTGTTTTTCAATTATCCACCCATTAAGTATTGCGTTGAGTACAACGTATCGACCGGATAGGATAGTCCACCTCCGGATAATCATCCCTCGAGAGTCGACACGCGCCCGAGTCTTTGAAAGAACCTGTCCAGATGACAGGCGAGGTAGGACAGATCGCTTATTATCGATTGTGGTAGAATATGACAAGATAGCGAGACGTATTCTGTATCGCAGCTTCGCTACAGAGTGCAACGAAGAGGAAGGTGAATGAAGAATTGGGTGACGGGGGACAAGATGGGGACGACTAGTGTTGCTAAGAGCTGAGCTGAGCTGCGCTCAAGCGTTCGGGGGTTTTAGTTCAAGCGGGTTCAAGTTGAACTTGAGTGAGCTTGAACCGAATTGCCCGATTAGGACAACGCATCAGAGAATGCTTTCCTCGTCGACAATAGTACTTTCTATGCTCGAGTAGCTATTAACTGTAGTATTTACTGTATGAGTATGTGTAGGTATTAATAAGACGAATCCATCAGAGCCTCTAAGCCCTCTATGTTACCAGATTTAAGCATATCTGTGAGAGTGGAAGGTGAAATACTTAAAACTGAACACTCTTCCTCAGTTGCAATTAATCCTTCGGTGAAATCCAACCGTGCCCCTCGAATAATGTATTTATACATCTGCAAAACCTTTATAAACTCGACACCTAGTCCTGACCTGCGGTTCGTGTTCGTTTCTTTGCTCGATGAGAAAGCGCGCTCGCACGGCGCGGCTGATGCTTGGACAGGAATGACGTCGCGAGCGATGCGATAAAGGATCGGAAGCTCAAGTCTATTTTTCTTAAGAGAATTATAAAATGTTAGCACAGAGCAACGAACAAGATAAAGCATTACATTACCCGCCAAAATTGAACAAGATCAAACTCGTCGAGTTCTTTTGGATCAGTAATGATTAATGATCCCCGACGAAGTCCACTTCTGTAACTCGTCCTGCACAATGGCCATGTCTTGCGCGAGGACATCCTGATCTGAGAGAACACTGCTCGCAGATGTCTGTGACGGTCCACTCGTTTCTGATTCAGAGTCCGGGCCGTTGTTGGAAAGCGATTCCGATGATAAATGGGCGACCAGGACATTAAGTTTGGACATGCCGGCTCTTTGAGACAAGGCTGCACAAGAGGGTATACCGACTTTGCGAAGTGGAGCAGCAGTAGGGATAGCAGGGTTACTCGCTCTTGAAATGCGAATACTCTGCGTTGTAGGTAGCGAAAAATTGCACAGAATATCACCAAGTTTCATATTTTGTATCTCGGAGTAAGAGCACATGTATCGTCTTTAGATTAGTGATTGTGCTTGACAACGAACTTATATCTTACAGCCCAAGGTCCTACGATTCTAACAAGCCCAAAAATGTTGAATTTGGATTAGAACTGACGACGTTATGCACTCTTCAAAACTATCTAATCACTGTAGAATGCGGCCACAGCGCTGACCGACGTCATATTGATCAAAGGAACACGCCAAATATAGAGCACGACCGTTCGCCAAGCTCAGGTACTGGCTTGAGCTGGCACTTGAGCTGATGGCGCTCAAGTCCGCTCAAGCGGCTTAATTTGGCCAGACGAGCACTCAAGCGGGCTCAAGTTTGAACCGCGCTCAGCTCTTAGCAACACTAGGGACGACTGGCACCAGGGGGATAATTCTATTGGGAAACCCCCTTTCCCGGTAAGCCTGGGGTTTCCCAGCTTGGTTATTGGGAAGCCCGGTCCCACTCATCAAATGTGCCGCGGTGCCGCGTGATATTCCACGGCAGGTGTCCGGCAGACGCCATCATGCGCCTCTCATGCGCCTCAATCTCATCGTAGCACCTCCTACACGAACCAGATCTCTATGAATAAGAATTACTCATATTTATCAACATGATTACATGCCTTATGCCAAAAGACAATGGAATGACCATGACATTTTGGGTTGACATACGCTGAAGGCCGCGCTAAACAGGGCTATGCAGAAATTCATGCACATATTAGACAGTGAATGTCCTACGGACACGAAAACAATTTTCCTGCATAGATATACATATACATAATATATTACATCCGCTTTCATGGCTCAGAGATTACTTGTGCACGTTTCGGGCACTCATTGTAGAGGTCTACTCGGCCACCGTGTGAAATGTATAGCCACTCAATGCCAACCGTCTCCGCCTACTCTCTGCTTTATTACTGCTCGAAAACGCCTCAGAGATTTTAGAAAATGTAGGTTTACATTGATATTACACCCACATATACCTCCATATATATTTCAGCTCTAACACTTACATCCCTCGTCCTACAGACGTCAATTACCATGCAGGAATGGTCAGCAGGACCCCAAGCCCTGCCGAAGTTCCGACTCTACGGCATGTTCGGCGTAATTAATAGAATCGAGACCCCGTCAAATTGCTAGGATTGGGAAACCCCAAGCTTATCGGGAAAGGGGGTTTCCCAATAGAATTATCCGCACCAGGGGGCTATTAGCCGAGCAGTCCTTGAAATCAACCCTACCGGGGGTCCCCGTGGGAAGTAGCTACATGCCGATGTGCCAGGAGGTGACGGAAGTCACAATCAAATCTTAGATTATCGCGGTGTGCGGCACAACATCGCGCTTGTATCTACGCGCTGTATGAGTATCTACTGTACCCAACAGGAATGAGAGGCGCTGGTCATTATTGCTTCTTCTTCTTCTTTTTGCTAGCAAGCCACGTTGATGCAGTACTAACATCTGTCCCAGATCGGCCCCTTTTCTGGCTCTCTTCGATGGCTTGTAAGCCGTCACTGTCCGGGATGAGATATTCAGAACGCAAACTTTGGGTCGCAATCACCGTGATACCCATTAGTCGCTCTTCTTGTTTTGTGATGAACATGTCGATAAGAAGCTGGGCTGGGATTTTTGGTGAGAGATACTTCCGAGGTTGCATAGGATCTTCTTCTGAATGATATGTTAAAAGATGGTTGATAGTATTGTACTTCCAGATAGGTTTCCCAAATAGAGCCGGGTGTCCAATCAACAGGCATTCCTGGACAAGGATTCATGTTTAGCACACCCTCAGGCGCAGTTGTAATGATGATCTCGGGAACAGAAACACTGCTGGATGGAGGATATGGATCACTAGCACTGAGATTCTGCGTAGCAGATGATTCAGATGTGGGTAGATTAACCAGTGATCGAGTATTATCTCGAGGGGAATAATACCATGGCAGTCCATTTCACTCCGCCGCTTTGCGACAAGGTTTTCCTTCTTGATGTCGGATCAGATTAGAGATATTGGCCCTCTTCATAAGAATTATTTCTTCATTACAGCGGTTGCATATGACATGATGCATTCCGGACTCATGTATAGTAGTCGTTACAGAGGTGTTGTCGACGCGAAAGGTAACAGGGCTGGTCAATGCACGTATTTTTTGCGTCATTTCGAAGGGATTATTTGAAAGACGGCTACAAGAAAAACAGAACTATATACTTTTGGCCTTCATCGATAACACCTGGGGCTCAATTCCAGCCCCTCAAGGACAATACGCAGGTCATCGACGCATATCGCTCGCGTAGATCAAGCCATTGTCCGGATATAGTAAGGACCTGATGTTGATGTGACCACGGCAGCCCGCCGGCAATGCTTATATAGCTACTTCCCACGGGGACCCCCGGTAGGGTTGATTTCAAGGACTGCTCGGCTAATAGCCCCCTGACTGGCACAAAACGCCAAGATGATGATCGAAACTCCGCCGGACATACCCGATGCGATTCATATCGCCTCTTTCTCACCCATACTCTGCGATTTGACTTTCAGGGTGCAGATCGTCGTTAAGTATCCCTCTAGCCCGACACTGAAAATGACTTGTTCCCTGTGCTCGTAGTTAGTGGACCTAACCACAACTTACAAGTCGACGGCAAAGGTAGAGAAGATATAGCCCGCGCGTTAATAGGGATAGATCTCAAAGGCATTAAGCCTGTTTATATAGTAGTCTTTCCTTGATCCACGCGTAACCGTCTTTATTTGTTCTCACAAAATCAGAACTGGACGAATCTGAGTAATCCAAGTCACCTATAATAATCTTCATCTCTATTGTATAAGGATGGCCCAATGTCGGTGACTTATCAACTCACGTACACACTAAAGGAGGATAGAGGACATGAACAAAGATTTATTCAGCAGGTGCCGCAGAAGCCTCTGTAAGAAGCGCAAGCGCTTGTGGTGAGCGCACCCGAAGCCTCAAGCCGAATGGCTCTGGCATCCTGGTTAAATATCAAGTAGAAGTATTTAAATAAGTCAGAATAAAAGAAAGGAAGCAATTGACGTACGTGACGATACCACTTGTGTACGCATACTTCGGAGGCACCTTCTTTCCTTTGTCATCCAGGCCAGGGAGGATATCGCATGTCGCCAGCATTGTCGCCATGATAGCAAATATAGTCCCTTCCGTTAAGTGCATCCCAGGGCATATACGTCGCCCAAATCCGAATGCTAATTCTCTCGTGTTTTCCATTGCTGTATCGTCGCCCTTGAAGCGGTCGGGGTTGAATTCCATGGGGTTGGGATAAACCTCAGGATCATGAAGCATGTGCCTACGGGGTAATATTATTTGAACGGCTCGACTTGAAGGATATTTTATGTAAACGAAGTGCATACCAAATATTGGCGAGGACGACAGAACCTTGGGGAATGCTCCATCCTTCATAGACGTCATTTTCGGTGACGGAATGTGGAAGCCCTGAAATAATTGCGTGAAGAGTCAATAAATTTATTGAAGTAAATGAGAAGATCATACCAAGAGGCACCGACGGTGCCCACCTCAACGTTTCCGTTATAATACTTCGAATATATGGCAAGTTTGGTCTGTCACTTATCATGGGGAGGCGCTCGGTTCCTACAATAGAGTCGAGCTCGACTTGCGCTTTTTTCTGTATGTCCGGGTGCATGATCATGGCCATCATGCAGCTGAGGGCCGCCGACCTCGTCTAGTCATACACAGAGATCAGATCCTGTCTCGACGATTTAGGCATGAGGTAACCCACCGTGTCTAGGCCACCACCAAGAATAGAAGCTGCCGACCAAATAATATTTTGCTCAACGTCTTTCGAGAATCCGCCTACATCTTGGATTAGAGTCCCACACAAGTTGGGCATTAGCGTTTTGCCATTATCCTGTTAACAAATTTAAATGGTGACTTGATTTAGATGAAATTCTAATAAGACGAACAAGATTAGACTTGCACCAGAAGTATGGTATGTTCGCCAAATCGTGTAGCTGTGAGCGTAGTCTCTCGGCTTCCTTGAGAAATCCCGCTCCTGGAAGCCATGAGGGGAGATACTTGACTGTGAAGAATGTCAGTTTAATGAAGTCTTCAACCTATAATCGTTGAACGAAGCTACACACGAGGAGGAATTAAATCCACAAGATATTTTCCGGGCTTCGTTAGCTCGCCAAAGTCCGAGATCGCCTTTAATCCCAGCCTCAGAATGTTGTCGTCCGGAGCCTTGACAGAATATCCGTAGGTAACTCGAAGGATAATGGTTCCTATTCGGCTGTAAAATTATGTATGAACATTGCAGATAACATGAAAGTAACACCCAGAACGTACAATTGAAGTTCATCTTGCGCCTTGGCACCTTTCAATAGACTTTCTACCAGGGCGGCAGATTCCTTTTCTTGCACCGCATGGTATCTGGTTACCAGCTTAGGGCTGAAATCTTGGACAACCATCCTCCGTTGCTTTCGCCACTTCTCTCCATATGGAAGGAATCCTAACGACTGGCCAAATCCAACACTTCGTTCCGAAAGAGTGAGCATACGAATCGACTATTCAATGAACGTCACTAGCTCACAGTTCTCCTGACATAACCTCAAGGTCTTTAAGGATGGGAATCGCTCAATAGAGATACGAAGATACACACAGAGTGGGGGCGACCAGAATATATGCTCGATCGCTTCACGAGCAACTCCTTTGCGATCTTCGGCGAATTTATGACCACAACGGAGTGACCTAGGATATCGAGACAGAATATACCACCTCATTGGATGATTCAAGTCAAATCCCTGCCTCAACAGGGACAAAATTACACACCATAGGTTTTATTCCACTTTGAAAACTCCAACCAAGCGCTTTCCTTCGGTATGTAGTGCGCACTCCCAATGAGTGGAAGTCGTGGAGGGCCAGGAAGTCGTGTCGTTCTAGCTGGTCGTGTATAAACGAGCCACGATACCACAACGACCAAAAGTGCGCAAGCGGCGGAATAAGTGGGGCCCATGATGGCGTTGGTTTGTCGTAGTACTCGACTGACAGTCTTTTTAAAGAGATAAGCATGTAGAGTGTGGGATCGCTATGAGGCGACATATGGTATCAAAATAAAAAACGAACATTCGCAGTGCCAAACACGAGTGCCACAAAACCATTGGAAAGACAGCCAATCGGGTACACTTTATTTATGGATGCTCGGCATCAGTACGCGGTCAAATAATATTCTTCCATCATGGTTGGTCGCAAATAAATCTCACCCTTCTCTCCAAACCTTATTCAAATAACAGACCTTCGACTACAACAGGATGTTGTCTGTGGCTATACTTCTGGTAACGCAGATTCACTATTCTACTACTAATACTAGCAAGTCTCAAGACGATCGCCTGAGGACTCTGAGACTCCATTGACAGAAGAGCCGTCAACAGGTTACAGGACCTTGGACCTTGCCGACATGCTAACTTGTGGTGCCCAGGAGGTCGGAGATTGACACCGTCTCTGTCATCATCGTATTCATCCGGGCTACCTGAGATGATTTACGCCAACCAAACTGTATATCGCTCTCGAGGGAAACAATACCCAGTATTTGGTGTTTGATTCAGCAATGGAGCTTGGCGATGTCGACTGCGGTGAAGGTGAGTACCCCCGAAAGTGACGGAGTACGGGCGCTTATGTGACTGTTTACAAACATGGACTGCCCATAGCAAAGATGAGTCAGCATTTACAAGGTTTGATGATTGGCGGCGCCGCCACTTCTTCTCTAGCTCATCACAAACACTAAGGACGGTTGCTACACTCTATAGCCCACACATATCAAGGAAGGACTGCTAGATAAACACGTTTAATGCCCTTCGGATCTGTTTCTAACGCACGGGCTATATCTTCTCTCTCCATTGCCGTCGACTTGTAATCAGGCCCACTAACGATGAGCACAGGGATCACCTGGCCCTCAACAGCGGACTCGAGGTATAATTGTCGACGATTTGCACCCTGAAAGGCGAACCGCAGAGAGTGTAGGTGAGGCAGAAAGCAGTGAGCGACAGGTACGCATACTGACCACGTAAAGTTGGGCTGGGATTTTGGCGGTATCCCACGCCTATCCCACGCCAATTTCTCGATATGTTCTTCCCACTCTGGATGGTCTATTGAGGTCGGGAGTGGCACATTTACCTCCTCCCCGAGTGGGATAGCATAGTATTTGGTACCGAGTGGGCAATCCGACACGGCGCCTGTCTCACATCAAAGTTATTGTTTCGATGTTGTGCTGTAATAGAGACTCACGGTATACAGTATCCCAAAAATCTTTACGCACAAGCAACATAACGATAAAGTATAATTAACGAAGAAATTGTTTTACGGAATGCTTGATGGTGGCTATAGAAGAAGATATGTTTCTTGAATCGAATCTTGTGAATCTTGGAATATATACGCCTAGCGGAGTTTCAATAAGTAGCTGACAGTCTTGCAGGTTGTACAAACCCACTAAGTAGCCAAAGCTGTCGCAGTTATGCTTTTATCGATTGAGACTTAGCAGAGAGAATAATGTGATTTACTGACATTCAAATGTCAACCAGCGTTTTATGGTTACATCTAACGAGCAGGTCCGTAGCGGCAGGGAGCGCCGTGCCGAACTACTGTAATTCCGACTAGTTCAGTTCATTGACTGAAAATACATTGGAATAAAAAATTTACACAGGTGGTAGAAACAACAATGAATCCAGAAAAGATGTAACGGAAGTGGATCCTTGGTCTATATGCAAAGCGTAGCGCTCGGTCAAACGAAAAATACTGTATATGGAGTGATATATATCCAAGGAAGTGAATGATAGCAAATAGTCTATGTGTGTGATAGGAGTGAAGCATGAGGTGTGCAAGCGCAGAGCACAGAGCAAGTGGAGGGATCCGAGGAAGAGAGGGAAAACAATAAACAATTGAGAGCGTTGGCAAACACGAGAGGGCACCAATAGCGGAATGAGAAGGTGATACACATCATATCCAAGAGCCGAAAGGAAAAGATCGAATGCGCTGCGCGTCAATCATCGTCACCGACGGTCGTCCGAGATGATGCTCCCGATGCTGAGCGGGTTCTTCTTCTGCACCCCACCCCGTTCTCTGTCCCTGTCCCGATCCCGATCCCTCTCACCCTCCCTGTCTCGCCCATCCATCGACATCGCCATCCCAAGCCCCAAAGCTCCACGGTCTCGTTCGCCTCTCAGCGCACCCGCCGTCTCCCGATCCCTCTCCATAGCCCTGTCCCGATCCACCCTATCCCTATCCCCACCTCGCTCCCTCTCACGCTCGCGGTCCATTCCACGCTCTCCGCCCCTCTCGCGCTCGCGCTCCCTATCGCGTCCATCCCGACCACCAGACGTCAGCCGCGCGTCCTCCCTGTCACGCTCGCGCTCACGTTCCCGACTGCCCGTGTACCCAGCGCGACTGCTGCTGCGCAGCTGGATCACCGGGTAGCCGCCGCCTGCCATGCTAGCAGTGGCGCTGGCGTTGGTGGCAACGGTCCCAGGCGCACCAGGGCTTTTCGAGCGCAGAAGCGGCGCGAGCTGGATACGATCCGTCGGGCTTCCCACCGCGCCAACCAGCGTAGCCATCCCACTTGCCACACTCGCAGGCGCTGCCGCGGGCACGGCAGGCGATCCCTGAACAGGCTGGGGCTGAGGCGGCCCTTGCTGCTGCTGGTGATGGTGCGGCGGCGGCTGTTGATGTTGCTGCTGCTGCTGCTGTTGAGGAGGCTGAGGCTGAGGCGGCGGCGCATACGCATATCCCTGATGCATATACTCCCACGGCGCAACCCCAAAGGCGGGCGGCGTGCCCCACTCAGGCGGCGCCTGCTGCTGCTGCTGCTGCATCACCTGCACCTGCTGGCCAGGCGGCGGGGGCGGCGGGGCACCGTACGGACTCGTCGCGTACCCATAATGCTGATGCTGAGGAGGCGGCGGGTGCTGAGGATGCTGAGGATGCTGCATGTGTCCCGGATGCGCCATCGGCGGCGGCGGGTGTCCATACATCCCATGCCGTGGCATCAGTGGCGGCGGTGGCGGGTGCATCGCATACTGGGGCGGATACGGTGCAGGCGCATACGCGCTCCGAGGCGTCGGCGAGCCCGTGGGCACGGGCACAGGCGGTCTGTACACCCCATTATAATCATATACGGGAGGGGCGGGGCCCGGGGCTGCAAGCGGGGGCGCAGCAGTGCTCGGCGACGACGTCCCGGAGTGCGCGTGTCCAGGCGGTGGAGGCGGGGGCGCGCCCGGCTGAGGAGCGGCGTACTGCGGCTGCTGAGGTGGTGGTGGTAGTGCATGGCCCGGCGGCGGGGGGAGCGGTGCGCCAGGCTGAGGCTGAGGAGCATACTGCGGCTGCTGAGGCGGCGGCGGGGGCTGGTCATAGTACCCATACTGATGCATCACAGGCGGGGGAGGCGGGGGCTGCTGCGCGTACATCGCACCCACAGGCGCATAGTCGTACCGCCCAGGCGGAGGCGGCATATGCTGCTGTGGGTATGCCGCATAATGCGGGTGCATTTGCTGCTGGGGCTGTTGCGGAGGCTGCTGGGGCTGCTGTTGGGGCTGTTGTTGTTGCTGCTGAGGCTGTTGTGGCGGAGGAGGTGGCTGCTGTTGTGGCGGCGGAGGCTGTTGCTGCTGCTGAGGAGGCGGAGGTGCCTGCTGCTGGACTTGCTGCTGCTGTTGCTGGTGATGATGATGGTAGTACGGATCGTACTGCTGAGGCGGGGGTGGAGGCGGCGCGCCCCACTGCGGGTAGTGCATGTATCCATGCGGGGGCGGGCCCATGGGCTGCCCCATCGGTTGCGCCTGCTGAGGCGGCGGAGGCGGCGGCGCCGTAGCATAGTGCTGCTGCTGCTGGGGCTGCTGTTGTGGAGGCGGAACTTGCTGTTGTTGCTGCTGCACCGGAGGCGGCGGCTGGCTCGGGTCCCTATACGGCGGCGGCGGAGGCGGTGGGGGCAACTGCTGCTGCTGAACAGGTTGTTGCTGAACCTGCACCTGCTGAACCTGCTGCTGCTGCTGCTGCTGAGGCGCCTGCTGCTGAGGATGCGCCCCAGCGGGCTGCACCTCATACGGCACGAACCCTCCCCCACGCCCATCGAACACACTCGGACCAGGCAACGGCAGCGGTGCCCCATGTGGCGGGTGCATCTGCACGTCCTGGCTGCCCTTCGGCGGCAGCGGGATGCTCGGCGGGGGCGGGGGTGGGATGCTCGGGTTCGCACTCGCCACCGGGGGCCACGCCTGTCCCTGCCCATGCTGCGTCTGCTGCTGGACTTGCTGCGGAGCCGGCGCCTGCTGTTGCGGGACCGGCGCTAACCCAGGCGCAGGGCCCACGCCAGGGGTCGCGCCTCCCAGATCGACGCCGTCATCGAGCCGTGTGCGCTTCGAGTCGCGCCGGCGACCTGATGGACGTCGGGCAGCGGGGCCATCGTCATCGTCCTCATTGTCCGAGGCGCCGTCGACGGACATGGACATGGGGTGAGTGAGCGGGAGCATGGCCGGGCGTTTGCGCACGCGGATGTCTTTGCGGATGCGGATTTTAATGCCTTGGTCTGCGAGTGAGCAGGACAGGGGTGTGGATTCTATTCGTGCCCGACGAGGTCAACAAAAAATTTGACAGAAGTAGATGGGAGAAGAACGAACCTTCCATCCCCGGGAACTTTTTCGCTGTGTACACATAGAAAGGCGCAGAGTATATCGACTTGCAGTGGCGTACATTATTCCTATATTCCCCCCCCAAAAAAAAAACCTCAGTACACCACTCCTCACCCACCAAAATAAATCAAGAAAAGAGAAGGACAGAAAAAGTCGAATATATGCGCCCCCAAACGACGGGTACTAATCTCCATCTCCCACCAGATCACGCCACCGACAACCCGGGCCCAACTCAAACACCGTATCGCATCAATCCCAACCACCGCACCACCCAACACGGCGGCGGCGACGGCACCGGTGGCGGGAACAGCAAACCGGTGGTCCGCCCGAACCAGGACCACTAATGGGATAGCCACGAGGAGAGCAGATCCGCATCAGCCAGCGTCACCGGTCAGGGCATATCAAGGATCAAGGGACTGTTCATTTGCGCGTAATAGAGGCGGTAGGTTTGTGACGTCACCCGCGCCTGAGCCTGCCCACTCAAAGAGCCGGAAGCATAGGCGGGAGAAAGAGAACGGAGAAAAGAGAAGAAGTTGCAAAGACAAACGAAGAGAAGACGGAAATAAAGAGAAGCAAACAAGGAAAAGAACACTCACGCAACAACCTCGAACAAACTCAACTTCAACCGATAACTCCCCTCCGTGCGCACGCTCAAGTCCGGGAACACGAAGAAGCCCGCGTCTACAGCAAGATGAGCTCCATAGACGAGAAAAAATATAGTCAGGACGCACCTTCGTTATTACGCTGCGGGTCCTTGAGGTGGTATAAAGACGATACAACAGAGCCAGTCGTACATCTCGTTCGGCCATCCTACGAAAGAAAACGAGTGTTAGCAAGACAATCCCCCTTCCCCCATCCCCACCGACACAAAAAGAAAAGAAAAGACTCACCTTCAACCAATGCAATTCGTTATCATCATCCGGCCTCGCCAAACTCGCAAACATAAAATAATACGGATTCTGCAGAAAACTCTGCGCATAGCTCGCCTCAGGTGCATCGTCCACTCCATACCCTCCACCCCCTCCGCTCTGGTGGCCAGCGCCGGTGCTCGCACTCTGCTGCTGCCCCGAGCCGCCCGAGCCCGAGCCGCGCACGGAGGCAGTAGAGGGCGTCGGGGACCCAGGCGGGGTCGAGAGCGAGCTACGCCGGCGGCGGCCGGGCGTGTTGGAGGTCGCGGAGGCAGAGGTTGAGCCGGAGGAGGCGGCGTTGGAGGAGACGGCGGGGTCGATGACGCGTAGTTGGACGATGGGCGGTGGGTCGATGGGGCGGCGGTCGGCTGGTGTCGCAAAAGAGTTTCATGGTGATGTAGGAAGAGGCGGCGGTGAATGAGAGGTCGGGTTGTGGGAGAAAATTTAACACGGGGAGATGGGCAAACGAATAGTGAGCGCAGTCATTCCGGAGTTATCCACCAGAGTTGAGACAACGCCGAACCATCCAACGAATACCCGCGAAGCAAAGGAAAGAAATAAAAAACAAGATTCCGTTAGCACATATTAACACCTCCGCAGGTCAGCGAAAAAGTCACACACCTTTCCCACCAACACCGCACATACGAGCCTGCTTGGGCTCCTGGCGGACGATGAGCTCGTAGATCCTGCGACGGCCAGGATCGTAAGCATTGATCACAGCACAACCATGGAATTGGGCGATTGTCATTGCAGTAAGTGGTATCGATTCAACGCAAGACGACGATGGGAATAACGATGCGATGGGAAACGACGCAGTGGGCAGATGACAACCGGGTGATAATGCGCAGGCGACGACGCCAATGACAACGACAACGAAGGCGAAGCGCAGTCAATCCGGAGGGTGGGATGGGAGAGATAAGGGGGGAGACGGAGGTCAGCAAACGTGAGTAGAGAGAGAGGGTAGATATAAAAACGACGACGAGAAAAGGAGGGCAGTCGGGCGACCGGGACTGGAGACGGCACGCTGGATATCGCTCTCCCGCTCCCACACCAGATCAGAGCTCGATCAATCTCGTCCCCGTCGCTGGCGTCAACGTCAACGTCCCCGCTGCCGCCGCCTCCACCGCGCCCCCTGCCAGCACCACCCTTTAGTCACTCCATCCAGCGATCCACACACCAGCATCCGCAGCGCCCGTAGACACCAGCGACGCCCAGCGACGAGCCGCAGGCCCAGCCCCCAATCCCGCACACGGGGGACCCAGCCCCAAGGACTCGGAGCCCGAAAAATCAAAAAACCCAGCGTCTGCATAACCCAACACGAAAAGCAAAACTCAGGATACTCACAGCCGGTCCCTGTCGTACGCGTAGTGGCCCATTTCTGCGGGGTGGGGTGCGCTCCCAGATGGCTGGGGTATCTGACTGGCTATGTGTTGAGGAGGAAGAGGAAGAAGAGGGAGCTATGTATGATAGGCACGCCTGCCGTGTGATGTCAGGAAATACCGCGCTTACCTAATCCTCCTCCAAAGCCTATCGGGCCCCATTTCGGCGTCCCGCTCCCTCGGGGCGTCTTCCCAGCCCCAACGGCCAATCGCTGCCCTCCTCGTGGGCGTCCCCAGCCCCATTCTCACCTCAAAATCCCACACCCGCATCTCGGGTCGTCCTCGTGTTCCTCGTCGAGCCGCTGTCCTGGGTCCCTCCCTGATCACCTGCGCGAGTTCCCGCCGCAAATTGCCCGCTGGGGCCCAACCTGCCCGATCCAGCGTCGTGGGTCAGCTTGTTCTCGCTGGGCGCCCCAAATGGGCTTGGGAAGGCTAATTTTAAATTCTCTCTGCGGCGAGGTTGTCGCCAGTAGAGGAACTTTCAATGCAACCTTTCTGCCTCCGAGCCAACGTTTTTGGTTTGCACGGGCGGATATAAGGTTCTTGGAGGCTTAAGTTGTTATCGCACCGCGATCGCCCGCGAAGGTTGTTTGTCATGTAGCACAACGCGAAACACGGGTCTTGTGTGGTTCTGTCGCGAGACATGGGCCTTGTGCTGGTTCTGTCAGACTGTCATCTTTGCAATTTTTGCCCAAAATGGATATGAGCAAAAGTTAATCCACCAAACGCCGACCTTTCTGCATCGGTCGTGTGTGCCGTCGAAGATCGCGTGCGACTGCGGCGCTCCAGATATCTTGATACGCTTCCACCTCGCCTTCGAGGCGCCGGCACTTCAGTCCACGCGCACGGTGCACGTTTTTCTTGTCAATGGTAGTCTGAAATCCTTCTCGAGCTCCCAACTTTCCCCCTTGCATAACCTTATAAACCTCCAACATCTTTGCCATTCTCCCATTCAATAAACATAATCCCTCTCCCACCCCTCGGGTTTGGCAAGCCCCCCTCTGACACCGAGGGCGCTTACACATCGCACGCACGCACGCACGCGCCTAACTTAACGTACACCTCCCCCCTCTCATCCGCGAACTTTAATTGAATGCCCGGCAAAATCCAGAGGGCACCGCCTCTGACCGAGGTCCAAGTCCAGGAGTGTAAAACTCCTTTATTAATTCCCGTATTGAACACTATACTGAAATAGTGCGCCACACCGCCCTCCGTACCTGAGTAGAGTACATAGGGCAGTCTACAAGAGTCAACTAATCCGCCTCTCCTCATTATACATGTCAAGAGCACACCCAGAATTTGGAAACCGGAGTAAGCACCCCAACCTAAGGCGAATACTTAGCGCTTAGCGCCCATCGATCATCATTCCCCGAGCTGGGCGGCACCGCGGCTCTAACGCTATTGACGTTCACCTCGAGTGGGTACTAATCAATTTATATATTGAATGCTCAGGTAATTCAGATTCACAGTATATGATTCCAGGTACACAGCCCGCTCGCCCGCCCATCGTGACATCCCGAAAGGCTGAAACTCAAAAACATCGATACCATTGAAAGCACGAAGACACGAATGCATGCCTAGGAACCGAAGTAGGTGCTTTACAAGACGACGGACGACGCCCTTCAAGGCTTCACGCGTTAACATTTAACTCCAGCTTTTTCACCGCTGACTTGACGGCACCAGCGACACGGTCCCCCTCGCGTGTCGCTCACATTCGTACAGGGCAATCGATGGGCGATTGAAGATTCGATGGACGGCCAACCTCCTCCACCCACTTATACTTAACCCATCCCCATCCCATCCTACACCTTCTAAAAAAATCACCTACCTTCGCCGTCTCATCCATATCCCCTTTCCCCACCTATAAATACAGTATCCTTCCACCACCTGATGGCTCACAGCTGACAGTGAACACGCACCACGCACGAAACATGAACCTAGCCTACGGTAAGTTCGTTGATAGATTAATCCATCACTTATGTTACTGTGTTATCTTTGGACTTGCAAGTTGCTTTCAAGTTGGGATGGATCAACAGAAACGCCCGCTATAAATAGCATGCTCTATTTATAATTATAAGTCATGAACACTCAGCGAGCACACACACACGCACGGGGTGTGGTGGGCCTTCTGCGATTAGTGGCGCCGGCGATAGCTGGGTCATTTATCAGATTAGGAGAGGGGTCCAGGCCTTGCAGCTGGCAGGTACGTATATCCATAGCGTATACATAGACTGAGATTATGGCAGAGAGCCGTCGCGATTCATCGCCTATTGTCCCGTTCACAGGTATGCAGACTGCTCTCACAATATGTTCATTCTGCTCTATGTTCTCCTTTTTCCAGAAGGCGTATTTATAAGAAAAACTAAGCAACAAGATCGTTGTTTTCCTCATGTCGCCGTTAAGTAACTAACTACAGACCATCAAGGCAAATGTCAATTAGGGTGGACTGGAAGTCAATAAGTACAAAAACAGAGCTGGTAACGCAAAGGAGATTTCCTTCGCCCGCATCCCGCCCACCCAACAGACCGGGAAGCACCGCCTCACCAACAAAAATACTCCAAGCCGCCCTCGGAACCCGGTACGCCTCACTCCCTTACCCACACGCATCAAAGAAAGAATCCAGCACCGCCCTCACAGATATTAATCTTCCAAGTATCAATCCAGCGTCCTGGTTTATTTAACACCGCGCCTACGATACCGGCAAGGAGGGTCAGAGTCCGAAGAGAGGAATCAAAGGAATCACAAACGGGACTCCTGGTAAGCATTCGAATTTATACTTAGCCTCAAATCCCATGATACGGCTATGGGACTGCATCCTACGGTCTACCGCCCGACGGCGCAGATCCATAGCCTCGAGGCTGCCCCGGGCGTCCCGTTGCTTCCGCTGCGCTGGGGATGCGCTTATGCCGTCTTCGCAGGGGTGTCTTTTTTAATTATCTTCATCTTCAAGTTTCTCCTCGATCAGATATCAAAAATGTCGGGTTTCTGTACCGTTACTGATGAGGTAAATTCCTTGTTATGCGGCAGTCTTTTGTCATCGTATCTACCTTCGGGCTGGAACAAAAATAAAGCTATTGTGTCGAGGAAGGCTTCTAGTTTCGTAGAAAGTCATTCATAACATTTGAGCACGGCCCTATGTTCTAAATCTAACGCACAAAAGAGCCTCAAATCCTCCTATACCTCACCTCCACGCCTCCTTCCCATCGCAACTCCCACACAACACAAGCGTATGTGTACACTATCGATGTCCATGCCACAATCGACCCAATACAAAAGAAAATGATCGAGGCTCGAGATCATCAAACTGCTCACCGAGACAGGAAAATACTTCCCATTATATCCTGCATACCCCGTATTTCAAGACACGACTCGTTCTGATGCCCCAGATCAAGGGGTACATCCAGGATGTAGGCCCATTGTACGGGGTTTCAGTTATCGGTTTTGGTACTGAGGGAGTGAGAGGGACGTATGTCGAGGCGAAATAACCAGAGTGTCGGGCGTTGGTTCTCACCAGAGGCTGCGGGTGCTTCACAGGTGAGGTCGCCGATTAGGCCAGGCACAGTAGGTCATCGATGTTGACTGTATTACCTGGCGAGAGAAAAAAGAGATATATAGGTTTATGCACGTGGGTTGTCATAGTGTATATTCCTTCAAAATGCAGGATACCGCAGGCAAATGATAAGGATGAGATAATGCCAGGTATAAGCGACATCTGGTGTATATACTGCAACCATGGGCGACCTGAATTCCGTATAACCACATTATGTCGTAAATAACACAGGAGCAAAAGTCAAAGAAACGGAGGTATATTACCGACCCTTAAGTTATAGCAATATGATATAAAAGAAAACAATCACGACTGAATCCTGTCAACATTAGGAACACCCGCATCCGAGTTCTTCCTGAATTCCTTCTCCTTGTCCTCCTCGCTCTCAAGCTCTGACGCCCCCGATCCTGACTCATGATGCGCTTTTCCACCAATACCGACACTTCCGATGGCCTTGGGGTTGATGGCAAATGCACCTTTAGGTATGAACGTCGCACAGAAGATGATCAGAGAGGCGATGGAGAATTGAGCACTGCGGAATTGGGGTGAGTGTTGCAAGGGTGAGCAGTAATTCGTGAATGAAACATTTACCCTCCGACGGTCTTGAGCGCCCATAGGATGTTACCGTTCTTGGTGAAGTCTTTGTCGAAAACGGTTCCAAGCACAGAGCTCAGTATGGCGTTGGCGACGATGTAACTCGAATAGAGGAAAGCCTATACACCAAAGAGTGAGTCTTGGTTGATCATTCTAAGATGCTTGAGACGTACCATGACAGCGCCAAGAGCCGAAACGTTGGCGTAAGCTAGAGAAATTTTGTGAGATCGACAAAGTCTAGAGAGAGAGAAAAACTACGCACAGAATTGGGATTCCGACAGAGCAGATTGGATATAAGCAGCAAGGGAGACATCACCAGCTGCCCAACCCTAAGCAGAACAATGCCAGGTAAGTAAGAGAGACCATAGAACAAATATGGAGTAGCATACGTACGAATGAAATGGGAATAAAACAGCCAGCGAGTTTCCATGCCCACGAAACATCGTTTGTTGCTTTAGTAGCAAACGCTGATAGACACCAGACTATGTTCAACTGTGCATTGGAAATTTAACTCCCAATTTATTTATGTAGATTTGAACGGAAAACCTACGAGAACAGCGTCTAGACGCAACCAGGGGAGCTGTTGTGTATGATTAGCTGAAAGTTTCTTGACTCTCAAATAAACGCTGCCTCACAGGAGTGGTCACAACGTCAGACAGGAAGAGCACAGAAGCCGCGCCCAGGAGCTGCAAAACAATTAGAATGATGGGTACTGCCTAGGATGGAAGGTTGAAAAGTACCTCTCCGAAATTCGAGCCCCCAACGATGATCTGACTCCAGGCTGATACTCCCAGAATACGTTTGGCGAAAGCGGGAGCAAGGGAGTTTTCCAGGAATCTGTGCATGTACAAAGCAAGAGAGCTGTGAACCAAGTCAGCAAACCTTATATACCAACATAAAGCGTTGTATGCTCACTAGGCGGGAAAAAGCCCTGATAAACAATTCATGATGAGATACAATGCGGATTGAGATCGGAAGGGAACACCCCTCACAGATGAATCGCCTATTCGTGAATACGAGTTTGGCACCAAGATAGATAGACTGGAAGAAACCAATGACCCCTTGCCAGATCTGTACCAAATAGTTGCTCGAGGCGCTCTTGCCTAGATCAACATCACCCAGCCCCTGCTGAGCCATTTCCTCCCTGATGACTGCGGCAGATTTGAAGTTCAGAGTGCTTATGAGAAGCCAGGAAGCGCCAGCGAACGCGAAGAATACTAGGGGTTCGGGCTATGACAGGCGGAACGTGGAATATGAAGGGGAGGGGCTTACCTGGCGTGAGGAAGAAGCTGTAGTTGTTCCCGAACCTGCTGATAGCTGAAGAGGATGCGAAGGCACCTGCCGTGCCTGCAACCTCGTAGAAAATATGCTGTGAGAGGTGGTCAGAAATTGTATGTATAGCTATCATATTCGACACTTACGACCGTAGCATCCATCCGGCGGAGCTTGCTTACGTTTCCTCCAACGATGTCCGCAGGGCTATAATATCGAACCCGGTCAGTATAACTTCCATGTAATTGGACAAGAGATACTCACATGACACGACGAATCAGTTCAACCATACCGTATGAGATACCCGAAAGAGTCCAAGTCACGAAGATCTACCATCACCACCCATGAGAGCCCGGACAAAGACAAGTAACCCGTCGAGACGCACCAAGTTCGGATTCCAGTCCCCGTAGGAAGGAGCTGTGGCCCCGGCCTTCTTGAACTCGCCACCTATAACAACCATCTAGAAAGAAAAAGGAGAGAAAGGTCGTAAGGTACGCACCTGTAGCGGCATCCACAATGAGCAAGATAATCGTCATGAGCCCAAACAAGAAGATCGCGGTGGAGAGGACGCTGCGAGTGGGGAATCTCTTGATCAGAGGTGCAATTAGGATGGCACCGACACATTGAGCTGCTTGATTGACACCCGAAGCAGCGCCCACTTTGTTCTACAGTTCGTCAGTTGCCACGAAAGATTATTTAAAAAAGGCGTACATTTGGAGAATGTGTGAGCAGCTTTAAAGCGATCCGTGGCAAGAGTGGTAATCGAGCCATTGAAGAACTCAAGGCCCAGCTTATACAGCATGATACCGCAAATGTAGAAGGCACTGGATAGCTATTTGAGTGTTTTTCTCATGGATAAAGATAAACTGGACGCACATGTTACGCTTCTCAGCGGCGGTGAAAGCTAGAATGAACGTCTTCGATTGAGCGGGAGACTTCCAAAGAGAGAAAGACCACATACACCACCATATTTCGCTGATTCGACCCATTTCAAATCTCTTCAGCTTTCGATAGAATAGCGACAAGCAAAAGATATACAGATAGATGTTCGAGCAATTCTAGGATGGTCTCTTTTCTAGACATAACGAGTAGCACGTTCGTAGTGCGTTCATGCAGTCACTCGTGTACTTCCATCTCCGCCAAGATTATGAGGCCTTAAAGGGCTCTTGGCCTCGCAGACCGAAATGCACGCAAGAGCAAAAGAGCGGTAAGTCGCCCAAGGCTCTATGAATCCGCAAACGTTTGACAAAAAATTCTGCCTTGGATATACTTCCAGAAATCCTGTATGATTCTATAGTTTGGAGAGGAAAAACAAGAAATACAAGTGTCGGAAATGTGGTCTAGCGATAGGTCAGGTCCTAGATACGATATCGTGTGAGCAGTAATGTTCCGAGCAAAGGCACCTTTCGTTCACTAGTAAATGAAAGAAGCAGCCATTCCCATCGTGTATGCCGCCCATCGACAGAACTTTGGAGGGATATGCACAAGGGGACGGATACCAAGGAGCTTGGCTTGAGCCAAGAGCCTTTGCGCCTAGCGTTTATATATCAGAGTCTGCCCGATACAGCAACAAATAACTGAATGGCTTCAGAGCACGTTCGCCTGCCAGAGATTTGGAAAGAATGGCACCTCTGGATAACCACAAGGGACTTCCAAGAAACATACCAGTTTAATGTTGCAGTCCATGATGAGCCGCATCTTCCGCCGTCAACATGCCCCAAAAGCGCTGGAGCACGCAAATCAGATACCCGAGCCAGCAGTAGATGTAGAATTGAGTTTTCACTGCGCATATATATCCGGACCTGGGAGTTACTGGAAGGATTGTTGACAGAAGAAAGTGGATAGGAGGTGGCAAAAGTGAGGCTTATTGGAGCGACATGGCAAGCCTAACAAGAGTCAATAAGGACTAAGATCGCTCATACGTTGAAACCTTTGCAAAGAGGTCTCAAATGAGGATTGGTGTGGGCAAAAAATTAAAACAATTCGTCGGGAGAAGGCCCCTGTTCATGCTGATTTGAATGTCAGTTCAATCTCCGACTCAATGAACTTCGAAGAAAGTTGAACGTTCAAAGTTCAACGTTCATCTGAAGGACAACTACCATGGCTCTGTGTCACTTATCACAAGACAGAATCAGCCTACCTCTTCCCGCTGGACAGTGAGCCCAGCATGGAATATGCTACCTCGCGCTCATGGACATCGTGGTTCGAACGAAACGGGTAGATAAATCCCATGAGAGTGCGTTTATTTTTATTTCTGCACTATATAAAAACAAATGACGGTCTGCAGTGTCAAAACTGTAACATTGCGACAACAATTTCTCGTCAAAGAACCTCGCCATAGCCTGGTGGAGTGACTTGACCCATGTGCATTCACGGCTTCTCGCGCATGGATCGTACCGTGCGCTCCGCCATAGTCGATACTTAATGCGCTCGAAGAAGCCATGAGAAGGGATGCATTATCCTCGATAACAGCCTTCGAGAGTATTGCGACGATGTTGTCGTTTCTGACGTTCGTCCATCTTGTTCTAGGTGTTTCGGCGCAAACATGGTATGTCTATTTTTCCTCTCACTTTCTCGAGGTTTCTGAATCGTCTTTAGGTGCGGAAAACATTACCTTCCATCTCTCCCACCAACTCCCCCTGGTGGAGAATTCCCCATACCGGCCACCTCGACAAATCCGCTTCTAGCTCTTCGCTGTTCACCCGCAATACGGCCTTATCTCGCTGAGGACGCACAGTCTACTGGCAATTCGAACGATATCACCCTCTTAATCGACACTCCCATCACATTCTCCAAAATCGCCAACGCCACTCCGATTGATCTCCCTCCCTCCGCGTTCAACTCTGCGTTGGCATATCTCACCGTCTCAGTCACCGTCAACGGGAAGAAGCTCACCAGCGGCTCCGTGCCCCTCAACGCCACGAAGCATGCGTTACAGTTCTCTCTTTCGTCCCTGACCCCGAGGACCGAAGCGTACGAGTTGAGCTGCAGTGCCACCTTCGGCACTCAAAAGTTCATAGCCTCCGGCTCGCTGAGCTTCCTACCCGATCCGCCCTCGAGCATTGGATCTGTTACGAAAATGGATCTTCGGACCGGTGCACTTTTGGCAAGGCCCGCGAATGGGAAAGGTGGCCCGTTCGCTCCTGTGTTCCCTATTGGATTCTATACTGGGTTTGGAAATTATTTGGTCAATGACTTTACGATTCCAGCGACATTGGCATCTCAAGGGTGGGTAGAATCCCATTTTCTTATGAGGCGATGCTGATTCATGTTTCCTTAGGTTCACAATTGTAGGACTCAAAAGCACTTCCTTGCAAATTCACTTTCTCATTCACCATTCATAGATTCACCCAATTCCGTCATTCGACAATCTCACCGCGCTTGATATTGTCCTTGACAAGATGCAAGAGGCAGGGCTCTATCTCGTCTACGATATGAGAAAGCCAGTCGCATATTCCCCTCTTTCGTGACTCTCACGTTTATTTTGTACACCCACAGTACATATATGAACTCGACGGCGGTCATCGAAGAAGTCAACCGAATCAAGTCTCGTCCTAATTTGCTTGTGTGGTACACCGGCGACGAACCCGATGGGACTTCCGATCCTTTAGATGCCACTCTAAAAGCTTCAAATCTCATCCAGTCACTCGATGGAGGCGATGGGAAGGGCGGCGCCGGATACCATCCGGTGTCCTTGGTTCTCAACTGCGAGAACTATTTTTTCACGTACGCTACGCATATCACGAGACCGAGTACACTCTGAAGTTGATCCTTTGCAGCGAGTATACCAGCGGTGCGGACATCGTGATGCAAGATACCTATATGATTGGCAACAACGTGACATTCTCTTCCCAATGGGGGACTGTGTGCACGGAAGACTATGGTGACTGCGGGTAAGCACTACATCCACCGCCTGCTCGGGTACACCTATAAATCGCCTCCCAGCTGTGATAACTGCAAAGGAAGCTTCGAAGACATCTCCACGCGCATGGACGAATTCAAGGAACGTATTTTCGTCAATGGCTGGGAGCGCACCAAAGCCGTCTGGACAGTTCCGCAAGGGTTCGGAAATGACACGTACGTTATTCAGAATTACACTCCCTCTATTTGATAAGCCCTCGCTGAATTGAGATCTGCAGGTACTGGAAGGTCAGCCCCGTTTAAGCCGCCAGCTCGAGTTCTCCTGCAACAACGGCGTTTGACATTAGATTATCAGTGATTGTGTCTAACTGCGCTTATTTTTAGAGGTTCCCCACTGGGCCGGAATTCGTCGTTGAGAGCATTGTGGGCATTAATCACGGCGGTCTTGGTACGTCCGCCCAATGCTCACGTACTATAGAATATCCGCTCACAACTAATTCTGACTCTAGGTGTGATGTCTTGGGACGACCCCACTTCCACTGACATCAAAGCCTCAGCCTCGCTCCTGGCTCTGGCCATGCCCAAGATGACTCCATTCATCCTCAGTCCTTCGGCAACTTTCCGCCAGGTCACGACTAATCGCGTTGATGTCGGCCTGTGGAAGGTTGGCGCGCAGACGCTCGTTCTCGCCAGTAATTTGAATTACTTCAATGTATCGGTCAGCTTCCGGGACCTTGGTCTTCCCTCGTTTCAGTCGTCTGTGAATCAGGTCCTCAACTCCGGAGCGCAGGTGGATTCTTCTCGTCAGCATTTGGTGTTCGGATCTGTTGGGAGTGGAGGGTTTATCCTTCGTACTCCCTAATAAGGATGTATTCTGGTACATTCTGTCGCAGTCGTCGCGGATTCAGGATCAATGGTTTTGTCCTCTCCGCCGTATCTTTTTTTGATAATCACTAAATTAAGTTGTTACGACAGACAGATGACAAGGAAACATGCAGCTTTTCACTTATAAAAATAAGCGCAAAATGATCGCCGAACCATCAGAGTCTTCTGTCTGTCTGTCTCTGCGTTGAGCTTCGCCCCACCTCAAAATGCGCTGTACCCATGCCCTCTTTATGACCTGTAATATTTAATTCAAGATAAATATACAGGGCTCACCAGGGAAAAACGTCGATCCTACATTCATGTCAGCGACCAGACATGATGCATGATGAATCGTAAAACGGTAAAACCCCACACAAAACAAGCGCTCATTTAAGGATCGTCCCGCATTAATATTCGCCTCTTGAACGGCGAATAAGTGGTGAATATTCTACTCAGATCCTGTACGGATATATGTGATCTTGTGTAAGGTCCTGCGAGATCGATTCCGGCTGTTAATATCGGTGCTCCTTGATAAACCATGGTTTATACTTATGCATAGAGTCCAATCTAGGACGGCGTATTGTCCAAGCCGTCAGAACCGGTCAGATCTTATTACTGACATCTTTTATACAGAGAAGCACATCTTGGCGATTCTTTCTATTCATAAATCCATGCTCGACTTCCACGGAGCACGGCGCGGAATCTATCTCCTGCAGAATTCGCTCGAGCGCAGCCATTGCCTCCGTATGTTTCCGTGCTCTTCGCAAGGTCATGGGTGAAGATTCTGATTCTGAATCCAATCTGAATCGCCCACAAGATGCTTAGGTTTCTTCTGTGTATACATCCACAAGACAACGATGTGAACGACAGACTTAGCTCTGGCCCTTATGTACACTATATATATGAATACGTGTAGGTTGTAAATAGGATGACGATCCAGCCCAGAAATCAAGGCATTCTGTTGGGATCATGGCACGGAATTAATCTTATCTTTGGCCGAACCATTTGTCTCCGCTTGATCGCGACGGCGCATTGACCGGCGCGACCCTGACGATAAGTTGACACCGCCTGACACACAAATACGCATTGTCCTCGTTCGTTTACCCCCCACCACCATTTTACTCTCTTCACGACCTACTCCTCCCTCACTCAGCTTTAGGCTGTACCTGGAAGGATCATGAATTCAACTATGACGCCAACGACGCAGGCGGGTGAAATGCCTAGTAATCTGGCCACAAGTTTGGGAGTTGCCTTCTTTGGGTTTTCGGCAGGCGCGATGTGGGTTGCAACGTTTTTTTTTGTTGAGGTCGGATGCTAACGGGATCGTTAGTCTGTTCGGAATTACAGTGCGACAGGCATATCAATATTATACAACGAGCTCAGGTGATAAGTTCGTTAGGAAGCTAATAGTGCGTCATTTTCTTCTACCATTTGATTGTGCACTGAGTTATCTGTGGCGGTAGGTTGGCGCCGTGTGGTGAGAAACGATCGACAACACAGCTTTTAGTATAGGCTGAAGTCCCTGCGTCTCATAGTATTCTCGACGCCCTTCATCTTGCATTCTCAATGTACCTGGTGTATTCTCTAATACTCGACCTTCTGGGGTTTTCAACGTCGGGGCCGCATGTGTTGTGGTATGATCTCTACTCTTTTGGCATATAAATAAATGATCTTATGTTGTTGCTCGCAGGAGTCTCAAGGTAAATCCGTATCTTCTGGACTCATGTTCTTGCAAGTTTTGACATTGGGGACGTTGTTAGGCGTTAGGGTCGACGCAGGTGAGCATGAACAATGCGGTTTATGAAAAATCTCCGATCAATCATTCTACCCGTCAGGTTGTTCTGATCATTTTGGTGCAAGGGTAAGTTATTATCCTCGATCCTACATATTCAAATCCAACGGAATGGTTTTCAGCTTTTACCTGTCGCAAATTTGGAGGCGTGCGTCTCAAGTCTTCGTATCTTGAACACCGGCTGATTTTCACCCATGTAGTCTCAGGGAATCTATTATTGGCGAAGAAGTTTGCCGTCGCTGTGCAGGTGCCTAACGCTGCCAGTATCTGCGTGAAGTGTTCCTTACGCTTTTCGCATAGGTTTTCGTCGTGACGGTTGCACTTATCGCCATCGGTGAGCCAAGGGTCGATACTCCGAAAATTTGACCTTGAACTGACTTCATTTACGTAGCGGTTGGTGTTAGTAAGTTCGCTTTCTCTGTGAATTTTGATGATATTGACCCTCACCGGTCATACCAGTCTTCCTGAGCCAGCTGTAAGCAAATTATATTCAACCTATAATTTCGGACGCTCATACGGCGCAACACAGGCAAAAAATCAACGTGATCTACAGCTTTGATACCAGCTTTGAGGTGTGTCCCCCTACCAACGCCCATTTGATTGGGAACGCTGACGCGCACGCTTTGCAGTATATCGTATATCTAGGATTTGGAGCTACTGCCATCATCGATTGCTCCACTGCTGCTGCGATGTGCTTGCTCCTTCACAAAAGTAGTGCTGGGACTCTCAAGTGAGTGTTCACCAGGTTTAATTTTCTGTCCTGAATTTCACGCGTGATATGAAAACAGGAGTGAGACGGTGCTTGAAACTCTTATCCAATATTTTATTGGATCGGGTTTATTAACGAGGTATACCTTCTGGGCAGCATTTAAAATTGGAAGACTTGTCCTGACTCAATGATCGTGCTCCAGCTTCGCCGCAATCTTGTGTATTGTTCTGGTACGTCTGGCCTCTACGTTCTCGTTCAAGGCGCATGCGTTGACGCCTTGTAAAGTATGTTGCTCAGCCGGATACCCTCCTCTACTTGGGCATGGAATTTTCTGTCACCCGTCGTAAGTAATGTGACGTTTCTGTTCGTTATATCCATAGTGCTAACACGATCAATAACAGTGTATGCAAATTCTCTGCTAGCCATGTACGCTTTTTTTGTCAATGCCATATCCAGTGATCCTTATTCGCTTTTTACTAGTTCTAACGGACGGGGACGACTTCGCGAGCGCCTTGACGAAACAATCGAGCTGAGATTACCTTCCGGGATGTTCTTTGGCGAGCCAGATAGTGCGTCTCTGATGGGAGCGCAATTCAAGGATCCCTTTTCGCGACATTCAGAGCAAAAATATACTGAACTCGCAGGCTCGAGTCCTTCCTCTCCTAATTCGAAAGGGAAGTATCTTGGAGTTGCGGTCTCTGATCCATTCTCACCGAACGGCGAGACGAAATATTCTCCAATAGAATTTGAATGCGGAGCACGAGGTATGTTATGTTTCTACTACTCATATTTGATTAGGCCGCTAACATTGGCTTAAATTATGTATTAGGTGATAAAATTCATAGTCGTTCTTCATCAAGAAGTTATACTGTATAACAATATATGGATGTTGTATACGCCTCCGAACTATAGGACACCGTGGCATTCGATATTGTATGTAATTATTTTTAGGATATCGACCCGAGACTTTGTTACACCTTCATAGCTGTATCTTAAAATAACGGCGCTCTCAAACTACATTAATAATTCGGAACATCAACACTGCCTATGTCAAGATCAAACAAAATCTGGAACAAAAAATTGTGAGGTGCTTATTGCAATAAGAGTCAAGTTCTCCATGATAGGCATGTCCGCGATTCAATGATCATGGACCATATGGTAGACGTGGATTTTTGGTGGGCCGAGTAGATGCAGTCAATTCGGTGCTCGCCCTTGTCGTTCCTTGTTCTTCATTGCTGGTACCTTTGTACCATTACTACGGCCATCATGGCGCCTTCGTTCCAATGCCCTTTGCTTTAAGTACATTCCTAGACCTTTTCGGGTCAACGCATGTAGGCACTTAACGCTTTTCTGTTTACACAACATGCAAGAGCCTCCGTCCGTCGGCCTCTCGCAAGGGACCTTGCGTAATGCGCATAAGTGACAAGGCTGGGGATAAAGTTGACCGCTGTTGACATGGTTTCGTCGCATTTTCTTAGGGTAGGGTGCAGGCCTAGGGTTAATCTCCTCGCCTGATTCTGAGTCAATTTCGTATTCCTCATCATTTGTTGTGACTCTCTTTTTGTTTGCAGGTTGTACCGCAGGTGGCTGCTGAATTGCATCTTGCTCCGCTGAATTTTTTTTCTGCCTTGGCATTTCTTCCGCCTCTTGCGCCGTCGCAGGTAGCTCATTGTCGTTCTCGATATCAATATACTCCCTCCTTTTCTGCAGCCTGCCTGGCCCGCTGGTCATCTGTGCCTTGCCACTCCAAACATTATCTTCGAGTCGGATTCTTCCTAATTTCGGAAGGAGTGTATTTCCTTCATTTTCTGCCACTCTCTGCCTTCGATGATGAGCCGTAGTATGTTCATGGTAGTTATCCAACATTTCCACTGAAGATTGGCTATCACGATGTGCTGGTACAGGGTCTTCTGAGGAGGCGTGGTCATAACCATATGTGATCGTGATCATGGGCGCTGCTGAGGTCCTCTGGGCGGCTGCAGTATTGCGGCGAGTGCACCGTATGGTAGGGAGGCCTTGATCTTGAGCTGCAACAATTCTTTGGAGTTTGGATGAATGTATGGAAGGCGACAATGTTAATTTGGACAATAAGGCCACAGTATCCGTAACAAATGAGTCTGATGACTGAAAATCGGCGCTAGAGGCAGCAGAGAGGGCGTCGTAGATGGCATTAGATGCTGAGGAATTAGCAGCCTTCGCAATAGCAATGGAAGCATCGGTATTGGCTCTCTCTGCTTTCTTCTTGAGTACTGGTATCCTTTTATACAGCATGTCCTCGTCAATTTGTCCGGAGTCAACAAGGTCGATTTCCTTCATCACATCGTGGAAAAAACCATAGTCTTTCCTCCACAGTGCGAATGAGTCTACGTCTAGTGTCGCTGCTTTTGCAAGGAGAATGCGCTTCGTCGGAAGACGACATTTAAGGAATGACTTATATTGAGTTGTCGAGATTCACATACCTCACGTCGAACTAAATCGTGGTGAATTGTGCCTATCAGGCGCGGTCCATGTGCTTGTAAAATCATTGCATCGATCTGTAGAAGCTCTGTGCGGATGGAAGCATAAGAAGGCATGAAGAGTTAACTTTATAGGTGATAATTACAGTTGGGCAGTGGAAGAGAAAATTCGGCACTCACTGTAAGTTAGGTATATCATTTTCGTGGGAAAAGCCGTCCCATGTTAGCCGAACCGTCACCACCAGATACTGTACCATTTCGAATGGTTCGGCCGTCCCGTGTCCCAAGGCTAGTGGCTATGGCCGAAATCGGTCACTTGTCCCATGTCCCAACGTCGTTGGCCACCACTTCAAAATGTCCTAGTCAGAAAATCGATTTTTTTCCTGAAAATTTGTCTGAAATTTGCACTTGGCCGAAAAATTTGGCCGAAATTTCGGCTCTGTTCCAGGTCCTCGTCTGGGTGGCCAGTATCAAAATTTCGGCCACCTTGTCCCATGTCCCACCCCCGGCCGAACCATTCGAATTGGTACAGTAGATCCTATCTCTTCCTGCTTTTTTGAATCATTGACCATTCGAACTTAAATTCACCCTCTTATCAATCACCTATCGCCATTTTGTTCCGCATGTTTCTTTAACAGTAATTAGTCATATCAAGCTTGTATTGAAATTTCCGACTCTGTTAGACCAAGAGATGTCTAGTAGGAGAATAGCAGTCAAGTTGAAGTGTCGACACGGCTTGGTGTCAGTTATATAGGTTGAGCCGTGAATGTACTACTGGGAAGCTCTTCATTCAGAAGAAGATACTGTATACCGCGAAAAACTTAGCGCTAGATAATCATAGGGCGTTATCGAGTCTTCCCGGATCCGTGATTGTCAATAAGCGCTGTGTGTTAGATATCTGCAACCTTTCAAGTACATCTCCAAAGTTACGAAAGACGGATATAGCTAGGCGTCTCGTTCTCGCCGATTCCTGCCTCCTTTATCCAATATGCCAAGAGCGCAATGTATTGCCAATTTATGCTCACGCGTCAAGGTGGGTCCAATGGTCCGTTAATTTGGGATTTTGAAAGCCTGAGTCCTTGGAATGTGCGTGCTGACATTTTATTTTCCAGGCCTTGCATAATTTGCAACAGCGCCCGCGACCACCGACGGGCATCTCGCAAGGAATCTTACGCTTCGCGCAGTTGCTGCACGGCTGGGAATAAAACTGCTTGTTGCTGGTGTGCCGATGTTGGTTCCGCGGCTGCTGGAGTTTCGGTTTCATATTTCCCTCGCTTGACTGAGTTGAGTCGGAATCGAGCTCGTACTCCTCCTCGTCTGTTGCAGCTTTCTTTTCCTTTTCAGTTCGGTATCGCTTCTCTTCTGAAATTTGCTTTCCAGTTGGTTTCGTTCTTATCTTCTTTGGCGTCGTAAGTAGAGGCTCGTCGTCGCTATCCACCTCCTCGACTGCAGTGTGTTGTCTCTTTTTCTGTGTTGAGGTTGGTGGGCTTATATTATGTGTTGCTCTGCCGACAAGATTGACCTCTACCTTGGTTTTCACCGGCTTCTTCACCGATGCATTGAAAGTAGATTGTGGATTATTTTTCGTTCCCACCGACGGTCGACGGTGAGAAAGAACTTCTTCAACCTCTTCGTCATCTTCCTCATCACTGTCAAGCACTAAGATCGCTCTTCTCTTGGCTGGAGTAGGAGATATCCTGGCAGAGGTTGATGAGGTGCGGCTACTCGAGGGTAGAATTTGACCATGATGTTCGGAAACTCGGATCGATTGAAGGCTATGGCAGGTGGCGGTTTCTTCGACCTTTGTTGGCTTAGCTGAAGGAGACACCGAGAGTCCAGAAAGCCGACTCAAGGTGTTTGCACGAGTTCCTGAAGAAGTAAATTTACTGGGTGGAAGCGGCCGAGTAACAGACAGGGCGGCTGAGATAGCAGCGGCGGCGGAAGAAGTAGCCGCTGAGACGGCGGCAGCAGCAGCTGCTGCGGTAGCTTTATCGGCCTTCCTCTTCAGTTCTGGGATTCTCTTGTAGAGCGTATCTTCGTCAATTTGACTCGAGTTGACTAGGTCGATCTCTTGCATAACATCATGAAAGAAGCGCGAGTCTCTTCTCCATTGCATCAACGAATCCGCATCGAGCTTCGCGACCTTGGCAAACAGAAGACCCTAAGAAATTGAACAGCAGGTGACTTCATATTTAATCATAGATATCGTCAACAACTGACTCACCTCCCGATGCACTAGATCATGATGAATGCTTGCTATCAGGCGAGCAGCGTGTGCTTGCAATATCATTTGGTCAATTTGCAGAAGTTCGCCGCGAATGGAGGTGTAGGAAGGCATGATAAATTGACGAAGAAATAAGTACTTAGATACAGAATGTGGAGAATACAGAGAAAGATGATGGCTTAGAAGTGCAGTCAAAGATAAATTCGAGAAAGAGCTCAACGTCGTCTCCCAGTGCCCATGGAATTCGTGGGAAAGTCAACGGCGAATGCCCGGTAAAGTGCGTCGCAAATTCTCTGTTGTTTACCTTCGTACCACCGTCTCCTCGACTTCCACTTTTCTTCGCTCCATACCTCCTATGCCAGTTAATCTCGTTTCTGGTCAACACAATTTCTGAATAAGGAAATGTCACCAGATACTTATCACCCTTGGCTTACGCATCGGAAATTAAAATGCCTACCCCTCACGAGTCACCAGGTAATACCTCGCCCACAGGTTGCTCTACCGGCTTGGCTCTTCGCCTGAGTTGAGGCCTCGTTCTCCTTATATGGTACTCGTGATTCAGAATTACTTCTGGAGTGAACATTTCGCGTCATGTACGACCTTGGTTCGGCTCTTGCACAAGTCTCATTTCGGAAATGCAGATAGCGACTCCCTTCTCACTGGCGCCTCCTATCTTTCGGTAGCTCGTTCTGGAGCGCCTAGAGCCAATGCAATGGAAAACTTCTGGTTATGAAGTGTCATCCTGTGATACCACTGGTGATTTAAAATCCCTGACTGCATTGCTCATCTTGTTGTGATCCTTTCTGTGTGCCACTCGCGTGTTCGTCTATATCAATCTCAGTCTCCTTGTTTCTTCACGAACGCACTCTACTCTGCTCAGATATGCTAGGACGAATTGAACGGTTCTTCTCTCGTCGAAAGCTAGAATTAGATTCCGACGATATTGCAAGGGGTGGGCATTATTTCGTTCCAAATTATTAACTGAGTACTAATATTTGCCCTATCCTTATCTCAGGGCTCAATATGCTTGCTCGAAAGATAGGACAACTTTCTCCCTATAGGCGTCTCTGCAAAGATCCTATTGTTATTGTTGCTTCCGAAGGAGTGACATCCGTTCTCTCCCTTCACAATCGCGCACGCACAAAAAATGTCAACCTCTTTCATATAGATTGTGCTACAATCCAAGAAATCTCAACTGCTGCCGCCGACTTGGAACATGACTGTTTAAAAGCATTTCCTCTTGGGTGGCTCAACTTGAATATGCTCACGTCGGTCACCGACATTAATGACTGCGAGGATCTCTTTCGGAATTCTATCCAACAGGGCATTGTGCTTTTCAAATCCCCGAACCTTGTGGTTTACGACTTAGACCGGAGGTTTCAGCTTGTCTATAAGATGATGATGGCGTGGCACGTATACAGCATGGCCAATGCAGACTTTGTCGGGTCGCAATATGCTCCTATTGACTTTCAGGAAAAGAATCTGCTCGATGCTCTGTATGTCTTGTATTATCTTGTTCAACAGCGTCAAGGTTTTCCCCTTCGGTTATCCGAAATTAAGACGTGGTACTACGCAGGACCCACTCTTCAGGCATACGTAGCCGATTTTATCAACCAAGCGTATTGTCATTTGATCAAAAGGGAAGACCCTAATTTTTTACCTATATCTATCGATATCATCACCTAGACGAAGGTTTGGCAGTTGGCACCTTCATTGTAAATTGAACGTACTATAGAAGCCTATGTTCAGACACTATAACGTCGCAAGCGCCCTAGAAATTCCACAGCGAATCTACATCAACTAATATATTTCGTTTGGTGAAGTGTTTCCAAGGCGTTCGAAGCAGGTCCGGACCCATTCTCAAAGTTTCGGCGAGTGGCTCTACAAGTGAGGTCCATTCTGGCGCTTCCTCATAGGGAGGATTTTCGTCTCGTTGAAATCTTTCAATCAGCCATGGCTCGCGTCGTGTGATGCCTCTCCTTAAGCCCATGAATATTTTGAAGTTGAACGATTGGACCAGTGTCTCCACAAGGCTCGCAAGAATCGCTTGTCGTCGTGGGTCAGGATCATTTGGATTGGGAATATCCTTGAGCTTCCACTTCGGTTGCTGTTCAAAGTAGTACTGGGATTCCTCCATGAGTTCATTTCTCGACATCGCGCAAACTGCCTCATACAGCCGATAGAGACATCGTAGCGGTGTGTCGCGTTTCCGAAAAAGAGGAATCTTTCGGAGTGGGGTATAATTTATGACTGTCTCCTTGCGTTGGATTAGCAGCTCCTCATTCCCCATCAGTTCCTCGATAGATGGTTGCGCCGGAACGCTGAAGTGCCACGGGAAAGGCCAAAGTAATAAAATGCCGTTGTAGAAAGAATGAGGACAGCTACGATAATGGTTTGGTTAATTCGAGATTTACTTCTCAGCATAGAATGAATATACGATCACTCACGCTGATAAGCAATAGAATGGCCCAGAGATGGTGGTCCATGTCTGCATCCTCCACTTGATGAACCGGCGGCGAAGAGAAATCGGACGCCTGGGCTTGTCAATCTGCATAATAAAAGGACCCTTTCGGCTGGCCATATGTCTCTCATAATGCGGAAAATCTTCCATTTCGCCGTGCGGTCAGCGAGAGCCTGAGGAATATAGACATCAGTGCGAATTCAACTTGAAGTTGTTCAGAGGAGCGCGTCATGAAACATTCAAGCGCCGATTCAAAACAAACCTGCCCTAAATTAGGCTCGCGCCTGAAAAAAATTCATCGACTGCTCTCTTCCGCCTCCGCTTCTTCCTCAGCGTTTTATTCATCTACGATGATTTTGTCTTGGAAGTTTGAAGGCCTCAATGGATGTATAGGTACGTGTTGTCACTCTTTCGTTCTTCTCCCACTCCCATTTCCTTTCATGACGAAAAAGAGCATTATGCTCGATAACCCAGCTCTTCGAGGAGGGAGTAACGCCCCATTTAACCATTGAGAACAAATTTTAATCTGATCTTTCTTCCATCACTGCATTCCTTTTCAACGCTTTCGACTTTTTACTGACACCATTCTTCAGATATGTTTTGTCGACCTTCTCGCCTCGTTCATCCGCTCTCTTCAGCGTCCTGGATTGATATTAGGATTCGGTCGAAACTGTGAGTATCTTTTCCCTTCGTCGAAGTCGCTTTGCCTTCTTTGAAGCGGCTTGCAAGATGAGATTCATAATTTTTCAGTTATCCCTGTCTTAATCCTTGTGTCGAGACCTTGAAAATCTGATACCCCCTTTATCCTTCCATCCTTCTCAAATTTATGCTAATATCCCTTTCTCTCAGGCTTGCGCTGAACCTACCTCGCCGATTTGAAGTTGACTCAACGTTGTTGAGATTCCTTTGGAAGATCTCTAGGTACGTCGGTTCGATGTCTATCTACTCTGGCATTTGTACTTTATATCATGTATGCCGCATCTATCTTGAAAATATGATCACAAGTGCCAAATGGTTCTGTTGAATCCGTATCCTTGTCTGTCGGATTTTTATATCAACGAGCAGCTGAAGTATTGAAGTACGCTATATCGTTACATCTGCAATGCTGGTCTATTAATGTTCTGATAGTCCAGAATACGTGAAAAGCTATATCTCGAGGCTTCTTAAGTTGTCATCGCATCGCATCTCGATGCTTACAGACCGATCTCTGCAAGACCTGGCTCTCCCTTCTTGATATATGCGTCCAAACCGTCCTGTATCGGGGTGCTGCCTCCGACTATGTCGATCACCAGCCCGGCCGCGTCCTCTCTGTCAATAAGGAGCGCAAGTGCGTGAGCAACGTCTTGCCGCTAGGTTCACGTTGTCTACCGTCAATTTTGCTATTCACTTTCGTTGGGATACCTCAACGTACCGAAATCGAAGTGGTCATATGCGTTCGGCCAAGCGCAGCTTTCCCTAAGCCAGGGCCGTTAGTCAACTCTCCTGGGCGCAGGATTATCCACTTGAAGGCCGTTCGTTTGGCGATATTTTTGTCGGCCTCGAACTTCCATTTCAGGTAGTAGCCTAAGACATTGCGGACTTGTTTGGAGAATGCGACGTCTTGCTGGTTCTGTTGAATAGGTCAGAAACTTCTCCAAAACAAGCACAGCGAAGCACATACATAATGGGGAGGAATGACGTCGGGATCGCGAGCATCGATCGAAGAGACCATGATGAACAGAGGCTTCTTGCCCTCTACGGCCTCGATAGCGTCGGCGATTTTAACCGCGCCTTCGTAGTCGACTTGCTTCATCTCGGACCAACCACCGCCACACGAGAAGTAGACGACATCGGCTCCCTGGAAAGCCTTCGTGAAGGAAGATACGGGCGAGTCTGATACGGACAACACGAGCGGCGTTGCAGAGAGGTTCTTGATGTCGTTTTGCTGCGATGGACTCCTGATAATGGACGTCACTGAATGTTTCGGAGTTAGCAACTTGGTGAGCCTCATTGAGGTCTCCAAGTTATCAACAGAGTATTAGTATATCGGTTCATCGTAATGAACTAATACTGACATTGCCATGACCGCCAACGATGACAACGTTCTTCGACATCGTGTTAAGAGTTGAAATGGTTCTGCGAGGTGATGAGGTCCTAAGGGACGCTAGTATTGCGACAGACGAGAGAATTGTGAGGAAAAAGAGAATTGTCTTCGAAGATATAATGCTGGGCAAGGGCGCTGAGAGCTAGATGCTGTTGGAGTGTTCAACCTGCACAACTGTCCCATTAAATACTCGAATATGACTCCAGGTATTAGAGAGCGCCATGTTAGAACTCGTTGACGATGAATAAGACGCGTCGGTGAGAAGTACTAAAAATGGGAGGACGATCATCGCGGTATGTTCTGCCCGGATCTTTCGCATTCCATTCATATTATTAACCTGCTCGGCATGCCTATTCATGCATGGATGACATTGGATGATGGAAGGCTATCGTGCCGCTTGAACTTTGTCGGTTGCCGAAATTCTTAAAGTGGGAAAAGTTACCTAATTTAGGTTAAGATAAGATGAGATACGAATCGGACTATCTCGCGAATCGATAGTTGAACTTGCGAGCATCTCAGCTTTGTCCCGTACCGCCACCACCAGGTGCTCAGAACACGAATTCACGATGTATACACAACTCGCAGAGATTCCTGTTCCAACCTCTGCTCAATTCATACCGTCGCGAAGTGCGTATCATTCTTTCTGACGTGTCCATGTGAGAAGTAACGCAACTAATGCCAACTACGATCTCCTACAGACCCTGCTCAGACCGTAGTTCAGCTTTTCCGTGAAAGACCATGACAGAAATGTGAAGAGAACCATGTCAAAATCCGTAATCTTTCCTTCGGACCGAAATCGACTTGAATGCGACATCGTATCGACACCCTTACTCGATTCTGACGTCGTCGCGCAAACCGTCTCTTTAACAGGGAAGAAGCGAGCGACACTAAGAAACGTCAAGTTTGCAAACGGGAACTCGAATCGGATTGTGGAGATCTGGAACGAGGGAGTGTTACAAGTTTCCTTGAATGTAACGGACTATCACGGTGATTTCTACACAGACGGTGAGTGCATTACTCTTGGATGTCTTCAAACGTCCCGAACGTTCCTGTTTAAAAAACGGATTGCTCGTAGCCGGGAACTGATCGCTCTTTTGCCTCAGAATATGTTGGTTCATTCTCTTTCGCCCCTTCCGAGCGCGCAGTCGTATATACAGCTGAAGGAAACGCACCTGAAAGCAAGGATCCTTATTCGAAGTTCCGATTCAACCCCGATTTCGGCGAAGGGCTATCGGGAAAGAAACGCCCAACAACGTTTATCCTTCGTTGGGAAGATCCAACATCAGAGGACGTATCTTCACCCAAAGTAAACCTTGTCCAGCTCAAGCCTCTCGAAGGCGTGCGATTCGGACAAGCGGTGTTCTCTCCGGACTCAGACGAGATTATCTATGCTACTGGATACGAATTCACTATTGACGGTCGTTTTCTGGGGATCAAGGGGTGCTATAATCGACCATTTGGCGTTTGGAGGTTGCATATATCCACTCCAGCTCCAGACGCTGAAATAGCAAAGCCACCGACTGCTGTTGATATTATCAAGGCGCAGAAGCTGACTTCGCCTCTCTTATCTTGTCGTTCGCCACGCATTCTTTCCCGACAGGGAAGGTCAACTCTACTCTGGTTAGCTTCCCGTAGTGGTGGCGCTCATGTGGCTTCTTCGACTCTTCATGCGCTTGACATCACTTCTGACGCCAGCGAGACTGATTCAGAAACAACACTGGTGGGCACTGTCGATGTGCCTGATCCCGACCTGGAAAACTTCCCCGGCCTCTATCCTACGTATAACCTCCCCATCAACTTTGCCATTAACCCTTCAGACTCCTCTTCTCCTTCTATCTTAGTCGCCTCTCAGTGGGGTTCACGTACAACCGTCCTTTCCGTTTCTGTGGACACTGGGTTCGTCAAAGATTTGTCCCCAAACTCTGATAATCATCTATATAGCTGGTCAGTCCTCGCCACTGATGGCCAGAGTCGAGTTATCTGTAGCCGGAGTGCGCCTTCCATACCATATGAAATCGTGATCGGGGAGTTTGGAAATGCGAACGCGAATGGCATCTCATGGCATGTCATCGATAGACCCGCATTACCCAAAGCAGGTGCATATCCGAGTTTTTTTTTAAGTTTCTGGCGAAGGCTAATGTCTTTCGGAAGTCACAAAGGCATTGTCGACCATTCAAACGTCAATCTTCCGTATACCAGGTCGGCCATTTGTTGAAACCGTTGTCATTCAGGGCGAGAACAAAGAAGGTCACAAGCCGCCTTGTATAACTTCGCCTCACGGAGGGCCTCATGGTACGACCTCTACAGTGTTTTCTCCAAATACCATTGCATTGGTACTCGAGGGGTGTAAGTACTGAAAGTTATCTCTTTGAACATATGAAATTTGTCCTCAGTTCGGACGCAGATACGCTTTCCCAACCAAACTATACTGGGTCCCCGGGATATGGTGAAAAGTTCATTCAAGACCTGATTGGAAGATGTGGCGAGCTGGATGTGCAAGACTGTATCGCATGTGCGAAACATGTTGTTGAACTCGGTCTTTCTGAACCTGGACCCGCAAAACAATTTATAGCTGGAGGGAGTCATGGAGGCTTCCTCGCAGCTCACCGTGCGTCATTTCATCTCAACGGCTAATATTAACCCACAGCCAACCTTTCTGTAGTGATAGGCCAATTCCCCGACTTCTTTTCGGCCGCAGTTTTGCGCAACCCTGTCATCTCAGCCAGCGACATATCCAACACTGATATCCCGGATTGGTATTTCTCTGAATTTGGACTAGCTTATCCTATTTCCTCCTCGCCTGCAACTTCCTATCAAGGCGATACAGAAAGAATTCTGCCGCCCTTCTCTCCGACTCCACCTCTTGTCACGGCCGAGTCTTTTGACAAACTCCAAGCTGCATCACCCACAGCGCATTTAGAAAATATGAAAGTGCCCGTATTGTTGTTGATGGGCGCCGCGGACAGGCGTGTAGCGCCAGCTCAGGGATTTTTGCTATACCACGCGCTTAAGGCGCGATATTCTCAGGCGGACCGGACAAACAAGGATGCAAAGGTGGATATGCTGGTATTTGAGGGTGAGAGTCACCCATTGGATGGAGTGGAGGCCAGCAGGATTGGATTTGAGGCGACCAGGGACTGGTTCAAGGATGCGAGGAGTACTCTTTCAAATTAACGGCTTTACTATGATTCGGCTGACCTCCGTATTTTGTACATGTATGTTGATGGCAAATCTTCGTGCCGGTGTGGATATGTTGCGATCGAAGACTTCCATTACACGCAGCCTGTCATCGTGTCAATAGTTCAATCCCACACTACAAGATGGTAAAGTTCGCCATTCCCCAGCGACTCACTCCCCTCATCGATCCACGATGTTTACTTATATAACTACTTTTCTAGTCATTGCCGTCGCAGGATGGTTCGCATATACACAGCGAGGGAAAACATTGTCCCTTCCCGGTCCTCCACGCCTTCCCCTTATTGGAAGTGCACACTACATGCCTACAAGAAGCGCTTGGCTGGTATTCTCAGAGTGGAACAAAGCTTATGGTACGTAGTTTGCATTTATGGACTCCCGCTGTGCCATGCTGATTTAGATATGCCCCGTAAGGTGGTATTTTTCGCCTCGATGTCCTGGGCAAGTCTATAGTGGTCATCAACTCTGCGAAGATCGCGAAGGATTTGCTCGATAGACGATCGAGCATATACTCTGATCGACCTCATGCGGTACGTATTCTTCGACTCTTGAACTGCGAGTCATATTGCTTAACTTCAAGCTGGTGATGATTTTCAGGTTATGGCAGGAGACCTGTGAGTCCATATTTGTCTTGCGCTCTAAAATTGAGCAAATTTCTCTGATCTATTGATTGTAGTGTTGGTTTATCCCGGACTTTGGCACTTCTCCCGTACGGCGACACCTGGCGCAAGCAACGACGTCTGGTTGTGCAAGATTTCACTCCCAGTATGATGCCCAGGTACTACGGCCTCCAGGAGAAGGAAGTTGCCACTCTTGTGCGAAACTTAATGAAAGATTCCGATACGCTTCGAGACGAGCTGCAGCTGTGAGTCTCTGTATTTATTCATCTGGCGGTTCGCTGAATATTGGTTACTCTTTGAAAGTCGGTTGGGGACCATCATTATCCGAGTTACTTACGGATACCATGTTGAATCCCTCGACGATCCCATGCTCAAATTGGGCTTGGGCGCAATCGAAAATTTCAGTCGGACGACGTTGCCTGGAAAATATCTGGTGGATATAATTCCAGCTCGTACGTGATTCTCGGATTGCGCATGCTTGATTGTATCTCACCTTCAAGGTCTTTGATACGCAATAGTTCGATATCTTCCAAGGTGGATTCCGGGAGCTGGTTTCCTCAAAGAAGCGGAAGAAATGCGGGACCAGCTGATTGACGCCGCTAACAAACCATATGAGTGGTGCAAATTCAACCTCGTACACCGAAAAAACTTTTGTCCTCTGCATCGGTTTACTTATTTGAACTCGTTTTTAGGACACCGGGAAGACGCTGATGCCGAATCTCTGTGGCACAATAGTCCAAAATGCGGGGGAACAATTATCAAACGATGTAGAACTTGTGACCATTTGGGCTGCTGTTGCAATGTTAGGTGGTGGGCTGGACACAGTAAGTTAGGGTTTTATCAAAATCGCCTATCTCGTGCCGATAATCACACATTGGCTCAGAACGAATCGGCTGCTCTCAGCTTCATTATGGCCATGATCTTAAACCCGGAGATACAAAAGAAAGCTCAGGCGGAGCTCGACGCTGTCGTCGGAACGGAGCGTCTGCCTCTAATAAGTGATCGGCCTAACTTGCCCTACATACGAAGTGTCATGGCGGAAACCTTAAGGTGGGCACCGCCGGTGCCTCTAGGTAAATTATAAGGCCTCTTCCCAAAATGTCAACTCTGATCAAGGTATCCCAGGCGTTCCACATGCTGTTACTGAAGACGATGTCTACGAGGGATGCCTAATTCCCAAAGGCTCGGTCATACTGGCGAACATCTGGTGCGCACTTGTTGGTCAAATTTTCGTTGTGTGTCCCTCATGAAGAAGTATCCGCCTGCTAGGCATATGCTCCACGATCCAGATGTATACCCAAATCCTATGAAATTCGACCCAGACCGCTTTAATGGAGATGACACAGCGATGGACAATGCTAAAGAGTTAGTATTCGGATTCGGGAGGCGTATATGTCCCGGGCTACATTTCGCAGAGGGTACTCTGTTCGCTATAATCACGACTTTGATGGCGACCTGCGATATCCTTCCAGGACTAGACAACGAGGGAAAAGAGGTGTTTCCAGAGTATGCATATACAGGCGGGACTATTATGTGAGTTCATAATTCCTCCCAGCTATTGTCATGCTCATGATCATAATCGAATCATGTTGCTCTCAGCGCACCGGAGAAGTTCAATTTCAGGCTTCGAGCGCGTTCGCCTCATGTGGTTGCACTACTTGATGAAGCTTCTTCAGCGCCTCCAGAATGAATGTGACACACAAACGTTAACCGTTCTACATGGTTGAGGAATTTTTTCTATCAAGTTTTGGACACAGAAGCGATCAAACCTCAGATTAAAATTACAACTGACTGATGTTTTAGTACGGAAGAAACTTGACTGCCTACGCGGATAACGCATAGTTCTGAATCTGATTATCATTTGAACAAACAAAATTCGCACCGACCATAATTAAAGGCGTACTTCATTGGCCAGTAGGCTGCGCCCGTCAGTGTTAACGTTGGTATCCTGGCTCCTGTGTGCTGGTGTGGAACCATAATGGAAGCATGCGGATCTTTATACATCGATGCATATTGTGCCAACTCATGCCGCAGTGGCGATTGATATCCCAAGGATGGCATATTCCCAAAGGCTCTGTTGTCCTACCCAATATTTGGTACGCTTCATCCTCGTAAAATGCTGAAGCAGTTTGAATAAATCTATCCAACAGGCACATGCTCCACGACCCAGAGATTCATCCCGATCCTATGGCATTTAGTCCGGAGCGCTTCAATGGTGACAATACTGCAACGGACAATGCAAGAGAGCTAGCATTTGGATTTGGGCGGCGTATCTGCCCTGGAATATATTCAGCTGAGGGCACTTTGTTCGCTATTATAGCGACAATGAGCAACGTGTGATATCCTTCCCGGATTGGACGAAGAAGGGAAGGAGGTGATGCCGGCCCGGGAGTACCCATACACTGGTGGAATTGTTGTGTACGTCGCCCATCTCTTACAGCAATACGAGCCATGGTACTGACTGAACACCGATGATTGCAATCTTATAGGACGCCAGAGCCGTTCCATATAAACTAACCTCATCACTCACCGAACCAGGTAACCTTCCTAAAGGGCTTCATCCCACGCACACCTTTACACACACAAATGGAGCGTAAGTCAGGATATGGTAGGATCTTCGAGTTGTCCGAACAATGTTGATCAGTAAGAATTTGCACTGCTGGCGTCGGTGGAACATAAGTTAAAGTAGGCGGCAGTTTTATTCTTTTACTGTTTGATAGAGCTCTTGATTTGCAGAAGGCCCAAAATTGGATTTATCGTAGCATTGGGTCATATAGAAGACACAGAGAGCATCGAAAAGGACAACCTGTTATATACAAAGGTCACAGAACTAATTCAACGACGTACACCTTGCGCTGTAAAGCGCTCCTCGAAAATCCAAGACGTTGGAGCCTCTTCCCGGTGTGTACATATTCCATATCAATAAACGGCGATCATATACGAGAAAACCATTCGACACGTCATATGTCGTTGAGACCTGCATCTTCCGCATCACCGTTCAATCAGAAGGCGTATAAATCTCCATTCGACAGACACAGGCTATAGCAAACGAGTCAGAGATCCTAAATGAGGAACAAGGACCAAGACAGAAAGAACACTAACCAGTCATTCCAGCTTTCGTATCCCTCGTAACGGTACACCTTCATCCATCCATCACATACGCATACATACATGATATCCCTTTCCATCTATCATATCCATGAGAGAACATCCAGAACGAGCGCCCATGTTTCGTCAAGTTAAGCTCAATGGAACGCCATTGACAAGGACCAGATCTTGATGTAAGGCATGCAGCTTCGGGCCAGTACTGAGTCTGTTTGGAGGAATAATGGAAGAGGCTATGCGACTTCGCTCAATTGAATCAGCTCGATGCCGTCCCCTTCTTTCGCGATGAATGATTCAGAACAGTCGGAAGGCGCTTTCCGACGCGTTTTCCGAAGCAGTAACGATGCATACGAGTGTCATTCACCCAGAAAATTGTGTTCTCTGAGCTTTGAAGTTTGAGGATAAGGGGAAAAAATGGAGGGCATGGAGAAATAGATGGGAACAAAATCAAGACAGCAGTAAGGATTGGGAGCTGTTATGTAGCCGGCCTATATTCCCACGGTTAGTAAGCGTGGCGTCTGATTCGATGCCCTGCGCGCTTCCAAGTTGCTTCCAAGCGCAGTGTCACTCCATTTTAAGTCTCGCGATGGGGAAGCAAACGACTCAGGACACAGAGATTCGCTATATCCACCACCAGCCCTATTTCCTGCTATGGATTCATCATACATAGTCGCGTTTCTCTTCATCGTCGTCGGAGGATGGGTCGCTTACTATGCTCAACGGGCTAAGCGAGAATACCTTCCTGGTCCCCCAAGGCTACCGCTGATTGGGAGCGCACACCACATTCCTAAGAGCAACCCATGGCTGAAATTTTCGGAGTGGAATAAGACCTACGGTGGGCAATTATCCATTGCCATACATCGCTTGCATTCGCTTGAGCCGTTAGATCAGGCGGCATACTCCAGCTCGATGCTGCAGGCAAGTCCATAGTGGTTCTAAATTCGTTAAAGATAGCAAAGGATCTGCTCGAGAAGCGTTCAAGTATATACTCAGATCGTCCACACATGGTGCGTATCCGAAATCTTCAGACGCTTTTTAGCCTCAAATTATCATTCAAGACCATGGCAGGGGATTTGTGAGTCAATACTTACACATTAAAGTGCCAGTTTAGCTTGATGGTCTTATGACGACAGAGTTGGAATGTCTACGAGTTTTTCATTGATGCCGTACGGCGATTCATGGCGCACGCAACGGCGTATAGCTGGCCACGATTTCAGTACGAACATGGTTCCTCGATACCACACCCTCCAGGAGAGGGAAGTGGCGACTCTTGTCAAAAACGTGCTGGAAAATCCAAAAATGTTGAGAGATGAAGTTCAATTGTACGCATTATGGTTATCTTTTATTTCGTTCACGTACTCAACACCCCTGCTATAGTCGAGTAGGAATCATCATCATGCGAGCCACCTACGGCTACTATGTCAAATCTCCGGACGACCATTTCCTTCAGATGGGGCTGACTGGTATCGAGATTTTCAGCCAGACGACGATACCGGGTAAATATCTAGTGGACATCATTCCAGCTCGTATGTGTCGTCATTGCTTGTAAGCGTTTACTGGAAACGCTTTGTGTTGAATTTATTCGACAGTGCGGTACCTTCCTCTATGGGTGCCGGGTTCCGGGTTCCTAAAGGATGCAGCGGAATACCGGGCACTGATACATCGGGTGGCGCATGAACCATTCGACTGGTGTAAGGCTAATCTAGTGCGTTTTCTCCTCTTGAATTCGACATCCAGGCAAACGGACATTTTTATAGGACACTGGTAAAACCCTGATGCCCAATGTATGCGGGTCAATAATCCAAGAAGAAGGCGAACAACTCTCGGACGAACTTGAGCACAACATCATCTGGGCTTCTGTTTCGATGCTGGGAGGTGGACTGGACACCGTGAGTCTGAATCCCAATTTTGACGTTCTATCTGGTCATCTCATGGTTTGGGCGCTAAAAAAACGACCTCTTTCCAGAACACGTCAGCAGCTCTGAGCTTCGTCATGGCTATGATCCTTTATCCCGAAGTACAGAAGAAAGCCCAGGCGGAGCTCGACGCTGTTATCGGAACGGAGCGCCTTCCTCTGATCAGCGACCGTCCGAATTTGCCGTACATACGTAGTGTCATGGCGGAGACTTTGAGGTGGGCGCCACCGGCGCCTCTCGGTAGGTGGGCCTCCCAATTCATGGAATTTTTAGTCTCATTGACGATGTCAGGCGTTGCGCATGCTGTGAGCGAAGACGATGTCTATGAAGGGCGGTATATACCCAAAGGCTCGATCGTACTTCCCAATATCTGGTAGGTGCTTTCATATGAATAGTATCCGAAGTCGTCATTGCTAAACCAGGCGCATATACTCACCCGACAGGCACATGCTGCATGACCCGGAAGTATATCTCAACCCCATGGAGTTCAACCCAGACCGCTTCGCCAGCGACGACACCACCATAACCAACGCTCAAGAACTCGCCTTCGGGTTTGGGCGCCGCGTGTGCCCCGGGATGCACTTCGCCCAAGGGACGCTGTTTGCGATCATCGCTACCTTCCTGGCGACGTGTGATATTTTTTCCCGGACTGGATGAGGAGGGGAGGGACTTGATGCCTGTGTATAAATATTCTACAGGGACTATTGTGTATGTTGGCCCTTCTTTGACTATGCCCTTAGAGGATGGTCTACTGATGCATTGTTTTATAGGATGCCGGAGGTGTTTAGTTTGAGGCTTCGAGCGCGCTCTAAGCAGGCGGTTGGATTGCTTGCTGAGGCGTCCGCGGTTCCTCCTGAGTAATTAATGTGAAGCAATATTTCCATGTGTTTCATAGTATGAGTAAATCGTAAATTGTACTTTGTCGTGGTCAATGTGGAGGGGAGTTGTGGTTGACCGACGCGGGCTATTGAAGTATTGAACGTTAATCTTTTGTTCTTCACTTGGCCCACTCCAATGCAATGTCTTTCGAGCCTCAGCAGCCCGTCGAACGTTCGCGGTCCAGCTCGAGATCTTTTGGAGCTCGATTCTGTTGTAGTCCCATCTCTCTCGTGTCAGTAGAAAGTCTACTCATTATTCGATCGTGTGGAGCACCAGATACATACCGCTTTCCGCTCATAAGCCTACGAAGAACGTTTGAGCGGTCAGTCAGTTTCGATCATCGTTCTTCAAGATATTCATTCGGATCTAGCTCGATATATGCATATGCTCATCCAGACGCGCCAGGAAGTCGTATATGCACGCATATATGCGCTCAAAAACATCGTTGCCTACGTGAAAGTCGATTTGTACTTTCTAGGCTATTTCAAGACATACCTGAAGGACATCCTCATGCTCGAGTGTGTCGCCTCCATGGAGAAGAGCAATTGAGAAACTGATCCGTCGCCATATGTGGCAGGACCCGTGTCAATGCGCCTCAGTCCGCAGTCGCTGCTCAAAATAATTATCGAGCGTCTGTCTATTATTATCAGACGGTTTTCTCTCTTGTACATCCACTACCGATTCTGCGAACTCTCGTAACAGCGAACCAATTCTGAACTCGTTGAAACTCGGCAAAGAGGACCGAGAGGATGCATAATCGCCGCATGCATGTGGGATGGCTCAGACAGTCCGATCGAGCCTGCAACTGTACGCAAGTTCTGGTCCATCTCTTCGACATTTATCTTGCAGTTCATCGTTTCACTCCTTTGGTTAGGTGAAGGCAATCTCTGTATTCAACAAAACTGGCATTTTGGAGGGGCGCAAGGCCGAAAAGGACCACTAATTCGGCAAAGTACATCAGCTTGGCGCTCTTGGCAAGCGCAAGAGCGGTGGACAACAGGGACAAAACATGGAACCAATCAAATTTGCCTTTCTCCATTACCCAGCCAACAACGCCTTGTCTCCCTATACCCTTCTTCACGATCTTTAATCCTTCCCCTACACTAGATATAACCCTACCCCAGACGACACACGCGGCAGTAGGATGCTTCTCCTCCCATCGCTGGCGCTGCTCGGCAGCGTCATCTCCACCGTAAAGGCAGTGACGGTATATGGCCAGATTCCTTTGTTCCAAACCAGCAACACTGCGGCTGCGACAGCTTCGGGAACAGACACTGCCGCCGCCGTACAGACGACGCTGGCCGCCTATGACAAGACGGAACTCACCCCGCCCGCGCCACCCAACCCCAACCCAGGCTCCAATGCTTACGCGATGTCTCTCCAGCGCTCTGCGGCTACGGTATTCCCACTGTCGATACCCCATGTTGGTGGAGGATTTTGGGGGTTCTCTATTGAGATGTCGGTCATTTCGCAAGTTTGTGAGTACCTTTTTGAGTTGGTAGATTGATGTATCTAATGACGGCTTGGGAATGTAGTGGGCAAGAACTCGTAAGTGGTCGTATACCAGCTTAAATCGATATTTCATGAATATTTTCTGCAGCTCATTCCTCCAACCCCCATTCCTCAATCTCATGGCCAACATCCAAGAACGCTCTGGAGGTGTTGTCATTCGTCTTGGCGGTAACACACAAGAATTTGCGGCCCTTGTTGACATTGACGCCATCGCCAACGGGCACACGTTCGCGAAAGTTGATTCGGGATCCACTCAAACGACCAAAACCCCTGCAGTGTTGTACACAATCGATATGTTCTACATGGCAGCCAACATCTCGTCGATGCTGAACGTCAAGTGGTTCATGGGTATCCCCTTCAATGACTCCGTGAACTGGCGTCTACAGATCGCGGAAGAAGGGCAGACTATCCTTGGCGACAACCTCCTCGGATTGCAGGCAGCCAATGAACCTGATTTCTACCAAGAGTGCGCCATTTCATTTTTTGACGACGAAATGGATTCTCATACATAATCGATAGGTTCGGTCGTCGTGTAACTTATAGCCCACAGCAATATTCCGATGAGGTTGGAGAGCTGATTGCGGCCATGGATGCGAACCCACGTATCACGAACAAGCACCAGTTGATCGCGCCTAGCGTCTCTGGACAGTGGACTCCTGAAGATGTCTGGAATACTGGCTTCATCGACAAGTACAATGATAGGATGTATGCGTTCACCGTTGAGCAGTAAGCAAAAATTATTCCCGTTACTCTTCCAGGCTCATTTTTTTTCCCACCACCAGCTACCCACGAGACAATTGCGCTGCCCAATTCAACAACGGAGGCAAGGTCGTAGATCCACAAGAAGTGTTCCCCAACTACCTGTCGCACACCGAAGTCGTGAGTCTCGTGCACCCCTACACGAACTCAGCGAACCTGGCCACCGCTGCGGGAAAGCCTTTCATGATGTTCGAGACGAATACGGCGTCGTGTGGTGGATTCAAAGGTATTAGTGACAGCTACGGAGCAGCGCTTTGGGCTATGGATTATGGAATGCAGATGGCGTTCAATAACTTCACGCATGCAATGATGCATGTCGGTGGACAGAACGTGTTCTATAATGTGCGTGGTCTATACCACCCTCCCATGCAACTGACCGTTTATGTGGCATCTGCTTTCCCTCATATAGCCCTTCACTTCACCCCCAACCAATCAATCTTCGTTCAACGAATGGACCGCTGGTTCTATCTACTATGCAGCTATCGTCCTCGCCGAAGCTTTCGGCCCAAATAACAACACGCGCCTGATCGACCTCTGGGGTAACTCGGGCTCCGTGTACACCCCCTCCTACGCGTTCTACGAAGGAGATACGCTTAGCAAGGTCGCACTGTTTAACTACATCAATGATCCGAGCGGTGCGAATGATTTGAAAGTGACGCTTACGGTGCCCGAGGGTGTTCCCGCTACTGTTAAAGTCAAGTGAGTGTGGTTTATATGGTTTGGAGCATTTTAATTCATGATGTGAATGTGTAGATACCTCGCTGCTTCGTCTGTGGCTACGAAGAACAACATCACTTGGGCTGGCCAGGTAAGCGTGTTCTCTCCTCGTCTCTGATCTTGAAAATAATTTAACTTCGTTAGACCCTTGGTGGCCAATTTGAAGTGGACGGCCGCTTCAAGGGCGACCTCAACGTCACCACGATAACTTGCGACACCTCCGCCGCCGTCAACGCCTGCATAATCCCCGTCCCCGCGCCTGGCTTCGCGCTCGTCTTCATGGACAGCGACGCCCCGGAAACGACCATCGGCCAGGCGACGCAGACCTTCGCGACGACCGCGCACACCAAGACACACAACACCGTCACGTACGACGCTGCGGCGTTGGCGACGTCGAATGGGCACTCGGGCATGGACCGCCTGGAGGGCGGGCTCGGCAGCACGAGTTCGGGCAGTGTTGTGAGTGCGGCGCGGAGGCGGGCGGTTGTTGAGGGGCTCGCGGTGCTCGGCCTTGCGGTCGCCGTTGGGGGAATGTGGGTTGGGAGGGCGCTCGTGCAGTGATTTGCAATGGATTGAGTGAATGGGGTTCGGGGTTGATCCCACCCACCCCGGTATACCTTCGCTCCCTTCCAGCGGAATGGGCGATGTAAAGATTAAAAGACTTTCGAACTTTAACTGACATTTAACTTTCTGGGCGTATTTACCGCTTTTCTGTCGTTACACTGTCGATGTTTTCTTCCTTTCTAATACTATACGAGTTATCGATGTATGATATCAACTGTGGGTTTCTTCTTTTTTCCCAGTTCCAGTTTCCCAGTACGACGGAATGGTATCTGAATAAGGTGGGTTCCTGTTCACTAATAACCTCCCAAGTGAATGAATCTTCGACTCGTACTCAAAGAATTCTTAGGTAATCTCTGGATATTCCCCCAAGGCGTGCGTCATATCTTTAGACTCAACCACGATGTTGCCCGTTCCTCCTGGTCCTCCTCCGGGTGATGATCTTCAGTTCATTTGGGTGATGTAAAGATTAAACTTTCTCCATGCACCAATAATCTCTGCTTTTCTGTCATTACTAGCGCAGTTACGTTTTATGATACTGTAGAGTACAAGTCAGTATTATATTAAATCTGGATTCTTTCTTTTTTCTTTCAATCTGACTGGGCTGAAAGGTACGCTCGAAATTAGCGCTGATCACCGGCCCGTGTGTGCTCAAGATACCGGAACATCACGTGAGGCTCCTCCGGCTGTGATCCGTACTGCTGCGCAACCTTCCGCTAGCTCCCGCTACACCGATTCCAATGGGCTTGATCTACATATGGTGATCGATTTGGATACGACACGTACCAGCCTCCCACTGCGCCGCTGAGTCGCGGATTCGTCAGTGGATTCGATCATCATGAACTGGACGTGACATGCATGTCTGACCGCCAAGATGATTTTTTTTGGTTCCGATTATGTGGGGTAGGTCTTGGGTCGCGGTCAGGTCGCGGTCAACTGACTGAGAGCTTTCATTGATCTTCGCTCCTTTCAATCGGTATATAGATCGTTCATTGTTTTCAAACCATTTTCGAATCGTTTTCCACCGCGAATTAGTAGGCCGCATTAGCCGCATCCCCAACGTATCCTTCGGTGAATTCGAGTTCGAATGTTATCTTTGCGAACGGCTTGCTGACTGCTCTTGGACGGCTTGCGATTACTGAAGTGCTCGGCAATTAGAATTACGATATGACATCTTACGCAGGGAGGAGCTGCGGCGGTAAGCCCACGGCAGATGCCGGCCCCCCGGAAATTGGGGTAAGTACGGAACGTGACGTGGGGGAGCAGGCTCCAAGGCAGACGGTTCCAATCGTGTCTTGTCTCCTTAACTCGTACCACCACCATGTCCAAAATCACCACCAGCAAGCCAGGTTACTTTGGCCCCGGATCCGTTGAGGTTCAGCCAGCAGCCGGTCCAGGGGAGGGCCCCACGCGCCGCTGCTACCTCTCCAAGGACGGCCTGGTCACCCAGCCCTTCGAAGGCATCGACACCGTCTACGACATCATCCTCTACTCAGCCCGCACCCACGGGAACAGGCATGCCCTGGGCTGGCGCGACATTGTTCGTGTCGTAGAGGAGGAGAAGGAGGTCAAGAAGATCATCGAAGGCCAGGAAGTAACCGAGAAAAAAAAGTGGAAGTTCTTCGAGCTCAGCGACTACAAGTACATCAGCTTCGTTGAGCTCAAGGAGGCTGTTTCGGAGATTGCGAGGGCGCTCGTCAGCCTTGGTGTGACTACGGATGACGTGTTCAACGTGTATGCACAAACCAGGTAGGTCCAATACATTTTCCGTATACACTGCAACGTTCCCTGACTGCACGCGACAAGCCCGAATTGGCAGCTCATTGCCCATGCATGCGCATCTATTTCGACTACTATTGCTACGGCCTATGATACCCTCGGCGAAGACGGCCTTACTCATTCTCTGAACGAGCCCAATTGCGTTGGCCTTTTCACCAACGCTGAACTCCTTCCTACCTTGCACCGGGTGCTCGCGAAGACCCCTACAATTAAGTACGTCGTCTTCGACGGTGAGCCGGGTCAGGAAATCGTCGACGACCTCCACTCCGTTCGGGAAACGATTCAAGTGTTCAGCCTAAACAAACTACGTGAAATTGGTAAGGCTCTACCCATTGACGCCCTCGATGCTCGTCGCCCCAAACCAGAGACTCTTGCTCTCATCATGTACACCAGCGGCAGCACTGGACCCCCCAAAGGTGTCTGCATCAGCCACGCCAACCTCATTGCTTCCGTCGGATCAGTGTACACCCTCCTTGGTCACCATCTGACATATGAAGACAGTTACCTTGCCTACCTACCGCTTGCCCACGTTCTGGAATATATCGTCGAGATGTGCATGGTGTTCGTCGGCATGCCCTCCGGTTATGGACGCGTCAAGACGCTTACCGACGCGTCGGTGCGGAACTGCAAGGGCGACATTATGGCGTTCCGTCCCTCGATCATGGTCGGCGTCCCCGCCGTCTGGGAGACCATCCGCAAAGGCATCCTTGCCAAGGTGCATGCTGGGGGCACCATCAAGAAGAACATCTTCAATGGCGCCATGGCGGCGAAGAAGAAGAACGTCCCTGTATTCGCGCAGCTCGCTGACTCGGTTGTGCTTTCGGGCGTGCGCGCCGCGACTGGCGGGCGGTTGCGCATCACCCTGAGCGGTGGTGCGGCGATTAGTCGCGAAACGCAGGAGTTCTTGACCACGGCGCTGGTCACTGTATTGCAAGGTACGTGAATTCTATGCGCGCCCGGGACGTAATTGACGTTGGGACAATGTGTAGGTTACGGCATGACGGAGTCTTGCGGCATGTGCGCTATCCTTCCTCCGGAGCTGATGCGATATGGCTCTGTGGGACTGCCTGTTCCCTCGATTGAGATTAAGCTTCGGGACGTTGTTGACGCTGGTTATCTGACGACGAACGACCCCTCGCAAGGAGAGGTGTGTATCCGCGGTCCCTCGGTGGTGAAGGGCTATTATAAGCGCCCGGATTTGAACGAGGACGAAAATATCTTCACCAAGGACGGTTGGTTGAGGACTGGAGACGTTGGTCAGTGGAATAGTGATGGAACTATTTCGCTTGTTGATCGGTATGTGGCAAGCTGCGGACGGACGCCCAACATCATAACGTTCTGATATCTTATTTTGGGTCATAGGTTGAAGAACCTCATCAAATTGGCTACTGGCGAGGTGTGTTTCTATCTTCCCTTCTCGTATCAAACTCAATCTCATTACTGCTTCTTTTCCGTAGTACATCGCCCTCGAGCGCCTCGAATCAATCTTTAAAGCGTGCAACCTCGTGTCCAACATCTGCGTGCACGCCTCGCCAGAGGCCACGCAGCCCATGGCCATCATCATCCCGCACGAGGCGCACCTGCGGCAGGCGCTGGAGACCAAGACCAACGACGACAAGCGCACGCTCGCAGAGCTTTGCGCGGACCCGGCGGTGCAGACGCTCATCCTCAAGGAGTGCAACGCGGTGGGGAAGAAGAACGGCTTTAAGCCGCAGGAGCTGCTGCAGTCGGTCGTGCTGACGGCGGACGAGTGGACGCCGGAGAGCGGGCTTGTTACGGCTGCGCAGAAGATCCAGAGGGCGAGGATTGCGAAGGAGTTCAAGGATCAGATTCATGTGGGTCCTTTTTTTTCTTGATGTTTGGGGTGATTCCGCTGCTGACTTGTTTTGGTGGGTTTGTTAGGCTGTGTACAAGCATTGAGCTCACGGTGGACACGTCAAGGCGTTCGGTGTCTGGGCGCCCATCTTTTTTTTTTTTGCTTTGCTTTGATTTTCTTCTATTCTTTCTTTGGGTTCTTTCGTCATTAGTCTATTCATAGTCATCGACTCCACCGCCTGTCCTCTCCCCTCCCCTAATCTGAATACCTGTCTTGGGAAGTGATGTGACCTATCAGAGGCCTGACCCGTATCCAACTCTCCTCATTTGCACCATGTTGCCCATCCACGCTGCCCTCCCCTTCTTCGGAGTCTCTTCCCTCCTTCCAACGAACCCTGCCTTGCTGATCTACATCAGCTTTTTGTATTCTGAATCATTTCGCCCTATCCTGAACGTCGTCACACCCTTTCATTCTTCTTGCTCCCCTAGTAGATGGCCTTTTGGCCTTTGTATTTTACATACATACGCTGTACCGGATCATGTAGATCTGGAATCTCTTTTGTTTCCCTCCAGTGGAATGTTATATAGATTGATGATCCTGGAATTGTGTGCTGTTAGGATGCCATGGTTATGGTGATTCTTGTACTGACGTATCAGCAAGCGGTGAAGGCGGCGCCTCACTGTTTCTCCGTTTACTCAGGATATGTCGATTGATGTGGGCGCTTATTCTATAAATATACTTGGCCTGCACAGATTTACAGATGGGTGCACATCAATTGTAAATTGTCACACAACATGAAGGTTATATCACATATGCGTTAAGGAAAAACTGCTAGGTAGACACGCTTTATATCCTTTGGTTTGAGACCCAGTGCGTGTGCGATGTCTTCTCTCTCCTTTTTCGTGGAAGTGTAGTCAGGCCCGCTGACTATGAGTACTGGGAAAGCATCGTCGACCTTGTCATCGGGCACTAGAGGACGATTTGCAGCCTGAAATACAGCGTGGGTGAAAAATAATACATAAAGACGCAATCAGGCCAATGGTAACTTGAGTGGCGCACCATGTAAAGTTGGGCGGGGATTCTGGCGTAGTCCCGTGCTAATCTTTCAATATTGTCTCCCCACTTCGATATGTCATCTAAGTTGTTTGGAAGCGGGGTGTTGAAGTCCTTCCCGAAAGGGATAGCGTAGTATTCATCCTCAAGTGGGTAATCGGACACAGGGCCTGCGTGATTTTTGGCATGTTTCATGTTGTCAGTTGGATATTATCGGGGTATTGTGGACTGGTGTAGAGACTCACGGTACCAGGAGTCCCAAAACTCTCTGTGATCAATCGACATGTTGAATGAGGGTCATTCAAAAGAAAATCGCTTTGGGGAATAATACTTTGAAGTGGTGGCGGCGATAGAAAACCCCGACGTATTTTGGATTGGCTCGTTGAAACGCTGGCGCAGCGGAGTTCCGATAGGCCCGATCACAAAGTATTAGAGTTTGCGCATGCCTATGTAAGTGGCCACCCTCCTAGCCATTAAGTGCAAGAAGAAGGCGCACAAAAAAAAGTACACCTGTGCGGCTGATTTGGAAGACGAAGCGAATGATTCAGAATTTCCAATGTCGCGAGCGTTTGGCACAGACGGCGGTCCCAAGTTGTGAGTGTCAATGTCTCTCTCGTCTCAAGCATCGTTGAAAATTCACACTTTGAATTTGGCGTTATTGAGTACTCAGTGCCATTTCGAGTCTTCGACTGCTACTTGCAAGCCACCAAATTCTGACACCTACGCGTATGCTCCGTATCTCTTTTTTCTTCCTTCTTTGGGTTCTTTCGTGATTAGTGTGTCGCTTCGTAGTCATCGACTCCAGCACCTGTCCTCTCCCCTCCCTTCTTGGGCTTTCCCCCTTGTTTATTTGTCTGTCTTGGGACGTGATATAGCATATTAGAGGCATGTCGCACGCTTTACCCTCTCAATTTTTACCGTGTTGTCTGTCCACGCTACTAGTACCCTCCGGCCTTCCTCCTCGCCTCCTTTGAATGAACCCTGCCTTGCCGATCTACCTCAGCTGTTTTGTACTCTCAATCGCGCCCTATCATGAATGCCATTGCACGCCGCTTCATTCTTCTTGCACCATGGTAGATGGCTCTTGGCCTTCGTATTTTATATACGCTGTACCGGGTCATGTAGATCTGGAATCTTTTTCTTCCCTCTCGTATAAGTAATGTTGACACATAGACCGATGATTCTGGCACCGTGTGATGTTCCATAGGACGCCGTGTATATGGTGATTCTTGTACCCACGTAATGGTTGACGTCGGACGATGAAGGCGGCGCCCCACCGTTCCTCCGTTTACTCAGGATATGTCTATCGATGTGGGCGCTTAGTCTATAAATATCTTCTTGGGGATTCGGGAAGCATGGCCTGCCCAGGGTTTATATGTGGGGGATTATGCGTACCCCCGAGCGCAGCGTCATATAGTATGATTTACATGGGATTGATATAGGACAGTTCTGCTGCCCAGCGTTTCATGCAAAAATGGAAGCGCGTACATACTGTATGTGAGCTAAATTTATTCGAAATCGGTTATTCGTTAACTTCATTGACACTAAGTAGTAATCTTTATAATTATTCGGGACCATCTGTAGGATCGTAGGATATGTATTTGGTGAACGAGTGTGACCAGAAGAAAAAAATAATAGTCTACCTTGTTTTGCTAGTGGCTGAGCGGAGTTTCGGTAATTTGCGCGGATATTCGAAATCATATGCTTCCAGACTTTCAACGTTCAACGATATCATGTTTTCTTCCCTGCCTCCATCATCGACGCGTTTTGACGCGTCGCCATCAAAGGAAAACTACTTCACCTTTGAACGAACCCTCCAAAATAAAGAGCGAGGACGAAATATAAAGATATATGCGGGTGGAAAGTCCACGTTTCAACTTGGAGGGCCGGACAAAGAAGGAAACATGATCTACAGAATTCAAGGCGAGCAAAGTTCCTGGATTGATACTTTGATAGACTCTAACTTTGAACTTCGCCGCTAAAACCAGATGATATTCTCGAGGGCTGAAGTTGCGATTGGTCTGGTTGCACAACATCCAAATCTCAATGGCACGGTCTTCAGCCTTTGTCGGCGATGCTTTAACTGGTGTGGCAGGTTCTCCAAGGCGAGTAAATGCGTTTTAATGCGAGTCTAACTCTCGGAACTTTGTTTGTTTTATCTCTGCGGATCGCTCTAAAGATCTCCATGCCCTACGGAAGGAACAAAGTGCACTTCAGCAAGCCTGCCTCTTGACGTCATGTCTTCTCTCGTGCCAACACAATACCTCTCGTCATGCGATCTTCCTTTGACTTCGGAATCTTATGGCTTTCCACTTTGCGAAACGCCGCCCTGCTTACTTGTCGCTTTCACGCCCTACAGACATCAGTCAGCTTCTAGTTATAATTATATGCATTCGAATCTTCGGAACGTTGACTTGAACACAGCCAACGACCGCCGTGCTGACTGACTACCTCTCCGACGTCGATCGGAAGGCTCTTGATGGAACCTCGTCTATGTGTTAGAAAACTCGCATAAGTCAGATATCACAAAGGGCTTCTGGAAAGACCGCGGTCATTCTTTTGCGCAGCTCTGCACTTTAACATTGTCTTCCTCGAAGCCAGAGCTGCAATGCTCTGACGCACCTTTCTTTCGGCGAACAGCCATCTGCTGGCGTAAAGCGTCGCGGATCATTGACCGGCCTGTTGCTCGTTTTGGGATACGCTCGGAGATTCCATGCACATCTCCCAAACAAGGCCAACTCTTTATGGCATGATATAAGCTCAGAGCACCTTTCTTTTTTTTTTTTGCATCCCCCCATATGTCCTACTTCACACCGTCTATTGTCAACCACCAGGACATCCTTGGCCAGCTCTGGAAGAAGTGCGTACGACTTCTTATATCCTATGCCAATTCTTCCTACGAGACATTCTGACAATGATCGTTATAGGTCCAGTCTATCCACGAAGAATAATCCATCCACACCACAGCCCAAGCCTATGTTCGTCCTAGCCACCTTTCTGTCTGATTCACCCTCCTGACATCTCTATTTCCAGTGAAAAGATACCACTGTTCGCGCTGCTGATTGGCATTAATGTCTATCAGGCATCCTTCGTAGACACTAACTTCCCAACCTTGCGCGGGGCGGTCGCCGACGCGCTCGATATGAAGTTCTATTTAGAGAACAACCTTGGTGTTCCGACCGACCAGATCACCACTCTTATTAATGAGAACGCTACGCGCGCCTCCATCGTCAACGCCCTCCGCGATCTCAGAGACGACGACCGCATCAGTTTAGGCGACGCCATCCTCGTCTATTACGCCGGTCATGGAGTAGAGATGGACCCCCGCCCAACTTGGGAAGCCGGGGGACCCAACGCGAAGATCCAGGCCATCGTTCCGTATGATTGTGATGTCCTCAAGTCGGATGGGCGAGTTGCGCCTCTGTTCGACCGCATCCTGGAAGTCCTGCTCTCCAGGATCGCGGAGAAGAAGGGCGACAACATTGTGAGTCTTTCTCGATGCTCGTACTCGTCGAATCGCACAACTGAACGCTGCGAATACCATTAGACCGCTATCTTTGATTGCTGCCACGCCTCTTCTGCTACACGGGGAGTGAGCGGCGATGACCTTGTGCAGGTCCGCTCGGTAGAGCTTCCGAGTAGGGTCTACCCTGAACAGCTCGACCAGGATATATTGAATTCGGAGCCTACCACGAGAGGAGCTTACAGCCCCTCCGCCTATAAATACCGTGGATTGGGATCGCACATCCTCCTTGCCGCGTGCGGTCCCAATGAGCTGGCGGTGGAAAGTAAAGGACATGGCCTTTTCTCAGCTGCCCTCCTCAAGTTGTTGAGGGAAGTTTCGCCCGAACGGCTACGATATTCCGACGTGCTATCCCATCCACTATTTGATCGCATTCCACAGTAAGTCTGTTTTCTTTGCACACCTGGTGTCATTTCGGTGTCTGATGTTCTTTTAAGGCAGAAACCTCAATGCGAAGGAAACCATCTTGGTAGAATCCTGTTCAACTCAAAGGTCGTCTCCTCTCAGCGCAGGTCTTTTTCCGTGTCGTACAACAAGAAAGCAAACCATGGTCATGGCCAATACATTGTCAACGGTGGTATGATCCATAACATCACAACCGAGTCTCAATTCGCTGTCTACCGCGAGTCGGACGTCCAACTTATGGCCAAAATCAGTACTCTCCATGTCGATCAGCTGCGCCCTTTTACATTCACAGCCAAACTCGCACTTGGCGCGCCCGCTTTTGATCTTGCCCATCCCACAATCGCGATCCAAACACGAATAGGACCTAGGGAAGACCTTCAGATTATGGTGTCTGCTGACGATAGTTTCCGGCGTATCTATCGCGACCTCGTGAACCATCCGGCATTGAAAGTAGACGCCGAAACGATCTCCCTTGTGGAACAATCCGACGCTGCTCATGTCGAAATCCGGTCACTAACTGGTGACAATGTGGTCGAGCTGACCTTGTGCACGATTAGTGTAGCAAACGTACCCTCCCATCGATTCTACCATCTTGTCGACGCTACGGACTCAGACATTCTAGCAGGCACTATTTCTCGCATCGCTCACTTTTATCGTGAACTCAAATACGTCGATAACAACCCGAGGCTCTCGCAATACATTGACGTGGAGTTCTACAGGTTGGACTCAATATCCGAAACTGACGAGAACACCGGCTTAGAAGAAGAGCAACTGGAACCTGTTGGGCCGAACCTCTACACCAATGGCATGGTTATGGTCACCGTGTCGGATGAGGATGGCGAAGACGTACCTTACGGAATCAAACTCACCAACCGTTCTGCTCGCGATCTGCATATAAATATGTTCTTCTTCAATAACAGCGACCTCGCAATAAGTGCGTCATTCATTTTTTTTAACGCAACGATGTAAGCTCATCGATATTTAGCGGCGTTTGTTAAGCCGCACGCTAGCGTCAACGGGAATTTTCTTGAAGTTCCCCTCAAAAGCCGGGGACATAGCTTAGCAATAGGCTATGGCGCTGGGGGACACCAGCCCATGAGCTTTGAGATCATCAATAAATTAGACGTCGATGTTGGGTTTCTCAAGATCTATCTCTCTACACAACCTGTCAATATGATGCACATTCCCCAAGCCTCGCCTTTTTCGTCGACACGCGCATACAGAGAATATCAACCACCAAGACGCCTCCAGGCTTCTTGGACCGATATCCTCATCCCTGTTGTCCAGCGGCGACGGGGATGACCTTCTTGTGGCTATATAGTGCATGCCATATTGCCAATCATAGGTCGGAGAACTTGCTTTACGGACCTTCAGGACTGCGTCGGCCGAAGGAAAGATTAGAGTCGGTAACGAAAATTCGAGTCGTCCATCGCCTTTAAGGACGCCTAAATCCTCAGTACTTCAGTGACGCCTGGCACCACCTTTGATCTGCGGACGATCATTGGTACCTACCTATTGAACGATGTGATCTTTCTAATTCCTTCGTATACCCTATTATATACACTCTCATTATACATTGCACAAATAGTTTTTGAGGCAATAAGTCGTTCATAATGACCACATGATCAGGCTTCAAATTTCCGTAGCTGCCCAGTGCCGCACTGCCGATGTTCCATGAGTAAGTATGAGAGGCTTATTATTTTCAGACCTTAGGGCGCATTTGGCTGCAGTTCAAGATTTCGGACGTAAATCAGCGGAGTTTCGGCAATTTAAATTTGCGTTCATTTCTGTGACCGTGCTTGGCACTTAGGTTTGATTCTTCTTCATCTACTTATGCCATTCGACGTGTTGAGTCCCGTCGCCAGAGAGGTGAACCAACTTTCCAACGAAACCTTCAAGTGAGAATACAGCACCAAGATATTCATATATACATGCGGTAGTTCGCGATCTCGAGGAAAAGGCCAGGCTCCAGCCAAGCACGGTGAGCATTTTCAGCGCAGGGCCAATTCTCTATTAGACTTTGTGCAGAAGAGGCATGGCCAGTTTTGCATTTCCGTTAATAACAGCTTCACTTTCTAGCTTCCTATAGTGTCCAAGTTTTTTTGCGTTCAATCGCTTAGGAAAATTGAACCCACGTCAGGTAACAAAGTCTCAAAGATAAATTTCTGACTTTTTGACCAGGTCGCGTTACACGATTTACCATGTCGGCTCATTGGGTTCAGAGACGCTCTTGCTTGTTTTAAGCACCTGTTGACCACTTAGAGCACCCATAATACAATACTCCACGGATCGAACAGGATCAGTGTTCGTGAGCCAATCTGACAGTTCTTTTCTCGCGATATTATTGAATCATTTCTCTTGAATTTCTTTCAACGCTGAGTCCTAGCTTCTCGTGAACATCTACTTCGCTGATGTCCGGTATTCAAGATCCTGAATCCTGATGCAGTCCTCCCGCATGATACGATTTAACACTTGCGTGTATGACTTTGAACATTTTTTGCTTTAGTGAAAACTCCTGCGCCACATTTTCGGCGGATGCTTACTCAGTCTAACACAGTTGTATAACTCTGATTCCAAAGTTATCCAAACAAAAACAACAACTAGGCACGTTGCACGCAGCTCTTGTTATTCTAATCCGTTATCTTCTAGTATCCTAAATGCCCACTCTGTCTGATTTTGATCGCCCAAGAGTCTTAGACTATCTGCAGACTCATCGCAGTCTATCGCTATCAGCACGCCTGACTCAAATATTCAAGAATGAGCACTTCACAACAAGTGTTCCTATCGACAATATTGATTCAACGCACCAACGCACCCAGCGCACCCACATGTTTGTCCTTCTCTCACCTCAAGTTGTCCGAGTCACAATCACTGACATCGGCGCCCCAATAGTGAAGGTACACCACTCGCACGGATCTTTGCCATCCTAGTTGGCATAAATCGGTACGAGAGTGCAAAGCTGGAGTCCAGCGAGTTCCGTCCATTGCGTGGCGCAGTGCCCGATGTACTTGAATTCAAGTCCTTTTTGAAGGATGATTTGAAAGTGCCGATTGATCGAATCATTACCCTCATCGATGACGATGCCACCCGCGCCGCCATAATCAAAGCCCTCAAAGACCTGCGAACGGACGGGCGCATTGAGCCGGGGGACCCCATCGTGATCTATTACGCTGGACATGGAACACTGGTGCCTCCTCCTGCAAACTGGGAATGCGGAGGTCGGGATGCGCAGATCCAAGCCATTGTCCCCTACGATTGTGACATCCAGCTTCAATCGGGTGAGCGAGTACCGCCGATTCATGACCGTGTTTTCGATGTTTTGCTTTCCTGGGTTGCTGAGGAGAAGGGTGATAATATTGTGAGTATTTCACGCGTCTTTTTCTGCAGCATTTAATTGATCTATCCCCTAGACCGTTGTGTTTGATTGTTGCCATTCTGCGTCTGGTACTCGGGCTGGGGCTGCTAGCGGGGAGGAGGTACGCATGGTGGTGCTGCCTCCTCGACAGTATCCGAAAGGCCTTGATAACGACATATGGGAGTTGGAGTCGAGAGACAGGAGTATGCATACACCTCCCAGGTATGAGCGTCGTGGCTTGAGATCGCACGTACTCTTCGCTGCCTGCTCGCCCAACCAGCTAGCCAGGGAAAGCAATGGACATGGGAGATTCTCGGCTGCTTTCCTCGAACTCCTCAGGAAGGTTCCACTCCACGAATTGTGTTATTCTGAGATCTTGAAACATCCAGTGTTTCGCGATCTCCCGAAAGAGTAATTCCCCTCGACATATCAGATATCATATCCTTACTCATTATGTCTTCGTAGCCAGACCCCGCAATGCGAAGGGTTTCATTTACATAGGACCTTATTCAATCTCAACAATTCCGTTCGTCGCGCGCCGAAAGCCTTTGTCGTGTCTTCAAAAAGGACCGCGAACGACGGACATCTCCAGTATGTTGTCGACGGTGGCAAAATGCATAACATCAGACCCGATTCCGAATTCAACATATTTCGCCTCTCGGATGTTGACCCTGCCCACAAAATTGGTGTTCTCCTCGTATATAGGCTGGGTCCCATCTCATGCTTTGCCAAACTCTCCCCCGACTCTGTCGAGTTCGACCTTGATCATCCGACTATCGCGATCCAGAAATATTCCGGAAGCAGGGAAGATCTTCGAATATACGCTCCTCAGAATGATGTTTTTGGACAGCTCAATCGCATCGTCAAAAGCTGCCCATCTTTAGAGCTTGATGCCAAAAGCATTTCCATTGTTAGGGAGCCGATCAATGCCCATGTTCATGTAATGTCGGTCAGCAAAAATCAAGTCGAGTTGACCTTGCGCACAGTCAGCGCTCAGGGAAATCTGGCTGCGTATACCCACAAATTCAAACATGTTATCGATGTAACGGACCTCGAACGTATTATTCCTGGGCTTGCCCACTTCTACCGCGAGCTCGAGTGTGGCCCAGAATCAGTAGGCAACGACCCAGAGTTATCAAATCAAATTGAAATTGAATTCTTCGAACTGGAGGAGACGGACGAAGTTACTGAAGCCATTCCTAATGAACAACTGCGGCCTGTCGACATCGATTCCAATCTATATACCAACGGCGTTGTTGACATAATGGCCGTGGATGCTCGCGGCGAGTGTATACCTTACGGAGTCAAACTTAACAACCGCTCTACCAGAGAACTGCATATGAATGTGTTGTATTTCGACAACAACGACCTCAGTATATGTACGTTTTCACTGTGTATACCCGATGAAGATTTTACTAACCCTAACTGGGTAACAATATAAGCAATCTGCGTTAAGCCTCATGCTTCTCCTGACGATAGGCTCCCGAAGTCCCACTTTCATCAACGGGAGGTAGCGTGGCAATAGGCTATGGCGCCGCTGGCTGGCTGCCTATGTTTTTTGACCTTCCTCCCGAGTTGGATGTCGATGTCGGATTTCTCAAAATTTACTTATCCACTGATCCCGTTCAAATGGATCATCTTACGCAGGATTCACCATTCTCATCGACGCGCGGATGTAGACCATATCAAAGCCGAAATCGACCCCCGTTTTATTGGACCAGCGTTGTAATTCCTGTCGTGCAGCGGCGACAGCGATGGTTTGTATGATCTATGTCGCAATGCCGAATCGATAGATAGCCAGAGGGTGACTTGGCATATCCAAAATCAATGAATGCTCTATAGTCAGTGCAAAGTAACAAACGATCAAGATACTGCCTCATATCGACTCATTGCCTCTCATCCAAGTCGGAATCTGCACAATTGTCGCCGTCTTCACCATCCACCGCTCGATGTCTTCCCCTCCACTCCTCTGGATTTTTCCTCCTGAACCTCGACTCTCCTCAAACGGAGACTGTTGTATGATATTCTGAAAATTACCTGGCCGCGCCGACAAAAACAGCCGTAGGAATCCGACATCCTTGTCCTTGCCATCGGGAATATAGAACTGCCATGGCTTGCAGCCGCCATTACCGTACCCGATGGTGAGATATGCTTTTGGAGGTAGGGCAGCATCGACGCCAATTTTTAGGCGGCTGGGGATGGTAGGAAGTGCTCCTATAGGATCGTTCGTGGGAATGGGTGCGTAAGGTTGTTCGATTTCTACGTTAGATATTAGCCGCCCGTACCCAGCACCGAGTGGCGGGCTATAAATTTCAGCTATAAAGGAATGTTTTATTGTAAGCTTGTTAACTGAAATGAAAAAATGTTTGGACATACTGATAGTGAGATCGTTGGGATCGAAGTAAAATAAATATGGATACAGCACTCTGTCCGAGTCGTTGATAATACTGATGCCAAAATAGCGGTCCTCGTCGACCTTTACTATCGCGGGTTCTTCAGCAATCAGATTCTTGCCAATTGGGCGAAAATCGGGGTAGGGGTCAAAATCTACCTCCTGAAGTAGCCTGAGCTCCATTCGTACGCCACCGGCGTCGTCAGGCGCTGTCCGCGTGAGGTGGTAGTGGAAATGGCGCGCAGCGTCGACGACCTTATGGAGTACAGGACCGTTTTTGTCAATTGAATGGGGAAGGCGAGAGCCGATGTATGGAACGACCGGGTCGTTGTGGCGATCGAAGTAAATTCTGTTGTCTTTGCCGATGCTGAGTTCGAGTTGGCATCCCGCTGGGTCATCAACGACGTTGACTAGCGGTGTAGGGCGATATTCGGAAAGGAATATAGATTTCAGCCACGTTGTGTCTTTTGAGTACAAAGAGATGGACCGAGGTGCTCCGCCAATGGCTTTGCAGTAGAAGCGCTGTGGAGGGCGGAATCGACGAGATTTGTCGAGTGATTCGAGAACGGAAGAGAATGGGCCTACAGAAGTGGCTACTAGGTATCCGAGAGGGGGATTGGGATGGAAGGAATTGTTAAGGAGGTCCGTTCTATGAACTGCGAAACGAGAGCCAATTGTGATACCCTGCGCTGAACCTGCCTCGAGAGTTATCGTCCCATTTGATGATCGACTAGCGTAGATGAACGACGTATCACCAAACCCTTTATTACCGAACAACAGACGATTTACACCTTGTCCTTCGCAATGTGGTGTTTGACTATATAAAAAATTCAACGACGTTTTCAGAATATGTAGTAAAAACAACTTACTTCTTCGGCATTCTCAATTTATCCATCAGGGACCGATAAGTTAATGTTTCGAGTTCATCACTCATGAGAATTTTGAGGAGGCTGTAAGTGAAAAGACCGCGTTTGCTCTTTGGATCCTCCCAGGCCATCTGTTCGCGTCCGCAAGCGGCCAACAGAACATGAGCCCCATGGAATTTTGCTGCAGCCTCTTGACTACTCCGCATCGCTAATGCGCTCGTCTGCAACAGGTCTTGATCGGTAGAGCTAGTTAATGGCGGTGGGTCGAACATTTGTCGCGGGATCCAGCCGGAGCTTCTTGTCGGGCCACCACGGTTCATGCCGGCGGAACTACAGCAATCCAGTATGACGGTCTTCATACAGGTAAGTACAAGCAAGAAAAAATACTGATGAACTCCTCACAATGTGATTCCCTTTGCATGCGGATATTTGATCTAACAGGCCAGATATTGTACGGTCAGGAATTCCAGGGACGACAGACGGCGCGGCTTTTCCGTCGTTTTTTAGGGTACCGATGTCACTGGGGCACAGCATCTCTATCCGCCCCGTAGGCGTGTACCAGCCTTCCCATTCTGGTGGTATTGACTCCTGCGCACCGTGACCAGCGTAATAGATGACGATTTCAACCTGGTCTTTTGGGTACGTTTGGTTATCCCGTAGAAAGCGAAAACCGTCGAGAATTCCTTGTCTGGAAGCCCGTTCGTCCCGGAGACTGCAGATATTTTTCCTGGGCACCTTCAGCCTCGTAGTTAGAAATTCTTCGAATGCGTCTGCGTCCCCAACTGCTCCGGTAAGATTGTTGTATTCAAAAGTGCCCCCGGTGTATTTATTGATGCCAATGACCAACGCTAGGATGTTAGGTGGATTTTGACTGTCAAAACGGTCAGATTTTGGATAACACAGCAAGGACAGCTAAACAGGACGTACACAGGCCGTATGGTAACAGATGCGCTTCTGGATATTCTATAGAAAGTAAGTGCAAAGATAGATCACTTTTCGTCACAAGATGCTCACCGACTTAGCGCCTCAACACCATAGTTTTCGTGCATAGTTTGGAAGAAAGAGATGTGCAAGGAAGAGAATGGCGGTGTCCGTGAAGCTGTGTCACTGTGTCCGCTGGTGCTGGCACTGGCAGGCCGTCAGCCTCGGGTCTGACACGGGTACATCACGATACACGCTGTAATCATTTTATCGATACGGAAGAATACCTGCACTAGAATTTAGCCGCCGTAATTATAGCGCATTGACTGTCATCCAAGGGCATGCCGAAGTCAATTCTAGAGTTACTTGTGGTAACTGAAGTGAGCTTGAGGGAAATACTGGAGCCAACGTCGATGTTCAAACATAGGTCGTTCTCCAAAGTCAACTTACACAGCCTCGGAGTTCGCAAGACGCGCCGCGCGGAGCTTCAAAATATTCCAAGTCCTTTCCGGATTGGTCTTCAATTACAACTTGCCAACACTTTGCAAGACGCGAACTGAACGTATGCCTCGAAGAGGCCTTGAGGCTGGCGGCGAGGCTGCGGATTCGAAGTCGTGGTCTGGGTACGCAGTTCTTCCAAAGTTCATCCGTGGAGACAAAGCGATTAATCGATTGCTTGTCAAGCCAGACTCCCTAAAATACAACTCGGCTTTCTCAGCTCTTCACCGGATCCATCAGATTGATTAGACTGACCGAAGGCGTTGAGTAAGAAAATTCCTTGCGGTTGTATTTCTCTTTTGCACCGAGCCAAGATAGGATGCGACAATTTAAACAGCGTTAGCACGAGTATAAAATTTCACTCCGATCTGCAGATTGAGCTACGTAGAGAACACTCACACGTCCTCGCCGACCAGAGAGATGAGTGTTTTTTTTGAGATCATTCAATGCGTTCCCACCAAATCGGCAGCCGCTGAGTAACTCTATAGCTTGATAAGCTGAGCATTCAGTGAGCACTTTGTCAATTCAAATCGACTAAACTGACCTTCGTCCTCAAGCTTAGTGGCAGCTTTCTAGCCAATTTCTAGCACTTTCTGGGGTATCCTTAGAATACCTATCTCTCGAGGTTTCAGCTTATTTATGTGAGCCCTGTACCCGGGTAGCTTCCCAGCTAATTTGGGCTACGACGGAACCTCGGGCGCCTGTTATCTCTATTTTGGATAGCCGAAAGGTTTCATGCAGCCTCTGCTCCCTTTTAATCTCATCCTGGGAGGAGAGGTTTCGCCGAGACGCTACAACTTGCGGAGATTATATCCAGATTCATCAAATCCCATTGTTGTGACCTCTTGATTGCCATGACAGGCAGTTGGGCGTTAAAGGTAAGTTATGAATCGTTGCTCTCAACTCCCCTCAAATAGTGACTTTTGAATGATATTTAGGAAATCACCTGGTCGCGTCGACAAGAACAGCCGCAAGAACCCGACGTCCTTGTTCTTGCCATTGGGAATGTAGAACTGCCATGGCCTGCAGCCGCCATTGTCCTACGGTGAGATGCGCTTTGAGAGGCAAGGGGAGTCGACGCCCATTGTTCGCGGCTGCGGCTTTCCTCGAGAGTCGACAAGGAAGAGAGCTCAATTTTTGCGCTAGAGATTTGGCCTCCGGGCAGCACCAAGAGCCTAGCTATATATTTCAGCTATATAGTCATTTATCGCATTGTATGAGAAAGGTATTTTTACGTAGGGTCTGATAATGGTTGGGATCCTATCCGAGTCATTGATTCAAATTATCTATCTAGGTGACTAGAAATACATGCTGATAAACTGCATCCCATGTTTCTTCAACTCGCTTCGGTCGATAGAATAATAATCTTCGATGTCGTCTGGGTGCCCGATAAAGCAAGAATCTAACCCCTAGATACTAATACATTTCAAAATTTATACGGTCAATTTTTTTTCCTCCTTTTGCTCCTGCGACCAGGAAACTGCGACCAGGAAACTGCGACCAGGAAACTGCGACCGGGAAACTGCGACCAGGAGCTAAAAGGAATGAAAAAAAATTGATTTCAGATAAGTATTTGAAATGGTAATTAATTTTTAGAACAAAAATAGATAGGCTACAAATGTACGTATTGTAAAATATTTAGTTTAGTAGTACTAATTTATAAAAAAACTTAATGTTAAAAGTTGTTATATTTATTAAAACGGGGTGCCATTATTTTTTTTTTTTTTTAGCCTACTCTCTACAAAAAAAAAAAAAAATAATGCTAACTTCCTACTTAAAAAAAAAAATAGGCTTTAGTTTAAGAGGGGAGGGCTAAATTAAAAAATAAATAGAGTTAGGTTATTAGGGCATGTATCTAAATTGGTATAGTGTTTAATTGTCAATTAAAAAGTTCTTAGTTCGAATCTAAGCATGCTCGTATTATACGTTCTCTTAATTCAATGGTTAGAATAACATTCTTCTAAAGTGTAGATTCTGGTTCAACTCCGGAAGAGAACTAAAATCTACCTCTGATTGTCCTTTCAAACCTAAAAAAAACTATAAGTATAGCTTTAAAATTTACAACCTCTGCGAAGCAAAGGAAAGAGTAAAGACAAAAGCAAAGGTAAAATAGTCTAACGGGTACTGGATATTGCAGGATAAATCAGGTAGGGAAAATAAAAAAAATTTTTTTTATTAAAAGCGTGATAGTGTAATTGGTTAACACTATAGCCTCATGAGCTATCAATGGAGATTCGAATTCTTCTTGCGCTAATCATAATTTTCGCTTTCCCCAACCCCCCCCCCCCGATTAAAAAAAAAACTATCTCTGGCAAAGAAGGGTCTTAAATATTTATATTAAAATGATAAAATATGTTCATCTAGTAATAGAAATTTATTTTTTTTTTATTAGCCTTTAATTTTTCCTGTGGTAAAGATAAATATTTTATGGTACCTTAAATTTTAATCTTGTTGTAAGATAAAATATTTTAATGATTGACGCTGAGGGACGAAACTGAAAACAGGGAATAGGATTAGATACCCAGTTACCTCTCACCGTCAACGATGAATGGTAGTTGTTAATTATTTAAATTAGTAACGATGTTAACGCGATAACCATTCCGCCTTGAGAGTACGGTTGCAAAACTGAAACCAAAAAAATTAATGACTTAATAAATTGGCTTTATTTTATCTGAGATAAAGGCCGAGTATATTTTTATTTATAGTTAGCAACTAAAAGGTTTAGTATTAAAATAAATTAGTTTAATATGGTTATACTCTAATTTAAATAGGATTAAACCTATGGTCCCCTCGGGGGCCTGTGATTATTTTTATTATTCCTTTCCTTTTGGTTTTTCTTTTCCTTTTGGTTTTTCTTTTCCTTTTGGTTTTTACCTTGGGTTAAAAACCAACCTTTGCCCCCCCCCCCCCAAAAGGAGCCTGAAGCCCTTTTTAGGGCAAAGGGAGTTTTTATTATTATTTTTCCTTTGCCCGCCCTTAAAAAAAAAACAAAGTTTTTTTTTTGTTGTTTTTACCTTTTGGTTTTTAACCCAAGGTCAAAACAAAAAGGAAGGGTTTGCTATTGTTGAGCCTGAAAGTGATAGGGTGACTCGTTTCTATCATTTCTTTTTCTGTAACAGGCGTTACGAGGATGGCACCCCTGTAATGGAAAGCAAAGCAATCTCTCGGAACATTGATATTGGTTTCATCGCCTCCCACAATGAGAACTGCAAATGCATATCGTGGGGTATCAGATTCATGTAAGGATGGAAGAAAGGCTTTGGAGTCGAGAATGTAATAGGTATTGCAATGGGCATCTGCATCTTCCATGTTAAGGTTGTGGAAACAGTAGCGCGGTAGACCCCTATAGGGTCGTAACTTGTGTTAGAACTGAGGCTCTGGCAACCGGTAAAATCAAGACGGGTATACGCAATCCTAGGTGGGTAAGGATTAGAGGCTCCATCAATGTAGGTGGATAGCTGATATTCTTGCGTTGGAGATAGAGTTTGAGACTGGTGGTAGGAGTGTAGGGTATGTAGGCAAAAGCACGGGTAACCCCGGGTGTCCCGAGGGCTACCCAAACCCATACCCAGCTATACCCATACCCGAAAACCCATGGGTATGATTAGTGTGGGGTACTTGGGTATGGGGTGAACCCATGGGTATATTGGGTATGTGGCCTAAAGCGGCGGTGTTGTCCACATCAATGTCAATGCCCTGCTCACACCCTTCTGCCCTTTTGCATCTCCACACTGCAGAGACTGCATATAGCAGACCTCGTTGTACGCGCAGATGGTATAAGGAGGGCAGGGATAGTGGATGCGTAGCCCTGCACGGCGCACAATCGCGCCGGTGCTGCGCACCTACACTCGCTGCACCATCCTGAGATGCACACAGGCAGCAACAGCGCATATAGATGACACTTTCACGTCGCTGCTGCGTGTTGCGCCCATTTGCAGTCGCCGAACAGCGCAGAGATGGGATGTTGACGGGACGGGGCATGCTCAGTGAGAGGAGAGGGCAGCGGGAGCATGGCACTGCGGCGTCGTCGAGCTGATGACGTGGCACCACGTCCGTGCACTGCAGCGGGAGTTGGTCTCGCAAATTGGGCGACGACGGGGAATTGCGGCGGCCGCGGACGACGCTAGAGCGAGAGGAGGGAGGCAGGCACTGCCGCGTTGTCGGCGTCTTGATGACGTGGCAGCGGGGTGGCGTGCTGTGGATGGCGGCTGGTCGAATAGGTGCGGATGGACGACGGAGAAGTGGGGGCGGAGGAGAGGGGAGGTCGGGCAGCACCAGCGAGTCGCGAAGGGCGGGGTGAAAGGGGACCTGCTGGGTGGATGCAAAGGTCAGCGGGTGTGGCGAAAGACGGAGCGTCAAGGACGCACCTTCTGGATCTCCCACCTCGTGGGTCTTCCCTTGTCTCCTACTCCCCTCCTTCCATCGTCGTTGCGCTTGAACGGGCCCACATCCCTTGCGGCAGGGGAGGGGCAACGGTGGACGTGGTCGTAAATGACAGCGCATCAACCGTATTTGGACGGTTGATGGCTGCGTCGGCAAACGCCGAGACGCGTGCGCGCCGTCCAAACCGGCCCGAGTCAGCACAGAGGCGCGCTGACGTTCGACGCAGGTGCAACAGTGGGGTATGGTCGGGTACTGGGTATGGAGAAGGCTACCCAGACCCATACCCAGGCATACCCATACCCGATACCCAGCCGGGTATGCTATACCCCTGCTTTTCCCTAGGGGTATGTATTTTGCTGCTCCAATAAGCTCTGCCTATCCATCCACCCCAATTGAAAAGGTCTAATACCCCTGAATTGAATGTGCTGAGAATTTCCTTCGAGAGACGAAGGAATGCGAGCTCAGCTCCTTCACCATATGCAGTCGACATATTGATTCCAAAGATTCCCATAAGCGAATAAGCACTGTCTTCACCACGTGTCACTTGGCGCTTAGCCGCCCATGCCATCCGGTGTGAAATAGGAACGATGTTGTAAGAGAGAAGCTCATTTTTGGTAATTGTTGTTGCTGATTCAATTTTCTTGAGAATATTTGCATTTATTTTGTCGGTAAAAGAAGAGACGACAAGCTGTTCCCAATTTCTTCCATAAAATTTTAGGTTCCAAGGTGCTAGAAGCTCTTGTAGCGTCCATCCACGAGTGAACCAGGAGTCATCCTGCATATTGGAAAGGGAACTGGTATCTGCAAGATACGTGACACAGACTTTCGCATGCTGGTACCATTTGTACATTGATCGGATGGATTCATCAAGCTCAGCGCTACTGGCCTTGTCAATACAGACCGTGTCCATCCAGCCAAGCGAAAGACCATGTTTCTCCATAGAAATTCTACAGAAATTGACCAATTTGCAATATCCAGGGTGTGAGAGATCGAAAGAACCCTTGTGCCAATTATCGTAGGTCACCTCGCCAGCGGATGCAGAATGAAGCCAAGTATGTGATAGGATTGCATACTCAGTGATAGATGACACCTCCGAAGTGTGAGTTGTCTTCTTAAGGTATTCTAGGAGCTTCGGTGCAAGAAAGGAGTAAATTCGTGGACGATCCAGCAAGGTGACACTAAGTTTGGAGCCGTGTTTCTGGAAGCAGAGAAGGCGAATTGGCATCTCATTGAAGACCCTTGTCCGCAGATCAGCCAGCGCGCGCACTTCGATTTGTCGTAGATTCGCTGAGAGATTGACAATTTAGCTGTTTTTCCATAAAGTGGATATAAATAAATCAACTCACTCTCAAGGCGAGGACTCGCAGTAATCATATGTTTACTTTTTCCCTCCTTCAGCAGCTCCGCGGAAGATGATCCTTGTAATTTTGAATGAACTTCGACACGAGAAGCTATGACAGACGGACTCGCTCACCCTTCGCGTGCTGCCCAACTTCTACATCTGGACTCGGAGCTGCCGCTGACGTTGCACTTGGGGATATATCTATATCCGCAAGCTCAGAAGACTGGTGTTATAGAGCGGATTAAGAATACCTTCCAAGTCTACCACCCTTTTCGTTCTCGACGACTGCTGCTGCACAATGCAGGATATGTACTTCTGGAGCGCGTCGAGAAAGTCCTTGGCTTCAGGACCCAGCGCAACGTCGTCTAGCCCTGCAGGATGATACATTAGATTTTCTCAAGTAAACCTCAACAAAACCACAGACCTTCGGAATTCGGCAATACCACCTTGACAAGAGGTACGATCACACCTCGCAATGCAGTAAGCAATATCGCAGCTGAACTGCTCAATGATGTCTGATCTGCTGCTAGATACAAGCGATATCTGAGTATAACCTTTCTCTGTTACACCATCGGCTCGTGACACTCACAGTCAGCACGATCATCTGCAGGGATGGAAGACCAGAAGCTCGGCGGCGGCGATCTTTGGGGCGGCAATTCCTGTTAGAAGAAAAGGCAAATCAACGATTCGTATGTTGTGTTTACGGTCAACGTACTTGTACAATGACTGGCCCGGACTTGCGATTCAGACCCATTGCGTGACTTATTCGATGATGGTGGTAGGGACCAGTCTTTCCTGGGTCTTTCACTCTGGAAGGACAGAATCTGACAGGACCCCGTGGGAAGTGGTTGTGAACTTGCGCTCAACGCGCATTTAATATTGTTATTACTGGGTGCAATTGGCAAATGGTGTGTCCATGAAAGCGTGTGTGAGAGTGAATGTATTACATTAAGGATCCGCTGCACCTGCGCGGGAAAGCTCGCTGCGCCTCCATACGGTAGTGGAGAGCTACGAGGAGACCTTGCAAGGTCTCTGGCGACCCATAGTCTTCCGAGTCGTCACGTCACTCCTTCCGTCACATCACACCTCTGCAGACTGCCAGTGTCAACAGTGAACACTGCTCCTGCATCCGGTTTCCGTCCCACTAATATCTTACCTGTTATCAACCACCAACACGTCGTAAGCTGTGATCTGCGCCCAGCTTCGAAAGTCCCTGTTATAGACTAACGCCAGAATATATGTACGAGGACAGGTTTGCACTTTTCTCGCCCTTCCACTGGCACGCTCATGACATTCGTTCGCCTCTACTAATACTGAAAGGGTACGGCTGTTTGCTTTGCTGATTGGCATAAACGAATACAAGGCCGCGGCGAACATTCATCATTTTCCTCAACTACGCGCCGCAGTGTCGGATGCGCTCGATATAAAATCCTACCTGGAGGAACACCTCCAGGTGCCGAGTGACCAAATTATCCTCCTTACTGACGAAAATGCGACGCGCGCCACAATATTCAAGGAACTCCAAGAACTGGGAGAGGATTCACGCATTAACCGGGATGATGCCATTTTGATCTATTACGCCGGTCATGGGTGCGACACAGACATGGACCCTCCTGCAAAATGGGAGGTTGGAAGACCGACGGCGAGGGTCGCAATGCAGGCCATCATTCCCTATGATTTCGACACCTACGACAAGTCGGGTCAGCCAATACTACCTTTTATGAACCATGATTTGGAGACTGAAATATTGCGAATCGCTGAGAAAAAGGGCAACAATATCGTGAGTCCTATTCAATTCTATGAACACTGAGATCTACTGAATCCAACTCCTGAAACTCTTTCAGACTGTTATACTTGATTGTTCTCAGGCAGCCAGTATGTTAGATCAACGAATCAATGTCACGCAGGTCCGCGTGGAGTCCGATGATGAGGAGCTGCAAAATGCGGGGCCCATAAGACGCATCGAGAATGGTGGCGCGGGAGCTTACATCCTCCTTGCTGCATGTGGTCCCACGGAGAGCGCAAAAGAAAGAGATGGGCACGGTTGTTTCTCAGCTGCCCTCCTCAAGCTCCTTCGCCAAGTGCCGCTCGACACGTTACGATATTCGGACATCTTGACGCATCCACTATTTGACCGCATTCCAGGGTAAGTCTATTCCATATACCTGGTGCTATGACTTCAAGTCATTCTCCTTATATAGTCAAACTCCTCGATGCGAAGGGCATCATCTAGATCGGGTGTTATTTACTAATTCCAAGATTATTCCCCGGTTTGAGCAATGTTCTGTTTCCGACGGGGCTACCATCGACCCTCATCCTGCCGTAGCAATTCAGAGACAAGTAGATTCCAGGGAATATCTGCGGGTTTACATTCCTCATGATGATAGATTTCAAAATATCTATCGCGACCTTGCAGATTCCCCTGTCTTGAAAGCCAACGCCAGAAGTGTCTTCTTTGTCACAAACTCCAAGCATTCAGATGTTGAAATACGATCTCGGCTAGGCAGAGATGTTGTCGAGTTGACGTTGCGCAGAACTAGTAGCATGCCAATGTTTGAATTCACTTACCTTGTCGACGTAAAAGATCGAGATGTTCTGGCACGCGCAATTCTCCAGATCATTCACTTCTACCTCGCGCTCAAATGTGTTGACAGTGATTCGAGTATCTCGAAATATGTTGACGTAGAGTTCTACGTGTTGCCGCAATGCACTGGGTTTGAAGAACAGCCGGAACCCAAAGGCCCCAACCTTTATAGAAATGGCATTATTGAAATCGTGAATGGGGATGGAAATTTTGGAATCAAACTCGTCAACAGATCCATCCATAACCTCTATGTAAATCTATTCTTTTTCAATATCACCGACCTCACAATAAGTATGTCTTTTATATTTGATGACAGTAACGCCAACTTACGCAATTCATTCATTTTCAGCAAAAATTGACGAGTCGGACTATGCCAGCATTGATGGTAAATCTTTGGAGGTCCCTCTCAAGAGCTGCGGAGGTTGCTTGACTATAGGTTATGGCGCTGCAGGACACCAGCCCATAAGCTTAGGGATCAATGGTAACATAAACGATGATGCTGGTTTCCTCAAGATTTGCCTGTCGACTCAACCTGTCAATATGGACTACCTTCCGCAACATTCGCTGTTCTCTTCGACAAGCAGATACAAAGTTTTTCGGACTGATATTCTCATTTCTGTTCTTCTGCAGAAATTGACTAGGTAGCCTTTCAAATGATAATATGGAGTACTTATATGCTGCATATAGTACATAATAACTTCTGTTAGTGGGCCATCACCGCAGAACTCGGCACCTTTTTACAAATTTCTTTTCAATTGTTTTTGTACTCAATCAATACTCAATACAAACGTATTGATTTGGATAACATTTATTTACTTATGCTGTGCAGCCTGCGCATGCTCGCCACTTCTTTCCACTCTAGCATTTCCTGACCGCTACTCCTGCCGCACAACCAGTTATCCTCGTTGGTGCCTGCACTATGCACCCCATCAGCGAATTTGACATCATCCACGGCCAACTGCCGCTGACGCGCCAGAATGCGTGTCCATCCAACTCCAACCAGTTCCACTGGCACTGGCAACAAATACACCCTATTGAAGAACCCGTCGTCTGCATCGCCCATGTATTCCGAGGCGGGCTCCTTGTTCACGTTCCAGGCACACGGATATGTTAAGCCCGCAACCTACAGCCTTAAGTCGCATTACAGTGTCCACACAACGAGTTTGGAGTGCCTGCAAACCACTTGGGTCGTATTCATCATGCGCGCATTCACCAACTTTTGACAGTTAGAATATACCCAGCCTGGAAGTGCTTGATCAGAGGGTGTATTGCACTCAATGTGACTGGATCGGCGCACCCTAAAGTCTTGTTTCGCGCGAGGTCGATATTCACGAATCACAGGCTCAGACTGGGCCAGAGTCAATGTGGCCGGGGTTGACGAGTCCACCTTCGTCCATCTAGTCATACTCAGGTTCACTGAACCTAAGATCAGTGTTCTTGTCCTCTGTGCCGCCCATGTGAATCATGATTGCAGGAATTCAAGTTTCAGAGGCGGGAGACAAGCAGAAGCGGTGCAGATGCACCACGATTCATGAGGGATCACATGCATATGTGCTTGCAACGCGCAGTGTAGTACTTACTAAAGATTATGAAATTACTCATGTATTAAGCAGATGTCCTGAATTCGTGTACTCGTGTTTGGCTCCTACCTATTTTAAGCGCTTTTCCGTCTTCTTTAGGCATGCTGACTTGGCCGTTAATGCTCTTTTGCGCAATGCAATGCATTATCTGATCCTTATTCGATGCTTTACGGTTGCATCCTTTGTTATATGGAACCAACTATTGACGCAATGATTGTTTCAGCGGCTGACCTTTAAGCAGTGCGTAACGCGTTCCTCGGTGCCCCCCTCTTCATCGCAAATTCCCCCCTCCTTCCCTTTCCCCTCCCTCCATCGTTCACTCTCACTCTCACTTGCTCTCAATTTCATATGAGCAGGCAAGCTCCTTTTAAAATCTGCACAAACCGTGACTGACTTACTGGCGCTGCATGCAAGGCGCCTGATGCACTGGCACCTCCACTGCACCCACACAACCATCTCCACAAAGCGCCAATTACTGTACGCATCATCTCCCTACATCCGGACCTTTTCCATGCATATAACGTAGTGCTCAGTAATTTTTAGATACGACACAGTCACTGATTTTTGTTTGATAGGGCGGTGCAACGCAGCTGTGCTGGACGAAAACGTAAAGCCCTTAAGCTTGCAGACGGTGCATCTCAAGAAAATCCACGCTGCTCATGTGGGTGCACTATTGAGCTGTGTATGTCAGATAAGTGCAGAATTATTCTGACAATAGATGTTATTAATTGACTCTTACCCTTGACATGCGACTATCCCGTCGGCAACAGGAAATGTTTACGATTCCAATAGGCTCAAGGTACATATTTTCATAGGCTGCTATATAGGCTGCTTGGCACCTCCTTTTGCGATCTTAGCTATGTTCACCTGTGCGCTTTCCTAAATCATGAATTATTGCGCCCATCTTAGATTTGAATCTCATTTACACGACTAGGCAAGTTCCTATCATTTATTTAATTCTACTAGACTAATGTACTTTTACATACCGCCAGATGTACCCCACAGTACTTACCCACACCTCGACCATCTCCAAGAAGCATAAGCATCGTCTCCGCGCAGCTGACCTTTCCAGTGCACAAAATTTGGTGAGCACTCATTGATATTAAGATACGGCGCGCTCACGAGTTGATTAGCTCCTGCGCAGACGCCCTGTATCCGAGTCCGAGTTGCGCTTCATGGTGCTTTCCAGCGTCAATTGATTGTCCGTCAATGTTTCAACTTCGATCGAGTACAAACGCGCCTGTGCTGATCCCACGCGCCGCGCGCTATCTTTGAACTCCTTCCGTGTTCTTCTTCTTGGGCCGTGTTCTCTTCTTGAGTATGTGGCACGCTTCGCCTTACTTCAAACTTACCCCCGGCCTCTGTTGCTATTGACGAGCGAGGTGACCTTACCCACAGCGAGCTCAGTGTCGCTACGCGTGCGCATGGGTCCGCTGTCCAACTTCCCTAGATCATTTTGTTCACTCGCACTGGCCCTCCTTCCGTGGCCGCATTCACACCGCTCTCATCGTGACTGAGTATCTGCGGCTCCGGTCTCCAAATACAGTTCACGCGCGAGCTACTCATCGCAGCTAGCTTCGAAGCAATGCCTACTGTGGGTGGTCTGGGTTCGCTCCCAAATTCCAATAACTCCAATAGTGCGCTCATTCTTTTCATTTCCACGACATATTGGATGACCAGACAAGGACGTCCACGCCATCAGTGTGGGGTGGGATGAGCTGTGTTTGTCAGGTAAAGTTGGCTCGACATGTTTCAGTATATTGATTGACATCATCTCCGCGTGTACTATCTGTAGCTTATATACTGTAGTATTCAGTCTATAAAATTTATAATACTGCAAATACAATGCCAGTGCTAACTTGATTTATTTTTTGGAGACTTCAGTCATTCTCCGGTGTAACAATACAACTGACCGCCAGAGCGAAGCGAGGCGGCGTAACTTGTGTTAGTTAATACAATAGACAGAAAACTGAACAGACACTCCCTGCCTTTACATATTGTCCTGCCTATCCTACATGGCGTCGTGTACGCTCAGCGTGCTCAGGATCAGCTGTCGCCCATCTCCATGTGCGCGCCCTGTGTGCACCTGTCCGACTCGCTCCCGACGCTGAGAAGATGACTTGCTGTGAGTGTTCAAAGCCTAGCTTATAATTTTCAAGTTGCAAATTCACCCCTAGTGTCCGCCACGCACATTCTCTTGCCAATCGCACCCTTGATGCCGGCGCACGTCCTCGTTTCTGCATGTCTTCATTTGCACTTCTCAGACGACGACCACAATGATCTCCACATCGGCGACGATGCCCTGCATGCTGTACACGCGAAGGCGTCAGCATGAGCTGGTAACTACTTGATTTCAAGCATGCCAATACAGGTTACTGACCTGTTGCTCCCTGCCGCGGATAGAGGAAATTGCGTGGCTACAGCACACCGTCTTGGATGAACTAATGCCGTGGATGGCGAACGAGGACAGGTTTATAGGAAAATGTAAGCCTTGTCGTCGTCACCATCCCCGCGCCGTTGACCGGGTCCAAACTGGCGCAATGGACGAAACCCTTGTTACGACACTACATATCCTCATTGCAGGAGGTGTTCACCTAAGTCACTGTGCATACTAATAATAGAGTGTATGTGAGTGCGCCGTTCTTCAGTTTACGCCTGCTACTGTCATTGAACGCGTCGAATGACGGTGAGTCCGCATGTAAACGCGGTGTTTCCGAGATGTTCCGGATAGACATCGGTTAGCGTTTAAGATGCCCAGATGAAGGGAGGGAGTCGAAAAGAGTCAGTAAGGGGCAGCTGTGCGACGAGACATCTCTCACCCAACGATGATTTCCCTCGACTTGTCCTCAATGGAGTCCCCATGAATTCGATGCTTCACTACTTGAGTGTGCAGACAGATTCATTCCATTCATATGGAATGTGGATAGAGTTCGAGTTGCCCAAAAGTAGAAGCCCGCTATTGATGCCTGCGCAAATTTCTGAGCAGAAAATTCTGGTCCCATGGGCCATAACTTCGCGAAGTTGACGGACAAGAGTCCAACAAGAGTCAAGGCTAGAACATAAGTTGAATTGGTTCATTAGCGTTAAATTGGGCATAGTTTTGAGTGTATATATGAGTATATGTGTCGACAGATAGATTACAAGGATAGTCACTAGCACTGGCATGACAAGGACAAGACAAGGACGACTGAAGGACGACTCGGGCGCGACGACGCGTAGCGAGGTGCGGTCGGACTTTCAATATTCAATAATTTCATATTTTATTGCTTTCCATTTCCATACGCACTTGACACTGCACGCAGTCGGCTCAACACCACATCTTCAATCGGTTGAGTGACGCTCCGTGCTCGTGATCCTTCTGTGGATGTCAGCTCCTGAAATCAATGTTGTCCTTGTACAGTGAGTGACGGTCAGCCTAGTGTCCGAAGAACATGACTTTGCTAGGAAATTGTATCTCAAGCTTTCCGGACATCTATCTCGAATTCTCAAATGTCCAACTTCATTCCCTATCCCCAGATCTATACCTGAATTTGCGCAAGTTTGTGTTTTGCGTTAGTTTTGAGAGTCGGAATGAACATGCTCCGTCGGTGCGTTTCCTTGTTGACTTCGAACGAGCGGCAAGGTCGCACTTTATTAATCCTACAGTGAGCCAAAATGTTGGTTAGGATACCAGCTTCCTCCGAAGTCCACTTGCATTCGAAGCTCCTTTAATGTCAAGCCAATGACCCTCAACTCAATGGTTGGCATCATGGACCCGAAACACTCGGTAGTACTTCAAATGTTCTCCGCAATATAACCTTCTTTAGAGTCGCGTTCTCAGTCGATTGCCCGACGAGTGGGTAATTTACCTTATCTAACCCATGTGGGAGAGATGCTTCTCTACTATTTCAGAGGCCTGATTGTAAGGGGCCTAACGGTGGATATTTTAATTCTAGGCAACGGGAAACAGCTTCGTATGCGTTCGGTACCTTCACATCTCGATGGAGCTCATTATCTGCCTGTCGATATTGGTGTTTGCTTATCGCCGGCATCAATGGCCTCCGTCTGTTCCGCCACATCTGGGACACGTTCGATCGCTTCAATAGCACACCTTTCCCATGTTCTGACACCTGGGCGCCAGCGATTGTATTGTCTAAGTATAACTTCTCATTGAGCCTATTCTAATCTTGGATCAGCCGTGCTCACCGCAGGTGGCCGCATTTTACGACCTCATTGCATCTGCTAAATACACCAACACCCAGGCAAGCCAGATACTTAAAGCTGCGAGGAACTCGACTGCGTCGCCTGGTGAACGCCCCTACTCCCGCGCACTGTTCAGATCCGAATTCAACCAATACGGAATCTTTGCTGCCCCCGTTGCAAGAGGTATGTGATCTATTCCCTCGAATAGTCTTCCTAAGCTCGTGTATGTGACCCCTCTATTAGGCCCAGGTACATCTCACAACTATTCCACGTGAGCCATTTCTGATTCGTATGTCTCCAAACTTTTCCTGATCACTTTTATCTAACTAAGTACCAAAGCTACCTCAGTATTCCCAGAGGAACTGAATAACATCGAATATCATGGAGAGGTTTGCGGGTGTCTTTCTACTCTGGAACAGCATCATTAACATCATTTTTTGATTGTTTAGCGACAAGATACGTCTCTTTGCACTTTTAATCGGCATCAATAAATACAAGTCCCGTTTCGGTGACCTTCGACCCCTTAAGGGCGCTGTGCCCGATGCCCTGCTCTTCAAAAAATATTTGGAGAACTATCTGGGCGTCCCAAGCAACCAGATCAACTTACTCACCGACGAAGGCGCCACCCGCTCTGGCATCATTGACGCACTCAAAAATATACGGGACGATAAACGAATTGACCGAGATGACGCCATCTTCCTTTACTATGCCGGACACGGTACTGAATTCGTTGACACGAAGACGGGGAAAGGCATGATCCAGGCTATCGTTCCTTATGATTGCGACATGATTATTTCTCAGTCGGGAAAGCAAGCGCCAGTGCTACCTATTCCCGACTTTATTCTTCAAATCCTGCTGGAAAACATTGCAGAGGAGAAGGGCAACAATATCGTGAGTAGCTATCGCATCATGGTCGCACCAGGAAGGAATATTGAATGTGGGTTGTATCAGACTCTTGTCTTCGACTGTTGTCATTCAGCTTCTATAACGAGGGAAGTCCTACCAGATCCTGACGATGAAGTTACTCGCTCCGTGGACATGAGTTTGGACGCAGTTTCTCTCGAGCGGCTTTCTCAAGAGGCATTGATGGAGGAGACCAGGTCGCGGAGCTTGTTCGTTGCTTCGAACCGACAGTATCAAGGCCTTGGCTCGCATGTTCTCCTGGCGGCCTGTGGACGCTCGCAAAGGGCAGCAGAACGTGGCGGCCATGGACACTTCTCCACTGCGCTCCTCAAATTGTTGACTGAGGTCCCTTTGCATACACTCCGATATTCTGAAATCCTTCGACATTCACAAATGAATGTGCTTACGCAGTGCGTAGCTTCTGCTTCCCTGAGGTTCAGATATCGTTGACGAGTTACAATCTGCAGGCAGAATCCCCAATGCGAAGGACTTCTCCATAATTTGAATAGGACCTTTTTTAACTCCAAAATCCTTCCCGTTCAACGGAAGTTATTCGATATCGAGATCGACGAAAGTGGTAATAAATATGTCGTGCAGGGTGGAAAAATGCACGGCATCAACGTTGCTTCGGAATTTGGCGTCTATGACAAGGCCGATATCAATTTTTCGACACAAATCAGTACCCTTCGGGTCGCAGGAGACTTGGAAGCATTTTCGTTCACGGCCACCCTCGCCCCCGGTGCACCTAGCTTCAACATCACCGAACAAATGATCGCTGCTCAAACCAAATTTGGAACTAAGGAAGAGCGTCTTCGCATTCACATCCCTCCCAACAATGGCTTTCGCCAAATCTATGACGCTTTGCTTCGTAGCGCAAAGTTCAATTCCTGTTTCGATAATATCGACCTTGTTCAACGGTCGAAGGACGCCCAAGTTACGATTGAACGCTTGGCCAAAAGCGCACTGAGGTTTACGATGCCTGTTATGGTCGACAATAAAGTAACTATAACCCAAGTCGTAGAAGTCGAGGTAGATTCCGCAGGATCCGATCTGCCGTGGATTCTTTCCAAAACGACTCAGTTTTACCGGGAACTCGAGTACAGCAACGATCGCGACAAAAAAAAGATACTATCCTTTATTGACGTGCGGTTTTATCGGCTAAAGGAATCATATACAACAAACGAAGACGGGCTTGCAGTTGATATATTGGAACCGAGTGGTGCGAACTTGTGTACAAACGACGTGGTCGAGCTTCATGTTCCCGACGAGCCAGAGGCTCAGAAAATACCCTACGGCATCAAAATCATAAACAGGTCAACATCGGCACTCTATGCAAATGTATTTCACTTCAATACTTATGATCTTGCTATATGTGAGTATCTCTGACTCGCCATACTTATCATCTCGGTGGCATAACTTTGATGTGGACTCATTATCTCATTTCCTAGCATCTGTTGCGACACCGTACGTCGGCTGCACTGCCGATAGAACCGATATCCAACTCTCAGCGAGCGGGGGTAGCCTAGAAATAGGTTTTGGCCAAGGAGGATATCAAGCTCTTTGCTTCAAGATCGGCAACGGCTTGGATATGGATGTCGGATTTATCAAGATATACTTGTCCACGCAGCCAGTCCGCCTGAACTATTTGCCTCAGAGTACGCCTTTCGTTCATACGCGCACCATGACAACTTTTGAGCGAAAACCCCCAATTATCTGGACCAATATCGTCATTCCAGTTATTCTTCATCGAATTTCGAAACGCCTAAACCCAACCCATGCCACAATAAAATACAGGCAGAGCTGAGTGAGATCGGAATATTGAATGTCAATCCCCGACTTGTACCATAACGTTAGAAATTTGAGTAGCTCAGTGTCTACATATGTCGATCCGATCCTAAATGTATTTCTATCAAATCAGCGAGGGCGATATGACTACATCAATGACTAAGCTGACGGGAAGTTTCAAGGACTTGACCGTGACTCAGCAGTACTCAGTCGACAAACAACCTACTTATCCGCGAAGACAGGTTCAAACGATCCTGATAGCCACGACATCTGGATCAAGTCTTTGGTATAGGCTGTTGGGAATCTGGAGTCCTCGTATTCTTTTGTCAAATGCTGTCCGAGACCTATCTTGCCCCTTCAAACTTCAAAAGGGTTGATCTTGGATGGCCTGAGCGCCCTCAAGTCAAGCTTAGGTATGTAGCGGAGCAGAGTAGAAGAGCGAGTCCCTCTAAGGCTCTGGATATTTTTGAGATAAACACTCTTTATCGCAGCATCCAGATCACCGTGAAGATTGGTCTTTCCCATGGATCTGGCACCTGGGCGCCAAAGGTGAGAAAACCTATGTATGGTGTGTATTAAATACTGAACAGCCTTCCAGGTTTATTCTATTCTAAGCGGATTTTACCCGTCCATCGCGGGTGGATGAACCCTGGAACGTTGTTATATATCCCGCAGGCGCTCTAGATGGTTAAAGAGCCAGCCGCGAGTCGATTTTGTTGCCTTCTGAACGTTGAACGCCTATCGATTCTCCTCACTCGATATCCAACTACATTCACCTGCAAAAGTGCTCATTCTTGCTCCAATTTTGACGAGGTATGCGATATATCCCCCCATATGTCTTGCCAGACTCAGACTCGGTGCGATCCTATTATTGCTGTGCGGTCAGGGTCAAGGGTTTATTACACAACAATCCGGTGTGAGTTGTCCTTTTGATAAGCCTACCTGCAAACCCTACCTAGTTACTGATATATTCTATCACAGATCGCCCTCCTCTACAAGGAAACGATCTTACACCGAACATTATGACGAGGTTCGCCCTTTTCTGCATGCTCTGAATCCGAGGTGCTGACAATCTCGCTTGCTCAACAGCGAGAAGATACGGCTCTTTGCGCTGTTAATTGGCGTAAACAAGTACAAGGCCCTTTTCGGCGACCTTCGACCTCTTACTGGTGCGGTTCCGGACGCTCTACTATTCAAAACGTACTTGGAGAAATGCCTCGGCGTCCCAGAAAGCCAAATCACTTTGCTCACTGATGAAGAGGCTACTCGCTCCAAGATCATCGACGCTCTCAAGAGGTTACGGGAGGACGAACGCATCGACAAGGATGACGCCATCTTCGTGTACTATGCTGGACATGGGACTGAGATCGATCCTCCCAAGGAGCGCAGAGGGGACAAACTAGAAAAGATTCAGGCTATTGTCCCATACGATTGCGACCACGTCAACGAAGCGGGAACGCCCGTGCCGCCCATACCCGACTACGTGCTGGAGATCTTACTCTCTAAAATCGTCGAGGAGAAAGGGGACAACATTGTGAGTTGATACTTACCTTGATCACAGATCCATTGAAATTGACACTACAGCCATAATCAGACCGTCGTTTTTGATTGTTGTCATTCAGCTTCTGGGACCAGAAGTATTCGGAAGCCCAACACTATGGACGATGAAATCACCCGCTCGGTAGAGATCAAGTCAAGCGCGGCCTACTCTGAACAGCTCGACGAAGAGATATCGGAAATAGAGACTGTATCGCGTGGCGCATCTGTTGCTTCCAAGCTAAGTCATCGTGGGCTCGGATCACACATCCTCCTTTCCGCCTGCGAGGCTTCTGAGGAAGCGAAAGAGAATGGCGGCCACGGTCGGTTCTCCGCCGCACTTCTGAAGTTGTTGAACGAAGTGTCAGTTGACACTCTACGATACTCTGATATCCTCAAGCATCCCAAGATCGACAAAATACATGGGTGAGTATATCCGAAACCCAGAGCTTTCAGTAATGTTGATATTTTCTTCTAAGACAGAATCCTCAGTGTGAGGGACGTCATCTGGGTAGGACCTTGTTCAACTCCAAAGTACTTCCTGCTCAACGGAAGGCGTTCGACATTGATGGCGAAAATGGACAATACGTTGTAAACGGTGGAACCATACACAATATTCAGATCGACTCCGAATTCGGTATATATCGTAAGACTGATCTCAGTTTTTCTCATCAAATCGGTACCCTTGAAGTCGATAACCTGCAACCGTTTTCCTTCAAGGCCAAACTCCCTCCCAACGCCCCTCCCCTCGACTTTACCCAACCATTGATCGCTGCCCAGACAAAATTCGGGAAGCAGGGCCGCCTTCGTATCTATATCCCTCCTGGAAACGACTTCCACAAAGTTTTCGACGAAATGATGCAGAACGCGGAGTTGAATCGCCACCTTGATCCTGTCGAGCGTGTTGGAGATTCGACAGACTACCAGGTCGAAATCGCTTCCTCCGTTGACAACAAAGTCACGTTTACGCTGCTCACACCTGCTATGGTTCCAAATCAAGTAACTATGGTACATAAACAAGTCGTGGATGGCGAGGAAGTCGATCCAAATGGCCTAGCATGGCTATTCCCGAAGATGGCCCATTTTTACCGGGAACTCAGATACACCAATATCGAGCCGAGGATAGCAAACTTCATTCAAGTGGAACTCTACAAGCTTCAAGAGGAATATCGGACTAATGAAGATACCGGATACGAAGAAGTTGTCTTCTTGCGGCTCGATCCAAATTTATGTGTCAAAAATGTCGTCAATTTACACATTCCCGACGAGGAGGCAGAGAATGTACCTTACGGGATCAGAATCATCAATAGGTCTGCATTTGGTCTCTACGCAAACGTGTTCCACTTCAATACTCATGATCTATCTATATGTGAGTTTCTCAGTTTCCCATCGCTTGATCAGTATGAATCGCTAATATTCAATTCATTCGATCTCTTCCCGCCCAGCTTCTTTTGCTGAGGCGCACATCGGCCATACCGACAATGGCCCAGATGTTCCTCTCAAGGGGAGGGAAGGAGTCCTGGATATAGGCTTTGGCCCAGCGGGATATCAACCTATTTCGTTTGAGATTCCGAGTGGATTGGATATGGATATCGGATATCTGAAGATATATCTATCGACTAAACCTGTCAGCCTCGCATATTTGCCACAAACGTCGCCTTTCACTTCGACTCGCGCCATTAAAACGTTCGTACCCAAACCCGCAGTTATTTGGACCAATATCGTCGTTCCAATTATACTTCATCGCAATCTTCCCGCCGTCTCCATTAACGTTGAACGCAACTGAATGTTCAGCAGGTAGTTTGATAAAATGCTTATTGGGGTAGACGAAATCACGGATTGCAACGACCATTTTACGACATGTTTACGATTTGACAAAATTATTCCATATATAATCATGTTTTTTAAATACTTAAATACCTACATACATACGAAGATGCGGAGTCTAACCTTGTCTACTCCAAGCAAGCTCCGACTGTTCATCGCTCATGAACTGGATCCATCTTCATCTACAATAAATCACTCATCTCCAAACTTAACCTCTAAGTTTGAAAATGTCGCATTTACGCAATGGCAGCCCTACTTAAGACTGGTGTGATTATAGTGAATGGCAGGGGGTCTGCAAACCCGCTGGGGTACATACCATGAAGCGAGGTGATGAGGTCGAGTAATAATTGTTATTTATTGCTATTTAAAGACCACTACTTCACATTTAGCACTCACCTAATCTTCCCACCCCCGCCCGCTTATTAGCGACGGAGATCCTATGCCCACGTGGCACCTGATATGCCGCCATTTATGTGTTTTCCCTTGCTCGTCGAGAATGTCTGTCGAGAAAGAGGACTTGGTAGAAATACACACCTCCGGGGACGTCGGTTCCCGTCCCCGGCTGGTCCCGCCCCTTCCCCACGCTGCATCCCCTTCCTATTTTGGTACTGCCGCCACGTCACATGGGCTCCCGACGCGTCCGTCAACCGCGCGCCGCGCGCATGCGCTGGAGCAGAGATTGGCCTGTATCTCAGGCTATATCCTTCCAAATCTCTCGAAATTTGGCATGTAGATAAGTATAGTATATAGGAAATATCTGTAGCATTTTTATAGAGGATTAAATAGTATTATCTATCAAAAAAGCGAAGTTTGATGTAGGGGGAGGGGGAGGACTGGCAGATATCCTTCTTAAAGATGTAGGGAACATTACTACAACTGAGATATCTGCTATATAGTGGATTTGTAACTAGTACCCAAGGCTATAGACCTCCAGATAGTGTTAGAAGTGTCCTATGAAGAGATCTTGATAGGGAGTAAGGTGGTACATGATATGAACATGTTGTAGGGCTTCCAGAGGCATTATAGTGATTATATATTGTATATAATACCTATCCTGTGCAATATATATAACCAGAAGTTCTACTGCTACAGTGGATCCTCCCCTATGAAGTCATCTACCTGGGGACAGATGGGTCTGTACCTCAAGTTCAAGGGAGAAGATCCCTCTAATTACTACTGCTAACAGCTCTCCCAGCCTCTATCTACCCATTTCTATCGCTTGAAATGAGTAAGGGTACCTAGAATGCATAGATTCATGCACACAGAGTGGCTTATCCTGGTGGTGCACGTTTATATAGGTTAAAATTTTATTCTAGTACATATAATAAGTATTTAAGCTACTATATAGTATATACATTGAAATCACGCATTTGAATGATACCCTACAGAGTTAAATGGGGTAGGAGGAGGGGATTCAGGTATGGGATGCTCTGAGCATGTATTCCGCTCTTGGAGCAGCGAAGATGCAGCTTAAAATTACTTCGAGCTAGGTATTATAGAGCTAATTAATATCTTCAAAACGAGGTATGCCGGACGAGAATCGGTGGAGAATTGAGGGAGATATTGAGGAAACAGTCTTAGAACATCAATTTCAACAAGATCCAAAGATAGGCGCATAACTGAGACGTTATGCAGTCTGATGTTCTAAGAACTGTTTCCTCAATATCTCCCTCAATTCTCCACCGATTCTCGTCCGGCATACCTCGTTTTGAAGATATTAATTAGCTCTATAATACCTAGCTCGAAGTAATTTTAAGCTGCATTTTCGCTGCTCCAAGAGCAGAATACATGCTCAGAGCATCCCATACCTGAATCCCCTCCTCCTACCCCATTTAACTCTGTAGGGTATCATTCAAATGCCGTGACTTCAATGTATATACTATATAGTAGCTTAAATACTTACTATATGTACTAGAATAAAATTTTAACCTATATAAACGTGCACCACCAGGATAAGCCACCCTGTGTGCATGAATCTATGCATTCTAGGTACCCTTACTCATTTCAAGCGATAGAAATGGGTAGATAGAGGCTGGGAGAGCTGTTAGCAGTAGTAATTAGAGGGATCTTCTCCCTTGAACTTGAGGTACAGACCCATCTGTCCCCAGGTAGATGACTTCATAGGGGAGGATCCACTGTAGCAGTAGAACTTCTGGTTATATATATTGCACAGGATAGGTATTATATACAATATATAATTACTATAATGCCTCTGGAAGCCCTACAACATGTTCATATCATGTACCACCTTACTCCCTATCAAGATCTCTTCATAGGACACTTCTAACACTATCTGGAGGTCTATAGCCTTGGGTACTAGTTACAAATCCACTATATAGCAGATATCTCAGTTGTAGTAATGCTCCCTACATCTTTAAGAAGGATATCTGCCAGTCCTCCCCCTCCCCCTACATCAAACTTCGCTTTTTTGATAGATAATACTATTTAATCCTCTATAAAAATGCTACAGATATTTTCCTATATACTATACTTATCTACATGCCAAATTTCGAGAGATTTGGAAGGATATAGCCTGAGATACAGGCCAATCTCTGCTCCAGCGCATGCGCGCGGCGCGCGGTTGACGGACGCGTCGGGAGCCCATGTGACGTGGCGGCAGTACCAAAATAGGAAGGGGATGCAGCGTGGGGAAGGGGCGGGACCAGCCGGGGACGGGAACCGACGTCCCCGGAGGTGTGTATTTCTACCAAGTCCTCTTTCTCGACAGACATTCTCGACGAGCAAGTGGGCCCCGGCAATCCCTGCTAAATTTAAACTCCGCCGCATCGACGAGAAATGGCCACAAACTCGGTGGCCTCCCACAACCCTCCGGAGTCTAAAGTAAATCTCAGGATCGTATATTGGAAGGCATCAAAGAAAGATGTTCGGTGCAGAATTTTTTTAAATGTCGTAGTTCGCTCAGAATGGTATACACGAGGGGCATATCTCGGCCTTGGGGGAGGAACTAAAAATTCTACACTGAAGAAATCAATGAAATATGTTTCTACTGTATAATTTCCCTTTTTGTTTTGCGAAAAACGATCCAGAGGAGCCTGCGCAACTTGAGGTACTTTCGAGGTCGTAGTCGGGTGCGACATTGCTATAAAAGGAAATTCTGTCCATCATCCATTGGTTGAGGGCTATCCCGATGCCCATTCTGAGCGCTAATAAGGGCAATTTCTTCATCTATCACTCCAAGATAAGACACGATTAATGAACTAAACCTTGGGTCTAAGTTAGGTGCAGCATACACGCGAGGAATTACAAGAATTTGGTCTCCAGCAGCGTAATTATGGCCTGTTGTGTAGATGGGCTCAAAATCAGGTAGGATTGGTGCTAGCTGCACCCAATAAACACTTGAGACAACTCTCAATACGGAATAAAGAGTATGCAAAAACATTTTGATTGCTACTGCCCTTACACGATGATAGCAGCAGAGACAATGGCGGTGGGCTTCATACTAACTCAGGTAATCACACCTGTTTTATTCTAGGTAGGTGCGTAGTCGATCTCATATTATGTACATACCAGGTTAATTTTAAAAGCAATAGACTGAGATAAGAGCAATTCTTGAGGCTCGCAAAGTCATAGAATGTGTTGGATTGCTAGAATGTTAACTGGGGAGAATGGAATGAAAAACAAGGATTTTTTGGTGTTGATAAATTTTATTTCTCACTGAAGAGTCAAAGTTATTATTTAGCTACCTCGTTTGCCTTTTTTCTTTGCACCATTCTCGCGGGATGAGGTCAAAACAGTTGAAACTTCGAGAAGTTGAGGGAGATCAATGGTCGTGAGAAGACGTGATCCCAAATCGGGTAGCGGCCACTTTTGTTGTCACACATTTCTCGCAGGCGTTGCCGGGGCCCAGAGCAAGGGAAAACACATAAATGGCGGCATATCAGGTGCCACGTGGGCATAGGATCTCCGTCGCTAATAAGCGGGCGGGGGTGGGAAGATTAGGTGTAGCACTGATATTGACTCAAATCTGAATGTAAACAATGTACTATAGTGGTTTGTTGGTGGTTTGGTGACATTTAAGCATGAAAAAATATGAAGTCCAAAAAAAAATTAATGGTCAAATTCTTGAACCAACCAACCACCCCTTGGTGCAAAATTTAAAGTCCAAGACCCCCTTGCATTTACGCATCTAAGGAAACGAGCGAAACCCTGAAACTTCGGAAACCAAATTTCTAGCAACTCTCAGTCCACGCATGCATGTCAAATGTATGTAGATATATACTAATTACTAGCGAGCCCGAGATATCCAATATTATTGAGCACCTCCTCGTCAAAAATGTTTAATAGATTAAGACAGGGCACCCCTTCTTTCCCCGAGGCTACGTTTCCTTCAGTTGGAGCACGACCGGATACATGACGTTTAGCGCCGGCAATTTCAGAAGGCGCTTACGAGCGGCTTGCTCATGAAGAATATGCCCAAAATATGCCATGCATGCAAGGGTTCTGCTTTTATCTTGATAAGAAATTCTCACGCCTCAACGTCAACTATCCATCAGCACCAAATCAGCGCTTCAGATGCCGCCTGCTTGCCTGCAGCAGCCGCCACCTCCTCCATGTACTCGAGTCTCGACGCTGCTCGCCCTCGCAGTCGCCCAATACTCTTCTCTATAAATTACAATGCGTGCTTGGCGTCAACTTTCAAAGTTTGACAGCTTCCGTGTTAAACGTTCAGACTGTCATTGAATCGCACCGCCCTCAAGTCAGGCGACGCGCTGTTATTATTGGCACTGCAAAGCGGCCCATAGGTGTGTACATTCAACACACTTCTTTCCCAAACACCCACCTTATCCGTGGCATTTCTTTCGTTACAGATAATACGCCTGTCGACGCGTACTCAACCAGCGTTCAAAATCCGGCGGATGGCCCATGTTGTAAAAAGATTCGTCAAGGGGCTGAAGTCAATATTCGGACAGCTGCTCTTTCGTGGAGAAAATGAGATCAACAGCGGCGCATCTGTGAGTAGAGAACGATCCAGTAGGCGGCTCAGGAAGGACATAAATTGATTGACAAAAATTCCGCAGGCTGACGCCGAGGCAACAAGCGTTACTCGATCTGTCCAGCTTCGAATGGTCGAGGACACACCCACTGAAGCCATCGACACCGGCATTGGGCTGGCAAATACTGTTGTTGCCCTTGTGAAAGAGGTCGCAGAAGCGTTTGACAACGTTCCATACGTGAAGTCGTTGTCCGGGGTGATCCTGAAAGTTATCGAAGTCAGAGAAGTACGTCGTCGTCATTACATTCTTGCGAATTTAAATATATATAATTGTTGGGCTATACAGGAACTCAAAATCAATAAGCAACGATGCCGTGAAATCATCGACAAAGCACTTCGAATGACGAAGTCTATATATGAGAAACTGAAAGAAATCAACGAATCCGGCCAGCAGCTCACTCGGCTAAAGGGCCATATGAATGACTACGAAAGGTGACTTTCCTAGCAATCATGGGTAACTTTATTATATAAGCTAACACGACTTTCAGCATTCTTGCTGCTGTATATGCTGCGCTGATAAAGCATCAATCTCGATCTCGAATCAAACGCCTCATAGACCGTGGCTTGGATGAGTTAAATGAGCACGATCGTCGTCTCAATGATTTGAATATCGAGCTTATTCTTGTGCGTACACATGAGTATTGGAAGATTCCGTGTGCGAAGATCTAATGCCAACTTCGCAGGATATAATTTTCCACATCGCAGGGGAGCAGGCAAAAGCAAGGCAGAGTATGTGAGCTGCTAGTGTATCAGTACAGATCTGTACTTATCATAACTCTATATCATTAGGCGCGTTCAAACTCCTCCAAGAGCATGTAGTAACGGCTGCCCTCCATAATTCTGTCCAATCGGAATTTGATCGCACTGATCCAAGGTGTCACCCGGGGACTCGTGTCGCAATACTGCAGAACCTTTTTGATTGGATTGTGGCAGATAACCGGAAAGACTGGCTTTTGTGGCTTAATGGAGCCGCAGGCGCTGGGAAATCGGCAATTATGCAATCACTTGCGGAACGTTGTATTAAGGCTCAGGTACCTATCGCGACCTTTTTTCCCAGGGGAGGTCCGACTGGCAGCACCGTCACTATAGCACATTTGTTTGCCACGCTAGCCTATCAGCTTGTTCAGACCATCCCAGAAACTAAAGACAATATCCTGACAATCATCAGCAATGATCCTTTGATCGTTGCCCAATCCTCTGAACGCCAGCTACAAAATCTCATCATCGAGCCTCTGCTTCGCTTACAAGGAAGGTTGCATCATCGTTTTGCAATTCTGATTGACGGTCTGGATGAAGTCATTGAGAAAGCACACCAATCTCGGCTAATCAAGGTACTTGGTGATATCTCGCGCGACAGAAACCTTCCTGTTGTCTTTCTTGTCGCCAGTCGGCGTGACCCGGAAATCGAGACGGAATTCCGTCAACTTGAAATGCAGCCATCTCCCAAGATTCTGAAAATCCAACTTGATGACTTTGATATCAATCAAACGTCCGACGATATCCGCCTTTATCTCACCGATAAATTCAACGACATCAAGAAGACTCATGTGCATAGACAGACCGTCCCCAATGACTGGCCGCCAGTTCGAGCGGTTAAACACATTGTATTCAAATCTTCAGGTCAATTTATCCTTGCAGCTGTCGTCATTCAATATGTATCATCCCCTCGCTTCAATCCCACACAACAACTAGATATTATTCTAAATATCCACCACGGTCCCTCCAAAAATCCATATGACAACCTCGATGTACTCTATCGGCATATATTTTCTCAGATAGAACCTACAAGGCTCGCCAAGGTGCTCGACATTATAGCCTATATGTTACTCGTAGCCAACTGCCCAAGTGCCGCCGTAATTGAAGACTTGCTCGAACTTGGGCCACGTAACTTAGGTGTTTATCTAGCTGATTTGATGTCAGTCATTGTATATGAGCCAAAAGGATACCATTTACCCCCCGGGGCCAGGTTCCTCCATCAATCACTTTCTGACTTCCTCCAAGACCTCACTCGCTCTGGCTCGAAGTATCATATTGATCTCAAAGTATACGGGAATAGATTATTGTGCAACTTCCTGGAACATATGTCGCCTTCACAAACACCTATGCTCTCGGCTAATTGCAGCGTGGAAACTTTGGAACGGAATGAAACCAACCGTCTCGAAGCGATCTATACCATCCTTCCGAAGGTAGAGCCATTAGAAGAACTTCGGCACGCATTTATGAGCTTCAGTTGTACGTTCTACACTTTGACGATGCACAGCGTCCACCATATCATTGGAATTCTAAAGCATCTGAAAGTTCTGGTATGTCGTACCTCGCTATCACGGATATTCATACTGAATTGACATCATCGTGTGCTAGTTCGATGACCAGAGCAAAACCCGTCATGCCCTGGGCTTTTTCTATCTGCGATATTTGAGACACATTGCCGCCCGTGACGACATTCGTCGAGAGGTATATTTGTTGAAGGGTGACTGCCCTGATCTTCTGGCCAGCATCGAGCAACGATGCAAGTTAAGCCACTATCTTCTTCAACACAAACTGAAGATACCCCTCTTCGCGCTGTTAATTGGCATAAACCACTACAAGGCCTCTTTCTTTCCATCTCTTACTGGTGCGGTTCCCCACGCTCTACTGTTCAAAACGTACTTAGAAGAATGCCTCGGCGTCCCAGAAAGCCAAATCATCTTGCTCACTGACGTAAACGCCACTCGCTCCGCCATCTTCAATGCTCTCAACGATTTACGGGCGGATGAACGCGTCCACAAGGACGATGCCATTTTCGTGTACTATGCTGGACATGGGGCCGAGATCGTTCCTCCCACGGAACGCAGAGGGGACAAACTGGAGAAGATTCAGGCTATTGTCCCGTACGATTGCGACTGCGTCAACGAAGTGGGAACGCGGGTGCCGCCCATACCCAACTACGTACTAGAGATCCTCCTCTCCAAGATCGTTGAGGAGAAAGGCGATAACATTGTAAGTTGTTATTTACCTGTATCACGGATCCGTTGAAATTGACACTACGATCGTAATCAGACCGCCGTATTCGATTGTTGTCATTCAGCTTCTGATCCCAGAAGTATTAGGAAGCCCAACGTTATGGACGATGGAATCACCCCCTTGGTGGAGATCAAGTCAATTACGGCGTACTACGAACAGCTCGGCCAAGAGATATCGGAAATACTAGAGACTGTATCGCAGGGCACATCTCCCAAGATAAGCCATTATGGACTTGGATCGCACATCCTCGTTTCCGCCTGCAAAGCTTCTGAGGAAGCGAAAGAGAGTGACGGCCATGGTTGGTTCTTTTAAATGGTAGATAAAAGGTGGATGTAATTATGATCGTCATTGGTAATATCTATGTCTATACATTGTAATACTCAAAAGCAGGGCTTCCAGGTTCCGAGGCATCGATGATGGAGCTATTATACGCCTCATTTTGTCGAGCCTCCTCCACAGACAATACATCAGCCTCAGTCAGGTTCAAAGTCTTCTTGAGGTAGGGCAGGAGTTCGCGCAAAATGGCACTCTCGGAGAAAGGCAGAGCGCGGCGGAAGGCAGTCTCAGCGCCATATTGAGCCATTCGTCGCTGAAGTCACAATAACAATTAGCGACAGTGGGGGAAAAAAGGAAAAAGCTCACCTTGAACAGTTGAATGAAAGGCATAGCACGCTTATCCTTGATAAGACCCTTCTCAGTCAGCAACTCCTTGACTTTTGCATCGTCGACCTTGTCAGTCTCCTTCGAGTAAGAATCCTTGACTACTTGTACGCAGGTATCCTGCCACTCCGGGAACTTGGTCGCAACATAGATTCTGACACCCTTCGGCTTTTTAGGATCGAAGGTTGCCTCAGAGGCATTCTTCTTTCCCTTAGCCTTATTGATCGCTTTGAGGAGGGATGCCTCCGCGTCGCGGATCGTCTTGATAGTGCTGCGCATGTACTGTCCAGCCTCGATGATGGTGGGATCGACTGGAGTAGAAGGTGTAGGCCACAATGCGAGCTGGACGGATTTAGGCTCTTTGAGGATATTGCTCCAAATGTGTTCAGCGAAATGAGGGGCAACGGGTGTGATGAGCAGGGCAGCGTTCCTGATCCAGTATAAGACGAGGTCGGCATGCATGCCGACGTCGAGTGTGACTTCGCGGTACCAGTCCCGAGCGCTCTGGAAGTCGTAGAAGCCGAATTTCACAGCGTCCTTGTAGTTCATCCTACAAACAATTAGGGCTTTTTCTTGACATATATGAGATCGGAACGTACTTTTCATAATGGGTTTGGGTGACGTTGATCAAGTCGTTGACCTCCTGCTCGAAGACCAGATCATGGTAGTTGCGAGGGCCATGGCGGAGATTTGCTTGATCCTTATCCATATCCTAAAGATCCAACACGAGTTAAGCCCAATATTTTGTCGATAAATACTTTTATTAACCCACCTCACACCAGGCTAACAAAGTGTGAATTCGGAGAATATTGGCATTCGCCGTCTTCTCCTCGAAGTTGGCATCCTCCATGCCATCGCCAGCATCAGCCAACGACAAGCGTGTCGCATCAGCACCGAACTTCTCGATCGCCTCACGCAGGGTCAACGAGTTGCCTGTGCTCTTCGACATCTTCTTTCCATTGAGCATCAAATGTCCGTTTGCGCGCATGCTAAGAGGGAATTTGTCTTTGGGGAAGATTGCAGCATGGTTGTACAGCGCGAATGTCAGATGGTTTGGGATCAGATCCTTGGCGGAGGAACGGACGTCGAGGGGATAGAAATACTCGAACTCGCGCTTCAAGGCATCGGCCTTTTCGCGAGAGAGCGGCGAAGGATTAGGGAAAGGACCTCTGCAGAAAATGTATTCCCAAATCTCGTCGGTCATTTGGTCGGCGGTTACACCCAACGGACCGGGTTTGCTTCCATCAATATTCGGTTCTACGAGAAAAACATAAATCAGGGAACTAATGAACAAGATCTGGGTACGTACCATGCAAGAGTTGTGCGACAGTGTAGTAACTCATGTAGATTGTTGAGTCACTCAAAGACTCGACCAAGAACTGGGGATCCCATGGCAGAACTGAACCCAAGCCATATGTACGAGCACATGCCCATTGATTCAACCAATCGAGGGTCTTCTCAAAAGCATGGCGCGTTTCTTGAGAGTAGGTGTTCATTCTCGCCAACAGACTAATCCGATCATTAGCAGGACGCCCATATGTGTAAAAAAAAATGTACTCACCCTTCAGTTTGCTTCTTCCACTCCGGCTCTCCGTAATCCAAATACCACTGATCCATCAGCGCAACAACGCACTCGTCCTGACTACGCGAGATGACGAGGCCCTCAGGCTCCGCGTACGCAAACGCCAAACCGGCCTTGATCATCGCATCGCGAACCTTGGGCTTAGCATCTTGTACACTCTCACCCTTAAATTCGCCAACGAGCATAGTACCGTTATAGAAGCCCTCCTTGTAAGCGATTTCCTTGGCCTCCGCGAGCTGCTTGGTGTCCTTCTGCGATTGGATCTTGAACTGCTTGACGACGGCAGGCGCGGTCATCTCGCCATATGTCGGAGTGGAAATGACGGGGATGGGGTCAATCGCGGCCCATGAAGGATCGATGTTGTAGAATTCGGGCTTTTTGCGCAGATCGGTAAGAGTTTGGAAGTCATCAGGGGAATCGGATGGGACAGATGTAACAACACCGGTACCCTGGAAAACGGGTTAGCAATGCACACCACGAGCAAATAAGATCGGCAAACCTTAGTGGGCAGCACATTGTCCATGGGCAAAACGTAAACTTCCGGGGTTAGGGCGTATGGTGGTTTGATTTTCGTTCCGATGAGCTTAGCGCCTTCAACTTCGGCCAACTGTTCGATATGTCCACGGGGGGTTATAGCGCCCTGGAAGGCCATGTTACGGGCGGCGCGGAGAGTGCACAGGTAGGCTTCCTGGTCGTTGGCAGCGAAAATCCCATATTTGATTCCAGTGCCGACGAAAACGTTAGTCTGACCGTACATGGTCTCCGGGCGCAGGGTAGCGGCAACCATGTACACTTTCCTGCCTCCGGCCTTGTCCGCGACAATAGTCTTAGCGGCTGGACTCCAATCCAAAACCTCCATCTTCACAGCGGTGTATTCCTGGGGTCCAAAACCTTCACCATCTTGACGGTCGTGGTCCATGCATGGTTGGCCGTCCTTGGGGCTGTAGATCGTGTATCGCTCACCGAACTTGATCTTGCCCAGCCTGTACAGTTTGTTAACTTGCCAACGGACAAATGCGTCATAGTAGGGGTTGGCAGTCGTGGTCAAGAAGGAACGGCGCCAGTCGATACGCGATCCGAACGCGTTGTTGTCAGCGATGGCGATGGGAGGGAAGTATGTCAACCAGTGGAGAGGGTCCGCGAATTTTTTGATTTCCGCGCGAGGCACGCCGATGGATTCCATGATTTGGAACTGGTAGGTCAATCCGGTAGATTTTGCGACGAGTTTTCCCTTCTTTGCTTTGCCGACGGCAGTGCTCTCCTCCTGCGCGACTTTTTCTGCCTCTGCCTTATCGATTTCAGCCTGCACTTCTTCGTAGCGCTCGAAGTCGGGCCCGAACATCTCCATTTCACGGATAATCCTGTCCGACGATGCCTATAACACGTTTAATCAACATAGATCGCGTAGAAGACAGTAGACGCACCTTGATAGGCATTCCGGTAACATGGAAACCATGGGGGAACAGAACTCGCTTCCCCAACATCCTCTGGTACCCTGCTGCGAACTCGATTTTGGAGATGGTGAACGCATGTCCGAGATGGAGACTTCCGTTCATGTAAGGGTAGGGAAAGTTTCCGAACCATTTCGGAAACTTGGCCTTGATTTCGTCGACAGAAAGGCCTGCGGTCTCGGCTGGTGACGGGGCATTGACTTCGAATAATTTTTCTGACTGCCACCGGCTTTGCGACTGTTGTTCCAATGCTTTGAGATGGTCTCTCTTCGCTGTCTACAGCAAGAAAATTCAGCAGATGCTCATCCAGAAAAAAATTAACATACCTGGGCGAGTTCTATGGTTTGTGCCATCCTTCGAATGAATACGACTGGGGATCGATGCGAGAATAATGTACAAGGACTCAAGAGTCTCAACGGCCTATACCGAAAGCCCGATATCGTGGCGATCCGTATCTATTTGAATCAGCTAGGATTAGTTCTTTGGTCAACTTGTAGAAGAATTCGAGTCACATTCACAAATTTTCCCGTGCGCCTGCTACTAATTTAGGCGACTAAATCTAATCTGATCGATTTGACTCGCGTATTCGTGCGCTTGGCTCCAGACGGAGTTGTGGTGAGTAGCCACTGGTAGTACTCAAAATAGTACTAGTAATGGGGAGAGGAAGAACTTCAAGAAGCGATGGATCATTGGCTGCGCCTGCTGCTACATAGACACGTGACCATAAGAAGGAACTTAGTAAAGCAGCTTTGACATTTGAACTAAGGAGGAGACAAGGAGGAGGAGGAGTAGTAAAGGCAACCAAGGTTGGAAAGGGAGCAACTGGAATACTGTAGCCACCGTTGGAACCATATTAAAGATCATCCAATAAACATGCAAATTGTTAATCCCAAGTTAATCCATACTTGATACATCGGTTTCAAATTATTCAACTCACTCATATGTAGCCTCTTCTACAGTGGCACTTTCAATTTGCAACCTGTGCATGATGTCCATAAGTAGGACCTATACTTAAGTAGAATGTGGAGGGTAGAGCTCTAGAGTCATGACTGCAATTGCAGTACGGATCGAATTTACCGCACTGCGACGCTGCTAATTGATTCGCGCACGAACTGGAGGGTTGACTCGACGGACAGGCCTTCGACGAAGGATGACTGGAACGTCTATAATCGTCCAAGTGTCTCTTGGTTTGGGTTCATGACCTTTACCTACCCTAGTCGTCTCGGATGCGAAGGGAGAAGGCTGTGGCAAATAGCCTAGACTGACAGATTGAATAGATAGATAAATCTTGAGAAATCCGATAGCGACGTCTGACCCTTTTGCTATTCGAAAGCAAAAAGGATGGTATCCCGCCGTGCCAAAGCCTATATCCAGTATGCCTCCATTTGGTTCGAGGGGAACGTCGGGAGTATGATCAGTGTGGCTAGTGTGCGCAGTGGCGATGGGGACTAAGAAATACAATATAAAATAAGCACGCGCTCGACCGTAGACCTTTCGTTGAGCATATGAATACTCACATATGGATAAGTCATGGCAATCGAAGTAGAAAAGATTCGCATAGAGATTCAGTTTCGATCTATTGATGATTCTGATTCCATAGGGTATTTCTTCATCTGGAACGACAAGCTCCACAACACCGCCGACACACAAATTTTGCCCGATGGGAGTTAGACTCTCTACTGCGAGCCCAGCGTCATCGGGTTTAGAGCATTCTTTCAACTGGTAGAATTTAACGTCAACAAATTTTAAAATCATTGGCTCGGTGCAGACATATTTGAGCTCTCGGTAGAAGTGGGCCATCTTCGAAAAAATCAACGCCAAATTGTTAGCATCGATCTTGACGTCGTCTACAATTTGCTCCGTAGTCATTTGATTGGGGACCAGGACGGGAACGCGCATCGTGAATTTTAGTGCAATTTTGTTGGTCATTTCTACCGTGACTGCAGCATTCTGAGATGTGTCGAGAAGTACGATGGTATCGAAGTACCGCTTGAGTCCAGAGTTGCTCGCAATAGTGCGATAGGTCTGACGGAAACGAGATTTAGGATCAATGTAGACACCTAGCCGCTCCAGCTTCCCGAAATTTGTCTGGACAGCCATTAGGGGTTGGGTTAGATCGAGCTTAGAGGAAGCTCCGGACGGGAATTTGGCCGTGAATGAGAACGGATGCAGTTTGTCCACCTGAAGAATCGAAATTTGCGTGGAAAACGTCAGATCATTTTTGTGGTAGACGGCGAATTCTGATTCAGTATTGATGTTGTGAAATGCGCCACCGTGCACAATGTATTGAGTGCATCCGGATTTTGGGTCGTGCCCGAAGGAAATATCAAAGGACTTTCTTTGGGTAGGAAGCACCTTGCCGTTGAATAACATCCTGTGCCGATTCAGTCCTTCGCATTGAGGATTTTGGCTGTGCATAAATTAGCAATCAGTGATCGTAAATATGCATACAACCAAGTGATCCAATTACCCTTGAATCTTGTCGATCTTGGGATGATTAAGGATATCGGAATATTGTAGATTCTCCGGAGTAACCTGACACAATAAGTTGAGAAGTGCAGTGGAGAAGCGACCGTGGCCGGCGTCTTCTTTGGCTTCCTCCTGGCGCCCGCAAGCCGAGAGGAGAATGTGTGAACCCAATCCACGATAAACATACTTTGGCAAAATCGAGGCGCCACGCGTAGCAGTCTCTACCTCCAGTAACTCTTGATTGAGTTGCTCCAAGTAGGCTGTGCTATCCTCGATGTGTACCGAGCGAGATATCACGTCATTACTTGCGTTCGTTTCAACGCCTCTCGTGCCGGAGGCTGAATGACAACAGTCGAATACAACTGTCTAGTGTGTTTTGCATTAATTTTTACAACCTGTGGCTGGAGATAACTTGAAGGTGACAACGTACAATATTATTCCCTTTTTTCTTTGCAACCTTAGACAGCAAAATTTCGAACAGGTAGTCGGGAATTGGTGGCACCAGCGCCCCGGATTTATCGATGGAGTCGCAATCGTAGGGGACGATACATTCTATTTTTTGTTGCGTTTCACCTGCCCACTCTCCACGCCTCTGCGGAGGATCAATTCGAATTCCATGTCCGGCATAGAACAGGAAGATGGCGTCGTTCTTGTCGATACGTTTGTCTTCCCTGAGATTCATCAGAGCAGCAATGATATTGGAGCGGGTAGCGTTTTTGTTGGTAAGGACGGTTATCTGAGCGCTTGGGATGCCGAGTAAGTCCGTGAAATACGATTTGAAACGCATGGCATCGGGTACAGCGCCACGAAGAGGTCGAAGGTCACCGAATGTGACCTTGTAGTTGTTTATACCGATCAACAGAGCAAAAAGTCGTATCTTTTCTCTATAGAATAGTGAATGAGCTAGAACCCTCGGTGTTTAATAGAAAAACCCCAACCTATTCATAACGTTCGAAGGCATATTGCTTTTCGTTCACAAATGCTGGTCTGGATCACGCCCAAGGTCAGATATGGCTTGAAAATATGTCGGTTTGGGTGCTGTACTCTTGGCCCTATCACATAAGTAGTGAGAATAGGATCATATCTCAAACACGAGATATCATGGCAGATCGCATACCTCGTCAAAGCTTTTTGTCGGGGGCGTAGATAGAAATGGGAGGTTTCAGAAGGTAACAGAGAGTAACAGAATGCAGCTTTAAAGCGCTAGTAGCCTGCCTCCGAGCTGACTTTTAAGGTTAGCAACTATGGGTTGTCAGGTTTATCTGCGATACGCACGACAGATAGCGGACTTAAATAGACCTGATGAGAGGCTGTTCAGTATATATATATCGCATACAATGCGAGTGATGGTTCTCACCTTCGACGCCCAGATCATGGGAAAAGCGATTGAGGTGCCGCAGGACCCAACGAGCTCTAATACGAACACAGGTAGAAACAAACCGACATCAAACGGCTGGGCAGAATCTGAACTCTCTCTATAAAATGTGGAGGAAACAGAGACGTAGCCACACAAGATCTCACCCAGAATAAAAATATCCCGCTTTTTAGCGCCCAAAATTCACCCTGGCCCAGAAGCACCGCAACCAACGGGGAAAGTGGGGATCTGGTGACCCAGTCAGAACGCCACTACGTACCACTAGGAATAGCTGTAAAGCTTGTTCAGATCCGATGATGAGGTTAGCTTTCAAGGAGCCAGCATCGGAGCCAGCGTTGATGACAGTTGAACTGGCTGAGGAAAGAGTCTCTCGGCGGCAGATCTAGCAGAGATTCGTATTGAGAATAAAGCATGTACTTGAGCAAGTTCGACCGTCTGCACCATCCGGATCCCCCGAACAAGCAAGATGGATGGCGGAGGCAACCGCAATACATGGTGCAGAGTTGGTGGAGACTCAGAGTCAGAGAGAACATTAATGACGTGGAACGTGACTTCGCGTTACGTGATCATAATATTAATAAATGTGACCGGCCGCGCCAGAACTTGTCACGCCGCCCCTTGCTCGAGTCTTGCTCCATACTGCCATCATCTACCCACACATAGCCTCAATGTTTCAAAATATCCTGCTTACGCACCTTCAAAATCGAAGGAAATTTTGAAATTGGAATAGGAAATGAGCCAACGTATTCCGTTTTCTGAACAGCTGTCGTTGGGCCGTTGGCGCATCCTGTATCAGCGCCCCAGAGTTTCTGGTGTCAGTGACAATGGCATATCTAGCGAGCCTCTGAATCCCGGAGTCGACTACCAAATCAGGAATAAGCGCTTTCAGTTCCAGTAACCGACAGACTGTAAAGGCACCAGGGACCTTTTTTTTTTGTGCAATTCTTGTCTGAGTAGCCAATTGGCATGAATGCAATTTAAGTGATCCAGCCGCCAGCGCAAGTTGGCGTCGCAGTTGTTGCATTAGTCACGTTCGCGTGACCCAATGTGACTAGACGCGACAATCAACGGGTTTCAGTGTCACTATACTTCCACAACCTACCCTCTCGAGATTCCAAAATGCCAGGGCCATCTAACTATAAAAGCAAAGGGAAGTCAAGAAACAAGAACCAGAAACGATCCACTAGTGGTACTCTTCCGAAAACGCGGGAACCTTCAAAAGGGGTACAATTACAACTCGCTGTCGACTCGCTGCCAACAAGTACGCTGCAACGCGCCCCATCCAGCGAGCGCTCATCTGTGTCGACACCTCCTATTAAAACTCCACCTCCTATTGCTCCTCATGAATCCTCATTACCTTTCAAGAAGGAGCAACAACTACCATGCCTTCCCGAAGAAATCCCGAAGAAGGTCGAAGAAGTTATGTTGCAGGAGCCATTCATACATGACCCAGGAAACGGGCCTAGGGTCCGAGATGCGAAGGCTTTCATGTCGTCATTCTTCGCGCTGCCTCCTAGCAAGGATGTGAGTCGCGTCGATCTTGAGTGCTCGACATGTTTCACATTTATTCTAGGATCCTATGTGCGCAGAGTTCGCGCAGGAGGAGGTTCTCCAGATGCTCCGTACGATATTGCCAGAAGAGATGGCCTTGGTGTGTCAATATCACGATAAATCTTTTTCTTGTTGATTTTTTTTTGTTCAGATTCTTTGGTACAACAAAAGTCGATCAGGGAGCCGTGTATGTCCCGCATGCCAAAGGTTATATCGACTTGGAGACGTTCTTCCAGCCTTATTAGACGAAAAGCCCACGGAAGACAAGACTATACCCCCACAACTTTCACGAGAACAGGCGATCAGCGGCCTCTGTGCGTTTTCGTAATGCTCCTCTATCTCCTACCTAAATTTCATCTCTTCAAACAGGTTCTCCGGTATGCTTCATCATGGCCTCATTCAATTTTCCCTCCGCAATAAAATCAGCTTGGGGAACGATGGCTGACGAAATGGACGACAAAACATGGGACCTGCTTAACGTTCCTGACGACGAGGTGTACCAGAGTAGTGAAAGTCGCGCACTGGGGATGCTAGTCAGAATGACGCGACTGCATGACTTGGGGTTGGCCCAGTTATGTTTTGATCCTGACGAAGTTTGTTGTCTTGAAGAGGAACACCAGCAACCTGTGCCGGTTCTATAACATCTGTGGTCATGAACGTGGGTTTCTGATTATTTATTATGTTGTAGGTTACAGATATGTTATTGCTTGTATATTATTCGATCTCTTCTTATACCTCCTTGAAAATAAGATGAACAGTGAAGGAGTCTTCATGATGGGTCATAGAGTAGCGACGCGACTAATAATCATGCTTGGCTGTTAAATAGAAGAAATTAAGATGGTAAAGCTTCTAATGTACGCGTAAATAAAAGAAGTGGGGATCGCGTACAGTATGTATGATGAAAATTTATATTATACTATAAGTTACGATTTCTAGAGTTTTATGGAGGTCTATCAAATCTAGGCTATTCCTTTGATGATGTCAGCGGCTCTTTCAGCTAGCAAATAAATCGGTCCTTGAGGATGACAAGCGGGTACGAAGGGCTGAGTTCCAGAAGCCGTAAGCATATCATTGACCCATCGCATCTGGAAAAAGCACGACACTCACGAATACCGACAAGTCAACGACGCGCAAGCCTTTCACGCCTTTGACCGTTAAATCAGGGTTCACCACCCCATTCGTTGAATCGAATGGAGCCATAGCGGCCGTACCCGCAGGATGGAAGATCGTCGTCGTGTGTTGTCGAACATATGCGTCAATGTCAGCATCGGCAGTAGCTGAGAGGTTGCGAAGAGGTTCGATGATATAGTCGTCCCAAGCAGATGCCGCGGCGAATCGTTTGGCCGCTTTGACGCTCTCACGCATTACGGTGATGTCGAAGTTGGTGGCTAGCATATTAGGGTCGATGAGTGGTGCATCGAATGGGTTCGTTGAGCGGATTTTGACGCTGCCGCCTAGTGCAATGCGTGTCAGTATTATTGAGGAGCAGATCACGACGATAACACTGACGAGAACTAGGGGTGAGGAGAGTTGTGACGATAGTAAAGAAGCTCCCTGTCGCTGGAGATGGGATGACTGGATCAAGCCAGAAATTCTACGGATCGTCAACGAAATGAAGAAGAAATATTTAGAATGGCTTACGACAAAAATCATCTCGAAATGAGGAGTGTTCGGACCACCAGCAGGGTCTGGGACAGGTACCAAATTCGATTGCAATCTCGAAAATCCAAAATTGTTTGCAACGTTGTTCGAAATGAAACCCGTCTTATTCACTGCCCATTCGGCGACTGCTGCTTGGATGATAGCTGGATTCCTGAGGGTATCGTCAAAGCTCTCGTTTCCTTGAACGCTAAAAATATTTGGAAGAAGGGTGTGGTCCATTAAGTTCTTTCCGACCTGCGGGCTGTTGACAAGAACCGGGATATTCAACGGAGTCAGGTCTGCAGGAGCACCAATTCCGGAGAGTTGCAGGATTTGGACTGAACCAATTGATCCTGCTGACAAAATGACTTCTTTGTTCGCCTGAACTCGGAACGTAGTGGAACCTGCGATAACGTTTAGTGCTTTACTTTACCATAAAAATTTTGAAGGCATTACCTGATGGTGACCGAGCGTCTGTGAACTCAACAGCAAGAAAATCTTTGACCTCAGGCAGTGAAGAAGTCTCCAGAAGCTTCACAACCAGCGCATTAATGAGCACTGTCAAATTTGGACGTTCGTTCGCATCAGCAAGATAGGTTGTAGATGAACTCTTCCGCAAGCCGTCGCTCATAGATGATTGAATCCAGCCGATTCCAACAGATTTTCCATTCGCCCCACTCATGTCTTCGTTGTAGGGGAACTCTGCAAGCTCCTGGGTGGTGGCGATGACCCGAGCATCGATGCTCTGGTTGAAAACTGGAAGGCTGATAGGTAATTGTCCAGTGTATGAGTGCAAAGATGGGATATATTGGCCTGTAGTGTCGTGGCCATCACCCGGCTGCACGAATCTTTCATGCTTGAGAACGACGTCAACGACATGAACGAAGAAAACAAGGAGTTCAACTTGCAGACCTTTTGGATATATTTGCTCATGTTTTCCCACGCCCAACCTGGGTCTTCCGTTACGGAAGCCATCCTATTCCAATCACCGTTGGGACCGTACTGGTGAAGCAGGTAGTCTTATAGCCGAGGTAAGTCGAGCTGTGATGTTAACATGAAAATTATAAACTCACTTGCGCTGGTACTTCCTCCAAGGAGTCTTCCGCGCGGATATGGGAACGTGCGGTCGTCCAGACCGGCTTGAGGGACGACGGTATAATTCCAATCAAACGGTGTGTCTTACAGTCCTCTGTAAAGTTTTTTTTTCATTCTTGTAGAGATGTGTACTCACTGGGCGTCACTGTGGGTCCAAGGAAAGGTGCCATTGCAGGGACAACGTTTTGATCGCTAGGTAGTCCAGTTTTAGAACATTAGAAGCCATGATTTGCCCATGATAGGCAAGTAAAATTCCCGATATATCACTCACCTAACACCCGCTTCAAGAACCAGCACAGTTGTCCTTGGGTCTTCCGTTAAACGATTCGCTAACACCAACCCGGCGTTGCCAGCTACCTAAAAAGTCAGCAACCCGCATCGGAACAGTCTAAGCGAAGCTTGTACCTCCCACAATGATATAGTCATACGTTAATATCGCGAGCTGTGAAGGTTCTGCGAGGGTAGCAGCCAGGCATGGGCAAAGGAGCAACGTAGACGTTGCGAGAACACAATGAAAGGACTTCATCGGGTGTAATAAATTGCGAAACACACTGTCCAGGTTTTATAGCGCCAGCCTCCAGGGTCCTCTGGTGACAAACCGGACACGCTATTTCTCCATCGCATGTTTTCCACCATCGGTGCAGGGAGATCTGCGTTGACCAGGTTGCGAAATAAACATAATAGCATCAGTCCCGATATTTTATAATCCAATGCGGAGACTCGGAAGTACTAGTACTCGTGGTCGTAAGGCTTCGTAAGGGGTGATGTAGTCGTTATCTATATTATTGAGTGCGTTAGTATTCGGCCCCGTCCAGGGAATTCGAAGAAGGCCCGAGAAGATACCTAACGAGGTGTTCTGCTCCATGACGAGCGCGTTTCACCATTCTTGAATCTCCAGCGACCTCTGAGAAAATTGTAAGTAAAAATCAAGTAAAAATGCAACAACTCCTGTGCAGTATCGTTCGATGTTTTGGCGTCCGTGCCTATCGCACAAGCCGTTCCAGAGCCTTCCAGGCGAAAATTTTGAACCAACATCTTCCATCGGAAGGAATTCTCGCATGGCAAATGGAACCAATAAAACCGGAGTTGTCTCTACAGCATCTGCTTGAGTTTCGTCGCATAAAAACCTTATCTAGGCTTATCTGGAGTTTCGTCCTAATCCTTAGCATTTCTTAGCCCAAATACACGAGAATGTGCCAGTGGGGGAGGGTCGAGAAGACAATCTGCATCAAAATCAGGTGCCACCAAAGCAGTACATATGTAGTAGGTGTTCAATCATGTAGACATTTCGGAGGACTTCCTCTATTCTCTCACGAATTCCGGCATCTACAATTAATTAGTACTGGCTGAGCCGAAGTTCATTGATGATTGTCCTCCGTCGATCCTCCGTCCACGATTCAGAAGCGTCAGAAACATTTCGCAATTACAGTATGTACTACTCATCAAATTGTATGGCACAGATTCTTACTGTTTCTAGTAAATCAACACTTTTTAAATTACATGTGGAGTAAAGATATGCACATGGCGCTGCGCCCTGGCAAACGCCTGGCAACTACAGAACAGGCCGTCAGAAAGTTGCATTACATAAATGCTCAGAGTCCAGCTTCAATTACATATCACTAAATCCCAGCGTCAACTGCGGGTTCGCTTCCCGACGCAGCTAACGGGATGCTGTAAATTTCTCGCGTTAAGTATCCCGGTACGGCAGTGAATACGGAGTCCGACCTCGTAATCGTGGGTCTTCAACTGCTTCATTATAATAGCCCCTCACCCACAAAAAAAATTCCTACTTAATTGTATACCCGAATTTATATGGCAATCCTAGCGTTTGCTCATTGAACATTCCATCCACAAGCGCTCGCTATAAGTAACTTGTTGCGTCCCGCATAGGCGCCAAACGTTGCCGGCAACTGGATTCAAACTCAGAGAGCATGCGCCGTGCTCGGCACGAGCTTCAAAAGTTCGATGTAGAGTCAGTCAAAGCCTGATCAGACCAGTCAATGCTGCCACTTCCCTCGGTATTTCTGGTTTGCTCGTACTATGGGGTCTTCGATTTTGACATTTACTAATGTCATAAATTACAGCTCAACCAATGCAGGCATACACATATTTCCGCCTGCGGTGTAATCATGCGTCCTGGAAATCCGATGCTCACCAGCTCCTGGGCTCTGGCGTTTCGAGTCGCATCTTTCGACATGCGTCTTAGACAAATGATCTCTAATCTCTCCGTGTTGTCAGTGGTCAATTTCTGCTCAGGAATGCGAGCGCCCTCAGGCTAGATCGACGACGACAAAGAATGATTGGGACAATAATATCAGTCCAAGTTACCTTGGGCTTCGGCTGATAATGTGTCATTCCACGAGTTGAAACGAATGGTGATTCTTGCGAAATATAAGAGAGGTTGACAGCTTTAGTCGCCACATAGATCTTGAGGAACAGAACTTCTGTTTCTAACCCGTCGTTCATCTTGAAGCACATGGGGGGATAGCCTGCTGCGCCGTAGCCAATGGAAATGCTTCCGCTTGAGTGATGGAGAGGAAGTCTTTCTTGTGGCCGGTAGCTCAGACAAGCACCCGATTCAACGCAGGGTTCTGTTGTTATAGGACAATGATGATAAGTTAGATATAATTTTTTGGCAAAATTCGATCGGAGGGCTGAAGGCTCACGTATGCTGAGGTCATTATTGAAACGATACACGTTGACGTCGAGATCCTGATTCCAGTTGTTGATGATCTTCATGCCGTATAGCCCTTCTCCAGAGTTCTCCTTCGCCATGACTAGACGAACCGTGCCGTCAATACATAAATTTGGACCGCAACGGTCCAGTCTTTCCTGGCATTGCCCGTCATCCAAGCGTTCGAAGACTGTCTGCAATTTATAGAACTCGACCACAATTTTGCGCGATAGCTCGGGATTGTTGTTAGCGAATTTGACCTCCCGGTAGAAATGGGCGAATTTTGACAACGCTCCGGCCAAATATTCAGGCTCTGGATCCAGAATGGCGACGATTGGGTTCAATTTACGAGAAAGAATTCCGTGGGTTATGTCGACCGTATACTTGAAGTTCACTTTCTGATCGCTATTCATTGTGATTTCCGCGTGGGCGTCATGCGGATTATCGACAAGTGGGACGCTGTGATCAAATAAGCGTTTCAAACTATGGTTTTGCGATAAATTCTGGAGCAGATCGTGGAAGTCGTCCCCGGAAGGGATGTGGAAATGAGGATGGTGATGCTTTTCTGGGGTGGTTGGAATAGCGATTGTGGGTGTCTCGGTGTCGAAGATTGTACAACCAGGAGCAAGTTTCGCTGTGATCGTGAAGGGGTGCAAACCCGAGTCATCGACATGGAGTATCCCAAGTCTGTTGGATAATTCGGAGTCGCTCTTGCGATATACAGAAAATTCGGAATCGTTGCTCAGGTTATGTATTTTGCCGCCGTCCAACGTGTATCGTCCTTCGCCACATGTACTAGTAGGGACATAGTGCACCTCGAAAGCTTTGCGGTGAACGATGGGGAGCTCCTTCCAATTGAACAGCGATCTATGATTATTAAGCCCTTCGCAATACGGCGTTTGTCTGCACGAATTTTGAACGTACGCGATCAAGTCAGTTCTAGATACATTCTGGAGGAGATAACTGAAATTCTTACCCTTGAATATCACCCAAATTTCGACGCGTAACAATGTCGGAGTATGACAGGTCGTTGGGAGAGACTGATTTGAACAGTTTCAGGAGTGCAGTTGAGAAGCGCCCGTGTCCATCATCTTCATGAGCTTTTTCCCCACGGTCGCACGCTGCAATAAGGACATGGGAGGCCAACCCACGGGGTCTTAATACGGGAGCGATAAGCGAGCTCAGTGACGACGTTTCTTCATGGGACGCAGGAAGGTCTTCGAGTCGAAAATGAGGGAGAGCGTGAGCTAGTGTTGCCGCCCGGATGCGGACATCGACGTTGTCGGATTTGTGTGAGATCGGATGAGGCTTCCCCAACTCCCTTGTGCCGGACGCAGAGTGGCAGCAATCGAGAATGACGGTCTAATATACGACCAATTAATAAATCGCTAATGGACGCCACATTATAGATGCTTACGATGTTATCACCTTTTGTTGCGGCGATTTCAGAGAGTAGATATTCGAGTCGACGATCTGGAATCGGCGGGACATAGGTTTGAGGATGGGATTCGTGGACGCCGCAGTCATAGGGAACAATTCCTTGTATTTTTGCGTTCGGGCCGCCAGCCTCCCAATTCTTCGGAGCGTCCAATTCGATGCCGTGTCCGGCGTAGTAGACGAGGATGGCGTCGCCTTTTCTGATGCGTTCGTCCATGCTCAAGCCTTGGAGGGCTTGGATAATTCTAGCGTGGGTTGCCTGTGTATCGGTGAGCACGGCTATGTGGTCGGTCGGTACTGAGAGGTAGGTTTCCAAATACGATTTGAATTCCTTTACATCGTTTACGGCGCCGCGAAGACGTTGTAGCTCTGGGCCTTGACAGAGGTAGTCGTTTATTCCGACAAGCAGTGCGAAGAGTGGTGTAGTCGCGCTGGTAGATCTGCAACCAAGGTCGTTAAGATCGCTGTAAATTTTGCAGAGGGGGGGAGCGTAGAGCGGTACCTACCTATCCATCTCACTCTTGTCGGGGGGAATCGTGCCTTGGGGGCGGGAGGCTTGAGAAGTGACCTGTAGTACAGACAAGTTATTTAAACTCTTATCTATGACTGAACTTGGTCACCGGACGCTTGAGCTATACATAACATAAAACGCTAACGTACTGATATTATTGCATGCGAGATCAGAGCAGGCGCCTAAAAATTATATTCAATGAATCCATATCAGTCTAAGGTTTCAAGGAGTACACCGGTCTTCGAACTTTAAGTAGAGGATAGAAGAGAAGGCGTGGAAATGAGAACGAATGACGCACGATTGTAACTCCATTATGCTGCCACATCCAAAATATGGGCGTTTAGCAGCCAAGGTCTCGGGCGAAGTGTACACGGCCGAAACACTCTCCCCCCATCCGATAACCATTAAAGTTAGCCAAGAAGTCGGAGAATCGGCCAGAATTCTCACCGTTATCGGCCCCATGACCTTTAGCGCCTAATCTTATTGAAGATTGCATGAGAACAGACTCATGGTTCATCGACGGATGACAAACTGCGTGATTGTATGACTGGTATATAGAGCCACTGGCCCCATTTTAAGTTTGCGAACATTGTTGAAATCAAACAATTTCTTAGCAATGGTGTGCATGGAAGACAAGAATGCTTGAAATAGACGCCCATCAGGTGGAAGTGAGTCAAAATGTGGCCGTGTGGAGGGATTGATGATTGAGCATTTGATAGATGAGAAACTGATGTTTCGGTACATTGTTTATCAATGCAATCAAGCATACGTTCTGCAATCTAACTAGAATCGTGCCTGTGTAGTGCTCTGGGATTGCAATAAGGAACGTCGTAAGTTATTATTAATAGATATCTATAAATAGATACTAGCCGTGAACCCGTGCGAAGCACGGGTTCAGACATTTATTGGAAACGCAAGAGTTGCACTCGATAGAACTCCCGAGTCCCATAAAATAAGAAGGACCCTACCCGTGTATATTCTAAGCCCACTGTATCATAAACTAAGAATATGAGCACCTGAGAAATTGAATTATAGTTATAGCCAAAGTCCTGTGAATTATTGTCAGAGTTTTGCGACTTATAGTTTCCAAAAGTAACATATGGTTCAGACCCGGAGATTTCTCTTTGGATTACAGCTGCCCAGTGATTTGATAATTGCAGAACATTAGATTAGATACCCGTGCATTTTGTATCAAATAAAAGTGTTGTGGGAGTCGGACTGGCCAATGGAAATTATCAGACCTACCCCATCATTTTCTGTATAGAAGCGAAGGGTCAAGGAGACTGAGTGCGAGAACTACTTAATTTCTATTGAATTTTTAAAGAAGTGTCCAAGTATGCTAGAGTTGTAGCAAGAGTAGTACTCCTCTACAATGAAGCTAGTGGGCTTCAGATGCCCGAGAAGAGAGCTAGAAAGCTAGCTAGAGAAGGACCTCATCGAGACCGAGCCTCGAGAGTGGGCGCCTAAACTTTAAAGCCGCCATAACGTCGCATGACGTAGTTTATGTTGGGCCAAAAGAGGAACTATGTGTCAGCGAGAATGAGCTCATTTGTATGTCAGCTTTCCCAGGCTTCTTCGCATTATAGTATAGATTCACATCAGACGCGCCTTTCAGCATTCCCCTGCGTCACTCGAGGAATTCGAAGTGAAAGTCTCAGAGGGGGGGTCTCTACTGCTCGCAGATTCGGCAGATGCCCATGCATCCGTAATCTCTGTGAGCGTGAGCACCACGGTGCTCAGTTCGGCGCTCGGCGGCACTTCGTTAGGTGGCGGGGACGCCCCGCGTAGCATCAGTAAATTGTGGAGAATGCGATCATGCCTTATAAGGTACATGTCAGCGGTATAATCCAATATCATCGGTATCATTCAATATCAGATGACAACACCCATCTTGTCGCGCATATAAGCTGTGGAGCGTTTCGCCAGATGTCGCCATTTCAATATCATCCTGGCAGGTATATTATCATTCTGTCCCATTACTATTCCAAAGTTTCAGCGTATATAATTTTGACCGACATGTTATCATTGTAGGCCATTCATTTAAAACATAATACCTTGGTGCCAGGTTTTTTTGCGAATATAATCAGCTGTCCTCCTGACGAGCAGAGTGCCAATCAGTGTAAGATGGATGAACAACTATATGGCATGATCAAGCATAGGTCTGAATGGTCAGTATATATATTTTCACGTCAGGACGCTCATTCAGTTCTCATAAATGCACCAAAAGATGAGCAGAAATCATGGTATATTGTAAATGAGATGGGGTGGCCATATTATAAGTATTTCCTTGCACCATAAAACTGCATAGAGCTACTAGATAGCGGCATCCGAGCCGCTGCTACAGTTGGCGAGAGCTTGAGTGCGTGCTCGAGCTCGATTCTTGGACTTCTCGGCTCTTGCGGCAACCAGGCGCTTCCACGCAGCATCAGATGCTGCCTTCGTTGCAGTGTGGTATGGAAAGACAGTCCTATAGAGATTAGATTAGTTAGACATAAGATACGAAAAAAATCTACGTCGTACCTGTTCCACCACGCAAGGAGCTCCTCAGTATGGGCCTTGGATTCGTCGTCAGTGAATACGTCAAAGTAGTCAACAATGAAGTTGTAGAATGCTTGGTAGTCGAACGTGCCCCTCGAGGGCCATTGCGAAGCATTTGAAAGATTGAATAGAAGCTAAAAATTGAATTTAGCATGCGTCAATTGACTAGAAAATCAGAACGTACTAATGTTGCCGCATAGGCAATTGAACGAGGAGTAACTTTCCCATTCATTCGCAATAACGTTGCAACATTGCTTTTGTTCGCCTTCGGATGTGCTTCAGACCGAACCTTCTTGCGAGTTGGACCATCGGCGCTGCGCTCCTCTTGATATGCATCAACAGAGGAAGGAGCCAGATAGATGGTGGACCAAGACTCAAGAAAAAAATGTTGAACACAAATGAAGCACTGACATAAAATTGAGGTGCTCACTTTGACCAATAATCCACTGCGTAGAAAGCCGTGTTCCAGGTCCATAACATTGAACATTTGCCTGGGATAGAGTGCAGTGATGCAAAAGTCATCGCTGATGTCATAACCTTCCTCACAGTTGCGGATCTTAGTACGCATGCTGGTATTGGAGGTGTCAGTTGAGTTCTGGAAGAGAAAGTCGAGCTTACCTTTCATTGTTCCAGTCGAAAGAAATCGGGCACAGCAAGCGGCCCGTAATATCATTTTGTATCCCGCGGCCTTCGCGTGTCTTCGGTGAGAATGCTATGTCTGGTGAGTAAAGATCGTTCAACCACAGAGCAAGCTCTTCCTTGACGCGACGAATATCATCTGCACGAGCTTCATTTGATCCTTTCTGAAGCTGATAGTCCCAATGTAAGAGCAGTTCTAATCATAAAGCAACAACTTACTTCAGCGACAAAAGCCAATGGTTTGTCGACATCATCATCAGCCAAGATGTTTTCAAGGTTGGGAATAAGGTTGATTAAGAGCTGGTATGACTTGAAATTGCGGTCCTTCCTGATTCACAATATGAGTGACAGCTCCCACACAGAGACCATGGCTTACTCTAGTTGCTGGGCCTCAGTGACGTTCTCAAAGCGATTGAGAGGGCTGATGCGTTCATCAGCTTCTTCAACAAGGACCAAAAGAGGCGTGAACATCGAAACAAGTCTGCTTGCCCCACGGCCTAGAGTGACATTCGTGCTGAAAAAAAATCAGACATCAGACAAATCCATATAGTTTCAGTCAAACTCACGTAGCTCTCTTGCGGCTAGACCTGTCTTGTTGCTGCTGGAGCTCTTTTTCAAGCACGGCAATTTGACGCTTAAGGCTTGCCAATGAGAGGACACTGTCATCCTGGGAGTTGGGGGGTGTAGCTGATCTGTCAGAAGGCATTGCATAAATGAGGGAAAAAAGAAAAAAATTAGCATGCCCACCATTCATTAACACATTTTTATACGTGAAAATCCAGCCATCATTCGAGATTGTTCGAGGAAAATGCTGCTAGATATCAGCTGAAAAAAAGTACGGGTCAATAAAGAGTAGAATTTGAAAAAGACAATTGCATACCTCGTTCAACTTCACCCTAAATTCTTGGCTGCTTGGAGCTGCCATACACAATATCTAGCAAAGGAAAGTGTAGATAGCATGCTGTACATACCAGCAAGAGGCAATAGCAGCATGTCAATAGATGTTGAGGGTTCAAGGTGAGATGTGAGAAGCGGCAAAAATTGAAACTTGCGCTGTAATTGTGGCGTGCTTAGAGCTTGGCAGAAAGGCGCAAACAGCGCCCATGCACTGCCTCATGGAATGAACTTAGGCCTGGAATGTTTTTAAGAGGCCTGAACAGACCTGGAATAGAGACTATATGACTCACAGGGCACGCCAATGTATCTGCGAAGGAGAATCTGTCCCCACTGGACGCGTGTCCTCTGCCTCCAAGTCAATGCTCCCATCCTTCTCTCTGTTGTGAAGAGAATGTAATTCTTCACTTGCCGCGGCATACGCAAAATTGACGCACTGGTTGTCTTTGCCCTTGCCCAAGCAAATGGAAAAGTTAGCATTGAACAAATATAGTTAAAGCAAACAATGAGCCCAGGCGTGAGCTCTAACTGTTCGCCAGAAATATTGAACTCACATTTCACATGTCTGCCAAAAGATACCGACCTACAGAAGTTGGGTTCGACAATAAACGGTGCCGGCGAGATCAAGGCGAGGCGAGGCGAGGCGGGTTGAGGGTTGAGGGTGCTGTTGTCGAGATTAATGATCCTCGTAAGCAACGCGATCTTGATTATTGAATGATTGACTGACTTACCTATCTTAGAGGCATGATAATCCTCGATGGCAACATTGACAGCATCGTAAATGTTGGATGGGAGACACCGCTGCTGGGTGCACGACGTCGATTTGAAGGATGGCAGAGGGCGATATTGTCGAGATCTTGGCTATATCACATGCTTTTCAAACTTCAAATAGCTGCCAGCTGTGTTGGAGAGGTAGAAGACGAGGAAGCTTATAAATTGAGGAGGTACAGGACATTGAGAGCACTGTGCAGACATGCGAAATAGAACTTATAATTTTCTGAACGGATAAATTTCCAAATTTGGACTACAACCCCACGTGAGCAGTGAGTTCGTTGATTCATCGAGACGCTACTTATACTTCAACCAATCCTTTATGATCAACTTTTCTATGCTTTAATGCGGCTGCACCAACAACTGCAAAGACTGACAATTGCAGTCTCAATATTTTTTGCTTTTATGGTCTTTCGATGCGTGACGGAATGCTCAAAGGAGTTTGATAGGCCCACCTCCTTGGTTCGCCACAAGAAAACATGCCCATATGTCCGTGAAGCGCGTCAAACCAGTCAGAAAATTCGGGTAGAGAAGGGAGATGGAGTAGGAAGTATGCGAGCCACCATTCAGGCAAGAAAACAGAGACTCTCGGTGAGCAAAAAAAAAATCTGGATCAATATCCTCAAATTAATTCACGTACAGGATGTATTAAACACTATCCAAGAACAAGGGCCTTCCAATCTTGTTCCACTGGCGAGCGATATGGAGATATATCAAGATGACCCAATCACTATCCCAATGCCTATGAATCCAGATGTCTCCCATGCCGAAAACGAAGCTCTATCGACAATGGATGCTGATGTTCCAATTCCAGTGCAATTAACGGCTACCGGATGTCCTCGTCGATCCTACCGTCTTCCCAAACGATTCCAGGATATTCTCCCAGAACCCCCTGCTCCCATTGCACCTATAGTGCCAGAACCAACTCGTCTTCCAAGAGTGGTCCTCATTGTTCGCGATCGTCTCATCTCAGCGGCCAACAAATTTGGGATCTGGCGAGATTACCCAGCACGGCCTACTTATGACCCCGATTCCTCATTGTTACTGGAAGAGCTCGCCACACCCGTTATGCAACTACCAACACCTGAAGGACCTCCATCGTCTGGAATCACATTTATAAATGAAAGTATCAGGTTGCTCATGGGCTGGATGAACAACGGAAACACCCAGAAATCTGAAACCGAGATCGATAGCCTGGTAAATAATGTGATCTTAAATCAAAACTTTTGCCCTGAGGACTTGCGCAACTTTCAAGCAAACCGGGAGAATCACCGGCTCGATGAATCAATTCAACAGTCGAAGCTTTTGTCCAATTTTACGGAGGTCGAAGTTGACATTTCAGTCCCTTCAGGCATACGCGATCAACCTCCCAGCACGTTCAAAGTCCCAGGCCTCTATTGTCGCAAAATCACTGAAGTAATCAAGGAAGCATTTTCGGACCCTCTCGCTCATCATTACCACCTCTCGCCTTTCAAGCTTTTCCACAAATCTTCCGATGGAATGGAAGAACGAATCTATAATGAGGTCTACACATCGGATGCATTTTTGAAGGCGCACGAAGAAATCAATCGCCGCTCACCTCCACCTCCCGACAATCCTGACTGCAAATTGGAGAAGGTTGTAGCAGCAGTTATGCTCGCATCAGATGCAACCCACTTGACAAATTTTGGAACTGCGAAGGCGTGGCCGGTCTATCTCATGCTTGGAAATCTGTCGAAGTATTTCCGTTCACAACCCAAGCTTAAAGCACTTCATCATCTAGCATATATACCTTCAGTGAGTTGACCCCTTTGATGATGTCTTCCTCATTTTAATTGTTGCCTTAGCTACCCGATAGTTTCCTCGAATTCGCATCAACTGCCCATGCAAAATGGCGCACTCAAAAGTCACAAATTTTGACACATTGTCGACGTGAATTGATGCACGCTGTATGGACACACCTTCTTGATGCCGACTTTGTTCATGCGTACAAGTATGGAATTGTGATCACCTGTGTCGACGGAATACAGCGTCGTGTGTATCCTCGATTATTTACCTATTCTGCTGATTATCCGGAAAAGTGGGTATTATATAGATTTCATCCAATTTCCAACTGACATTTATGCCACTTCCTAGAGTTCTTCTTGCGACAATACGCGATAAGGGCCTCTGTCCCTGCCCTCGCTGTCTTATCCCGCACTCGCATCTAGACCGTCTGGGTTTGCAACGAGATAAAAATACAAGGGTCCAACAATTTCGAACATACTTGGCGGACCGCGTCAAGGCTGCTCGCAATGCTATCTATAAGTTTGGAGACCCAATTACTGGTAGAAATGTGGACAATCTGCTCAAGGAAACCTCAGGAGTACCAACAACAGTATGTCCAGTATATTTATTTTACATGTTTCAGGCTGCTCATCATGGTTTAGAATGCTTTTGTTGACCGTCTAGGCTCAGAGTTCAATCCTTCAGTGATGCTCAGCGTGGATTTAATGCACGAGTTTGAGCTTGGTGTATGGAAAATGCTATTTACACACCTCATGCGTGTTCTTTATGCAGCTGCACCAGGTGATCTCCTTGTGGTGGAACTTGACAAACGGTACTTCAACTACTCTTTTCTGACTACTATTTGCTGATTACTAGTATTTTGCAGTTATCGGGAAATCTCCACTTTCGGCCACGGCACAATTCGAAACTTTTCATCAAATTCGTCGGAAATGAAGAAGCTTGCTGCCCGAGACTTTGAAGATTTACTTCAGGTATGTGCAACGAATGCTTTGAAAGTTAAGATAAGTGTTAACCAGCAAATAGTGTGCGCTTCCTGTGTTTGAAAATCTGCTCGAAGAACCTCACAATAAACGCCTACTGAAGCTACTGTACCATATGGCTGAATGGCACGCTCTCGCAAAACTGCGAATGCATACTGAAAGCTCGCTGGTGCTCTTAGAAGGCTTGACGGCGGAGCTTGGAAAATTAACTCGGAGTTTCCGAGACCTTAGCTGCCCCCACTTCAACACAGTTGAGACGCCTCGGGAAGCTGACGCTCGACGTCGGCGTCTTGCTGCTGAAATATCACAGTCCAGTACCTCCAATGCGACGTCCACGGCAACTCCAAGAGCAGTAGCAGAACCTGCACTGATTCCAGCTCCAACTGTAGCTGACCAAGGAGCTGCGCCAGCCTGGGAACGACCACTACCGACATCTTCAACAGGTGCTTCTGGTGCTCGCAAGCCCAGAACCCTGAATCTATTCACCGTCAAGTTTCATTTCCTCGGAGATTATGTCTCACATATTCGGCTTTTTGGGACCACAGATTCATATTCCACTCAACTGGTATGTCTAAATTGTCTTTGCATGCACTCCCAATATTTACGGATGGGTTTTAACATTTTTTCCTTAGTCTGAACTCGCTCATCGCCTCGTAAAATCCCTATATGGTCTGACCAACAAAAAGAGTGCGGTGAAACAGATAGCTCAGAAATATACCCGTCATCGGGCGCTCCATCCAGCTGACATACAAGAGCAACAAGAAGCGGCTTTGCAGGTCAATTGTCTCGAAAACCACCATATCATCTCGAAGTCATTGAACACCCCTTTCGACTTGTATGCATTCGCTGCCAAACGGGATGATCCCGCTGTCAAGGTAGTCATTTTATTTCTGGCCAATTTTATGACTTGGTGCTGACATGGTGTTCAGGGCTTTATACCGAAGCTTCAAGATCATCTACTCGGGCGTCTCAAACAACGTGAATTTGACGCTGATGCCCACGACGATTTCACGGATTCGCAGCGAAATACCATACGCCTGGTGAACAACCGCCTGTATCGCATGCGCACAATGCGCGTCAACTACACGACCTACGATGTTCGTCGTGATTACGACACAGTCAATCCACGAACGCATCCATTCGTCATATGCAAGTCACCAGAAACCACGCCGGGTGCCCATCCCTATTGGTACGCTGCCGTCATTGGAATTTTTGCCGCAGACGTCCAGCACATTGGGCCGGAGTCTCGAAATATTCACCCGCAGCGAATGGAGTTTCTATGGGTTCGTTGGCTCGGAGTCGAGGCGGGGCATCGATACGGACGAAAATATGGGCAGCTTCCTAGGCTGGGATTTATCCCAGATACCGATCAAGATGCCTTCGGCTTCCTTGATCCTGCACTTGTCATCCGTGGCTCACACCTGATACCAGCATTTGTCCTTGGAAAAACAGGCACTCTGTTGCGCACAACAAAGCCCTCGGAAGCTCGCCCAGATGGAAGTTGTGATGACTGGCTGAGTTTTTATGTTGGAATGTATGTCATAAAATTAGCCATGTTCTTTCTGCATACTGACAAGATATGTAAATAGCTTCGTTGACAGAGATATGTATATGCGCTACATTGGGTTGGGAATTGGGCACACAGACGACCTCCGAGGTGCCACGGAAGAAGCGAGGATTGACCCGAGCAGCGAAGGTGATGATGACGATGAAGGCCCAATGGAAGAGGTTCCTTCAAGCAATCTGCAGGAAGAGCTGGGCAACGTGAATGATGACGAGGGTGGAGAGGAATCCGGGCCAAGCGACGACGAGGACGCGTATGACTTACTATAACGAAGATTAAGATCAAATTTACAACCTTAATATATTGTTACTCGCACCTTGTTCCCTGTTCTACCTACTCTGTCAATGTGCAATGACTTCGCGAAGCAGCGACGGCAACACGACAGCATAAAATCTGGTCAGATGAGGCATGATGATGTATATGTCAGTGAGGCGTGCATAGATATTGGAGGACATACCTTGAATAATACGATATTTGTACGATACCTGGTCCATCATCCTGACGAGAGCCCAAGAACCTAAAATCTACCAGGCATCGCACGGTGATATGCATATCAACATGAGATCAGAAGATATTGGAGGACATACCATAAATCAGATGGTATTTACTTGATCAACGGTCTCCCATCTTGACGAAGAATGGTCAATTATCTATCAGAGTTTCAGGTATCTTATAAGAAGTTAGAGACAAACAAAATACTGGTAAGGGATGGTCGACGAGTACATAGATGATATTGAAATGATATGACCGTACAAGCAGCTGCGACGCGTCACCACCATGTGATTACGTTACCATTGTTGTAACGTTTTATCAGCTTTTCCACAATTTACTGATGTATTTGTGTGTCAATGGTATCAGGCGTATGCGTTCGGTGCAGGCTGCGGTCTTCACTTTCGAGGTTTCGCCTCCGCACGTTATCAAAGTAGGTGACGACAACGAGGAGGTTGCATGCTGCGAGGCATACCGCTGCCTGCAGGCGAGCAAAAAAAATCGTCAGCAGTTAATAACGATGGGAACGGAAATATCTATCTTTCGCGATTCAAAACACGAGTAACATACCTCAATATAGCTCATCTTGAGCCGCAGATCGCTGCGCGCAGGCTCCCAGCTCTCGGGCGCGAATTGAAATACAGCACAGGCGATGGCGCCTAAGGTAGTCAGCAGGCTCGCTGCAAAGCCAGCCAGAATGAGCTTGCGCTGCCTAGATGGAAGCTGCACACGCCATAGCTTGCACAGAGGTATCGCAACCAGAAGCAAATCCGCAACAATATTAACTGAAAGATGGCGTTAGGTTAGGATCCGAAGGGCATGAGAGGATGAAGCGAGGAGCTGCAACACGCACTGATGATAAAGGCTATCCGCAAGGAGTCTGTCCATTTACATTTGAAGCGCCCTGAGCTGGGGGCGAGAAAGATGATCTTGCTGCTGCATGTGGCGGTGAACTGGAGCGAGATGAACATCAGGCCAAAGAACACGGCGAGCCCGATGGTGAGTCGGCGCGTGGGTTCTTTCGCTGGGAACACGCGCGCGACAGCGAGAGCTATGCTCGCGCGGACCAGGCTATGTAAGAATGAGGTAAGAAATTAGTTGGATGGAGATGAACGACAACAGCATACCACACTATGGCAAAAAATAACTCAAGGTTGAGCCAATACTTCACGTATTGTGAGACGTGGAGATTCAAGGATTCTAAACCATTTGCGGTTAGTCAGGGCTGCATATGCACTCTTACATAGAAGAGCGACGCACCGCTGATGGTGCTGAAGACCGGCCACAATGCGGAAAAATAGGCCGCGTCGACTAAAACTGCCAGGGCAGCCGTGGAGTCATCCCATCCCAGTCGGGAGGTGCGTCGTCGATAGGAAAGGCGCAGAATAGCACGTACTATCCAAGGCGATATTACCACCAAAACTGAGGACGAACATTGTCGTTTATGGTCCGACTGTGCAGCTTTCAGCTATGTCCCAAAAACGGCTCTGAGTCGAATCAATCGAAAGGGAAGAATTAATAGAAGTAGGGCGCTTCAGAATGCTTTGGAGTACAGTATTTTTAGAAAGCAGAACGAGGTCGAGCTGGAGTATTTAGGGGATCCGTTATAACGTTAAACGTGTTCCAATGAAGAGACACCATCCCGGCATATGCTGATCAATTGCCAATATTTCAGCGACACGTCGGCCCTGATCTCGTGAGCGTAACGAAAAGATAATTGAGTTCGACGATGGCGGGGCTGGTGACCGGCGATGTCGACATTGATTCGCAGCGGCCCAGCTTGACGTCGCCCACAATCTTTACGTGAATTGAATAGGTTGAATTTGAAGGACAGCTTGGAAGGCGACGCCTTGGCAGAACAATTTTTGATGACATGGACACCCTGGCGCTTTCGAGGGAGTTCTAGGTGGCACTGGAAACTAAATCTGTCAAGTGAATAGGATTGGCTATACTCGTCGCCTTCATTTCATGAGAAGGGACTTACGAGACTTTTGGAACAATTCCATCGTCCAATTTGCAAGTGGAGTAGATTTTGGGAAAATAAAAACAAGCACCATCGTGCCGGAGAATTAGAATGCTCGCGTTGCAATGTTATCGTGGTCCAGGACAATTTCATGTGGAGTATAGCGAGTTCAAGCCTGTCGTATCGAGCATAAGACAGCCGCAGAAAATTAGTCTGAAAGCTGATAGCAAGATGCTCGCCAATTTCAGAGTCTAGTTACTTGAATATAATGGCGACTTGTAGGTAATTGAGTTGAGTGCTTGGGCGGCAGTAACCGATGACCAGCAGTGTCGACCATTAGTTAGCTCACCGTTGCTTGCCTACGACTTTTACATGAATTGAATAGGCTGAGTACTGGCTGAATAGCAGAGTAGAGACGGCGCCTTGGCAAAATAGCCTTCATGACATTTCGGCGTTCGAGAGGGAGTTCCATCTGTCAAATGGATAAAATTGGGTTTGCATGCTCAACACAGTTGCCAGTTTCCGACTTACAGAGTCCAAGTATCCCATTTATTAGACTTTGAGCTCAATCCAGACAGAATAGAAGGGACCGAGCAAAGAAAAAGCCAGTGCAACGATGGTGAGCGCCGTAGGCTTAGCGGTCAGAGGCATTTACGCGGGCGGCGCGGTGACGTCGCCCATAAGGAGAGTGAATTTGTGCTTGTTTATAAGCAGCCCCTTAGAATCATGCCTCCACCGTCATCCGAACAGAATTTCCGTGCAAACCTCTCGCAGTTCCGCTGGGCACGCGGAACAACAGACGACTCGCAACCTGCCAGCACGAGTACGTCGGGACAGGGCAATAACCCATTTTCGCGGTTCTACAATGCGGTCGCGGGCGATTATATCCCGCTGCGCTCGAGCGAGCAGTCGAGCGAGGAGCAGGCTTGGTTCGCGCTTTCGCGATGGGAACGGTGCGTCTGGGGTTTTGGATCGTTGATATGAGAATCGAGGAGGGCTGATCTGGATGGTGTAGATTGCTTGGGTTTGGAGGATGTCTGATAGGTGCTGCGGTGTGTTTCTTGGTGTCATTTCTGACGCTACCAGTTCTGGCTATACGGTGCGCATGTTCTGGCCGAGATGTTTCTCGGAATGTATGTTAACTGTTGTATTGCAGACCAGCCAAATTTGCGCTCTCATTCAGGTAGGTTAACACAACACATCTGCGCACATCTAATCTGACGTATCCGTACGCCACACCATCTGCGTCGTCATCTAGCCTAGGAAGTTTATTGGTCATGTTTGGGTGCGTCCTCTTCCCTTTTGCCTTCAGTAGCTGTCCTTAAGTGGGCCCCAAATATACAGGTTCTCAGTCCTAATAGGCCCAGTAAACCACTTCAAGCACCTCATCTCGAAAGAACGATTGCCATTTTCCGCAGTATACTTCGCTAGCCTGGGCCTTACTCTGTATTTCGCACTTGGAGTGCACTCGCAGCTCGGCTCGCTGGTTGCGGGTGCTGTACAGGTGCGTTACAATTCCAACGAAATTGGTGTCGGCATGATTTATCTGGATTAACGTGTCGATTGCGTAGATTGTCGCACTCGTCGCCTACGTATTGGCTTACTTCCCAGGCGGTACACAGACTCTACGGATGGGAGGGTCATTGGCCCTGCGCGGTGCAGGCAGCCTTCTACCACGATAATGCCATCTCGGGGCTGGGACGATGATGAAGGAGGTTACATACATCATGATTTTGAGAAGGTTCTTGGGAGTTCTGTTTTGCGCATTTCTAATTTATTTGTAACGATACCCGCTCACAAACATGCAAAGGGTATCTATCCCTTTGTCAAGAAGGAACTACAGAAACCATATCCAGCAGATACAACAACGAAGAATGCGGAATGCGGGACGAGGCAAAGCTTGAGGTTTGTCGATCGTAAAGGTACATACATACCTCTATAAAGTCAGAATTTTTTCTCGGGGCCTGAATGCTGAACATCGCAGAATTTGAACTCACAGAGCTCTGGAATATTTCAATTGGTTTGTATCGAATTCATGTAGTGATCTAAGATCTTACATATGAGTGGATGTGATTGGGCCGCTATTGTTTGCTATTGTTATATTTCGAAGACGCGTTCACGAACGCGACTGATGAACGCTTGTAATTCCAACCTTTATTCTTGGGCCCAAGATCTTGCAAAAGACTCTTTAGGTGCCAAACTTCGCCTACATGGACACCATATACCGTCTGAAGGAGTCCATTGTCCGGGCTCTGACCGCGCCTGAATCTCCAGATGAAGAACAAGAGCTATTCGACCAGTTGATGGTTCAAAAGCCGAATTTGCTCAAGCTTTTCGATGTTGGGCCAAGGAATGTTACAGAGCAGCGCGAAATAGAGTCTGGTGCGCTCAGTGTTCTAACTTTTCTTATATACTTGCTCACATCCAACAGGCAAGGCCGTTATAAAGGGAAAATCGGTCACCGTCAATGCAGACTTTGCGCGCCAAGTCGTCTTCATCTCACAACAACTCGACGTCTCCGAAAAATATATCGCTAGCATTCTCTACGATGTTATGACAGTGAACCCGAATATCGCGCCGGTCAGCCTTGTCGAGTTGACTGTGGCGAGCTACCACCAGCGAAGGCGGAATCTTGTGGACTCTCTGCGGTTCCTATTGGATGCCACTGAGATTTCGGACACGCCAGAAGCGGCGCCGATTTATAAACGACTTTCGAAGTTCGTACGAACGGAGCTGCTACCTGGAACACGTACGCCAGCTGGAGAGGTCTCGCTCGCGCAGAAGGTGTTCAAGGAGATCGAGTCGTTGGATGGCGTTATTGGGAAGGCGGACATTGCGAGAAAAAATGCTGGGAGCAACACGGTGGCTCCTTCGGCACAAGGTGCGTCTCATGAATTGTATTTAGTGTCCTCGATATTGACACAGCCTTAGTGGCTCCTGCTATGGGCGTGGATATCCTAAACGCACGTTACGACTCGCTCAAGTACGAACGACGGTATCTCGGAATCGTGTTATGCTCTATATCTCGTCTAGGATACCTGCTGGCGCCCGAAATTAAACTTCTCGTCGACTGGCTAGCGACCAACTCAAACCATCCTATGACCTACTACCTCATGACTGCCATTCTCTCCACATTTGACCCCATCGACCCTGACAGCTCCTTTTCACCTGTCCGACAACACATTCCGACAGACGCGTCCCTTGTCGCGTATATGACCAAAAAGCTCGAACCGTCTGCGACATGGAAGGACCAAGGATTGAAGGCGACGATTTTGTTGAAGTGGACCATGTTTTTGACGGAAGCGAGGCATAACGACTCGACGCTTGAGACCCGCAGTGGTTTCAAGAACGAAGAGCTGGAGACACAAGTGTGGAACGCTGTCCAAGGAGACGCGTTTAAATATCTCGCGTTTTCGGTTGTCCATCTCAATGCGAAGCCTGGCAGTGGTCCACCGGCGTCTATATTGGAGAGATTAAGTGCGCCATCCGACCAAGCCGACCTTCGAGAGGTACCTCCTGCCGACTTCAAACCCACAGTTTTATCCACCATCGAAACTCTCGTTCGGTCGCTCATCACACACGCTTCCTCGGAGCTCCGGAAAATCAAACAAAGGCAGGAAGATCTTGTGCTTGCAAGTGCACGAACCGACCGAACGCGAAACGCCCGATTCGCTGCTTCTAAGCCCCCCGGTAGCGAAACTACGGAGCCTGCCCCACGGCAAGACATCGCCATGCTTTATTCCTTCATCGGCCTCCTCTATTCATCCCTTCCTGAAGAGTCGGCAATTCAATTTTGGGGCTCGACGGCGCAAAATCGTAACCGCAAGCCAACGTTCCAGGAAGCCGTTGAATCGACCACAGGGCGTCTTCCAGCCTTCTTGCAATGGGCGGTATGGTCAGCGTCAAGCCAGGATCTTACGCTTCTGGCTGCGCTATATGATATGATTTGCGGACTGGCTAACGGCGAGCAGTGCAGCGAGCTGGCGTATAATTTCATGGCAAGGGGCGGTGGAGAGGTCCTGCCAGGCAGCATGATGTCTGCTTCGTCCAATTCTGGCCCGTCGGTATCCTGGAACAATATATTTGGCATTTTGGAGACATGGGCAGCTAACTCTACTAATCCTCGCACTCAACAACAAGCTCCGCCCAAGAACTTAGCGAGCTCCTCATTCCAGGCCTTCCAAAATCTCGCCCCTCCACAACCTCCATCACCACAATTTGTCATTACGGTCGACGATGTCCTTTTCGGCCGCTCGTTCCTACGTGTTCTGTCGACCGTCGTCTCTCATTCCGTCGCCGTTCGTACGACAGTCGCTGGTCATGCACATTTCCGCGCCATTCCTACCCTGCTCTCTCTTATCCCTCTGGGCATTCCGCTCGAGCTGAAGGGCGCCATATTCGACACGCTTTGTGCCTTTTGTGCCCCAGGCGCTGGTGTGCCAGGAGTGGAAATCTGCAAGGCGGTATGGACTTTGATGGAGCGGTTGGAAGTCATCAACGTCCGCCTACCGCCCGAGGGTGGCTTCGGGATGACGTTGGCTGCTACTAAGGGCGTGGAAATCGAGTTGGAGGAAGTGGAGGCCCTGCATCGGACGTATCCGGCAACAATCCCCTTTTTGAAGCTTCTTGCGACCCTCATCCACACTCCAAAGCAGATATCCGTGCAGGATCAGGCCTCAGGAGCGGAGCCTCTTAACACGATTCCTGAGACATTGGGCCAACCTTATCGATTGCCGGGCATTGCGCCTTTCACGAGCTTCGTCATCGATAATGTCTTCGCTAATATTCCCAAGCGCGAATACTCTCGCCCCTCTGAGCGATGGCAGATCAACGATCTCTGCCTGACTTTCATCGAGAGGAGTTTGGCGAGCTTCCAGCTAGAAACTCTCGTTACTGCGCCTGACGATGCATCGTTGAAGCTCAACGAACTTATACCGTACCTCGTACACCCGGGTTACGACATTATGAAGCGGCTACTCACGACCTCGCCGCTTCAGTCTACCATTTTGCAATATATCGTCGAGGGGCTGGAAGGATTCGAGAGAGGAGTGGCCGAAGAGGAGCCATTTTTCAAGAATACGATTATCCGCATTTTGAGGATCGTCCATCGCGTTCTGGAGATTCAAGACATATTTTTGGACGTGTTTATTCCTCTCCTTTCTGATTTCAACAGCGCGCCGTTCGTAGGCCAGATCCACACCCGGTCATATTTCATGCGACTCGATCAGGCTCTCTCTTTTGGCCCTTCGTACATTCCAGCATTGGCGACGTATATGGCATATCCTTTGCATTCCGAACTCATCCTGTTGTCTGTCAAAATAATTACCAGACTCTCCTTATCGACCTCACCTTCCACTCTTGTTACTCTCATTCAAAGGAGTCCAGAGTCGGAGCGCATACTGGGCGGTTTCACGCGGATTATGTCGAGCGACTCATTGGAAGATGTCACGCAGGCTGAGGAGTTTTGCGAACAGGCTACAGGAGCTGGCGCCCCCGATATTGATGTCGCATCTGAGTTGCTAGAGCAAGCCATTCGCCTCGCTGGGTTGGACCTTCTGATACAAGATACCGCGACGAACCGACCGTATCCCAACATTGTTCATTTTGTTCTTTTTGGAGGAAAGACCGGCGAACAGACAATCCAAGACCCACATGCCCTAGGAGCGCGACAAACAAGTGTCCATATTCTTTTTGACTTGGTCAATACAGGAGTACCACGGCTCAGAGGAAAGCGGAGGGAGGGAGATAGTGCTATTGACCACGCCATACCATTATTTACCTCTCTTCCAGAGTTGGCAGAGCGCTGCTACCGTGTGGTGTATCAGCTCTGCGTCCATCCTCGGACGTCAGATTTCACTTGTCGTTACCTCCGTACCCGCGAAGATTTCTTTGCGCGTCAGTTGGCCAGAGTACCTTCATCTGCGCCCGAAACGATACAAGAGCATCTTATCCAGGTATCATATGGAGATGGTTCGCGAGTTACGACCACCGTCACTTCGCTGAGTTCGTTCTTACAACTTCGCTCGTATATATTCGACCTGGTCGCCTTGGAACTCCATGTTCTCACCATCAAGGGTCTTTTCAAGGCCGTCTCCGAACTCCTGGAAATTCTCTTCGGGACAGATATGGAATTTGAAGAGGAGCACAATTTTTCAACTTTCCACGAGCTTGGCCAGTCGCCGATGCGCATCATTGATTTCCTTCAGTCGTCGATGTTCGAGTGGGCGGATAGCCTGACTATTGAGCCGATAGACGTACAATACTTCAGTCAACTCAATCTTCAATCATGCATTCGCAAGGATGCTTCTGGGTGCGAAGTTGTAGACCGTGTTGGCCTACTTCATCTGCTGTCGCTCGCAAAGGCCACATTCCATAGCCAAGGCAAGGTCGCGACTCTGGCCCAGAATGAGCAGCTCAACAAGGAGATGATTTACGTGTTGGAGAGTTGTGCAGTGGAGAACCATCGTCGTAAGGTCTCCTTTGCACGCGCCACTAGCTTTGAATCCTGGCGAAGATTGTTGGACCTCGCCTTAACTCAATGTTTCGACCGTCTGCCGCATGATCGTCGCGAGAACATGCTCTTTGACCTTCTACACGTCCTTCCGGCTACTCTTCGGTCTGGCAGTATTGAAGAATCGACCGCTGTGCTTTTATCTGAGACGATACTCTCCTCAATTACCAAACTGCGCGAAGATAGGCAACATCAAGTCATCCTCCAGTCCTTAGGAGGAAATGCTGAGTCAGGTTCGCTACCTGCCGAACGGCTTCACAATATCCTTCGCAACATTCTGGAGAGTATCCTGGACAATCATCATGTTGAACTCGTCCGCGGAAATCTATATGCCGCCCTCATCAATTTCTTCCACCTCATCCGCTCTTCCGAAAAACCCACTCTTGATTCTGAAACAGAGGCAAACCCATTCGGCTCCTCGCTCTCTTCCTCCACTTTCCGCAACAGTATGTCCATGCGAAGAAGCCCTTCTGTTGCGCCCTCCACTTCTGGCGATCGCCTTTCAAATTCTCTGGAGCTCAGTTGTCTGGCGGTGATGAAACCTGTCATGGAGCGACTGATTGCGACAATTTCGCGAGATGCTATTGATGGTACGGAGGTTTGGAAAACAGTAGCATTCATGCTCCTCGATGCAGGTGTCCAGCTGTCTAGCCTCGAGAAGCCACATATCGTGTTGAGCTCGCTAAATCGACACGGAATATTGGCCAATTTCGTGCAAAGCATCAAGGAAACTGATGCTCGGCTACAAGGTGTATTGAAGCCTGATCCAGGTTAGTTCAATACTTTTTTATTTGCATTCTTCGATATTCACGTTATATTTTAAGACGATTTAAATTCACTTTACGTCTACGAAGCAAAAATGTCCTTGTTCATCAGGATGACTCAAACGCGTGCAGGTGCCGAACGTCTACTAGAGGCACAGCTACTACCTATTCTTGCTCAATGCGACTACCTTGACACTCGTCCTGAGGCAGACCAAGCTTTCATTGGTAAGTTAATAATTCGATTACTTACGTTTCAATTTTTTTCTAATCGATCTTTACCCTCAGATCAAGATTCGTTCTTGCCTTCGGCAATTCAGAGATACCACCAATTGCTTATGCCTGCTCTGCAGGTAGTTGACGGTATGATTGCAACCTTGGGCAACAAGCATACAACAGCAACGCAACAGGTTTAGTGGCTTATTTCATTCTTCAGCTTCCCGCTTCTGACGGCGTATCTTGTGTAGGCCCTGAACTTCCTTTCAAATCATGGATCAACCATTGCAATCCTTCTTAAAAATGAGGATGAATATGTCAGCCTGCCGACATTGGAGGAGATCCACCTGATTATTGCCTTGTGCACTAGTGTTCTTCCCTCTGTGCCTAAAACTGAAGTGGTACGCAGATCTCTTTCGTCCTTAATATTACTATAATCAAAGACGTCCCCCTTTTTTTCTACAGCTTTCACCTAATTCAGGCTTTGGTGCCATTCATGTAGCCATTCTCGGGCTCTCAACAAGATGTCTTGCACGAGGAAACCTGTTCGCCCACGTCATCCCCCAGTCCGATGTAGATGTTAAGCTCAATCGAATGGTTGCGTTTGGTATGTCAATTCCTCTCTATCTAGTCTATAATATATCTCATGATGTCATTTAGGATACGGATCGCATTCAAAGTTTGAAGTGAAAGTGCAGCGAAAGGAGAGGCTTGTTCGCAAAATTGTGATTTCGTATATTGGCACTGCTAGCGAATTTACAGGTACTTCTCGACCCTTGCTCAAAAATTTCTATAAGCTAACTTAATACATGCCTCAGAACCCGAAATCACCCTGGTACTCTCACCGATAACCATCACACCCCGCAACGAAGAACGGATGACGCATTTCTCAGGTATGCGATGGGACTTTTTTGAGACATATATTATACTGTTGACTAACTTTACCATGTTGTAGCCACAGTGCCTACCGTCGGTGACGCGCTTATTGCTCTCGATGATCTTTGCAATACCTTCACTGAGACTCTGAAGCAAATCTCCGATATTGGTGCCGAGCTGGCAAACAAAGATCAGATTGGAATGGCTAGTGCTAACGAGGTGCGCTCCGTATTTTTATACAAACGCGTCGTCTAACCCTTGTCCTAGATTCTTCGCGACGTCGACCCCATCCTCCTCCGTACTCTCGAGCCCGCACAAAAACTCACTCTGCTCAGTCGCGAGCTTAACCTCATCCGCGCTGCATCCCTCGCCGATGCGCGCGTGCTTCTTGCCTCATTGGAGATGTTGTTATTGCTGCTTTGGCGACACGTGGCATACTACGCGTCCCCTGCCCATATCGGAGGTCCTCCTGCAAAGGCTACAGTGGTCAATGTCAGCGCGATGCGACTAGTAGCGGCGGCCGAGCCCGAGCAATTTAGAAGGGAGGTGGGAGCAAAGATTGGGGGCATTACAGAGAGGGTTGAAAGCCTCGAGTTGGCGAGTGCTTTCGATATTTTTTCGTCTTTTAATAACTCATGCGTCTATCGTTTGATAGGATCAGGAACTGTTTGGGAAGGACACGCAAGATAACAAGGGATATCTAGAGATTATGTGCAGGCGCCTGAAGGATAGTGCCGGATTACACGATGAAGAATATATTATGGGGTCTGGAGATGGTGATTGAGTGCTACGTTGCCAGTGAAGTCCTTGTAGAATAAAATACCCGATCTCGTCGCCACCCACGACTTGTAATAACTCATTCCCATTTTCTTAGTTGCTATATCATCTCATTTTTTTTGTGTTATGTCTTGCATGATCTATTTTCTCCTTGATTGAGCCATTTTTAAGCAGTTTTCATCATGCCAATCATAAATAGGTGTATAATGGATGGCATCTAAGTGGCACAGGTGTAGAGTACAGACTTCAACATAAAAATTGACAAGTAATCAAAAAAAAATAAAGGATGACAGTAATCAAAAAAATTCCTCTAAATGTGAGAGCTGAAAGCGGAGGAAAGCAGATAAACACATAAATTACAGTTTGAATATTAGTCCATATTTTTTGCTGAAAGGTATTCTGCAACAGCACCAGGAGCATCTTCTCTGAGAGAGCTTTCAAACTCCCATGTGGCATCTTTAGGAGAGTAACCCTCCCAAAAGACAAAGAATTGCCTGCCATCTGGCCCTTCTTGGTGATCACTGATGTGTGACACCACATACCTTTTCTCAACCAAAAGCTCTTTATTGGGTCTGATGCGCAACACACACCTTGCAGGATGAGACCAAGCCTTCGGGATGATGGGAGGGCCATAGGACTTTGCCCCACATGCTGAGAAAGTGCGGTGTAAATTGGTGCGCTTCCCTTTTAGCCGCGGATGTGCTGCGCGGCAATATTTATCCACTTCACAAAGTGTGTGCTCAATATCAGCAACACTCATTGGAAGCTTCTTTGGACCAAGGCCGGAAAAATCCAGACCTAATCGATGGAAGTGAGAATATTGAGTTTCAGCCATGTACCGCATGACTTCAACATCAAATTCAGGTATGGCACTTCGTCCTTGCTGCATGCATGAGCCCCCAAAGATTTTGTTGAGGCCAGAAATTGAACCTGGGCCTGAGATGACAAAATCATTCTCGTGGAAATTGAGAACCTTGGTGTAAGACAAACACAGCATGAGTTGGTAAGTGGAGAAAGGTCCCATGCTTGGAAATGAAATTAAATATTCATACACATCGGCCATGTATGGCGCGACAAGGAGTCTACTAGCGAGTTGATTTTCCATCAAGCACTCCAGGAAGCAGAGATGGTTGATATAATTTTGCTGAAAGCCGAAATGCGGTGCGGGTTTGATGAAGGCCCCCGTATAGAGCGTCATTCCGTCATCCAACGCGGCGGCGAGGACAGCACAGTATTTTTCACGGTTGTACTTCTTCCACGTAAGGGGACCGAGCGTCCGATTCAGCAGCTCCCAGGTCTCGATTTTCGTGAAGAGATTGAAGAGAATTACGCGAAAGACAACCTCGACGGGATCCTGGGAGCCTTTTTCGATAACCTCGCTGATTAGGAATTGACATCCTTTGTCGAGGACACGGTACGTGTTACAAAAAAAGTAATTGTTGAGGATCTTGTCATCCGACCACCTAGATCACCGTTAAGATTCAGTCATCAGAAATGAACATAGACACTCACGGCCCAGGAAGACCGGCACGGCGTCTATCATCAATTGCCTTTCTTTCTGCGGCAACTCTCCAAAATGTGTCAAACGCAACCGATGGACGAAGCGTGATGCCACATATGGTAATTGACACCGGCGACGCGTCCTTCGTAGGAACGCTTTCCTTCGCGATATCGATGGAATCCTCGGCCGGAGAATCGGGTACAAGGGTGAGAGAAGTAGAAGAGGAGCTTCGACGCGTTTTTGGGAGCAAGGGGCTTTCTGAAAAGGATTCTCAAAGTTCAATATGCCGCGACTGGGCACTGCAGCTGGGAACGACATACCAGCGTCATTCTCATGCCTACTCCAGGGCTTATGGACTCGCCCTGATTTTCGCGAAGGCAAATAAGTGCTGTCTTCTGTCTCTGAAAGGGTATCGTTGGTTCGGATGGCGGGCATTGAGCTGAAAAAGCAAATTTAGAAAATGGAACATATGAAGCTTGAGCTTGAGCTTTCGGAATGGAAGCTCACTTTGTGGCCGTGCAAGATATGATTTAAGCACCTTCAAGATCGAGTTTGTTTTCCGTAATTCGGGAGACGTACTTGGGCTGCCTAGTCGCAAACTGAGCGGGCAGAAGAAAAAGCAATGGAGAGAAAGAAAGGGTTGTATTCTCACGGGTCCCGTTGAAAATCGAGGTTCAGACACTTACATAAAGGTGAAATCTGAAACAGACGAAAGCAAGAAGAAAGGTACATAGTAAGTAATAAGAGCGCAGCGAATATTTTAATATAATCGAGTCGCAAGTAATGTCTAGTGACGAAAACAAGAACATTGGACCCACTAGCCCTAGTAGCCCAAAAAAAAACTCAGTGATATGATTTCGGAATGGCCGTGGGGCGCGGTCCAGACGTCGAACGCCGCCGACTCGAACATAGATTGTGTGAATCGCTCAGATTTTCAAAGTAGTCTGCGGTATGGTTGATGTCTAATTTAAATCATGGAGAAATAAGAATGTCGTATCTATCTTTACAAATCGTACAGCATGAACCATAAGAAAGTTCAATCTGATTTACAAAACATATCGGAAGTCCCGATTTTGGATATCCGTCAAATCCAAAAATTCCTGGTAAGTGCGTCAATACCGAGCACATTCCGGCTGAATAAGTGAGAGCGTACCTTATCGACTTTGACCTTCTCCAACTCGCCAGTCTTGCCGATACGTTCAATGTACACGTCGTCGTATGTGTCGTCGACGGGCTCATTATCCCTGCGCTTGTTCTCGCGGGCTAGCAGATACCTGATAGCGAGGAGTATGGCCATGCAGCACAGATAACAGATGCCGATAATGATCCAAGGAATATGATTTCTGCGGATACTGAATGAGCTCCTGTTACAGTGTATGCAGCGTCAATCAAAAACGCACCTTGGCCTATATTTAGCTTGCCACATGAACGGACTGGCAGCGTTGCCTATGCAGTACGCTGACAGCATGATTGCATTGACGGTAACTCGCTTGGTGTGTCCAGAAGTGACGGTCGATACCCAAGATAAAGAGAGGACGAATCCTGTAGTGCCAATACCTATCAAAATCGAACAGAACGATCAGGACTGCTAGCGATAGTAATGAAAAGGCATAAGTCCACGAACCTGTAGTCCATTGAGAGAATAAAAGTCCAATCTTGTTATCCCAGGGCAAGAGGTTAATGAGGAAAACACCTATGACATTGGGGATCATATAAATGACGGCGACGTAAGCGCGGCTGTTTGCATATCTCGCAGCAAGGGTCACACCCGTCCAGATGGTGACGATCTCAACAACACCATCGACACAGCCAAGGAGGGTCGTCTGCAGATTGGAAAAGCCAAAAGAGGACACGATAATTTGCCTCTGGTTCGTCAAAGAGTTCGGAACATTGTCCAGCGCAGAAAAGAGAGCGAACAACCACGTCTTCGGATCCAACAGGGCTTCTATCATTCTGTAGGTCCAAAAGAAGATTATAGAGAGCAATGCCGTGAGATCACCGTTGTTCTCTAGTAAAATTGAATGGTAAGACGTACTGCTCCTTCTTGAAGTGTTTGTTCTCCACACCCGTTTGGTTTTCCTGCGGAGATAACGATATGAACATTGATAGATATAGATATAGGTCTATTTTTAGAAAACGCTGCGCACCTTGATTCGACGAACAGCAATAGAGCGCTCTGCGGGGCTGAGGAACCATGCATTCGTAGGCGAGTCGGGGAATAGGAAACTAAGTGGGCATTCAGAGCGAGTGAGAATTTCTCGGTTCTTCAAGTTATACAATTCGACTCACAAGAAGGCCAATGCGCAGAAGAACGTAATTGCGCCGGTTATGACCATGAGCCTGGTCATATAGTGTTATCGATACGTTTAATTGAAGGCGACGAATACAAGACCCACCATTGCCATGGCTCAAACGACTGCGTCTTGATGTGCAGCGTCCCAAAGCTGAGAAAACCGGATATGATTTGGGCTGCATGCCCCATGTCAGATGTCGACTTCGAAGAGGTCATGCGACACAATACCCACCAGTGCCATTCATAAGGACTAATCGCACCGTAAGCATTCGCCAACCCCGTATAGCCAAGATAGCACTCACACCAATACCCAACTCGCAACGTTTGCTCCGTGCGGGTATAGAACATCGAGCTGACGATCATGAAACCCGCCGTAATGGATCCTTCGCAGACTCCGAGGATGAGACGGACGACGAAGAGGCCTGCGAAATTCTTGCAGGCTGCGTGGCAGCAGAGCGCGATCGACCATACGAAGATATTGATGCTGCGGTGAGGATAAGTGACGTTCAAATCAACGCTTGAAGAGATGCTTTTACCTCATCCATTTACCGACGGGGAAGCGTTGGAGACATAGGTTTTGCGGAAATTCGAATACAAGGTAGCTCAGGTAGAATATCGTTCCAAGCCTGTAGTGTTGCGAAGCTCAATGGTCAAGAAGCAGCATAGACGTGTTCAGGATCACGTACCAATTGTACCTAGCAAGATGACGTTCTTGAGCGTCATTCTGATAGAGTCAAACTTTCGACTCACTGGTTCGTAGTCAAGTGCGTTGCCTCTCTGGATAATGGTCAGCTTCAACTTGAGTAAAGAGGTGGATAATTAAAAACAGACGAACCTTATCCCAAGAATTGAGGAGCTACCCAAAGTTGTCTTGTCCATAAACTGAATCCTAAAAACCACGTATGAGATGGTGCATCACAATATCCGCGATCATCGACAGTCGCACCAATAAAGACCTAAATAGTTCGTCAGCGTTGATTTGACGCTCCTAAGACTGAAGCGAATCACTCACAGCACATCAAAGGCAAAATATGCCAGTCTATCTTGCGCAGAATACGATGGGCTTCCTTGGGATCTAGTTCTTCCTGATCGCCTGACGCGTACTCGGCGGCGGTGTCAATCTCCTTGGTGTTGACCGCGACGAAGGCATGATTCTCGGCGTGATGTTTTTCGTCGCTCCCCTCCAAGCTGGTGCCCATGGTCTGAAGTTCGAGTGGGAAATAGGGATTGGGATCAGCTATCGGCAAGTTGTCACTTTAAGTAGTCGTGTGTGGAGTCAATATAAAATACACACATGCTCCCCATACGGCGATAAGTGGGCACCAGGACCTGAATGATAACATAGTAGGAGCGAATTCGGGCACTATCGACACAGAATCATGCGAAATAGATAAGAATATCTTCGGTGGAATGCACGAATTGGGGCATGAGAAGCAGTAGCAGCAGCTAGATTCCCGAATGTCCGCAATCGGACAATCTATTGAGAACGGGATGATCAAATTTTGACAACTTCAAATTTGGATCCCAAAACGATGCAGAGATGGAGGCGAAATGGCTATGGATAAGAAGTTCAATTAGCTTGGCTTGAGAATATCGAGATAGATATAATGCAAGTCCAGGAATAGATGACGTTTTCTGGCAAACATTGATACGGATGAGTATCTGTAGCGAGTCAAATCCAGGCCAGCTATCATACCGTTTTAAGACTGCCGCGAGCGTAATACTTAATCCGCGTACATAGGCGCCAAAGCTCCAATGGATTTTGAGTGATGAGTATGAGTGAGAACAGTGAACGTACTTACATCAACGTGAGACCAGTTGATAGCCGCTATCTTTCCGATTCATACTCCGCTGACTGAATTTTGAGCATACATATAATCGTCACGTACTAGGTTGTTTTGAGGTCGTCGATGAAATGGACGATTGTATAGACGCCCAGGAACGGCCTTCCTTCATGTCAAAGTGCCTGATAGATATCGACGCAAAACGAGGGTTATCTTCTGGTATCTTCGCCTTGCCCCTGTGCGTATCTAAAACACCGTACTCAACGGAGTTGCCTCGAACACAGGCTTTGATATCGAATGTCAAGCTTGAAAAGCTGGCTTGAGTCGGAGGCGGCATTGACTTAAACAGCGGGCGCATGGATGGCACCGAATTGAATTCCAGGCTATCGGTAGGTATCGCACTTACATATCAGGGTACCCTAAAATGATAACGAGCGTCAAAATATCCAAGGAAATGCGATGAAGCACCAAATGCGTACCTATACGAAGTGTCGTCAATCATAGTTGCAGTATCGTGACTTTTCCAAAGCTGGACCCCAATGCTACCCTCCCACCGACTTCATCGTAGTCAAACGAGGTCCAGCTACTGCCAGCGTCGTTCTCGAAAATATTATTCCCAATTACTACTAGGTCCTCTTCCCACTGCTGTATTGCTGTCCCTCGTTTCTTCTTTCCGAACGCATGAGGATTGAGTGATCCAGGAAATACCGCGGCCACGAGGGTCTCATTCCTCCTGCTGCTAGACGGCACCAGATACGTCGGGATGTCCGCCAGTAGCCCTCCAGCGAATCGATCGCGAGGCTGCACCCAAAAAGCGGTACCGAAGCGGCCCAGCGCAATCTGCTTACAACGTAACGAACCGCGCAGGCAGGCGACTTTGTGCATCAGCCGAGGTGGGAAGAGGTATGGCGAAAGCGTAGGACCGTGAAATGGGGGTGTGCTAGCTGCGTCAGTGGGAAGCGTTTCGTGATTCAGGTTGAACGAGAGGTTGGGGTCGAGAGTATATAGCTCTAGGTTGTGGATATCTGATGCCCATGGATCATCGCTTTCACCGCGCACGAGAATGGATAACGGCGGCCACATAGTGCCTTGATGCTGTGGATCGCCGAGAAATGGGCAGACTGTGACACATTCGCCGTCAACCCATCCAAACGAGTGCTGAGCAATGGGCTCATAAAATGTTGGAGGTACGTCGATATGGGAATCGGGTAAGGTCAAGGCTGGAAAAGGGAAGAGGTGCATGCTCCGCGCTCTAACGACAAGGACGCTCTTAAGGGCAAAAAGGACTTGAATGCACTCGTTGGACTGCAATTATTAAGAAAGTTAGAGCATGATTGCGAGAAGAATACAAATTGTGACGAACCTGAACCACGGTTGGATCATTCGTTGAATGCTCTAGCAGGGCATATGTCCCGTCCTTCCAATTCCAGATCGCAGTTCCAGCCGTGTCATCGCTTAGAGCCAAAAGGTCTCCAGCTAGCGTTTTGGGCATCATAATAGTATCGACTGAGAAAAGGTTCTTCAACGAATACGTGCAGTCTTCTGCTTTTGAGAGAGTCAAAAGCTCAACAAAGTGCCGACTTTTCGAAATATCAGGATGCATGGATCAAAAGTATTGCATACAAAATAAACTCACTCGTTAAATTGTAATGACACCGCAATCGTCGCCTCCGACCTCTCATCGCAATTCAAAGCGAACCCAGTAAAAATTGCACCTCGAGGACTCCATTCACATAGCTTTTTAGAATTCGTTCCGTCGTCCATGTTCCATATCGACAGCGCAGACCATATACTCTTCGAAATCGTCGCCAATAAATTGACCTGTCCTGGAATGAACCGCACATCGGAAATTGATATTCCAGACGTCCCTCTGATGTTGATAACGCGCTGAGGAGACGACATTCCGTTGAGCCAACGACGCGCGAGACAGTACCCGTGCATTGTCTTTTCAATGAGGTCGGGTGTCGCCAAATCGTCGAGAACGATGTCCGGGAAGGGAAATCCTTTCTTAACAACATGCAGGGCAGCCGCGTGGACCCATACGACACGCGTAAACGCGAGTTTATGCAATCTTTTGCAGGTCTGTCGATTGAAATTCGTCAACGCGAAACGGATTGGATAGACGACTAACATACCTCTCCGAGTCGAAGGATATTCGGTGGTTCAAGATATGAGGCGATACAAATTAGAATATCTTCGCTCAATTTCTCCAAGGATAATTTTACTGAAAATTCAGACATTTGAGAGATGCTGGTATAGGTCTGATCTTCTTCCTGTTAGTTTCGCGACAAAGAAGACAGTTGTGAGTCCCCTTGCACATTGTAAAGCCTTTATTCTTGAGGGGTATTAGATTTCTCACTGTCGAGATTCGAGAAAGGGATTAAAAAAAATCTCTTACCCGTTCCTCAGAGTGAACCAAGAAAAATCGGAAACATAGATGGTTGCTCGAGAGATTGTAACGGCGGATCTGGCTTCTGTGACATGGTAACAAGGTGTGACGAATCCTACTGATTAGATTAGATCTCCGTATCAAGTCTTGAAAGTTGAGACTCAGACTTCTACTCTGCTTCTACTACTGGTACTATTTGGGTACTTTACGCTGATCCTCTCCGAACTTTGGTGTGATATCTTCAAAAGCAATTCAAAAGGTTCAATCTCTAGATATTGCTATAGGAATATATTTTGAATTGAATTCGTCGACCGTACACCGTCACGATACTCATCACCTACACGCGGCTCGGATCGTCCGACTCGGTTGCGACTCGGACTCGAACTCCAAATTAGAAACTTCCGACTCTATCTATCTATCACACTACCGAAGGACAATTCTGCTTTACCTGAATGGAGGCTCTTCATGAGAGTACTGCTCTTTCTTTGCCATCGGACCTTTACGAATCCGTTGTTGACCATGTCGGGGCCGTTGGCGATCCACGGGTTCGCTGGCGTTGGCTTTAGCTTCTCGAACCTTTCGATACTTATCTCACCAACATCTTTTCAATGAAATAACAGTTTCTGTGTCGCACGGCAATGTGCGCCTTCAGAAACTGTGCGATATCATGGACCACGACCCGAGGTATCGCATCTTATATCAGGCGGTTTTTTTTGTACCCTCGGGGAAACGACCAGGACCCTCAGGATGGTTCCTATGATCTTTTAGTAATTTCTGTTCTCCGCAGAATATTTACAGGGATTAGAAGTCTCTCGGAGGAACGGATGCTACTTTATTGCTGAAATTATTCAATTGGGCAAGCCTGGGCGAAGAACTCAAATCGGCACTAGAAGAACTTTTCACAAATTCCTTGCTCAGTTCTCTGCTGCTGAAGGATGCTCTCAATTTTTCTGTTGCCATGGCCATGCACTCCAGTATCAAAAACCTTGCTTTCTCCTCAACTTGCTATGAAACTATCATCTGGAAGCTGTTAACTCCAGCTAAAGATGCTACGAGGATACTGTCCAATTCCAGACACCGCCGCCAATTATCATCCCTGTCAAAAGGACGCTCCTTCACTACGCCAACCGCGTTACACACTGTCGTTCTACCTCTTTGCCCTATCTTGTTGTATTTGAAAACACTTACGGGGCGGCTATGCGCACCATGGGAGCTCAAAGCACTCGAAGCGCTTTTGGACGTGACCACTTCTCTGGAAAATCTCAATCTCATCCTCACACTATACTGTAAAAGTCTCAGATAACTTTTGGCTTCATCTGGCGCTCTTGTAAGCGAAGTATGGAACGCGAGCTTCGAGGTTCGCGGTCTTGCGAAACTTTATCGCTTACATAAATTGCCTTTCAATAAGCATAGACGGAGCGGATTTTGGAAAGCCAGCTTACAAGCATGTGGTAGCTACTATTCTTGCGTCGGAAAACTGCCCACCCAGCCCGAAAGCTATCGAATCGGATTTACATTTCTCAACAGCGCGGAGACTCGATAGGAAGCCACACGAGATATTTGCACCACAATACACTAAAGATTTCTGTGCCCTCGACGCCCTCATTTGTCATCCAAATTTTACGACAGCCAAAACATTCGAATTCGTACTCACAATTCGCGTAGTTACTATTCATCTATCCAAGGATGAATACTTTGATGAGCCAAAGTTTGTGTTTGACTGCCTTTTCTACGTGCAAAAGCGTTTTCATATTATGGAGTCTCTCTCAAACATATCATGGGGTATCAAAATCATTCCACAAGTGAATTCGATCCCATCTATGTAACTGGTTCTTTAGCTATTGAAATGATTTTTATTCCCCATGAATGGTACATATGTTGTTCGCCTCTTTAATTTGTGATTTTATAAACCTCACAACACAGGCTGGAATAATGAACCCATTAACTCGGAATAGGCTATGACGCTGTATAAGCCATTTGTATTTGTATTGTATGTCCAGACGTTCTGTATACCATGTACGATTCGGATTTAGGGCACAACTGGACCGAAGCAGGCGTAAGTCGACTTGAACTATTTTTAGCGTTTCTCAGTGGCGCATTTCCGACTCTCTGCCAAATGGCAAGATGTCGCAGCGCGCATGCTCCATTTTATAGCTTCTGTTCTCGAGCGCGCCTACTGAATAATTAGCGAGAGTATTTAGTCATCTTCCACAAATTTGTTGGGAGTTTTACTCGTCCTTTCGCGCAGTCGGCGACTGCGATAAATTTAGCTGGCTTTGCCTGTCTTATTCAACATCCGAACGATGCGTATACGAGCGCTAGGCTTGGAGCATGCCATAAGCTCGAGGCATAAAATGGGTACAGTACTTATGTAGACGCCTTACTCATACCAGGATGCCGCAAAGAAATAGGAAGTTATCCCGGTACCCAGAGTTTGTTATGGACAATCCACTCTGATAAAATAAAGAAGATATCATTTTGCTCAGGGACACTTGGCGGAAGAATTCATGCGGCGGAGCACGGACAACTGTTCTCAGTGCCTTGAAACGCTAAACGCCTCTAAATTTATGTACATACAAAGCCAATGTTCTGAGAGGGCTTTGCCTTCGATCGTAGATACAGTTTAGCGATCGGCATTCATAAAATTATCCAGAAACTACATACATCCCAAGCGCACGCAAATAATCTGTATAAAATTAGCAGAACTCAGTGAGGAATCTTTGTAGGTTTCGGTGGGGGTGAATTGTTATGCTGCTCGTTTCATGGCAGCCATTATCGAGGACTGAGAAAGCTTATTTTTATGTGCATAGTTTGCGTTTCTAGATCTACGCGAAAGGACTTATTCTTAGACTTGGGCGCTCCTTAACATTTTGGCATTTTCTCCATGCACTAGGTTGCCTTCTAGGCTGCGGTTGGAAAACGCTTTATGCGGAGTGGCAATTGATGACTTCCTATACACTCGGGCTGATGATCATCAACTGACTGTGAATAATATTCAGACTACTTACACAACTCATAAATCGTTCCGAGCTCTGCGCACATGTGCTATTGGAATGCCCCGGATGAAGAATTTCTCAAAATAATGAGTAGGGATCGATGCTGCTATGTTCATTTCAACCTCCATAACTCAAATCACCGCCCAAATCTGTATCATAACGTGCATATAGCAACATAAGTTACGAATGCTGCTTTCAAATATCTGGGTATCGCTCCGGTTGATACCTCCGGTCCCGACTCTCCAGAAGCTATAAAAACGAACAATAATGCCGTCCAGCAATTAACACTCAATGAAGCTATCCTTTGTTCAGAAACTTCTCGCCTCCTCTGCAATACTTCTCAGCCCAGTGTTGGCTGTTACGCTCAGCGAACCTTCGCAACTGAAGGTGTTGACCTATGACTATGTCATCGTAGGCGGTGCGTGTTTTAAAATTTGTTGCGGCGACTACGTTTGTTGATGAGTTTCACAGCTGGAAATGCTGGTCTTGTTTTAGCGAACAGATTAACGGAGAACTCAAACACAACAGTTCTCGTCTTAGAAGCTGGTGTAAGGTGATCATCGTTGAATTGGGAACTTTAGTTGCCTGTTTTGGTAGCTAATTAAGAACCATCATGCATCAGCGATCAAGGTGTCGTTTCTGTGATGGCGCCTTTCCTTGAATCCACCGTAACTCCCAGTGAGTCTAGTTCTGTAGATTTCGGTAAAAACATAACTCATCGAAGGCATACTATCAGATACGCCATTTGATTGGAATTACACCGTCGCCCCACAGGTTGGCCTTGATAATCGCACGTTCCCATATCCTCGCGGAAGACTCCTTGGAGGCTGCACCAGCGCCAGTGAGTTACTACATAAAAAAATTCAGGAACTTGAGCTGATCATGCCCGCTAGATTATTTACTTCATCAATATGCTTCGAACGATGACTGGAACAGGCTGGCGAAAGTTACTGGAGAACCTAACTGGGCGTGGGAGAACGTGAGCAAATACGTTCAAAAGGTAACGGACTTCGTGCTTGTTCCTTACTTCACCAACATTGACCTCGGGATTGACCCAAGCATGAGAAATTCGTGGCACCCAGCGATGGACACAACACAACCGGTCAATTCATCCCAGCTCTTCACTCTTTCACAGGAGAAACGCCTATCAGCCTCGCAGTCTTCAATCAAAGCATTGACGCTCGGGTGATCGCCACCACGAAGGAACTTGCTGAGTTCCCTTTCAATGAAGATACGAGTATGATTCAGCAAGCCCTCGGGGTTGGCTGGTCTCAGTCCACTATGAGCCAGGGGGTACGGAGAAGCTCATCGAACACCTATCTTGCTGATGCAAATAGCCGCCCAAATTTGACGGTGCTGATCAATGCGCTAGTTGTGAAGCTCTTATCGACTTCGTCCCCCTCTGGCACCAAAGCATTCCGCACTGTTGAGTTTACGGATGGGAGATCGACATCGGGTAGGCTTTGCATACCTTTTGATAGAGCGTTTATCTGACGAATGTTGCTGCTTTTAGGTACTCCAACATTCCTAGTTCAGGCACGGAAAGAGGTTATCCTATCTGCTGGCTCCATCGGAACTGTACAGATCCTACAGCTATCTGGTATCGGTAATAGTGCCGACCTTACTCCCTTAAACATTCCCGTCCTCGTCGATAGCCCGTTGGTTGGGCGGAATTTGATCGATCACACTCTCCTTCCCAATATATTCCGCGTTAACGGAAATGACAGCTACGATAACATACTTCGGGACCCCGTTCAGCTTCAGGCGGCTATCGACCAGTGGGCCGCGAACAAGACTGGATTCATTTCGAACAACCTGATCAACCACTATGGTTTTTCGAGGGTGAATTCATCTTTAATTACGGTCCCGGACCCATCATCTGGCCCGAACAGCCCTCACTTTGAGATGCTCTACGTGGTGAGTGCTCTTTCTTATCTGCTTACAAGTCCCTCGATTAAAGAACGCACCCATAGAATTTCTGGCTTGATCCTGTTGTTCCCGTTCCTTCAACTGGAAACTTCTTGACCATTGTCACGGTCCTTCTTACCCCAACTTCTCGTAAGTGATGAGTCCGCCGCAATGTAACCTCCGATAATGGTGGCTAACTACCCCGCTCCTGCCAACAGGTGGAACTGTCAAGATTCGTTCAACAAACCCATTCGACGCGCCGCTGATTGACCCACATATGTTGACCACCGACTTCGATATTGCCGTTATGCGCGAGAGCGTGAGGGCAGTCAAGCGATTCGCCTCTGCCCCGGCTTGGAGCGATTATGTTATTGGACCTTTTGGTGATCTCTCAGCTACCACAGACGATGCTATCGATGCCCACGTCCGTCAGCATTCAACGACTATCTTCCACCCCACTGGTACTGCATCCATGACCTCGAAGAATTCATCGAATGGTGTGGTCAATCCCGATTTTACCGTCAAAGGAACAAGTGGTTTGCGTATTGTTGACTTGTCTGTGTTGGTGCGTACATTGTTCGTTGTCCATCGCTCTTCACACCGACGTCTCACATGCATTTGTCTTGTATAGCCTTTCATACCGGCTTCTCACCCACAGGGCCCCGTTTACTTGTTGGCAGAAAGAGCTGCAGATATAATCAAAGGTGTGGTCGCAGAGTGATAAGGCTTGGAGATGATTATAGTCTTTATTTTAAATATTTACCGTCTCCGATAGACTAGTATGTTCTGAATAGGTTTCACAGTATCTTGCTAATTACTTCAACTCTTGCTGTTGAACACATCCCTCCGGAATGAGAATAGTGTATAATTTACTGACCATGTGTCTACAATCCTTTACCGCCATTTGAGATTCGTACTGTTTGAAAAACTCCAAGGAGGCTTCTTGCATTTCTTTTGAACTAAAAAAAGCGAATCTCAGGTGCATCGTCGTAGTTCAATCTTTCAGCACAACCCGACTTACAAGAAGATATGTATTTATCATGGGTTTCGCCCCAGATCATATAATTTGGGATTTCTTTCGACGGTCGAAGGAGGTGGGTGAGCCGTGCTCTTGAAGTGCGCTTCTCTACAGTACTACTCATAGATTGTCCATGTTGATAGATCATAGCAGGCTGTTCGCTGGAGTGATAGGCGTCAAGAAAAGTGTACTTCGACGCATGCCGGCAAGCGACGCCGGGCTTGATTTACGCTAACCCCTTGGATTTACGGGTGTGACCGTAAATCAGGCCAGATAATATGACTTAGATGGGTTTATCATGATGTGGGCCACGTAGTCTATTTTTAGATCATGGTGGTCTATGTAATTGTTTCCACTGACGCAACCCAGCGCAACACTGGCGCACTTGGAAGAGATTTTGCGAAATCATGTTCATGGAATTCACTATGCGCTAGAAGTTGATTGGAACGTTAGAACGGGCTTGTGTACAACATATAGTTTGTAGAGAATTTGAAGAGAAAGTAGAGGAACATGCTGAGCATTGCTGCATCGCGAGTTTCGCTTTTCTGAGGGTAGCCAAATGGTCATCATTATCATCAAATCCTAATGCATTACACGTATCCTACAAGAAAAAGGGGGTAAGTGCTATCTTCTACTATGTCTCCTACAGTACAAAATCACTCATATGAATAATGATAGCCACTATTAAGCGCGAACAACGACTATCGATGCCGATACAAATATCTACCAATGGAGGCGATGGGTCGGGCACTGGTATCCGGAAGGATTCTTGAAGAGATACAGTTGGTGGTAGTCCTCCGCGTCCCACCACTGGCCCGCTGGTAGAATCTCTGTGACAATTTTCTGGCCTGGGGAAGGAGTAAATATAGGTTGACAAAGGCGCGACAAAAGGGTAAAATCCGGAAAGGGGATGTTGCAACCCGACAGTTGGAATGCACGTCTGAAGTCAGAAGGGAGAAGAAGTTGGAGCTTACCTTTAGGTGTGAAATGTTTAGCCTGAACTTCCGCAGTGACACGCTTCGCGATCTCAGCCTGAGCATCTGAATTTGTGAATATTGCTGAACGATATTCTGGAGAATAGAGAAAATTAGCAAGATGTTCAGTGGAAACGACAAAGATGTTTTATGCCGCGAAGACTGAGCAAATCGGGAAGTGCCGCCAACCTTGCAAGCCTTTTGCTGCTGGAGGTAATTAATGTTTCGCTCGAAAACATTTGTTCACAAACTGGTGTTTCCGAAAGAAACAATGATCATCGGTGTACCGGGGGAGAAGTAGGAAAGAAAGACGGATATGATAGGGAAAAAGAGGTTTTGTGCCACGAAGACTGAGAAACTTACGTGTTCCGGTATCAGCTCCTTGACGATTCACAGTGGTAGGGTCGTGCGTTCGGTAGAAAAATTCTGGAGGGAGAAATCAGCATTAAGCAAAGCACAAAAAAGCATAGAAAACATACCAACGAGTTGATCGTACGTGACGATAGATGGATCGAACTCGATCTTCACGGCTTCAGCATGGTCTGTTGCTCCACCGCAGACAAGTGGATAAGTAGGATTGGTGACGAGTGGGTTTCCTCCCGTGTATCCCACTGTCGTCGAAATGATCCCCTTCTTCTCTGAAGGTGGGAAGTGCTTCAAGAAGATATGCTCGACTCCCCAGAAGCATCCGGCTGCGAAGGTGGCGATTTCAGGTCTGGCGGTGCCTACGAGTTCGTTAGCTGGCTTTTCTAGACCAAATTGGCGCGATTTAACTAACTGGAGGACATCTGTGCGCGAAAGGCGGCTGGATTGACAACAGGTGGGGTGAAAAGACCTTTTATGCGACCCAACATCGATAGGATCCTTTAAATCCGAGCTCAACTGCTGAAGGATGGCGAATTTGGGAGGCGATATTATGAATCATTCACGTGACCCATATACTTGGAACTATTTTAAATTCAAATTGTTCGTCCCGCCTCCCGAGGCGAGTGCATGTGGCCGAATTTATGTAGCAGCGCCAAATGGACCAGTATAAGGGAATTTTGGTAGTTACGACAAAATTTTCGGTCATTTGCGGCTGTGTCCCATCCCTGGCCGAACGATTTAAATTGAGTACAGTATTTGTACTCGGTGCTCGGCACCGGGCATAGGCAGAAAAAAAAAACGCCGATGAGCGCTAGTCGCATTGCTCAGCCAAAATTGCTGCCAAATGCGATGCTTCGCGTGAATGTTGCGTGAATACATTCCACGAGCGCATGCTGGGAGACTTTCATATATCTAGCGTTGTATTTGATTTGGCTCGATAGAACGATACAAGTTTAAATACGCAAAAAAAAATACAAAGAATCACCTTCTTCAAACAGCGCACAGCTTTCCAAGTCGTTATACCTACGACTCGCTGTATATGAGCCAGTATTAGTCGGACTTCCAGCCCTATCACTAGCCATGAATTCCTCAATCGTCTTGTCATCTTAATAGCAGTGCTTCTGGAGCCGCTGTTGAGAATCGTAGTTTTTCGGAAAGTAGAAACTTTTCCAAAGTCGCCTGACTCCCCGCTGACAGATGTCGAACCTAGACCAATGCGGACAATGATCATAGAGAAAACCAATCCCTGCGTGTCAAGTTAGCGCGTGGTAATTACAGTCCTGACAAACGAAAAATATGGACACACCGCAACTTGATAGCCGATATCTGTCATCGAATCCAAGTAAGTATTACTATTAGCACAAAGCATGCGGAGGCCTTACAAAGATAAAGCTCACAGCATCTAAAATAGAAGGACATATTGGAACAATGACTGAGTCTTGTATCATAGAAAATTAACATAGTCATCAAAGTGGCAGAATAGATAGCTCCTGATTCGATGATAAGAAGCATGATTGATCGAAGACTTTGGCCAGAAAAGGAGGCGCTGCGCATACCAGATGCGGTAAGCGACAAGCGCTAAAGGCTTCATAAGTGGATTGGTGACAATCAAGAAAAAGGTAGATGCTCTTCATAGATGCTTACCTGTGCAAATAATGTTCGTCGCCAGAGTCACGGAGAGAAAGGAAATAATCCATTGGGAGAGTTCGACCACGAAGATCTCGGCTTGCGCTCTACTTTGGCAAATGAGCATAAAATACCACAGCAAATGATTATTAATAGGCCGATAGCGCTTAGATGATTTCAAGGTTGGAAACAGAGATATTACTCAAATTTTACCACTTACCAGTACTTTTAAACAGCAAAAGGCAGGGGAACGCAATGACGTAAAATCGCTTTCCCCAAACCAAGTACGCCCTCAGTAGCTACAACCGTCGTGTTCTAATTAGACCCGACACTGTATGTCGAAGTCGGGAAGAATTTCCCATAAGTAAATGGGCAAGTGCGGTCCGAAGTCTATAAATATCTTGTTCTATAAATATCACAAACATCATGATAATTTCCTCGACATCGTCGACGCCTCCTGCCGCTCGAAAAATCAGTGTGTTAATATTTTCCATGAGATATGCCACAGCATTTGTTTATACCATCTCTATACCATCTTCCTCCTGATTTCTTCATGATCCTACTCGGGAACAGTTTCATTTTGGGTGGCGACACCACCAAGGGCCATTTCCCATCCGAGTTGATCGTAGCTCCATCCGAATGCAGATCCGCCTAATAGAGGTGAATGAAATCCACAGGCGCTACGGTGCATCCCAGGCGCATGGTACAGCACATCGAGGGTGTGCATTTCCTCCGATGTCAATTTGATGATCTACACCAAGCGGGCACCCTCAAATCAACGATTGCTAAGATTTCTTGTGAGAGGACTACATACCGAAAAGTTCTCCTTGAGACGATGGGGGTTCTCTGTCTTTGGTATGACTGATGTGCCCCGCTGAACTCCCCAGCTGAGCATGACTTGTGCCACGGTTACACCATGATGCTCCGCGATGGGCGCCATGGTTGGGTCGGAACCGAACTTCCCTTTTCCAACGGGGGCGTATGCGGTGAGCAGGATTCCTTTCTCCTTACAAAACTGAAGTAGTTTATGCTGAGGAAGGTACGGATGCAGCTCTACTTGGTTCACCGAGGGCACTACTTTGGTATCGCTCAGAAGATGGGTGAGAGTCTTGATGCTGAAGTTTGAAACTCCAATGCTCCGAGCTTTTCCTGAATATAAAAATAGCTCAGCATTCAGCAAAAAGTGGGGAAGGGAGGACATCTGACCAGAACCCAACAGTGTTTCCATGTCCTTCCAGGTATCAATGTAGGTCGGATATTCATCAGGTGGTACCGCCTTTCCTATGATTTGATTTGAAGATAATTTCAGCATGGAGATGTCCAATAAATGCGGCATTAATGTCACAAGAACAAGTATGCCCACCTTCTGCAGTGAATGCCTGCGGCCAATGCATGAGGTATAAATCGACATAGTCTGTGCCCAGTTTTTTCAGGCTTTGGTCTAGCGCAGTTGCAGCCTTTCCATGATCGGCACTCCTATTGTTGGAGTAAGAAAATTACTTCGTAGATCAACTGCAGCACCTACGCAAGCTTGGTTGTTATAAAGATGTCACTGCGCGGTACGCCAGATTCCTTGATAGCACGCCCAACCGATTCTTCGTCACCTACGATGTAGATCAGTTGATTAATTCTTGTTTAGAAGTCAAGGACCTTAGAAGCACGCTCGTACCATAGATAGCTGCCTGTTCACGCAGAAAACGATCAAAGCATCAGCCGCCGGTATACAGAGGCAGACGGAAAACTCACAGTGTCGATGTGCCTATATCCGAGTTGCAGAGCGTTTTTGATCATCTGAACGACGTGATCACCTTCGCCAGGACGGCCCATCCAGCACCTAAATTTAATAAGGTGGGCTTCAGCATGCACTAAGTGGAAAGCTACAATTCCATTATTGCATACCCTATGCCAATAGCCGGCATCACATTGCCAGAGTTGAGTGTGAAGGAAGAGGGAACAATAGACATTGATGATTGTTTGTAGTATACTGAATTCGAGGACGACCAATACCACAGGACTTGAGTACTTGAGTATTTGGGTAGAAACGAGAAAGAGTGGTTCATTATAGATCAACTAGGAAGCCCGTGAGACACGCGAATGGATCTCCCACACAGTTGACCGGTGACCGGTTGACCATGCACTTAGGCGAAGATTGGGGTATGCGTCCAGATATCACTTATGTATTCGCATGATATTTTTTGTGATTCGAAAAAAAAAAGACAGACACTTCCGCTTGCGTCAACGCCGCTCTAATTTCGTACTTCGCACAAATTGAAATAGCTCCAGCTGCACATTTGAAGATCTCGAAACAAGATGGGACAGCAGGCCTTCAAGAGTTGCAGTTCGAATTGATACAGATCATGAGGTCGGTGTGCATTCCGTGCAAACTTGAATCATTCCTCGCCTTCGCTCTGGCACTGGGCAGCTTCGCGGCTTTGAGTAATCTTAGAAGCGTCATAATTAGAACTCACATTGGTCAGAGTTACATACGCTGTGAATAATGAACTTGCTAAGAGAATAGCAGCCCTGCAGCATATCTCACTCCGCGACATCTTCGTTTTCCGTGACGACCCCACCGACCGTCATCTCCCATCCGAGCTGATTGTAGGTCCATCCAAAAGCAGACCCACTCATGAGAGGGGAATGGTATCCACAGGCGCTGTGATGTAAGCCGGGCTTGTGGTGCAGCACGTTGAGGGTGTGCATTTCCTCGGGTGTGAGTTTTATGATCTACAGTCGGTGGTCAGCAAAATCTGAACCATTGCGTGTGTGAATGCGACTTACCGAGAAATTTTCCTTGAGACGTTCCAACTTTTCAGTCTTCGGTATGACGGATGTACCTCGTTGCACACCCCAGCTTAGCAATACTTGGGCCACAGTTACTCCACGATGCTCTGCAATAGCGCCCATGGTAGGATCAGAGCCAAGTGTCGCTCTTCCTACCGGAGCATATGCGGTGAGTAAAATGCCCTTTTCTTTGCAAAAGGCAAGGAGTTTGTGCTGAGGAAGGTAAGGGTGTAACTCGACTTGATTAACTGCTGGGACTACTCGGGTTTCGCTGAGGAGATGGGTAAGGGTTTTGATACCGAAGTTAGAAACTCCAATGCTCCGAACTTTGCCTGCAAGGACACGAGTTTGAGAAATGATTAGAAAGTGTCCAAGAAATGGGTTGACCAGAATCCAAAAGAGTCTCCATATCCTTCCAGGTATCCACGTAGGTTGGGCATTCATCTGGTGGCAACGCTTTCCCTGTTGTGCATCAATTTAAGCGACTAACATTCAAAGAAACATGGCACCCTAGCCTACCTTCTGGCGAATGCGCCTGAGGCCAATGCATGAGGTACAGATCGACATAGTCGGTCCCAAGCTTCTTCAGGCTTTGGTCAAGCGCGCTAGCAGCCTTTCCATGGTCGGTACTCCTGTTTCAACCATAAAAAAATGGTAATCTGAAAAGCAATTATTCACGTACGCGAGCTTTGTCGTAATGAAGATCTCACTGCGCAGTACGCCGGATTCCTTTACAGCGCGCCCGACCGATTCTTCATCACCTGTGCCACACCAATTGTGCCATTTGTTCAGCGTGCATGAACTTTGCAATTGAGCTCGTACCATACATGGCCGCCTATGAAATCATCAATACGTCAGAAGAGTGTTAACTGTCAATTAGAATACGCTTGGGAAACTCACCGTGTCTATGTGTCGATACCCGATCTGCAGGGCATTTTTTATCATCTCGACAACATGGTCTCCTTCACCCGGTCGGCCCATCCAGCACCTAAATTGTTGCAAAGCAATCTGAGTAGTGAATCTGCACCATTTCTTGGATCCTGCGCACCCTATACCGATAGCTGGCATCACATAACCGGTGTTCAATGCGAAAGAAGGGATCTCTGTTGTCATTTGGTGTGTATCTGTTTTGAAACTGAAAAATACGCTAGATGACGAAAAATTCGAGTGAAAAAAGCAAGCCAACTTCAAACTTGAGAAGAGAAATGAGAGGGGCCCGAGGCGTGGAGAACGCAAGTTATTTTTATTCGCTCATCGCAAGTTCATCGGACAAACTATTGATCAGTAACATATAGATATCCCACACATTTTTAGGTAGATAAATATCCTATACATGTGCTGGTTGATTAGAATATCCTAAACTAGAATCAAAACAGAAGGACGCACCAGAGTCCTTCGAGCGCAAGTTGAGTATCCCATGATCCACTGCTAAGTGAGCCAATTTTGAGCTTCGGCTCCGGAAATCATTCGCTTCCTACGTTACATTCCCTACGGCCCGCAAACCAACCTATTTCTCGATGGTACGGGAATTATCAAGAGGGGAACTCAGGACTAGAAGGGAAAGGAATCAGGCAAGAATCAGGACAGAATCAGGATTGGAAAAGATCCGGGAAAGAGGTTTGAACTGGAAGAGTTAATTCTTGTTTGGTTTAGACCCCTTTGCCCTCTGATTATTACGTAAAAACCCTACTTCCCTAAGTGGCAATGTTGGTGATAGGGACAGCCTCCAGTGGACTTAACCTGAACTCTTCAAGTTAACTTCGTCCAATTTTAAGTGCCCAGGGCGGCGGTAGCCTGATTACACGATGGTCGATATTACAATCTTGAAAAGACCACGGACAGAAGCCGTTCTCACTCAACGAAAGTTCTTCAAAAAAACAGCCCGCGGAAAAGTCATAAAAGGTGTGCTTTAGTCGCGATAGTTTCACCAGTATCTAATGACTGGCTCGCAGTTCTTCGTGAACGATACCTTCGAGATGACGTTCCATGCGGTCTGAGTAACTGTCGCGAATGTACGACAGATGAACTACCATTTAATGGAGATCTTTCGCATCCATTATTCGCGAACGGACATTTTGTTCTTCCCGACACCAACGTTTTTCTATCGCAGGTAAGTAAGTTAGTTCTTGAAATATATATATGACTTTTCCAACGTTCCGTAACAGATGGATCTCATAGAATCACCGTTGTTCACACCACCGATCATTCTTTTACAAACCGTCATGGAAGAAGTCCGCCATCGTTCCCTACCCCTGTACAACAGGCTAAAAGCCCTCACGAAAATGGATGACAAGAAGTTTTGGATTTTCTATAACGAATACCGGTCGTGAGTCGCTGCATTTTACCTCCCTGGCTGGTTGTTAATTTGGCAGAGAGACTGCGATTATCCGGGAGGAGGGAGAGACGCCGAACGATAGAAATGATAGAGGGATTAGGAAAGCGGCGGCATGGTATGCCTCACACATCAGCACGAATCGGCCTCCCGTTCGCGGACAACCAGCTCCCAAACTTCCAACCGTGGTGTTGATGACAGAAGACGCGGCAAATCGGCAAAAAGCACAAAAGTCAGGAATTTACTCAATATCAGTCCGAAAGTATGTCGAGGGTATGCGAGAAGCAACTCAACTTCTGGATCTCCTTGCCGCAGAAGGAGCGAATGAGATAGAACCGACGAAAGCTGTTGCTGGACGACAGGCGCTATACCCCGAGGTAGATTCGTTGATTTCTTAGTCTTTTTATTGCTTATCATTCGACATCCAGTACCTCCCGACCTCTACACTGATCGCAGGTGTCAAGGCCGGCGAACTCCACCAAGGCCATTTCAATGCCAACCAGTACAATTACCTAGAAGGAAGCGTACCTCTGCCCGCATTTACGAAACCCGTGCTATTGGTTGGACGAGAGAACATGAATCGGGCGGTCAACGGGGATGTGGTCGTTGTCGAAGTTTTTGACGAAAAAGAGTGGAAAGCACCCGCAGATGAAGTTGTAGATCAAGATTGTGAGTGATTCGTAAATTGCATGCGCCCATTAATTCACCCTGGTCTCAAGCTACGCTTAAAAATGATGATGCCGAAGATTTGGAAGATGAGGCCGAGGTTGAGGGGCACGAAGTTCTTGTGAAAGAATCGAAACTCTTGGAGTCGGAAAAGAGGAGCTCGGAGAAACAACCTACAGGGCGCGTTGTCGGCATCATAAAGCGCAACTGGCGCGCGTAAGTAATGTCTTTTCGGTCCTCATATTATTCTAATTTTTTTTTTGGTGCAGATATGTATGCCATATCGATAGCACATCCCTCACTTCCTCTAACACCACCTCACTATCTCAACAAACCGTCTTCGCCACCCCCGTCTCGCGTCTCCTCCCCCGCATCCGCCTCCGCACCCGACAAGCTCCAACACTAATAGGCCAAAAGATCCTCGTCACGATCGACCGATGGGATGAGACGTCGCGCTATCCAGAGGGCCATTTCGTGCGTGCGCTGGGCAAGGTGGAGAGCAAGGAGGCGGAACAGGAGAGTCTGTTGCTGGAGTTTGAGGTGCCATATCGGCCGTTTGGGAAGGCGATTTTGGATTGTCTGCCGACGGAGGGAGAGAAGTGGGTCGTTCCGCCGAAGAGTGCTACCAGTCCGGAGTGGAAGGGTAGGGAGGATTTGAGGGAGTTGTTGATTTGCAGTATTGACCCTCCAGGTGCGTTTGTGTCAATTGTAGGGAGTGATTTTTTCGTTGACGCTTTGTACAGGTTGTCAAGATATCGACGATGCGTTACATGCCAAACAACTACCGAACGGAAATATAGAGGCTGGCGTCCGTACGTGCAATCATCCTTTTTTCTTCGCCCTTTCTAACATTAAATATTTAGACATTGCGGATGTATCTCACTTTGTTCACCCCGATACTCCGATGGACAGTGAGGCTGCATCGAGAGGTACAACGGTCTACCTTGTCGACAAGCGTATTGACATGTTGCCCGCATTACTGGGAACTAATCTGTGCTCACTTCGACCTTTCGTCGAACGTCTCGCTTTCTCTGCGATTTGGGTATGTCTCTTGTGCAGGGCTTAAAAAAATTCTCTGTTCATAAAATTTTCTTTTTCAAGGAAATGACACCTGACGCAGAGATTGTGAACGTGAGGTTTACGAAATCCGTCATCGCAAGTAAAGCTGCGTTCACGTACGAGGAAGCGCAGATCCGGAAAGATGACCCGCAAGTTTTCAATTGTGCGTATATATATGGCAACTAACCTCTAATGAATACTTTTTTTTAGCCATCAACAAGATTCACTCACACACAGTATTCGACTGCTCAATAGCCTTGCCCTCAAACTCAAAGCCAAGCGCATGGCTGCAGGCGCTTTGAACCTCGCCTCGCCTGAGGTCAAGATCCAGTTGGACAGCCCAGAAAGTTCAGATCCTATAGACGTGGAACAGAAGGAAATGCGAGAGACGAATAGTCTTGTGGAGGAATTCATGCTGCTCGCCAACGTCAGCGTGGCGCGTAAGATTGAGGAGACATTCCCGCAGACGGCAGTTCTCAGGTGTGTTCCCTTTCTCCTCATTTGCATTAATAATTCCTTTGTTGACGTCGATTGCCACTGTTTTCAAGACGCCATTTACCCCCACCTCGGACGAACTTCGAGAAGTTGCAGGATATCCTGATGAAGAAGAAGGGTATGAAGCTTGATGTATCGAGTTCCGGCGCCCTTGCCGCCTCGCTGGACCAATGTATCGTGAGTCCATCTCAGGGTCCGATTTTGACTCTGTCTTGATTTGTTTGCGTTATAGGACCCCAAGGAGCCTGCGTTTAATACGCTTGTGCGCATCATGGCAACGCGATGCATGTTATCTGCAGAATACTTCTGCTCGGGTAGTGTCGGAAAGGATACATTCGGCCATTATGGACTTGCAAGCCCGATCTACACCCATTTCACATCGCCTATTCGCCGTTATGCTGGTAATTTTAAAAAAAAGTGTGTGTGACTCATCTACAGCTCATATCTTACGTTTCGCAGACGTTCTTGCCCATCGCCAACTTTCCGCCGCCATAGGCTATACTTCTCTCCACGCCTCCCTGCATTCGAAACCTTACGTAGAGCGCATTCTCGACGTCGTGAATCGTCGTCACCGAATGGCTCAGATGGCTGGCCGCGCAAGCGTGGAGTTCTACGTTGGGTTAGCGCTGAAGGGTCGTAATGAAAGGGAAGGCAAAAATGGCTCCCCAGGACAGAAAGCAGAAGTTACTGAAGAAGCATTTGTGATCCGGACGTTTAGAAATGGTGTTGGCGTGTTCGTCTCCAAGTATGTTTTCATTGCGAGTTCGGGATGAACCTCTTGCTCATTTATGTCTGCCTAGGTTGGGTATTGAAGGTCTAGTGATGTTCAAGAAGGATATGACTTTCGATGCGGAGAATTATACGATTACGGTCGGCGAGACGACGATAGCGGTCTTTGACAAAGTCACAGTACGCATTGAAGTGGAGAAGGATCGTAACACACAGCGTGGTAAGGTGAAGATGACTCTAGTACATCCCATCGACTCTTTAGGTCTCTAGCTTTCTGTATCGCAATTTACAAAAGTTTCAGTAACCTTATCAAAGCATCATATATTATATCATTATCTGTACTCATGTCTCGAATTCCACAGAAAGATTCGTGTTTTTTTTTTAGTTCTACTGGAACTCATGCACTGATGCGAGCAGGCGTCAAAAAGTATACATTCGATGGAACACAAAATAAAGCATTCGTCCGCGACAGAATAGATTTCAAAAATTGAAAGACGCTGCCGAGGCGTACGAACGACGTGGTGTTATCCATGCCTGTTGACTGGGTGTGGCAACTTTCGAATTCTCTGCTTGCGTCGTGTTTATTCCTTTCAAGTCTCTTTACGCAACAAGGAATATTCATGAATCACATTCGACGGCGGATTGAACTTTCTCCATGAGCCTTTTAAAATGGGTTCTTTTGATCGTCCCAAAGAAGGGAAGGCTTGCTCTCCGCCAGGAATTAGCTCGCCAGGCCCCGTATCGGTAGAAGAGAAGGATTCTGTACAACCTTGGGGGAATGAGCTGAAGGGAAAACCACAAGGCCTTTGGTACGTTGTCGAAAGCCATTTCGAGGTCGTAGTGGTCTGATATGAAACCGAACTGGGTTTCATATGTGATGTATGGAGGTGAACACGCTGCAACCCAGGGGCATCGGGGAGATTGGCGCGTCCATCGGCCACAAGACTCCAATCTACCCATATTTCAGGAACCTTGAATATCCTCTCCCAATAAAAGAGCATTCTTCCTAGAAGCGTTTGGGTGCCCCCAAGTCCCATGAAAACCTTGCTCGTAACGATGATAGCGGCCTTGCGACACCTCGTCAATAGAACATTCATTCTTTTGCGCGACGTCAGAAACCCGGGCTGCATTCCTGTTCTGACAACCGATATGAGAAGATAGTCGGCTTCATTTCCTGAAGAACATAGCATTAATCATTGAGCTCTGAGATTGACTGTCGAAGATCAATAAATGATCTACCTTGAAAACTATCCAGGTTGTATACGGATTCCCAAGGAAGATCTTGGGATTTTAATGCCCTTTCAATTGCGGCCCTTTGCGCATCGTATGGAGTAATGACACAAAAATTCATATTTTTGTAGTAGTTTTTGATGAGGTTGACGATGGCCATGGTTTCGGCTGGATTCTACGTGTTCCAAAATGTCAGTTACAAAATTCAAGATGGGGTCTTAAATCCGGCTTACCGTCCAGCTAAAGCCTGATCTCACTTCCTGCGCCCTTGGGGGGCTTACGTCTATAAATTTAACGCACTGTGGATCGGTGATTCTGTGGCGTGATTTCAGTCGGTTATTATACATTTCCCTCGAGATAAAGTGCCCAATCGGAGCGGGCATACGATCTAGGAGGAATACATCAAAATAAGCAGGGTTATATATGTAGACACCAGAGCTTGACAATCACATTGCGTATCGAGAAAGAAATCTCCCGAGGCCCTTTGTATATGCGCAAGATCGAAAATCGTCTGGATGCTTTGAACTTTGTCTTGACCAAACGGCGGCACTAAAGGGAGAAATCAGTACCCGTAAAATGTGTACTAAACGACACATACATTGTTCCGGATCGCCAAAGAAGCAAACCTTTTGTAAGGTTTGTTGAAACTGTTTGAATACATGCTGTGAAGACATTAGATTTAGCTTTTGTATGATTGAGATCGACGTGGATGAACGGCGGATTTACTATGAATTCCAAAATATTGATCTGTGATGCCTCATCGATGATAAGCCTTTCAACCGGAACAATTCTGAACGTCCCGTTGGTGCGGAGAGCCGGATTTGAGAGCATGCTGAGGGTGCACAGAACGATGCGAGAGTCCCCGATAATTTTCGCCATTTCAGCAGTACCTTTCGGTAGTTCGTCTGAGCGTATAACTCTCTGTAGGATCTCGCCGTAGAGGTGTTCGTGCCTAGAAATTTTCAGTAAAAGTTCAGCTCCTCCTCAGTGTCTAAGTAAATAGATGCTTGCCATTCTTGAAAAAATTCTTTCGATACAAGCAGCTTGAAATCAACCTCTTTCTTAAACAATGTTTCCGCAATATTTTTCACGGCGACGTTTGAGTGAGCTACTATCCAAACGTATTGATCCATTACATCCCAGATGCGGGAGGCTGCCGCGATGGTCGTAGTTTTTCCTGTACCAGGAGGACCTAACGGAGGGACGGTTAGAATTCTATATAAAGAAGGTATTGCAGGGTCGGGTTGAATATAGACCTACCATGCGCTACCAGGACTGGTATATCCCCAACCATACCGCGAACGACACGACGCTGGGATTCGTTCAAGGACATCTGAGCTGTGATGTCGTCGACAAACTCTGGGTCTACAACTGGCATGGAAATCTGCACTTTCGTTTTCTTCAGCCCTGGAAACCATAATGACCGAATCAACACAGAGTCGAGGAGGGTTTTTCGGCCGGTAAGCAGGTCGTGGATTAGTTCTTCACGCGCATTTTCAGAGTTGGTAAGTGGTGGGCGGCCAATGACTTTGACTTGTGTTACTTCTCCGATGTTGCGATGACGGCCTTGCATGTTGATAGTCGTGCGCTTTCCTTGCATCCTTTGAGCGTTTCCAATGTATTCGCATCCATCCTTGTTAGTCATTATGACCTGCGCCTGTACAAAGACGTTAAATACAGTTCAAACAAGGTGAGGGATAGAAGTACATTGTCATTTCTGCGAACTCTCGATTTGTATCGGGAGTTGAAGAGATCAATTTTGCCCTCCTTGTTCATTTTGACGGAGATAAAATCATTCGACGATACCACAGGCTTATGGCTCTCCATAATGTCCGATTGGATGACCATCTGTGCTACGCATTCGAGCTCCTGCACAAAAAATTGATTGCGTTGCGAAAATAAATATACGAGACAGACGCACCAAGGGATGTAGAAAGTTGGTATCAATTTTTCTGGAGTCCATGAGTTTGTCATAGTTCCTCAAGCCAACGCTAAAAAATAGGCGGATCAGGTTGATAATACAATAAAGAAAGAAAAAAAGTACCAAGCGGCAAGCCAAGATTGTAAGCATACACTCGTCGCCACGGAGCTTTCGTCTCCAATCCAGAGCCGCGCAATTTCCCAGCGATTAGCGCCTTTCGAAACGGAATTCAATACCACATCCACAGGCAGAGGTCGTGCTGCTCCATCTCGTGTAGGCGCAGACAGAAATGCAAGATCGACGCCCTGAACGCGTTGACGGACAGCCCGATAAGCCTGAACTGCAGTACGAGCCATTGAAAAGCCCACTAGGCAACAGGCGGGACCGCCATCGGCCAAAGCTGCTCCGCCAGCTTGAAGAAGATCGAGGAAGCATTTGTCCCAAATATTCGTCTTCTCGTCGAAGGAGATATAAAAGACGGTGTCGGTGTTGGAAAGCACCATAAATTCGACACGGCCCTCAGTCGAGACGTGACAGGCTACCCCAACCGCGAGGCTTCGACCACGGGATCGCATTTTTGAATGCACGAGATGGCGCACAGCATCTCCTGCATGGCGTTGAGATAGTCGCCGGATGTTGATTCGTGCTGGAAAACCGACGCTGGGAGGGAAGACTTTCTGCTCTGCGGAGTCCATAGGCGGTGTAACAGAAAGATCGGCAACGTTAAGGAAAGGAACAATTCGCTCTGCACCCAGTAAAAAGCATGTAAAGTCTATTGCAGTCCCGCGCTGCTTCTACCGGAATAGAGTCATTTGTATCCGACTTCAAACAAGACTCCTAGAATAAGAATGAACAGTGCCAGACGAAAAACAGACGTCCTTCCATTATTCATGTGGATAGCCGTTAGCTGAAGGAATATGTCTTGATGTTCTGTACAATGAGAACGAGGTTTTATTGTCAACAGCACTTGCAAGATCCAGGTGGTAAAAGAGTTTGGCGCCCATATGCCACATTGCATTCATGGGCCGACGCCGTCACTTCTTATCGTGGTGACGGAGCACCTTCGAGAAGCGGAAGGATAACGTATTTTTCTGTTATCAGAATTAGAGCTTGGTCATAAAATAGGAAAATGAATTCATTACACGGGAGCGCTCTTGAGTCTGACTGCGAGTCACAACCATAGCCATCCAATACTTCGTGAGTGTTGTTCGTCGATATTTTGTGGTTGTCTTCAGTACATCAAATAGGACTTTGGTAACGGTATAGTTTTCTGGAGAAAAGGTGCATAAGGCTTTTCCAGGGAGAGAGATGGTAGTTCAAACGTTCATGACTGGGACGCGGAAGGACGTGTTGACGGAGATTCAAACCTCGAATGGCGTCACTTTTTCGAACGGAAGTTACCGATTAATGTCCTCTGCCTTTGCCTGCACTCTCACAACGACGCTGCCTGTTCTTTTTTGTTCTTCCAGTTCATAAAAGACATCTGAGCTCGGCGTTGTCGAGGTCCGAGGAAGGAGTTATTAGCATGTCAATTTTTGGATTGCCCATTGAATTGGATAGTCGCGTCTATCACGTGGTCAATTTCAGCTCGTTTCGCCCACGGTCATCCCGTGTTTCCGAAAGTGTCCGTCGTAATATTTTGAACTGTAACACCGCCAGGTTTCGTGTACGCCGTCCACTAAAATGAGTTCGAGCATCGCGTCTTTCTTCTCTTCCTTTATCTCCTCTACCACCCACGCCGACTCCGAGGAGTCTGCAGCCGACGCCGAGGTCGCTGTCGTCCAAGAAGAAGAAGAGGAGGAACCTGAAGATGTGCGGAGTGCAAGCACTTGATGATGTGGTGGACCGAACTCAACGTGTTTTTCGGTTTTTGTTTTGCAGATTCACCCAGTTATCCGTGATGAATGCAAGCAGTCGGCCAAGTGCGCTGCCCTGACAAAACACTTCGAACATTGCCAGGAGAAGGTCGAGAGCGGTCAAGGTTTCAAGGGCGAGGACTGCGTTGAGGAATTGTGCGTCTCTTTGTATTTTTGTGATATATTTTCATTCTGCTGACCTTGTTATTTCCAATAGGTGTACGTGCTCTCGTTCGTATCTTAATAATGATGACCTCTTAAACGCAGCAATATCACCCCCTTTTTCATCATACCTTCCAGTCCAGTGAGTTTATACGTCAAAATCAAATGTTAATGCCTCTTAATAATAATTATCCTCTTCTAGCATGATGCACTGTGTAGATGTTCGTAATCCATTGCTTTCTATGGGTCCACACCATTTAATATGAGCAATATAGGAATGCGCCGGCCCAAAACTGTTCGCCAAGCTCCGTTAGAGACGAGATGGAAACGAGCGTCAGAAGGGGTGTTAGGAAGTAGTGTAGGTAAGTTCCTACGTCCACCCGTTGTATATCCCTCTATGCTTACCCAAGTAGATGTAAATTGGTTTAGATTCGTCCCATGTTACTGCCCGTCCATACCGAGACGAAGATATAGGCCGTTCAATATTTACACGGCTTTAACAAGACGAATGGAATGAAAACTATCTTTTGGAGGACGTAATTGAATTGCCAGGAAGGTCGAAGAGACCCTCAGTTGACCGCCACGGAACGCACTCATCAATGCTTAGAAGTTAAAAATCAGTCATGAATCCGGAAATTCGAAAGCTACCCTCCTTGAAGTGCCGAATGGACTGCGAGACGCCATAGCGTCGGATGTGGCACATATATGTGCTCAACGTCAACAGTGCGACGTCACGGCGTCGACTTCGGGCTCAAGTCAAGAGCGTGCAATATTCTTTTCCGTTGCAGTCATGTCGTGGCCGCTACTGCCCGGATAAGAGTCAAGACTAGTCTGTCTTATCATTCAGGGTTTCTATTCAATTCATGCAAATCCCCTGCAGGGATGACTCAGAAATCTGGCGTTAATTTATTTGAGCAGAGTCTTTGGAGCACTCGGGCGTCATCTGTCCGCTCCGCAAAGAGCCTTCCAAGGTTCTTTGTGGGACGGCTCTCTACGTTTCCCGACCTCGTACGTTTTTCCCTTCTTGCCTCGACGCTAGAAGAGGTTTGGTGATGTCATTTGCCAACATATCTTGATTCTTCAGAATCCTGTGCGGTGCGTGTTGCTTGGCTCTATTTGATGTGGAAGGTGTTGTTCAGTTGGCATTTTTGGACTGACCTCGTGTTGCGCATCGAGATTCATTGGAGCTTCGCTTGTGTGTGCGTTGAAATGTTATTGTTCTTGAGTTGGATAACCCCATGTTCATTGATTATTCTCACAGATCGGATTTTGCTCGTCGTTCGCGATGGCGAGGATTCTGAGTTGGGTGCTTTGGTGGTAAGTACTCGTTGGACGAATTATTGTTCATGTCTGTAGCTACGCTTACTCTGTTCTGAAAGGCGTAGGAGTGTACAAGATTTACTCCATGTGAACGATTTCCTGTTATTGGTTAGTGGGTCTATCCTGAGAATTGGCCTGTAAGCTTATAAGTAACCCGGTATCTAGCCTTAGATGTTGACAGGATACGCCACTAAGACTGACGTCTTGATAGGCTTTCCTATTACGTCCAAAGCTCTGAACAGCCAACTTCACGTAACGACCTTGCCTAGGCCAAAGGCTCCGTCGAATGGAGTGCCTTGAGGAGCCTCAAGGCTTGAGGCCGTGCTGCAGCTCCGCTGCACGTTGACCTGTACAGCGTAGGAATATACTCCTGGCAGCTTGTGCATGCGTTCACTTTGGATGGAGTGAAGATATTCATGCCGAAATCTCTGAACTCAGACGAAGGAAACTAGGATGATAAGTAAGTGACCAGGAAATACAAAGATTTCTTTTCCTGATTTCGCATCTATTCCCAAAGGGTCCCGAGTCAACATATCTGAATCAAAGTGGGCGCGTGCGCGTACGTGCCATGTTCCATTCCAACATACCCAGGAAGGATAAATATATGATAGACGACGCCTGAGTGGCCGGTGGTGGTGCCGTTCCGGTGCCCCCAAACTATTGCTTTTGCCTTTATGCGTAACGCCAATCCGGCGAGGCACACGGGCCTGCACAGTGCCGCTCGCTCCAACCCCAGCATCGCCGGGCGGTCAGATATACATATTCCATTGCAATCACTTCCCTTTCCCTTTTTCTTTTCGTAGGCCACGACGAGAGCCTTTGCGTTCGTCCTTCTCTCCAGACGTTTTGGACTCTTTCTTCTCGGTGTTCTCTCTCTTTCGTTCTTTCGCTGAGAATCTCCTCGGCTTTTCGCTCCTCCTTTCGTGATCGAGATGGCTCCAACTCAACTGCTTAGCTTGAACAACACGACGATTGGCAATACAATGGGCGCGATCATTCTTGGAGTTGTAGGCGCCTCCTTGTGAGTGTTGATACATTTCTAGCCCCCCTTTAATCCTAAGTTCTCCCTCAGGCTATTCGGTATCACGACTCTTCAGGCTTACTGGTACTATCACTCATATCCGAACGACACGCTACTGCATAAATGCTCCGTGAGTGAATCCAATCTGCTTTCTAACCGTCGTACCATATATATATATATTGTTTGTTGTTTCAGGTCGCGCTTCTTTGGACTCTGGATGCCTTTCATCTGGCGTTGGTGGTGCATACCGTATATGCGTATGTTGTGAATGGATTTGGTGACCAATACGCTTTATTGCACATTGAATGGTGAGAAGGAAAAAAATTCGCCCGTATATCGGCACTAATTATGCATTAGGTCACTGAAAGTACGTTGCTATTGAAAAATCACGAAACAAAGCTTATTGTATGACATAGCTTCAAGTCAGCGTTAATGTGGGTATGCACGAATTATGGACCGAGATCCTTCGTCTAACGAATTTTTTTTTCAGGTTGTCATCATTCTAATCGTTCATGTGTACGTCCGGTTTATTCTGTGGTATTCGTCTCCAACTGAAAACACGTAAGCTTGTACGCTTCGCGAGTCTGGTTGTGTAGGTACCTTTCAATGAGTCAAAACAACGGTGCTTACACCGCTGGTGTGCTTTTCATAGTGGGCGGATATCATCAAGGGTTTCTTGGATATATTGTGGTATGTCAAATATGTCCATGGTGCTGGAAATGCTGATCTCATCACACTATTTCGAAGGCTTCAGTCGTTGTCGCCGGCTTTGGTACATATCAAACCTTTCGTTGGAATGGCTCTTGCTTACACACTGGCTCCAGCTGTTGGTGTTATTCTAGCATATATGACGTTCGTCGACGCGTTTTTCAACCGCACATGGCATTCTCAATTCATTCTTACGTAGGTACACCGTCCATACCTTCATGGAGCTAGAAAAAATCTCGGTGAGCATCAATCACCGTCATGCCGTTGTTTTGCTAAACTCGATAACCTTGACTTTAGTGGGCTATTGATGTCGCTCTTGCTACGTCAACGGCGATCGATTTCATTATCTCGTCCGCTATGTGTTACTATCTGAGTAAAAGCAAAGGTAGCATTACCAGGTATACTTTTACTCCAAGATCTCTCCCTGGTCCGCTCAATCAGTAGCTTCTAAAGGCTGAATTCCAGAATTTCAACGATCATTCAATATACACTTTGTTCTGGTCTATTTACAAGGTAGCTAGCTTCCAACGTTCACTTTGTGACCGCAAGTGGGTGATGGTAGCTGATTGAGCTTTTACTAGTGCATGTTCATTGGCGGCTTTGTTTTCGGTGAGGTTTATTCTAAGCTTTCATTTACGATAGCGCTCATATGATCCCTCGCCCTTTGTCTAGTGCATTCTTTTGCCGAACACTTTCATTTTTCTCGCACTTGAATTTCTCTTGACAAAACGTGAGTTCATATACCTTCCCAATCGACTCAGACCTCTATAACCTGTGTGAAAGTCTACGTAGGATCATTCATAGCAATGCTGAATTCTCGAGAACGCAAAATACCCGGTGTTCCGTCATTTGGGGAATATACCACAAATCCTTCGTGGAAGCGCCCTATCAACTTTCGTGCGACTTCGAGCTTCTGGACCCCGAGGTCAAATTCTGTTTCGTTAGAATCTGTTCAGACACCAGTTCGTCTATGTTTTGTTCTCTATTCTGATCTGTGGTTTCATTTCATTGTTCTAGACCTCTCCGCCTGCGAGTGCAGTGAAACTTGCTCACTTGCAAGATATTCCATACACATGCTAGGCACTCATTGATGGAATCACCTGTATATCACAATCTATCTTGTCCCTCTTTTTAGCACACAATTATATACCCACCTATGTACAGTTTCGTTCGGTTTCTGATTCATCGTATCAGAATCCGTGGGCAGATATAATTACCTGTCCTCTCTTCCGATCGTGTATTTCGCCATGTATCAGTAGTGCATCTTGTTAGCTACCGTGTTCAAGCTCAAGCCGTCTAATTTTCTACGCTCAGAGCATCTTCAACTTCGTCCTTTTCAATATTCAATTCCTTTCACCAGTGATGGCGAAGCGGCACGTGTATACAATATATTTGTTCGTGATGCCACCGTCAGTGGCAATGATCACTTCTTCTCTTCATACCACTACCATCCTACATTTAAATGTCGACTTGGAGCGAGATCTTGCCTTCACTCCCCACCTATGACATCGAGCGTGTGGTACAAGTCAGTCAGGCCCTGCAGGCAGCATCGTTCACCATCTCACTTCTGGCCAGTTAATCGAACATGCTTATGCGCCTCCAACACCAACGACAACTCCCGATGACCTCCGCCGTCTTCAGCAAGAGCTATTTGAAATTCAGAAAAGGCCGGAGGCGTGGGGACTGGTGATTCCGTTGTTATCAAACGCAGACCCGAACGTGCAGTTCTTTGGCGCGCATACGGCTCAGGTCAAGATTGCTCGCGACTGGTACGCCTCAATACAATGTCTCAAAGCGATTATACTTATACCCATCAAAGGGACACATTTCCAGATATACTTGCTCCTCAACTTCCGAATTGCGTGGTTCAAATTACTTTAGATGCATTCCGCAATAGATGCCCGAAGTTCGTTCTCCGCAAACTATACGTCGCTGTAAGCTTCTTGCAGTACTTTCCGAATACAAGAGAACCAACAAATCCTTCAGCTCACCTCTCTGGCGCTCAAACTCGTGCCAGGACATCCTTCTAGGTGGGATAACTGGATTTTCAACTGTGTCCGCGACTTCAGCATTCTTCCCAATCATACGCTTGATTTCCTATCCATTGTCGCGGAGGAGGTGTCAAGTGCAGATCTTATGGGGGCAAGTAAGTACGTCGTTATTAGTTTCTTTGTGGCGTTGTCCTTTTTGACATATGTAGATCTCAGATGCTGCAAACGTTGAACGACTCGACACCAATGATTGTAAACATCATTCTCGATACGATCACAAACCCGGTCGACGTGAGTCTTACGGACCAATACACTTCCGCCCTTCATTGTCTTCAAGCGTGGATGTCGTATTTCAAGGCCAAGTGAGCAGTATGAGTTCTTATCTCCATAATTATCTGAAACGCCCACAGTGATTTGACAAAATTGATTCCTGCGGTCATTAATCTACTGAATCCCAATCTTGACGAGTGTATCTTCATTGCTGCTTCGGACGCTTTGCAAGAGCTCATGACTAATTCTTCGCTCTCTGACGGTTCGGGTAGTAAAACGATCACTGAACCTCTTTTGCTGTGGTTGGATGCTGTAGGAGGTCGAATTGTAGAACAAATGCTCGCCACAGGAGACGTATCTTCGATTTCACACTCGTTATGCAAGCTCCTCGTCGCGTTGGGTGACCATTCGACTGGCTATATTGCAACCAATGTCTCTTCCTTGGCGCCTGTTTCGACCGGACCCTCGACACCGGATACGACAAAAGGGCATCTTGTGCAAAATTTCCTCAGGCTACTTTTGGTGTATACAGGGCTCCCGGGATACTATGGCATAGATGAAGAGGAGAGCGAAATGACGCTAGGTTTCTGGTACCTGTTCCAAGAGGCACTGTGGAGTACGGATTTTTTCATAGAAAATGAAGGTGAAGAATATCCAACAGCTGTGCCGGAGACGGGAGAAGGTGGAGAGTCGCAGCAAGTATTGCTGGCGAAAGCTGTTTTCCGAGAATTGGTCCAGATCCTGAGGCGGAAGGTTGCGTTCCCACCACCGAATAGCGGGTGGTCTCGAGGTTTGTGCTCTCTTCAAATGTTCAAGGTGCTTTTATTAACTATATCCTTTTCAGATCAAGTCGATAAATTCCAAGTGTTAGTTTTCTCGATGTATAAAAAAATGTGTAGTTTCTGACTCTATTTAACTTCAGATACAGAAGAGATGTGGGGGATACACTGATCAACGCGTATGTGAGGATCATCTTTCTTCAATGAACGTTCTACTGACTGTTCTCAGCTATTATGTCCTCCGAAATGATATGCTTGCATATTTTGTCAACGATATTGTAGAGCGTTTGGCGGCAAGGCAAGAAGGTGAAGGATGGCAGGTGCGTGTCACAGACGTATCTATATAATGATTTCACCTCATACTGTTTGTCTGCTTGAATGTAGGAGATAGAGGCTGCTCTGCATTGTATTATGTCAATCCAGGAGGCTCTCGATATGGAGACGATACCCGAGATACGACGTATATTCAGCCCTGAAGTTTTGGGTAGATTGCCTTCTTCTGGTCGACCACGAGTGAGGCGGACGGCGTTAAGTGTCATTGGTGATTTTTTATGCGTTTTCTTTGAACGCGTAGACTGAAAAATTTTTCAGGTACATATTCTTCCTGGTTCGCAACTCAGGTCCATCCAGAGTCAACAAATACATCAGAGCCAAATTTACTTCTAACGGTTCTCACATACGTTGTATCTGCCCTTCCGGACCCCTCTCTTAGTTTATCTGCCGCCACTGCGCTCCGAAACCTGTGCGAGGCGAATAGAATGGCCCTAGCTGTACACATCAGCGCATTCGGAGAACTGCACGCTGGACTCAATAATATACCCGTGCGTCATTATATCGCAAATTTTACCTCATTTTGGACTGACGTTGGATTTGAACTTCAGGATTCCGAGAAAAGCAAGGTGCTGCAATCCATTGCTAGTGTTATCCAGGCCATGCCACCAAACGAAGAGATTCCTGCCATTGAGGTGACTTGTTTTCTTACAGTAGTATTGCCTTTGTTGAACATTTGTTCAGGCAATCGTAAATCCCATCATTCAGAAGCTTTACGAAACCCTTCAAGTATCCAGCGATGTAGGTCCTATGCATATTGTATCGTCAACTTTCCATCTGACTTATTCCTTGTTGTATCTTTAGCTTTTAGATGAAGCGCGAACATCGACTATTCTCCATCTTGAGACACTCTCAGGCATCGCAAAGGGCCTAACACGAAGCGCAGAAGGCTTGGGCGCATTGGAAGACGAGTCAGACGCAGGCACAAATGAATTGGAGATCATCAAAGCTGCACGACAGGATCCCAGGGCGGTTACGTTGCGGGAAAATATCTTCGCTATCATCCGCGGCGTCGTGGAGAAGTGGTCTATTGATGCGGCCGTTAGCAGTGTACGCATTCTGACATCCCCGTCTTTGTTCCATGCTTATGCTCTGAATTTTACCAGGCCATAGGCGATCTGTTCAAATCGATAACATGTCTACCCTCCGATAACACGATAATCTCACTGCCTGCGGGCCCCCTACTCGAACTTGTGTGTCGTGCAGCACAGCGTCAGCTGACTGCAGCGTGGCTCTCACTCGCGGCCATCCTCATTGCCCAGCTAAATCCGCCTGTGTTTTCGTTGAATATCAAAAGTGGGCCGCCTCCGGAGGCTGATTCTATCGTTCGGGCGGTCTTGCCTGTGCTAATTCAATGCGGATTAGGTGTGTTGGGCATGGAGGGCGCTATGGAGGGAGTGAGTATCCGCTGTGCGGTATATGCAATTACTAACTTCTATTTTCAGAACCCAGATATTGTACAAGAATTTTTCGCCTGCATGGATCGGGTAAGATACTTTGCATTTGCCTTCTGCATACACGTACTGATTCAATCTTAGACCGCACAAGACTTCACGGGAAGCTTCTATAATCTACCTCCTGGTCTTCTGGATGCTCTCTTGCAATGCGCAATCCGAGCTCTATCTCTTCAAGAACGATATTCACTGGTTGCTGCATCCAATTTTGTCGTACGTGAATCTCCTATCTGAGTCTCTTGCTGTGCCTGACAATGTACTCTTCCTGTTCCTTAGTCGACTCTGATCCATCGGACATCTATTCGCGATGATCTGGCTGCACACAAGACTGCCCTTCTTCTGAATCATGGGCGTGCGTTGATGCGGGCCGTGCTGCAAGGTTTCGCGGGCGTTGCTCCACGGAGCGCGGTCCCCAACCTTATTGAAATTCTGGGTACATTATTGAGTCGGGCGACGGAGGCTGGACCCGCGGGGAATGCCACACAATGGATGAAGGATATTCTGACGTCGGTGAGTAAACTTTGTAGTGCGTCATGGTATCCATACTCACTTTGAATCACTTTTTTGCAGGACGATTTTGTCACCAGCAAAGCCTCTCCCGATGCGAAAGCAAAATTCATTAAAGCTGTTACTGGGTAAGCTCCGTCTTGAATCTATATTGTGGCGCGGCACTCATCAGATGATACCTAGTTCTCGTTCGCTGAAGAGAACACGAGAGGCCGCACAACAATTCACGCTTGTTTCCAGAGGTTTAGAAGGATCTAATTTCGGATATTCCACATTGACCATGTAACATAATAGCTTCAGGGAATCAGTTATGCGGGTTTCTACCGCTATCCACAACTCGCTGCGATGCTTTCAGACCTGCAAAATTTCAGGCTAGGCTTAAGACTAAGCCGGTCACCTTCGTCTCTTGACATCATGGCACAACCACGTGCCGACTCCAAAACTCTGGACTTTTAAAGAGTTAACTTGAGACGGCGGCTCTTGCGACACCACCACGACCACCTTGTCTCTTCTTACTTTCCCCCTGCATGGACGAATTTGCTGGGCCAATCATTCAAGTAAACGGTTTCATTTTCTGCGGGAACCATGGCGATGAGTGGTGCTACGAATGCTGCTACGACCATCGTATGACGAACAATATCCAGATTGAAGACGAGTTGCAATGCCTGACAGATACTTTGGCATATGACATCGATGTCAGTGGCATCTTCGAACCAGTTATGTCAAAAATTGCGCTGATTGAATTATATACTGTCACTTTGTGTCAGGATCGCGGTTCATTCAATGCGTATGCTTACGGCGCGGTCCCTGCTAAGAATAAAAGGGACAAGTATCAGTGCAGAGAGCACGACAAAATCGACTGCAAGACGTGCTTTGATTGGCTTGCGTTTATCAAGCAGCAGGCCAAAGATGCTGCGGGCCAGGAAAAGTGGTCAACCCAGAGGAAGAAATATCATGATCCCGTGGACAGCTGATCGAACGCCGCCTTTCAGCTGGGTTATAGGCATTTTTTAGTGAGCACATTCGCGTGAACTTGGTTATACTCTATGAAGACGTTCCCTGATTTAGACGCAGTGGTAAACACTCAAACGCGACCAGGCAATTATCCGGATTCTCAAACAATTCCTGAATTGTGTCACGAGTTCCAAATATACGATGAAGCCTGCGTCGTGTACCTCATCGATTTCAGAAGACGAAATGGAAAGATGGAGGTACTCAGTCAGCCACCATCGCTACAAATGTGTACAATTTTACCACTGGCAGTCTATAATATTGTGGATTTGCGGGTCGCGAAAGAATAAATTCCGGTTCTCGTCGATAAAAGCTCAAGGTAATCAGGTGTTCCCCTACCACTCAGCACTATCATTCCAGTTCCTACAGCGCTATAAATGGGCGACATAATTTTGGCACAATGAAGGATTTACTTGCCTTTTACGACGCTCGGAAATCAAGTATCAATCATTGTGAAGACAGCGCATCAACTCTGCTTGTCTAGTCAAAGACTTCTCCCTCAAAACAATCATAAATGCTGAACATTTGCTTAGAATCCTTTCCCGGAGAACACGCACAAGTCAAGCCGTTCAAGACATCCCATTCGACACGCGAGACTCGGAAACAAAATCCATGTGCCCGTACAGAAGGTACTAGTTTTGGGAATGAATGCGGTTGATCAACGGTTCTTACGTTTCATGGCCAGTGGGTATAAAGTCATGCGCGATTTGACTAGATGAACGCCAGGTTGACATCGACCACTGGTCCAAGATGAGGTTTGCACACCACTCAGCTCGCACTTTATACACCATTGCGGCTTTACTTCACTGCAAGTGGCTCAATATTCGTTTATTCATCATAAGTCCAATTATTCATTGTCCCTCTTCAGCGGCTACCTCTCTGCAGCTCGGAGTCCCCATCGATCCTGCTTCCTTCCCCAATATCCCTCACGTCAACATACCGAAAATTCCACCTCCGCAGACTGATTTCAACGCTATCGAAGCGGCGATTGTCACTGCCAGCCCTAGCAGCAGCGGGTCGGAGTCCGGTGCCAAGGGTATCCATCCCGCGGCCGCTGTCATCGACACCCAAACGCCTCCCGGATACGATTTTATTTTCGGCCCAACTAATGGCGCGACTGGTGCTCCTGGAGTATGTGATTTTCCCTTGCCGTCTCCGGTGTTTCTTTCGCTGACTCGGTGGACTTCTGTTAGTTTATGGGATTTACGTTGATCGATGAATATAGCATTACGACTTGTGCTGCACTCTGTAATGCTAGGGAAGCAGACCCAAATGGTGGAGCCTGTCAATTCTTCAATATTTGGCTTGCTACTGTCAATGGAACCCATCAAACAACTTGTGCATTTGTTAGTATTTTCACCTCCGTAAGTTTTGAATACACACTTACAACTTTCTATCTGCAGTACTTCATACCTACTGATATTTCGACGGCCACGAATACGGGCACAGATGAGATACAGATCTCAGAATCCCGCGGATACATGCGCGTAACGCTCATCCAAGACGGTGGCTTCGAAGGATGGAACTGCTCTGCTTGCTGCACGGCCCCGTTCTGTTCGACCCGCTCATATTTTGCCTGGGAGGTCTTGCCCCTTCCTGGCTTCACGACTCTCGATGGCGTCACCACCGTACTCCGACTTACTGGAGCACACACCGGATTTGATTGGGCGGCCCTTGGGTGCTTCGACACGCCACTGAATCCCGGTATTCTGCAGCCCGTAGACCAGCCACTGCAGACGCTTGCAGGCCAGCCATATCTCATCACGTTCTTCCACCAAGCCCTTGCGGAGAACGCCGATGGGACTTTCAGCTCTCAATTCAAGGTGCTCTGGAATGGGAATGAGGTATTGTCGATTACGGGCCCGATTCCTGACAGAAATTGGAGGTATTATCAGGTTCAAGTGACAGCTGTAGGGGGCGATAAGGTTGGATTCGAGGATACATTCCAGAGCGCGAGTTCGGCTTCCGCACTCGACGACGTTTTCCTCTTCATCGACAACTAAATAATATGCAAAAATGTAACTATGACAACGTACTTGGTTAGATCCCAATTTTGATTATGTTGTACTTCATTTGAAATATTATGTTGAATTCGGAGTGATGGTCAGAGTGAGGGTCAGACTCCGTCAGAGAGGAGTCGAAGAACAACAGACGACTTTCAAATTGGTTGTTGACGTTGATCGGCAATAGCCGTTTCTGCCTTGGCCAGGCCTAGTATAGCCACCGTATTGTATACTTGCCTTTTGTTCTTCCCGTCTATAAAAAATCAAGATGGCGTATGCATGGGGAGCCTCTTGATCCCGAACAACCATGTCGAAAGTCGTTCGCACGGCTAGACACCTAGGTTTAATAGGATCAGACTGGGCAAAAGTGACCGTACTGTTGTTACAACAGTCCTGAGCGAAAGTGCTCGAGTAGGTTCACTGTCCAGGCAATACCAGCGGCTCTGGGACACCCCCCCCCCCAAAGCCAACCAAGGCAAGAAAGGCGAAAAGCCCAACTTTCGAACGGAAGTCGAACAAACCCGATGACCGAACTGAGATTACACATCATAAATAGACAAATAGGTGATGACTACGACGGCCCGAATAAAAATAGTCAACGTGATCCAGAACGATAAAATGAACTAAGGCAAAACCTAAACACCGACTAAGCCCTAGCCCAACAATGGTCCACAACCCTAATTAAGGCGAGTCCGATTCCCCATAACTGAGCGACAATCCAAAACCATCGAAGTAAAAGGATATCTACAAAGAAACAAATGAGTATAACAACCAAGTAAAACCAGGGAACACCCACTGAGAACGAGTCCAGGAAAAGGCTAGACCAATCTAGTCCATCCCAATATAAGAGCTGCTAGCCCCGCAGATAACTGCACGAAGGTATGCATATATAACGCTCCAATATCTTCGCTCCAGCGGCTTGTAGGGGTTCTCCTTGAGAGGAGTATGAAGGACCACAGTAGCCAAATCCACCCCAGGGCCCGTGACAACAACGCTGTACTCTGCCATACAGGACCCAAAGTCCCACCTCCTCATCCTTCCCAACCTCCCCTGTCGAATGTAATCTGGAACCTGCCCCTGACCATCATGCAAGGTAGTTCCAGACGGCGCAGAAATCCTATAAAGATGGACCTCAGCCCCCACATACAGCTCCCCCTCTAGGTCCCCGACCTGCTCCCATTCTTCCTTGATAATATAACCAGCCTCCACCTTGCTTCCGCGTAGGGCGACTGGAACATCGAAAACTTTCTCCTCAACGGGCGACTGCGTAGCCACCGCCATGGCTGGGTCAACCACATTGGACTCGATTGACTGCATAGCAGTGAGAGTGAAGACAGATAATAGTGCAAATGAAGGTGGATAATGAGTGATGCAGTGTGGCGACTCTGGCGAGTAGGAGACCACAGGTTTAAAGTTAGAATAAAGAGGAAACAGACATAGCCGAATACCCCCTTCTTATATACTAAGGAACCGCCACTGCAGTAAACATAACCAATCTCTATGTCGTAAAGCAGCCACGGCCCATGGTCCATCGGTAGCCACTTCCAGCCAAATCCAAATGCTGAAAACATAACGTAAATTATGCTCTAGAGATTATGACTGACCTGACAACCAGGTATCACCAGCCAAAAGCAACAAGGCTACTCCACCGCCTACAAGATAGACTGTCGTATACTACAAAGTAGCCAGCTTAAACCCGAACAAAGAAGCAAATACACTGATGAGCAGTGATGACGCATATAGCGCCGAGCGGAAGGAACATAGTAATCCAAAGGGCTGACCAAAACTTCCCCACGCACAGGCCCTGATAAGTTCGAAGCCCTCATAGAAATTACTGAAATACAGAAACTGAAAAGCGAACTTGAATTATAAACGGAAACCTTGTGGCAACTCGAGTAAGCGCCCAATTCACGTGCTGTGACACGAGTGAGAAGACAGTGCGTGATCAAGGTGTTGACAAACAAACACAAGTTGACGATAGTCACTGATAACAAAACGTCTGTAGCTGATTTCGAGCTCTCAATCACACCCCTAACACTCACGAAACACGAAACTACCCTACATGACCAATAATCGCAGCCAAATCTTACCCCCAGAAGACAAAAATGCTACCTCCGCCACCCGAACGCATACGAACAAATCAACCCCCCCCGAAAAGTGGCTCTCTCATGATGGAACGTCTTAGCAACTGTCTTCCGAACGTTCGTGCTAGCTGCCATTCACGATGAGCCCTGAAATCGTAAGCTCCTTTACCCAGTCCCTAAGCTCATGACTAAACAAAGCGATACCTATCAAACCCGCCGATGCCACGTCACCAAAAAAAAAAAAGAGAAAGGTTGCCCACGACGGAGCGATAAAACAACCGACTTTAAACCTGCCACCGTGCCTAGGAAATCGTAAGACTATTTACCTAGCCTGCGCTCATAACCTAATGAAATCATATCTATCAGGCACAATTACCCCTCCACTGGCGCTCAGTCGATACAACAGAGTTACTCGCGTTCTATGCGAGCCAGTGGATTCTACAGTAAAGTTGAATGTAAATCGACAACCTAGCCAAATCGCAAAAACAACTGAACGATGAAACCTCCCATACGAGGTAAATACATGCGAAATAACCTATCTCTAACGAAATCTTACGTCGCCCTAATGAACCCAGAGAAACAATCAGTGATTGACAAGGAGGAAATCAAAGCGACCCACATGCCTGAACGACGATTACAGCAAGGAAACAATCTTCATTATTCATCCAAACTGCGCACCACCAATCCTCGCTCGCTGAAGAAAGGAAAACCACATAAATAATGCCAGAACGAAGCAAATTTCCCTACCCCAACATCTCCAGACCTCACCGTTCGTCGAGCCGAATCTCACCCACCAAATGTCCAACGCCGCCGCCAACAAATCTGGTACCCAGCTACCCTTGTCGCAGACCCAACGCGACGAGGATCAGATCATGAACGACCTCACCACCGCAAGGCAGCCCAACTCCATTGGAAACGCTACAGCGATGAACGGAATCCCTCCGGGGCTCAAGTTTACTCGATCTGGTGGGCAAGCAGTCGACTCTCCAGGATTCAACTAACTTACCACGCATCTAGATGCCAATGCCCAGGCTAAAGGCAACAAACGTCCTCACACCCCGGACGAAGGCGCGTCTCAAAACGCTACCCAAAAGAGACCGAATGCCACCCCTCATCCGTCAACCCCTCAACCGAGTGCTGAACTGCGCTCGTCCACGCCGAAAGCCAACCAAGCTTTGACCGCTGCTGCGGGCAATGCTACTGAGCGACCTCTGATCTCGGCGCAACAGTCGACCGCCCCCGCCTCCCCACCTGGGGAGGGGGTCAACGCCAGTATGCACGCCCCCAGAAACAGAGAGCCCAGTGACGATGAGAACGACGCTGAAAGGATGATGGACTTGTTCGACGACACCCCTCCGAAAGGAGCCTCCCAGTCCGACGACGAGGACTTCCCAGGCGACGAGGAAGAGTACCGAACCATGATGATGCGTGGAGGCGAACCTTACGGCGGGTTCTTCCATGAAGAACCCAGAGACGGAGACGATCCCTTCGACGCCGTCGGCGAAGTTATAACCCCCCCCTCGAATGACCGCGCCTATAGGATTGCAGGAATCACCCACAAGCTGCTATTCGCGCTGGTGGGAAAAGAGACCCTCGCCAGCTGGAACAAGCTGACGGGACCGAAAATCCTCGCCTATCTTCCCGGTGATAGATACAGAAGAGACCCCTCCATCACAGTCGATATCATCCAAAAGTCCATCGCGCGCATCATCGAGACCGACGACTTTGTGGTACTACCCTGCATCCCCGACAACCCCAGAATTATCGACAAAAATGCCAGGCTCATCCCGACCCTAATCACCGAAATCTCGCATGCGCAGCAGAGGGACCTCCTCGAAAGCCCCCTTTTCTCGACCGAATTTGGCACCGTCGTCACCTTGCCGTACCGCTTCCCACCCAACGACCTAGTATGCCACCTCGGGGACACGAACCTCAAACCAATTGACAGCCACCGTAATGCCATCAGGGCTGCGATCCGCGCGCATATCAAAAAACCTGGTAGCCAACCCCATAGGAAGATTGTAGAAGTGCATGATAACATTCCCAGCAATATCGTGTCCACCTACGATCGTGCGCAACACATCTCCAACTCCGTCATAGTCGAGGCCTACACCATCAAGGAGAACACTAACATCCCTGGTCGCCAGTTAATGAAGACGAGGTTCAATGTATACATCAAGCCCCCGTCGAAAGACCCCCGCCGCCACCAAGAGTGGCTCGAAATCTTTGGCCGCCTTACTATCACCACCCCGTACGGCCCTGCCTACAACTTAGAGATGTATGATTGTAACCACTGCTCCAGCCGCGCCCATCCTGGAGGCCTCTGCCCCTACTCTTCCCTAGGCGGTTTCCGCGACAACATCTTCCCCGACACTGCCCAGCCCCAGAATCACGCCGGAAGCAGCAACTCCTACAGGGGACGCGGTGCCCGTGCCGGACGCACCGGACGCGGCGGACGCGGCGGATACAGTGGCCGAGGAATTATTAGAGGACGCGCAATGGAATTAAGGTAGATAACGAACACGCAATAGTACAGGCATTATACCTACTGCCCCTGCCGTACATAACATAGACAACCCCAACTCCTTTATATAGAACTAAATGTAGACGTGTCCCACTTATCTTAAAATATAGACCCTTCTTGCCAAACTATGAGCTGAAACGCGTATGGCAAGAACGACAGTCGAGGACCTGTCGAGTGATCAGGATACAAGCAGTATGGTGAATAGAAATCACTGATTGCCCAGTACCTGATTAATGTCCTCCCCCCCCCCCCCTTCCCCTTTTCCTTCCAAATATGAATACAACGAATCAAAGCACACTACAAGGCAGCCAAGCGGTAGACACATTGGGTGTCGGCAATATATGCCTCCTGGCCGGACTATGCGGAATGGGACTGCACCTGTCTTGAGCCCTACCCCGCAAGATAGTCCTCGGGATACCGACGACAGGAGCTCCGCACAGGAGACGAGGCAGCTGCATAGAAGCACTGAAGGCCATCTGGGTAACCATAAACCCACTACTGATGCCCCCAACCGCGCAACCAGCCAGCGCAACACCAGCGCTCAGCCTCATGAAAATAATCGGACGCACCGGACAAGGCGCACCCTAAGCGATACATGCAACAGAAATCACACGAGCACGCAAGGAAGTAATGCGTCCCGATCCAACAATCGTAGAAACGCAACACCCCGAAATGCCGTAAATTGGAGAAAACACAAAACCACAAGAGGCACCCTCAAGGTAGCGACACATAATATAAGAGGCGCAGCGGGAATGAGTACAAGCCATAAATGGCAACAGATAAACCACCAAATAAAGACTGATAATATTGGGTTGATGGCGGTACAAGAGACCCACTATCTGAATGAACAGAGGATAGAAGAACTAAATAACATCCAAGGCTACCGAATGCAGATCTTCCACAATGGAGATCCTGACCATCCAAATGCTAAAGGAATCGCAATAATACTGAATAAATACACAACACGATGGAAAGATGCAATGACCGAAAACCTAATAGCTGGAAGAGCCATGCGCATGACACTACCATGGAACTCCGACAGTACGCTGAATATATTAGCTATCTACGCACCAAATAATGCTCAGGAAAATGCCGCCTTCTGGAAAACATTGGAAAACATATGGATAGATCAGAACCTCCCCACACCAGACATCATGCTAGGAGATTTCAATGTAGTAGAAGAAGCAATTGATAGAGAACCTGTACGCTATGACCCACATTGTGCAATGGAAGCCCTTGACGACTTAAGGAAAACCCTAGAGGTGGAAGACACATGGCGCCTCCACAACCCTGATAAAGAAATGTTCACGTGGAGCAAACTACCCTACCATGACATAAAGTCAAGGATCGATAGAATATATCTCTCCCCCGAGCTTCGCAAGTATAACACAGAATGGACAACACAGCACACAGAAGTCAACTCAGACCACAAGATGGTCTCAATGAAGGTCTTCAACCCTGGCGCCCCATTTATAGGGAAAGGTAGATGGACTGCCCCACTACACATTTTGAGAAACAAAGAAACGGCAGAAATAATCAATGAAATGGGACAAAAATTAGAAGCTGACCTTGAGGAAGCTGACACGGAAAATGATAAAACAGTGCCCCAACAAATCTATGAGACTTGGAAGAAGGAAATAGTCAAGACTATCCGTCACATTGCAAGAGAAAAAATACCTCAAATCGATAAAAGAATTGAACAGCTCAATTCCAAGATCCAGACTGTCCAGAATGATCCATCTGAAACGGAAGAAACTAAAAAATACCTAAAGGCTGAACTTGAAGAAGAAGTCAAGACCCTAATACAAATAAGATATCAAAAGGCCAGAGATAGCCTCACCGTAAACGGGTGGATAAATAGAGAAACAATAACACGGCACTGGGTCTCCGAAAATAAAATCCAGAAACCAAGAGACACATTTACAATGCTAAGAATACCAGGAAGAAGCCCACCTGAGTACGAGAGGAGAACAGAGCGTATGCTGGAAATAGCGACCAGCTACCATGACGGACTCCAGAAACTTGACCTACTCAATGAACCAGAATTGCTCAGTAATCTAAGAACTGAGGTTCTCAGTCAACTAGATGGGGCCGCACTCAGTGAAGATATAAAACAGTCACTCAATAGAAGAATTAGGGAAGAAGAGGTTGAAAGCGCAATCCAAAATCTACCTAATGGAAAAGCCTCAGGGCTCGACGGTCTACCACAAGAGTTCTGGAAAATACTAATGGATCACTATACTACCAAAATAAAAAAGGGCGAAGTGGCCTTCAATGCTGTTCGAGTTCTAACACTGATCTATAATAATATCGAGGAATATGGCATAAGACCAAACTCAAAATTCTCTGAAGGCTGGATGTGTCCAATCTATAAAAAGAACGACACCACAGAAATAAGTAATTACAGACCAATAACAGTCCTTAATGCTGACTATAAGATAATGACGAGAACACTAGCTATGAGGCTGGCACTGGCAGTACCCAGTATTATCCATGAGGACCAAGCAGGATTCATGAAAGGGAGACATATAGCAGATCAGACGGATCTAGTGCACCTAATGTTGAACAGGTGCGAACTCTTGGAAGAGAATGGGACGATAGTATTACTTGACCAGGAAAAAGCCTATGATAAGATTAGGCATGACTTCCTTTGGAACACTCTAGAAACATTTAATTTCCCCTCCAGATTTATTAATACCGTAAGGACGTTATACGAGGATGCCTATACCTGCATAATACTAAATGGCGAGATAGGTCAACCCTTCAGAATAACAAGGGGAGTCCGCCAGGGAGACCCTATGTCATGCCTCCTCTTTAACCTAGCCATAGAATCACTGGCCTGTATGTTGCGTAGGTCTGCCCTAGAAGGCTTTGAAATAAGAGGACAAGCTGAACGACTAATAACAACGCTCTTTGCAGACGACACAACTGTCTACCTCTCAGAAAACGACAAATTTGAAGACCTCACTGATATACTGACTAAATGGTGTCGAGTTTCAGGCGCTAAATTCAACGTGAACAAAACAGAAATCTTGCCAGTAGGAACCCAAGCGCACTGCGAGAGAGTGATACAAACCCGAAAACTAAACCCAACATCACAACAAATCCCAGATAACATAAGAATAGTAAAAGATAAAGAACATGTGAGAATGCTAGGGACATATATAGGCAACAATACGGATGAAATAACTATATGGACGCCCACCTTGCAAAAAATAGACAACGAACTTAAACGCTGGTCACGGGGCAAACCCACGCAAGAGGGCCGGCGCCTAATTGTGAATATGGAAGTTGGCGGGCGAACTCAATACCTGACAAGAGTCCAAGGCATGCCAACGCACATTGCAGACAGAATCAAAAAGAGAATAGCTTCGTTTATGTGGAATGACTCAAAACCGATGATTAAAGCAGACACCCTCCGCGCCCCAATATGTAAAGGAGGCAAAAAGTTGCTAGATATTGATGCTCGGAACAACGCAATTGAACTAAGGCGCCTGCAGCGATACTGCCTGTATGATGCTACAAGACCTAGATGGGCCTATGTCGCTGATGAGATACTGGGGCTGAACATTGGTACGTATAACAAGGTGCAGGATAATGAAAATATATCACACCTACTGCTCCAAAGCTTAGTAATAACTGTAGGCTCAAAAAAGGCCCCTCTCCCGCCACTGTTGAGTAGAATGCTCAAAATAAAAACAAAATATAATGTAATCTTTGACCCCCCTGCCCTTACCGAAAACGCAAAAGGTATGCTCGAGATATGGCACCACATATCAGATAACTGCAGCGATGCCAATGAACATGACGTCAATGAGCAAGTTGACGGATCAAAAAACCGATCTAAATATAACTCAAAGGCAGCAAAGTGCCTGCGATCGATGCATAGAGTACATAGCGTCGTCGAACTAAAAGAAATAGCAGACAAATTGGAAGATCCCAACCATAAAGCAAGGAAAAACTGCGCATGTGCAAAGTGTAAAGAGGAACGTAATAGGAACTGCAAAAACCCACATGCATGCATGCATAAAGCAGCCCAACTAATCAACGCCTTGCCCCCAAAATTCAGACCTAGCCCTGAAGCTATCACTGTGTCACCATTAGTAACGAATAGTGAACCCGAGCAGCCCTTCAACGGAAATGTGACAGTAAATAATATAGCTGAAGGTTACAGAGTATTCGGACACAACAAGCACATTAGACCTAATCCAATACTTCCCTTGAAACTACCAATGGGCCACCCAGCCCCTGAAGAAATAACGGTATACACTGATGGATCGTGTATAGGTAATGGCAGTATGGATGCACGAGCAGGTGCAGGCCTATGGTATGGAGTAAATGATGATAGAAATGCCTCAATACGCCTGCCAGAAACGATTGAACAATCAAACAATACTGGAGAACTGGTGGCAATACTGGAGGCAATTATACGAGCTCCCACAAGTACAACACTGAGAATAAAAACAGACTCGAAGTATGCCATTAATGGCATTGCCCGAAATGGTGCAGAACAAGAACGACGGGGATGGATTGATTACACCAACAAAACACTCTTTCGTACCATAAGAGCAAGATTAAGGTCACGGCAAGGTGAGACCTACCTCCTAAAAGTCAAAGGACATAGCGGAAACCAAGGGAATGATGCAGCTGATGAACTTGCGAAAAAAGGAGCAGAAAAAGACATGCCCGACAACATAGACCTGAAAGCCCCAGTGGAATATGACGTAGATGGTGCGGAATTCACATACCTGACGCAGGCCCAATTATACAGAGGAATACGCGAAACATTGGAGGCAAAACTCGAGACTCGACGAGCAGCACTGAGATGGCTGGACATAACTAGGTGGGCCGCAAATGAGATGTGGGACAACTTCCCGACTGATAGACTAATCTGGAAGTCAATACGCAACCATAATATCGATAGGAAAATATGGGCTTTCATGTACAAAGCCCTGCACGGGATCAACAAAATAGGCCAATATTGGGACAATATCCCAGGGCATGAACACTGGTCGAGATGTGCGCTCTGTGGAACAACAGAATCATTGGAACATATTATGATAGAATGCAAGGCAACAGGCCAAGATACCATATGGAAACTGGTGCAGAATATGCTAGATAAACGAGGGATAGATCTTGGGCAAATCACCATAGGGAAAATACTAAGTTGCGCACTACCAGACTTCAAAAGGTCAAATGGGAAACCTGATCAGGCACTAAATAGACTCTATACTATAGTAATGACTGAGTCCCTATACCTAATATGGCTCCTTAGATGTGAATGGAAACTAGACAATGGAGAAGACGAAGACAAGATATGTGCTACGAGAGAAATTACATTGCGATGGCGTAAGAGAATAAACCATCGAATAAAACTTGACCAGGCACTAGCTACCAAAAAGGACCTGACCTGGAAAAAGCTTACAAAAAAGCTTGTACTACGCACCTGGAGTGGAACTCTGGAAGAAGAGTCTTCCCTCCCTGAAGACTGGACACGAGTAAGAGGGGTTTTAGTGGGTACGGGAACTGAGATGCGTCCTCCGGGGCGCAACCGCTGAACACAGTGGTCTCGCTACTAAGTCCCACACTACCTGTAAAAAGGTGTGCATAAAGCATTTCCCCCGGTCGGTACTTGTGTTACGGTCTCTACGGGTATTTCTACTTAATACCTACTAACCCCCCCCAACCCAGTGAGGAACTGCCTCGCAACAACTAGCTAAAAGTCGAAAACCTAACTTCTGTTAGTAGTCGGCTCCCTACAGCTCCACCAAAAAAAAAAAAAAAAAAAGATGGCGTATGCACCTTTGAATCAACTTCTCGGATGGCTATTCGTTCTCACTCTCACGCACATCAGGCGATGCTACGAACCTCTCAACTCTCCAGTGTTGAAAAGGAATGGCAAACCAACCAGGCCTGGTTGAAATCATGTGGATACCAGCTTCGTCCACGCTATCAACCGACGTGGATCCCATCTTGGATCACAAACCCTCCAGCCGATGAAATCCTAGGAAAATGGAGACGAGAAGACTTCATAAGTGCCTCTGTAAGTAAGATTTCGCTGTTATCATCGCGTATAGCTATAAATTGATCATCGTCGCAGAGGCACCATGTAATAGATGCCATTCGTATCGAGGATGGTATGCCTGTTATGCTGAAGAGAGTCCTCCAAGTAGGAAATAATACCGACCAAGAACTCGAAATATCTTTGCATCTATCATCTCCCGAACTGCGCAAGGATCCCCACAACCACTGCGTACCGATTTATGAAGTGCTGGAACATCCAGACGAGAAGTACGCAGTTTTGGTAATGCCTCTACTTCGTGAATACAGCTCTCCCCGGTTCGATACCATTGGAGAATGTATGGATTTTTTACAGCAAATATTTCAGGTAAGAACGTTGATGTCTTTTGCGCTGCTAGTCGCTCAAGATGCCTATTTTAGGGTCTTCAATTTACTCACCAACAGCATGTTGCTCATCGGTAGGTCTTCAGCATGAATTCGATTAACCCTTGGCTCAAAGTTTATTTCAACAGCGACTGTACTGGCCCAAACGTTATGCTCGATGGCTCAGAGTTATATCCTGATGGGTTTCATCCTGTGAAGCAAGACTACAATCGCGATTTTAAGGCTTATGCCACACAGCGGTATACTCGCACCCAACGTCCTCCAAAATATTATTGGATCAACTTCAGCAATTCTTCTCGCTTCGATCCGTCGGAAACGCTCCCTCGAGCTGAACGAATTTACGGCAAAGACTTGACGCTTCCAGAATACCGCGACCTTTACAAACGCTCGTTCAATCCGTTTCATGAGGACATTTACTACCTCGGAAATCTTATTAGGACGCGCTTCACCGAGGTAGGGTGCCACCTCTTTCACCTTCGATTTCAATTACTGAGTTGCATCAATTCATCTCAGGGATGTCAGGAGTACCGTTATCCGAGAATATACTCTCTAGGCTTTTTGACGCCACTCGTTCAAGACATGGTCCAAGATGATCCAGAGAAGCGCCCCACCATTGACCAGTGTATCAATCACCTGGACAATATAATTCGCAAGCAAAGCTCGTGGACCCTTCGCTCACAAGTCTGGTATAGCAATGATCATCCTATCGAAATTCTCTTCCGCTTGATTCCGCACTGGCTTCGTCGTTTTTATTACATTGTTACTAGGACGCCTGCTATTCCTCCAAGGAGGATCGAGTAGTATCGACTCCTCTATCCATAATTTTATACTACTTAGTATATATTAAACGACATAGCTTCTGGGCCCTTGTATATCGTGCTGCGACCAAAGTGATCGTGCAAATCGTGCATCCCGCGCTTTCGTTCCAAAAGATTTTTCTGGAAGCCTTCGAGTTCATATTGGGAGGGTATTCAAAGGGTATTATAATTAGTAACCTGATTCTCAATTCCGGAAGGGGGTTTTTTTTGACATCACGTCGTGGTACTATATTTGTCAGCACGCGGTGACGCTCAGTAAAAATGAAAAATCAGGTGACTGTCCGAGAAAAGTAGCAGAATTGTCGATGTAGTGTCGAATTTGACACTTGAGCACTTTTTGCTACCACGACTCGACATTGTTGTCGAGGATTTGTCAGAAATTTCGTGGTGTATATGTCGAGTATATGTCCAGTGAACCTCAGAGTTGATGGCTGTTGCTACCGTAGCTGATCTGCAAGGAAGTCAGGCTATATTCAGATCCTAGTCGAGGATATGTCGAGTCAAAGTAACACTACTGTCCAGTTCCATGTCGCACAAATATCTGAGGATTGTCATCTCACAGTCGTATAAGGATTATGGTAAAATCAAGCCCAATTCATACTGAGATGGTATAAAATTGGAGCGAAGTGTGCATGATATTAGGATAAAGAAATATTCTATAAGAAATTGAGTCTTGTATGGCGCGCGTGTAAGTACTTCATCACGATTTCGTCGAGTTCTTATTGCGGCTGCAAGTCGGACGCTAATAATAGATCTGCGTTAGACTCAACACTGGGAGACGTATGTTATGTCGACGAACCTTGCGAGACTCGTTTTCATTTCATTGAATATCACATTAGTCGACGAATCTTGATATCGGAGATTTCAGGATGTCGGCAAGGTAGTCTGACATGGGGGTGAGCAACAAGAACTTTAAGGTGGATATATACGTACCTGATTTAATAGGTTGGGCTCGACGAGATGTGGTCTTAGTGCCATGAAACCCCATAATGGGACTCAGCTTGTCTTTACTAAATTTCTGGAAAAGATTAGAACAAAATAAGTGATAGAAAGCGACATGTGTACAAAAATCAGGCTCACCCTGAAGGCTTTTTTGGCTTTGTTTTTATGAGGCGGCTGATAGTATCGAAGAGCAGACTACCAGATGTCGCGGTCGAAGGGAGGACTGTATTTATAGCTGCCTTTGCCCAACTGTTAGCATAATAGACCGAATATACCATGTCAATAAGTACCTGATTAGATGTGTTGCCGGACACAATCCACTGAATCTGATCAAGTCAATGGTTAGTGCCATGGTTCTGGTGTCGCATATGTAGCCGCTGTACGCACCTTAAAGTTCTAGGCACTGCCTGAACTCAAAATTCAACCATATTATCTTGTTCCACCTGCCGCAACCTTGAATCGACTTTGAAGTCCCCATGATTGCAATAGAAGCGCTGGACAGTTTTCAGCTTGCAAGACTATAGTCATGGACTGATTATGAAAGGGAAACGTACATCGGCATCTTTCGGTATGGCTCATCGCCAACCAAACGTCTATGAACTAATTGAAATGTCAGAATGTACGAGGACTCGGAAACGATGACGCGAGTCAGAGCTACATTACATTCACATGGTCTCGGTACTGAAACAGAGACAGTGGCGCCTACGCACTGCTATTTGAATCATGCAATCCTCGGGAGATTTCGGATGTGGGCGAGCAGCGAGCATTGGATGAGCGCCAAGGTGGTATAGCTTAGTATGACAAGGGCCGTACTCAGAAGTGGAGTTCAGTGAGTTGTAGATGGGCGCCAGCGCAGGCGGGAGTGTTAGTACACCGATCTGTGTGGTGGCAGTGGAAGGAGAAGTGGTTGTTCGAATGCAAGTTCAACTTCAAGCGCAAGTTCGAATTTCGATGACCAAGTTGAAATCAGTGGGCACGTGTACTTGGGAAGTTGAGTGAAGGATTTTATTGGAATTTCACTTGACTTCTACTAGATGCATGCTTGAATAAAAATGTACAAGAAATGTCAGACGAATTGATGGGCGCGATATTATTATGCCGGACTTGATAGAAAAGCTGACATTTGGCGGTACTGTGAAGTTTCTTTGAAGTTGACGCGATATACATGTGACTAAACTCGACTTAAAGCGACTTTTTGTTTTTACTGAGGGTGACGTCGCGGTCCTCCATTCAAATTTGCTTCTGCCGCGTTCACTTCGTGCTCGCCTCTTGTCGCCTCTCGTCCCTCTTCAGTTCGCAACATCAACTCGGACGACTAGAGTCGACAATCCTGAGCAGCACGTACCTTTCAGTAATATTTGAGACAGACGAAAGTAAGGCGAACTTTCCGGATATCTAGAAACGCTGATGTTTACTGCGATAAACGTACTAGTTATGGCGGTCCAAATGGGTAAAAAATCCGCAACTTTTTTCAGAGTTAGACACATATATAGAACACATCTTTAGTGTGCCCGCGAATATATTGACCTTATTTCTAACTCAAGAAAGCAAAAATTGAGTGCCCGGAAATATTCAGTGAGTGCCCGCGGAAATTTATGCTGCCCGGAAATTTTCATTCAGTGCGCAAAACATTGTTGACTGGTTTTCTACATAGAAATGGCACCTTTTTAGAGTCCGTAAACATATTTTGGGGTCCGCGCGATATTTTCTAGTCCGCGAAATATTTTTCGACCCCCCTCATTCCCTTTGTGAGGGCGAGTGCCAACGGGAACAAGTCAGCGTGCCGCGATGCCGGTATTATGTAATCTGGCAAATTTACCACGGCTCGGAGGCAGTGATAGCTGCAGAAGTTGCGTAGGGGTCGATGTCTCAAGATAGTCACAGCCAATTGTCTACCATATAATAGAGTGTAGGCTTGAGTATTTGTTGACTAAAGATACGGAGGACAAGGTCTTTTTTGGTGGCTCACTCTGCACAAAGGTGAAAAAGATCCTGCCGAGGCGGATCAATTACGTAGCACCGGCATTTCGGCACATAATAGCTTCGACGGAGCGCCCCGGCGTCAAAAGAGTACGCGCACAGTGAAGAATTTGTGCGCGCACTAAAAGTAGTTTAAAATTCATGTAGTATTTATTCGGGCAGTACAATTCTCCACTTTCTGCATAGAAACCTGGTCAAAAAAGTTTCGCGCACTGACAAAAAGATTCCGGGGAGCAAAAATTCCGCGCGGGGTCGCTGAATATTTCCGGGGCACTCAAATTTTGCTTTTGTAGGTTAGAAATAAGGTCAATATATTCGCGGGCACACTAAAGATGTGTTCTATATGTGTGTCTAACTCTGAAAAAAGTCGCGGATTTTTTACCCATTTGGACCGCCATACGCCATAACTAGTGGTAAAGGTCGCAGCAGAGGCGAGGCTTTCTAAACCTCTGCTACCTCCAGAATTTATCCGGTCGATTGAATCAGAGGCAAAGATGAAGGATGTCGGGACGGAAGTCTATTCGTTGAAGTCTCATGAGCATCGTCTTTCAATGCGCAACTGGTCGAAGCCTATGAGTCCTGATGTCTTCATCGGCTTTCCTGATGATGGTGAATCAGGCTTTGATGTAGTTTCGAAACGCACCTTGACGCACTTGTACGCTATGGATGGTGACATTCTGGCTCTCTGCGAGCTGCTTTATTGCGGTGCGAATCCAGATCTAGAGCACACGCACGGAGCTACGCCAATTTATGTCGCACTGGGTAGCATGGTGGCCTTCTTCATTCCAGACCCAGACTCAGAAGCTGTGAGGACATCCGATGCCTGGAAGACGTATAACGCGGTCGAGAAGGCAAAGGAACTGGCCATTCGAATCTTGGTTGAACAGCATGTGGATGTTAATAGGACCTTCGAAAACGGTGTCTCGTACTTGGAATTTGCTTGTTTGACGAAGAACTGGGATCTCATCACTCTTTTCCTCGAGCATGGGGCCGAAATGACTATTCCTCGATCTATCGTAGAATCTTGCTTCAATCGCCCGGAACAGACAAAATTCTATGCACTGGTCGAGTCTAAGTCTTTGTCCGGTGACAAGGAGCGACCCCCTCAAAAGTGTCCTTGTTGGTCCGGGAAAACGATCAAGGAATGCCATGCCACGGAACAACCATACCCTATGAAATTCGTCTGCGTCTGCGGATCTGAAAAGATCTACGAAAAATGTTGTTCTAGGAAATACCCGGTAGTGGAAAAGTGGGATAGCGCGAAGCGGCGTATTGTTCATTACTTCGTCGGACAAGGGAGTCTTCCTTCTAACGAATTGAGACGCAAAGCGACCAGTGCCTTTGCTCCTGTGGCGGAACCATTCATTGATCCAGCCTACTTCTACGCTCTGAAACAGAGCCCATGCAATCCCATGTGAGTGTTCCGTCCTCCCGCTCCACGATTTCTGCTTACGACGTTGATCTAGACCAATAGGCACGAAGTTTAGTCGAAAAATACAAGATGAATTCCAGCAACAATGGAATGCTCTCATAGACGAATACATTGCGTTGGGGACTGATAAACGGTCGACGTTTGAGATAGAAAAGGCGGCCAAAATTGGTTTACGCTCTGGGGCACTCATTCGAACATGCGAAGGTAAAGACTGCTCGAAGGTCGAGAGAAAGGATATCGAAGCGCTCAAAACATGCGCCAAATGTCATGTTGTAAGTTCTCACTCGAAACTGCTCATCTTTTTCTCATTGCTTCGAATTTTTTTAGGCCGTGTATTGCAGCTCTAGTTGTCAAGCATCTGCTTGGCCAACTCATAAACGCGTTTGCTGCACGGATGCACAGCAGGCACAGTCGCTTCCTTCCCAGCAGACTATCGCAACTCTTTACGAAATAATTTTGCCGACCTCATAGAGATGCCTTGAGAGGCTGCAATATACGTAATAAAGAATATCTTGATCAGTGGTTGGCTACAGAGTCTTGTGTCTGGAGGTGCTATGTCAGGCCGCCGGCGAATAGGAATTGACTTCGAATATGCGGCCCAGGTTGAGACACCGCCAGAACTCTTCAAATAGAGAATTAGGCAGGCATCACACCCAAATCGAAATCGAAAGACCAGACGTGCGTACGTAAAAGAAAAGATTTTCTATGTGAAATCTTTCGTTCGAGATGACGAATTGCAAAAATAAGGATTATCATTATCATTGAGGTCGTGTGAATATATCGTGGTCAGCGTCGGCGAGGGCGTTTTGACCTTCATCCACGACAATCATCACTAACGCGTTGGAATGCAAGATTCATCGCCAGTTTGGACTGCAGAACTCTACGAACTCTCTGGAACACCGTCGCTTCTCTCCATCTTGAAGCCTCCCTCGACTCAGGGCCATCTGGACGATTTCCCTCGTTCTGCGAAGTGGTATGCGCTCTGGGCAACTATTTTCGCGATCGCAAAACTGATAGTTTGTCTTGCCTAGGTGTGCGGATGGGTCTACTATCATAGCTCAGACTGAGAGTGGAATGTTCCAGCGATACGACGTGTGAGTAACCCTTCGCATTGTATTCAGATATCACCGCTTGAATGACTGAAAGACCTCCTCAGGAACCTACAACGCGTGAATTCTGGTTTTCATGGTTGACCTAGAGATGTCGGACTCCTGATACTGTCTGCTAGTAGTCCAGGACCAGAAACCTGCCCAAATATTCCGCCAGGCCTCGCCCGTCCTCGATTTTCTTTGGTATCCAACTGCATCTCCTCGCGATGCTGCCTCGTTCTGTTTCGTTGCGTCGGTCAGGGAGTGCCCAGTAAAGCTTCTAGATGCTTCGGATGGCCGGGTGAGCTCATTTCGTTCTGTACATTCATTGTGGCTTTTGACATTGTGGATGAAACAGCTCCGTGCTTCATACAAAATCGTGGATCACCGAGAGCGTCAAATCGCCCCCCATAGCCTTGCATTCAACCTAACAGCCCAAAAGTACGTACATGCACCTTGTTGAGGGCCCGTTCTTTGAAACCAATCGCAGAGAATATTTAGGCTCTATTGCGGATTTGAAGACGCGATTGAGGTGTTCGACCTGTCACGGCCGGGAGAAGGCACTCGAATCCCAACCACCCCTTCCAAAAAGAGCAAAGATGGCCTTAAAGGAATAATTGCAGCCTTAGCATTCTCCTCTTCATATACTGCCGAGGAGTCGTTCTATGCAGCGGGAAGTTTCACGCCTACACCGAACAATATCGCCATGTTCAGTGACGCGCAGGTGGAACCACTGATGTATGTGGGCGGGGGCCCATGCGCTGGCGTGACGCAGGTACGAATTTTCTCGCTCTAGGCTTCTACCATGATTTACGACGTTGTCTGCAGCTTCGTTTCAATCCAATGAAACCTCACATTCTGTATGCGGGATATCGCGGTCATGCAAGTGGTATGATTTACAGTTGGGATATTCGTTCGAACGTCGATACCCCTTTGGAAATCTTCCACAAGTCGTCGGGGGAGACTAGGCCTTCGAGATCAAATCAGAGGATGTACTTCGATGTCGATGTTACTGGGCGCCTCTTGGCCACCGGAGTTCAGGTTCGAGTCTTGACATCTATCCCGCGATCTCTTCTCATGTGCTTTTCTCTAGGATGGGAGTATATCGATTTTTGAGCTCGAAGACCACGATGCCATTGGTGATGCCGGTCCCTCTGACGACAACATGGATAGTCAAGTGACTTTGCCAAAGCTACGGTTTAAAGCCCACGAAGGTATTCGATGTAACCGAGCCTCACCAATATCCTATCTAATTTACTATCAACGTTGCAGATGCAGTAGGATCAGTCGCGTTTCATCCTTTCAAACCCATTCTTTTGTCTGCATCGGGGTCTCGACACTTCGTACACGACGATAATGCAGACGACGGCTCTGATCCAGGTTCGGGCACTTCGGATTCGGACGAAGAGTATACCGCCTCGGTGAGACGGGACCGTCGGCCTCGACCTGTTGCGCTGGATTCGACGATAAAGATTTGGGATTTGAGACAACGGGGTACATGATCTTGGATGTAATGCGAACTGAGAAGTGCTACTCAGGTCCTCAAATACGGATTGCAAAGTTTATTTTCTCAGCTGTACTTTCTATCTTGTTGTGACAATTATCGCCTGCGATGTACATATGAGTCTTTTGTGACTTGCCCAATGCATGGCTGTACATCCTCCCTGTGTCTCTTTTCCTCCTCTGCCCCTTATGTCTTGGTTTTCTCAGTTGGTGACTATCCGTGTAGTATTCGAGAGTTTCCGTCGGCTTCTGGCCTATGTGACGCATGTGACGCAGTAGTGTGGTGACATGGGTTGGATGAACAAGGTTATGTAACTTTCTGCCACTTGAACCGCTCCTCCCATGGCCGCTGCAAGATACACATATGCTATCCCTAGCCTGTCTCAGACTATCCCGAACCTGCCTGCTCTGGGAAATTTAGATGTCACCAGGGCGATCTTGCCCAACACCGCCATCGACCCGGCAAACCTTGCTAACGCTAAACTGGTCGCCAAAAAATTGGAAGCAACACACAGTATGTAGGCTATTCACAGAGGCTACCTACTCAGATGGAATATACCAATGAATCTGTCCAAAGAATCAGCTCTTAATCCTGGGGTGATGGAGGATATGGTGGAGGCTGCGAACCTTAGACTGTGGGCGGTGGAGGATGCACGTATGTGATATTGTCTTCAATTTATGCTCCTACTCCCGATTCAATTGCTCAATTGGTTTCCTAGATGTTGCGGCACAGTATGCACCGGATTTGATGACTGGGATTGCTGCAATCCTGCAGCGCCTCGACACTATTGAGGCGAGCTTGGCGACAGTGAAGACAGACATTACGGCCATGAAGACAGATATGACGACGATGAAGACGGATATGACAACGATGAAGACAGATATTAAGACCACCAAAGCAGTGGCGCTCAATCAGAGAATAGTCTCCAGGAATGCGCGGGATCAGCCTTCTTTCGAAGCCCTGTACAAAACTGTATGTTTCCGAGTCCTTCAATTTCTCCATTGATTATGGTCCCTCAGCGCTCCTTTCAGGTTCCGGGCAGTGGGTTTGAACTGGCCAGCGGGATCGCGTCCAAGTCCAAGTCCGAGTCCGAGTCTGTTCAAGCTGAAAGGCGATACTTGGACCTGGATGCACTGGATGAGCCCCCGTCTATTGGGACCCAACCGCCGAGCTTTAGCGCTGATCTCATGAGTTACACCGACAGCGACATCTATGACCTGATTACGTTCTATAACGAGACTTTGGTATTGTCGCGGAAGATGACCTGGCTGCGCGGCGAATCAAACTTGTTGAGTTTTTGTCCTGCTATTGATATTCAAATTGCTCTTGTTTCAAATATGGATTGCGAAGTGTTTTTTCTCTGCTGTAATCTCCGTTGCATTGTGATGATTATTGCCTGTGATGTACTCTACAAGCTAGACTGTGTCGACTTGCTCGATCCGCTATTGGACTTCCTCCCTACGTCTCTTCTTTGCCTTTGCCTCTTCTATGCTGGCTTGCTCACTCGGTGACACTATCCGAGTCTTTTCTGTCAAAGTCAAAGTCCATGGAGATGGAGTTGAGCTGGCGGCACTTTGTTTCCGGCTCCTTGATGTCGTCTCATTCGCTTGGTCCGGCTGGATAGTGTTCTCCGCGCGCCGTAGTCGCACGCTCAGCAGAGCAGAAGGCGCCATTCGAAAACATGGCGATATTTTCATTCAGCTCTGGGGTCCCGAAGTGGCAGAGCACCGTGCTGGCGTATACTGCATCCAAGAGAACATCGGACGGCTGTTGAGGAGTGTCGCAGATGCGGAGCTTGTACCCAAATGAGGGGAAGAGCGTGTATTGGGACGGTTCGTATTCGAAGAGGTGGAAGGTCCACCTCTTCTCTGTTGGGTCGAGGACGGTGGGATCGATGTCGGAGGTGGTCATGGCAAAGTTGGGCGTCTGGTGATTGATGATGGGTGGTGTGGTCTGTTAGGAGAGCGTTGGGAAATTGGGTGCGTACTTTAAAGAATGCGATGTTCATGCCTACGTGTCTGTGCACGCCCGCCTCGAGGAAGAGGCCGTTTCGGATATCTTCGATGTCGGTGATGATGCATCGATGATGTCGCGACCGTCTAAATACCGGCTGCGAGTGGTGGTGTATGCTTCGATGTACTGCAGTGCAAAATGGCCCGTGGCATGAACTAAAGCGTCCTTGGAAGTCAGAACAACTGATCACTCACTTCGTTGCCCTTGCTGCGAGGCAGAAAGTGCACCGCATCACCGCGCACTTCCGTCAGGATACACCGATGTCCGTCCCGCTCTCCGACTCTCTCCCTGAAGTCGTCGATCTGAGGAATGCGCTCGCCGTAGTGATTGTCGGAATATAACGACTCTGTGCAGCCCTTGCAGATGCTCTGCGTGATCCATTGGCAAGGCATTCTGCGCCTCTCCTCCAAGTTGATGTGGTAGTATAAGAGAGTGAATTTCGTGGGGAGGCCCGCGTCGTAGTCCACGATATCGTTTGGGTTTTCGGAGGTGGAGAGGTGGCCTTGAGCCCCGAAGACGACTCCGATGGAGTACCGGATCCATTGGAAGGGGTGGCGCGAGAATTGGATGTCTTTGAGCTTTTGAAGTGGGAAAGTGAAGCAGTCGACCCTGGCAATGCTTGTTGGAAAGATCGACTTCGGGCCCATCTGCAGATTCGGAAGCTGGGATTATGGGAAACGAGACGTAGACTTCGATCCTGGGCATGGTGTGTAGGTTGTATGATGGAAAGGAAAGTTTGAGACTCACCTATGTGGATCAAACCTTTCACACAACGTTAGGCGCTCAGATTGTGATGTATTGTCCACGCGCTTAATCTAAACGCTGTTTGAAATTTGAAGGTCAGGTCAAACTGATTATTAAATACACTGAATATTTGCCAAATCTATACTGTCGTATTCAAGGATATATATGTAGATGTAATGTACTCTAGTACTCTAGAACAATGTACGTTCTAGCTATTTACTTCTAGGAAGCCTGAGAGAGTTCAAGGAATTGCGAGACAACTTCAATCACAGCGTCTCCAAGTGGCTTGAACTCGATACCGAGGACTCTCTCGTCCTCCGCCGAGTCTACAAGCGCCTTGCGGGTTGGCACAGAGCCACCAAGAGGGAAAACACCAGACTCAAAAGCACTCGGTAACGCCTTCTTCACGATGTCGGCGCAGTTATCCCAGCGAACCGCGTCTGGATTCGCAGCCGTATTGTACGCAATGACGAGGTTGCGCGTCGTTCCAGGATCGATTTCCATACTGAGCGCGCGGATGTGGGACAAGGCGGCGTCGTCGAGGTGGATGTAGACGGATTGGACGGGGGGGAAGGAGGTGCCGAGTAAGGTCGCCAACACGAGCAAGTTCGAGCCCTTCAGAAGGTCCTGAGAGCCCTCGGCAAGCTCGTTGCGCCCGACGACGGTCCCGATGAACATGCTTGCAACGGAGTAATGTGGTTTTTTTTCGGCGACGTATTGATCGACGTCGAGAGCGGTGAGAACCTTTGATATGACATAGGCGATCGGTCCTATGGCCTTTTCAGGCATTGGGGTGATTAAGTCTCTTGAAATGGGAGATTTCCCTGAGAGAATTAGAACGAGTTAGCGACAGCTAGTTGACGGTGACCGGAAGAATTGTACCAGTACTCACAGTGATACACCACATCAGAATCCCCTTCCATGGCCTCGCCGGTGAACAACGCGCTAATGGATGCAGTGATAACAACGCGCTTGACCGACGGGGTCTTGGACGCCGCCTCCAGGATATTCCTGGTCATCGCGCGCGACGTCGACGCAAACTCCGCCACATCCAATGGGACGTCAAAGGTCGTATACAGCGGGGCGGCGACGTGGATGATGTAGGTAGCGCCTTCGACGGCAGCATCGAACGCACTAGGAGCGGTGAAGTCTTGGACAAGAGCGAATTCGAGATTGGCGGTGTAGGGAAGGATGGATTTGGCGTTCTTGATGTGGGTGATTTGGGATTCCTTGCGCACTACTGCGCGCGCTTTGTAACCGTTTGCTAGCGCTTGGACGAGGACGCGGAATCCGACGTGTCCAGAGACGCCAGTGATCTAAACGTAGCTGAGGTCAGTACCATCGCGATGTTATGGTCATTATATTTAGTATACGCACCACAACGATTTCTCCTGGCATTCTATGAGCTAATTTAATTTCTTGTTCGTCGTCGAGTGGGAGACAATAAACTTCGAACGAGAAAATCGATCACCTTATATACCCCAACCTAGAATAAGTATGTTCCTAAAATGTCACGATAATCGCCGACTTCTACCGTGAGTAAGCGGCACGAACGAAACACGTATCCGCGGCAAGGTGGTTTTCACTGCGCCCTTCACTGTCGGATGGTGCTGGAGAACCTCAGTTCAGTCGCGGAGGATGGTTTTCGCCGTGCCGAGCAAGCTTACGGTAATGTGTTGAGATAATCCATGCGTGCTTTGACATGGGCGCGAAGGATGTGGTTGCAAGGTGAGATTTCGCTTGGCTGAGAAAAAAAGAAGGGTAATTTAACGTATTCGAGATGAAAAATAGGTCAAATTGCGTCGACTTACTGGATTTTAACGTGCTTAAAGGAGTACGGAATGAATTGGTTCTGCGAGGGGGGACGAAGTGGCTTCTGTGGTAAAGGTGATGTCGAGTACCTTATGCTTGGATTTCCATGGGCGTCCGAAGTCAATGGAGAAGGTAAATCTGCAGGAAGATACATTTAGTTCATTGAACGAGTCTAGAATTTCTCAACTCTATATTGAATGTAGAGTAACCTCGATCTCGACATGCTTTTTGTGCCAACCAGGTGGGAAACGAGCTTATGAGAGGCTCATCGGTTACGGTGTTGTTATTCTGGATAATTGCAATGAGCCACTAGCTAGAAGCATGGAGAGTCTAGAAATGTGTTGGTAAATGGAGAGCTGCAGGGCGCACAAGTTGAAAGCGAGCGCTCGCTGAGCACTGAGCGCTGAGCGTTGATGCGTTGATGGATTGATCAATTTGATGGGTGATTATCAGACTCGGCAGTGTTCGGCATTTTTTGTCCTCGGCGTATGATTGGCAAGGAATACAGTCACGCCTCATACATACTTTGTATATTGAGGCGGGTAAGGATACCGGTTTTTGCATTGGCAGAGGTACGGGTGTCGAGATTTTGGATAACTTGAAGTTCACAACGGCATGACATCGGTATGCAAGAGAATTCTGGTTATAAAATTCTGATGTCGACAGTAGGAAGTCAAAGAACGCCGTGCCCAGGAGCTCAACAAAGGCGAATATAGCTAAATAGTTCAACAACTTGAAAAGAGGTCGGTTCAAAAGCCAAATATATCGTTATAAATACTCACCAGCTCCTACTGCGCGAGTTATCAGCAAATGAATGTGACAGAGGCTCATGTACATCCGTTGCGCTGTTCTGTAGACAAAGAGTGAACAGCACAATGGGAGCCTTCCAATTTGTTGCATACAATATGGTAGAAACAAAGTGAGGACTATGAGGGCAAATACGATGAGGTTGTAGTCCATCAAGAATACAGAAGGATAGGCGTATGCTGGACTAGGAAAAATCGGGTAGATTTGGACCCCTCGCTCGCTAGGTTTGCCTAGAAGTGGCAGCTTTGCTGTAAAAATCACGAGTCCCAACCGATATTGTTGGCGTGTGCGTTACCGGTGTATCGTACTGTCAATGAGCAGTGACTATTCCTACACCCAAATTGATGAAAATAAACCAATAAAGAGTGACCTTCGGATGCCATCCAGGTGTTTGAGCATGCACAGTCGGACCAATGCCAGATTCTTGAATGTCTCCGTACTGAGGTGACGAACTAACTTTGGACAGATAGACGCGTTAATCCAGGTCTATGAGCGGCCGTGGGATAAATCCGCGCTTGCCGCCAAGGACAGACCAAGCGTAGACCAAGCGCATTATTCGCTTAGATCAAAGCGTAGCCACCGCTTGCCCGCGGCCCCGCGCAGCCGCGCTTTCGCCCCGCGAAAGCGCGGTGGCCTGTGGCTCATCCTGAGCACTAGGCCACTCGACCTCGCTGGGGTATATATACCCCAGCACTCGCCGTCTTTATTTCTTCACAGAAAAATCAACTTGACCCGAACTCTCATCTGAATCCTGCCAGTTGCTACCGCCACCATGTTGTCATTCGATGACCTTCCTTACGACGTCAAAAACGAGATATTTACTCTATGCCTTCCAGAAGATCGCCTAGAGCCGATTCAACCCAACACGGGGATTGCTCCAATGCTCTTATGCCACGTTTGTTCGTCCTGGAGGGAAACGGCGCTCGCCACTACTGCCCTCTGGTCCCATCTTCACATTTCCTTGGCCACTCTATGGAAAGCGCCTCTGCCTTTTCATGGAGAGAACACAGCAGATTACCAGGACAAAAAAGCATTTTTGAAGTGGTGGAAAACAAATTTGGGTGCAAGACCCCCGATTCTCCGAGTTACGAATGATGCGCAATCTCTTCCACCTTTTCAACACGACGAAAATATCCTCTGCGTTTTATTCAACGTAGAAAATTTACTGCATGAGTATATCGTCTCGGCTCAGTATCTTGATGCGGATGTTGTCTTTACACACCTCTCTCGACGCGAGCTACCCAACTTGCACACACTAGTCTCACGAAATGGGTTCTTGCGCGACTATTTATCTACAAGTGATGTGCCTTTGATCCCTCCAACACTCCGACGTTTATACTTGAAAAGGCCAAATGTGTTGGACGGAGAACCTGGCACGCTACTCACAAACTGGTCTGCACTAACACATCTTTCTCTCAAGACAGGGTTTATTTCTCTTGCCACTTGGTTTCGCACCCTCGAGTCATCAGTGAATCTTCAATGGGGTCATTTCTTAATCAGCATGCATGGAAAGCCTTCTGAATATCTCGCACAACGGAAGCTCGTGATGCACTCACTTGCCTCCTTGACCGTTTCACAGGAATTTAGCGCTCCGTGGTTTCCTCTGATGTGCCTCTTTCAAGATTTGCATCTTCCTGCCTTGCGCACGCTAGGCCTTCCGTCTTTGGGGATCTCGTTGCATAACTCCCGCGCCGCTAATGACCTTCGCAATGTGCTCGCATCCGCACCACACGTCACTTCGATTACATTGGGAGGCTACCAAATTGATTACATGTTGCAGTCCCCATCTCTTGACTTTGGCAGCAATGCCATTCCCGGATATTATTCGGGCACAGGAAACGGTATTCTACCGCTTTCAGTGGCTATTCCTAACCTCTCGCGGCTCATTTTTGTAATAGAATTCCCGTATGAAAAGCGAGCAAGAGACGAACATGCTGTGGCACTGGTATTTCTTCAGACGCTTTTCCGGACTGAACCCTGGCTATTGTCCACAAACCCACAGAATACTAGTTTAAGGGTCACTATCATAATAAAGACGCATTCTGGGCCCACCGAGAGTGCATCTGCACTTAAGCATTGGTTAAAGCACCATATCAAGCAGTTTGTTCCTCCAGAGTCGAAAATCTTTTTCGACGTCATTTTCAAACTTGGCCGGGATATCGATTCTGATGGTGTGTGGCGCACATGGGCCTCTTCGATTTGAATGAATCTCTTGTATTTATGTGTATACACGACTTATTCTTGTCGCATTATTGCTTTTTTTACGTACAGTGTATCATGTTCGAGCATTTAATATAATAGGTGTTTGATTGTGGGCGTTATCGCTCATTCGTATTTATGGCTACATAAAATTGCAGTCTCGCTGAGCTCCTCGGGAGATATCGTAAAGCAATGTTGAGTACAGTATAAATTGAATTCTTGGCAAACCCATATATTGTGATGCCATGGTAGGTATCAATCGACAGCTCAACCCTACTACGTATCTGTCTGTCATACGATTCAGAATCTAATTCCCCGGTCTATCCCATTGGCATACTTGCTATCAAAAGGATCTTATATCTCGGGCAAAGCGGACAATAATCGAGTCGTTGGTCTTTTCGGAAGGTCCAGAAGGCTATCCGTTGCGTCGGGTATGGCGGTCCGAGTGGGGTTTTAATCCCCGCGTAAACTTTTGTAGTCCCAAAACTCTTTTCCTGTTTATTTACCATGCCCTAGAACATTGATAGATCTTCTTGACTCTTATCCAACACCCCAATACAATCTTGCGCTGGCGCGGAAACTCTTTCGTGTGCGCGCTAAAACTCTTTCGTGCGCGCCTAAACTTTTGTGTGCGCGCGGAAACGTGCGCGCGGAAACATTTTGGCCCCCGCGGAAACATTTACGTGCGCGCGGAAACACTTATGTGCGCGCGGAAACATTTAGGTGCGCGAAAACACTTTTATACCTCCCCGTAAAAACATTCAGGTGCCCCGAAACACTTTTATCATAACCCCGAGCGCGCAAAAACATTCATAGCCGTGTTGCCGTGATTAGCTAATTGATCCTTTTCGGCATCAGCTAAGCTATGCCGCCAATGCCGCAGCGGAGCTTAAACGCTATTGAGGGCCTAGGCGCTTGCAACGCGCGCGCCGGCACAATGCGACCGAGGCGTGCGGCTGCCTATTTTGGCGTTCCTTTGTGCTGATTCCCCGGAGGAGATTATCAGACGTTAGTTCTGCACTGCATCCAACAGGACCTCCATCAGTATTTTTGTCAGTATGGATGCCTCATCAGTGAGTAATTAGTGAATTCTCGGGCCTGTTTTTCACGTTCAGCGCTGCATCTACGGTTGCGTACAGATCCAAGCAATCCAATCATCCTGTAACCTCACAGATCTGTTGGAGATATACAAGGAGGAGGCGTCATTAGAAAAAGTTGTGCTGGACAGCTCGGAAGGCTGTGAATCAATTGATCTGTCTATCTTCCAGTCGCATTACTTGGAGGCATCGTTGATTGGCGCCTCTGAATCAACGGTTGACCGGAAAGAAGATGAGCACACCCTCAAGAGGCAGAAGTCTGAGTTTAAGATACAGCATGGTGACGGGACTGATTGGTCGTAAGAAGTATTATTTTTACTTAGAGATTTGTTAGCTAAACTTCCTCTAGGGAAGGGCATGCATTAGCGTCGCAAATGCCAACCCCTCAAAGCTCCGATGCAGAAGGGATTGAACGCCCACGCAATAGAAGAGGCAAAGGCGCATCCAGTCGCCACAAACGCAAAGGCCTTGCGATTAAAGAGGCTGGTGGGGATGAAATTGTGGCCCAAGAGAAGCGACTCCTCCTGTCGTGGCTTCGAAAGGGACTGACCTACACCTCACTCAAATTCTCTCTCGTTACAAATGTCTCAGTTACCGCCTCAGGCTGGAATGGGTTGCAGCATCGTCAAGATTCGAAGGGCCCAATTAGAGACGCTTACCTCGACGGCTCCATCAAGGAAATTATCCAACACTTCTTTCCGATACAATGCCAGGATCTGCGCGTATATTTTAATCTTCAATGATTTGTATCTAACCATTGTTAATTTAGATCAAAACCTGCTGTTATTTGTGATTCTTCAGGGAGAATAATAGCATATAGAACTAGCCAAGGCGCTTTTTTAGCAGCCAAACAAACTGAGGTTGCCGACGCCATTGATAAACTAGTGGGGCCATTGCTTCATTCTGCAAACATACAAGAAAAAAGCGCCCAAGGCGAACGAGGGGCCCATTTGCTTTGTATCATTGGCCACCACCGACCGTATAAATCTGTAATGTTAACTTGCACCAGGGATATTTATCTGAGCTAATTCAAATTATTTAGGAGCCGTGTTTGACCAGCTGGCACAAGCACAACCAGGACCTTGTCCGGGAATTCATCACAAACCCCGTTATTGTCTCTATTACGTGCGTAGTTTGCATTAATGAGCCTAGAGATATATTCAGTTCTGTATTCCATAATTAGAAACTGGGTCTGCTCCGTTGTTCGCCTAGTCTTTCCCGGTGTTGCTGAAAGAGTTACCCGTTGCGCTCAGTGGCATAAAGAGACGTATAACATTGAGCCAATATGTGGGTTATTCTGGAATTTATGTGTGAATGGAATATTCCCAGACCAGAAACGAATCCACTGCCTTCCACATGCCGATTCAAAAAATATTGTAGGGGTTTGCGTTGTTGTAGTTTACGAGCTTCCGGGTGCGTTGTTGGTTTTCAATTTGCAGCATTTCTTTATTAAATTGCCCTTAGGAAAGAAATTTAACCACTCCCAGCGAAGCTGGTTGGTGCTCTGGGAAGCCGGGTTGTTATCCAACTCCCACCTTGGGTTATGCTTTGCTTTCCTTCATCTCTTTTCTTGCATTTCAATATTGACGTCTCCGGTGAGTGTAAATTGACAATTTTTTACGATTTATTCTCAGATCCGCTCCATTGAATAGATATCAAGTTTGTTGTAACAGAAGGAAATGAACCCCCAACTCCAGAGAACTCAATGCCGCTTGGAGAAGGGGGATGACGAAGGCAGGGGAAGCTTGGTGTATTTTAACCAAGCAACTCTCTTTCAATCATCGGAGACTAATAACCCCACCATTTCCAATGCAATCAAAAAGGGACACTCAGGAAAGATCAATTTCGAAGAATCCGTGCAATCTCTCTTTCAGAAACACTCTACATTTGTGCCTATGTAGTGTGGAGCCGTCGTTCTGACTGGGCGCTTATTTGTAAAGTGATTATATTTCAAATTCAATGCTTTTTCATTCATTCGCAATGCCCCCATTTCATACCTTCGCCACTCGGCGTTTCTTTCGCCCTCCTTTCCTCCCCCCATGCCGGGTGCTGGCTATGGTTTTGACTGTTTTGAGCCATGTATGCACATTGAAGGATAATGATTGTGTGAATGGAATGCGAGGTTGTTGAAAATACAACTCTATGGGGCAAAGAGCAGAAGTACCGTACATATCTATTTATTCAGATATGTCCATAACATCCTCACTGAGCTCAACTGGGCCCATATCCTCCTCCATAAATGGAACATTGCTGCCCCCATCCGCCATAAATGCATCTTCTTCGGCCAAATTTGCTGCGCCTTGATCGCTGGAAACGTCTGCGTCCTTCGGGTAGTCGGTCTTCATAACAAGCCAGCCGCCGTTGTCTTTATCTGGGCGGCGGTTGTGGAACCAAGTCGTCTTGTCTGGCATGGTGAATAGCGTTTCATTTCCACAGAAAGGGCACTTCAGAGTGACAGACTCCACATTTTTCTTGACAGTGAGCTGCCACTTCTCGACAAGGCGTCGACAGCTTGATTGCTTGCACTGGGCAGAAATGGGCTGACCCATGGGCCGTTTCGTGTTGTGAGCCCAGGTGAGCGTCTGGAATTCGCTTTTCTGATACGAGATAAGCCCAGTATGGGAGCCGAACGAGTAGCTCTTCTCAAGAATGGTATGGAGAGACGCACGCCCATGTATGAGCATCTGAATGGCGAGAGTGTAGAAGAAGTCTGTGCTGAGAGAAGGTTGAAACTCTCGGTTTGTAAACACCCATATGTGTCTGAAGATGTCCCTTCAAAATTGGTCAGAAAATGATATCTCGAGGGCAGAATATTCAAGCGTACATATCCATCACCTTCTTAATTTGAAGTTGTGCATGAACAGAGAGCCATCCACAGGCAAGCAAACTAAGGTGGTTCAAAGAGCTTCCCCTCCGGAGCACATCCTTTAGGTCCTGCGTCAAGAGGGCGTCTACGAGCTGAGAAAGAAAAAAAGTGAGACAAAAGGAGAAAGAGAGAAGGAAATAACGGCGCCTACTTCATCAACGGGAGCAGCAAATGCTTTGGAGTTTCCATCCGATGCACTTTCTTTGGGTGAGAAGTGAAGATCGCCAGTATCCGGGTCAGAGTGTGTGAGGATGAACACAAAGAACCGCTTCACGCTGCGAAATTATTAGTAAATGGAGGGAAATACGAGTCCAGAGCCAACTTACTGGCAATATTTGCCCTCTTTGTTCGTAAGTTCATAGATCAACTTGGCAAGTCGGGTGTAGAAGCTTTTCCCGCTCTTTTCCAGGTCGAAATCGAGTTCTATAAACACCAAGTTGTTCCCCAGCCACGGAAGCAGCGCATGATAAAGACTGGCTGCAGGGCTTTCAAATTCGTTCATGCCCGACAGCCGGAAGTAAAGTATGGCCAAAGCCTCGCGTGTTTGAATCTTCGGCCAATTCTCGATTGAACTAGCGGTGTTGTTCAAAAAATATGGCTGTTTTTTTGCACGAGTTGTGTTAGTTTTTGAACAAAAAAAAAAACAAGAAATAAAAGCGCCACGCACATATGCAGCAGCCTCTGTAAAACAGGGAGGGCAGATGAACTCTTCCACGACTTTTTGAGTGATTCCTTCTGGGCCGAAATCCACACATTTGTTGCAAAGAGAACGGCTTTGGCAACGCACACAAAGGACAACATCTCCGCCGTCCTTGCAGCCCGAACACCAGTGCTGTGATAAATTTAGATCAGAATAGTGTGCAAAAGCTACGTTCTCAACTCACTGGATACTCTCCGAATGTTACGTCTGTCGTAAGGTGCCGGTATACGTTCTTGCGTTGTCCGGGGGCGGAGTTCTTGGGCGCCTTCAGCAGAGATCCGGAGCCAGCGGGCGCCTCTGGGATATTCGCCCGATCGGCAGGCCCGCTGTTGTTGCGGGCTGGGGCGCCAGAATTAATGCGTACTTGATAGGACTTGGCGCTGAAGTGGCCCTCTGCGGGGCGGGGGCGTGTGTTTGGGGCCATATCTTGGGTCGCTCTCTGGATGTGCGCCGTGTTTTATCGGGCCGGCGTGAGAAATCAAAAATTTCCAAAAGCGGAAACGGCTGTGTTGAAAACGCCAGCACACGCGTCTGCCTCTCTTCACTCCCTACCCTCACGAGCACCAATGCAACGCGACGCATGCTTCCTCACGGTTCGTGCGCGCAGGCTGGTCGTTCCTGTGCTTCGATCCAGTCGCAGGGGTGCAAGTGAGGGCGTGGAGTCGCGCAGTCCGCAGCAGCACCGTGCAGCGACGCCTCCCAGGCTGTCCGCTGCTGCTCGCAGGCTGCTTTTGCCCCGCTGACGCCGCCAGCACACAGCCCCGCTCTCTGAGTGGATCGCCGAGCTGCGACCATTGCTGAGCGTTAGCTCAGAGAGTGGGGGTGTGAGCTGGCAGAGGCGACACGGCCAGCTCCGTCCGCCTCACCGCAGCGCCGTCGACAACGAGCACCCGGCTGTGACGTGGCAGCTGCCAGGTGAGCCCAAACCACGCCCCCCCCCCCCCTCCGTTCGCTCGCACTGACCCACAGCAGCATTGGCAGCGGCACGAAACGACACACGGGCAGCGCATGTGGGTGAAACACGGGCGCCATGCGGACCACGCGAGGACGGTGCGCGGACGACGCGACGACGACGCGAAGACGATGCGAGGACAACGCGAGACAACGCGAAGGACAACGCGGCGCGTGGGGACAATGCGAGGACAACGCGAAGACAGCGCGTGGGTGGGCGAGACGGCGCGAGGATGGCGCGAGGATGGCGCGAGGAGGCAGGCGGGCAGCGCGCGGATGGCAATGCTGGTGAGCCCCGCCTCCTTTTCCTTCTCCCTTTCCCCTTCCCTTCCCCCTCACCTCGCCGTATATGCAGCCCCACCTGCTTTTGTGTGCCCTCGGCCTCAGCCCCACACCCCCGCGAGCCATGCAGAGATGACGCGCCGTCCTGCTCGACGGCGTGCGCTTTGTGGCGCGAGGGCGTTTCCCATTGGCGCAACGGCTCCGAGGGCAACGCGAGCAATGGCGCCCGCTCTCCCTCCCCTCGCTCAGCCCCTCCTGTCGTGCCGCCACCTCGCTCTGTCCCCCTGTCGCTACGCCGCCCCTTGTTGCTCTGTCCCCTCATCCCGTCCTCCCTTCATCGCGCCGTCGCCTTGTTGCGCCAGCCCCTCGCTGTCTCGTCCCCTCGCTCTGTCCCTCTGTCACCACGCTGCCCCCTTGTCGCGCCGTCCCCTCACCCGTCCTCCCTTCGTCGAACCGTCCCCTCGTCACGCCGTCCTCTCGTTGCCGTCCCATCCCCCTGTTGTCCCGCCGCCCCATTGCTCCTCGTCCTGCGCGCCGTCAAGTGCCGTCCCGCCTCGTCGTATTGCCTTCGTCGTCGCATTGCCTTCGTCGTCGTCGTCGCATTGCCGCCGCGCCTCCGTGCCGCCGCTGTGCCTTCACGCGATCTTCGTCATTGCCTGCGTCGTCGCATTGTCGTCGTCACCTGCGTCGTCGCATTGTCGTCGTCGCCTGCATTGTTGCGTCGTCGTTGTTGCCTGCATCGTTGCCTGTGCCGTTGTCGTGTCGTCGTCGCCTGCATCGTCGCGCCTTTGTGCCGGTGTTGTGCTGTTGCACCGTCCATCCCCTCGTCCCGCATCCCTCTCGCCCCTCTGTCCCTCTGCCCCTCTGTCCTCCGCTGCCTCGCCCCCCACATCCCCGTCGTCTGCTCGCTCGCTCACTCTTGTCCCCTTGTCCCGCCATCCCTCTGTCTGCTCATCCCTCTCGCTCCTCCATACCGCCATCCATCAGCTCTCTGCCCCTCCGCCCTCTCATCCCCGTACGCCTCTGTCCTGCGCCCTTGCGCCCCTCGTCTCCTCGCCCCCTTGTCCCACTGTCCCATCTCAGCCTCCCGCCACCCTGTTGCCGCCCAAGCCTTGCAGCGCTCTTCGCGCCGATGCCATCCATGGCTTTGATACCAGTAAGCTGAGTTTGTCTTCTTTTATTTGTTGTCCCCAGCCGTCTCTGCATTCGAGGGGCGTTGCAAATACTGCAACCTCTAAGGTGCAGAGACGCCGATTGAGACGCATGCACCATCCCCTGTAACCTTTCCTTTAATTGCCCATACATTACATCTGCCTAGCCATCTATACATCCAAGGGCGCTGTAAATATTGCAACTTCCAAGGCATAGAGATGTCTAAACCATTCCCCATTCCCATTTTCGACTTCGAGCGTGCGCTATCTTGCAGTCAATCCTGTAATACTTTCAGATAATTAGGCGCCATCTTGCAGCCAATCTTTGAATGTGCCTCACTGACATTCTGAAGAGAAGAAGAGAGGCAGCAAAAGAGTGGATTGGGGGCTGGTGCAGACAGTAAAATATGAACAAAATCCATATCAAGGCATCAGGGCATGAACGAAGTTGATGGTGGCTACTATCATATCCTCCTCCTTGTTATAATCATCGCATGTACCCCGGAACCAAGCAACCAGAAAGCGCTTGCAGTTAGCATTCATACCATTGTGCTCCACCGTTTCCAGGAAATCAGGTAACAAATTGAGAGGCAGAGGGCATCGGAGCTGTTGACCCGACGGAGTACCTTGTTAAACCAAACATCCCCCAGACACGCTTACACCTGGAGTGCTCTGCTGGGGGCAGAACTCAGCATCGTCAAACTTGTTGGGCTTTGGATAAGGTGGCATGGTAATCAGCCGTGCGCGCTCTGTAGCGATCTCCTCCTTTGCTGCTGCAATGATGGAGTATACCTCAAAACCAAGGTGTTCGCAATGGTGCGTATAGTTCTGGAGAAAACCGGTTCAATAAAGCCAGTATAGCTCTCAGAAAACAACTCACCTTTAACGGCTTTGCCAAGAGTGCACGCACTGCTCCATCAACCCAGTGGCGTAGGCCATATCTTCCGGCAAGGTGAAGGTATGCGCGGGCTCCAGTGGAAACCGATCCTGAATTTGATTGCTTGCGAATTCCACTGCTGGGCGATCTCGTACATGTGTGATACATGCAAGATGTCCAACAGTTGTTGGAGATGTTCCGCCTGCACAGGCGCCCATGAACTAAATATCGTCGACTCAGAATCTGTACAAGGACCAAAAAAAACAGTGGAAATGCATACTGGTGGTTTAGCCAAGAGAGAAAATTGGCAAATGCTGACGCTGTAATGCCCTCTACTTCAATAGGGAATTCAGCTGTGCCTTCATTGACTGCACCAATAGCGCGCCGTTTGTCTTCCAGCATTGACCGTAGGAACTGAGAATGCGATATCAGCCGAGATGCATCGACTTTAAAACATTCATTCTCCACCTGAAAGCATAATAAATTCAGAAGCTGTACAGAATAGTAGCGATAAGGAGAGCATACAGAGAAAACAATTGGCCGCGGATCAGCATCAAATCCTGGGTGGAAGGCCCGCTGAGCTTGGGTGGATAGATATCGCTGGCTGAGCGGTGGCTCAGACTCCAATTCAGAACTCATGCTGTGCGCACACAAAGGCCCTAAAGATGCCACAAGAATCTACTTATATACTCACAATCACACCGCCACCAGTCAACTTCCCTCCATCCATGCCACTTTTCCCCTACCAACTTCCAACCAGCCTTGGCCAGTCTCGGTGCAAAACGCTTGTCAACGACTGCACCAAATCTACCAGACTGCGTCGTCTTACGTGGAGTCAGAAAGTCTCGAAGCCCATCGACTTCAGCAGTATGGAAACATGATAATGTCCGATGCCTATCCACTTCTTGTGCTGATGGAGGCTTCTACGGAGACAGGCTCACCGCTCCAAGAATGGATAAATGATGCGGCAAATGAATTCACTCAGCTCCTGGAGGTCGTAAATGAAATGTGGTCAGAGGCACTGGACCAGTGAGTGCATAATTACGTCTATAAACCAAGGGCTCAACCTCACTTCTATTATGAGATCTGAATCAAATATTACCATTCCTCGCCCAGTTCAAGGCGTACGTGTCCAGAAACGCGGTCGCCCCAAGAAATTTATAGATCCCAAAATTCTGCACGATGCATTTCGAAAAGATAGGCGCATTCCATCAACCATTCTGGCCAAGGCCTTAGGGATTGATCGAAAAACCCTGAGTCCAAGTCTAAAGTTCAAGAACTGGGCATTGATTCAGGCTTCAGCAACATCTCTGATGGTGATTTGGATGCATTAATATCCGAATATCGCCAGGAGAATCCTGCAGGAGGAAGGGCCTATGTCATGGGCCGCTTGCGCTCTGTCTCATTGCTTCGCATTCAGCGACATCGTGTTATCGCTTCCATGAACCGGATAGACCCACTTGGGCAAGGCATGAGGCATATGGCAGGTAAAAAAAAGGAACGACAGGAGTACCGGGTGCCCAGGCCGAATGCGCTGTGGCATATAGATGGCCATCATAAATTGATCACCTGGGTATTGTCATCCATGGGGTGGCTGATGGCTATTCCAGAACGGTGCGAATACAATACATGCTTTCTGATGCAACCATAGCGTGCAGCGCTTACTGTTTTTTTAGGTCACCGGACTTCGGGCCAGCACAAGCAACACCGCTGGAACTGTTCTGGATATGTTCCTGAAAGCAATAGAGAAGTACGGAGTGCCGTCTAGAGTGCGCGGCGATGGGCGGTGAAAACCGTGATGTGTCTATTCTTATGGTCCTGCTCCGTGGAAAAAATCGGGCCAGTTTTATGTGGGGCCCCTCGGTGTTTAATACCAGGATTGAACGCATGTGGGTGGAGGTAGGGAGGCGGTTTGTTCGCCAGTGGCGTGCATTTTTTATCCGCTTAGAGAAAAAGCATCTCCTACAGCGAAAGAATCCTCACCACCGCTGGCTGCTGCACTACTTGTTTTTGGACTTGATCAATGAGGACTGCGATAAGTTTTGTAGGAATGGAACTCCCATCCAATATCTGGAATGGGGAAAGGACGTTCACCTAATGTGCGTGATTCCATGATTGCGTATTGGCAGGCATAGCTAATTTGGGGTGATAGGACATGTTTTTTTTAGGACAGCTGCAGCATGGCATCTACGATGATTTTTCGGACCTAACTGAGGATGAAGTATATGCTGTGCATGGATTTGCCGAAAATGGGGAGCCATTTTACCGAGATGAATGCCTCACACGGGAGCCAGAAGACCTCGAAGAGCCTATCGACTATGATGAAAATCAAGAGGACTCCGCACTGGAGTCGATGGACGTAAATAACGGTGAGGAGGATCAGCAATCTGAAGAGAACAATGACACAGAAGATGAGGTTGATGTGAAGGCATGTGTCGGTTGCAATCTGAATTCTTTGTGATGGCTCAACTCCGCAGCAGACAATTGATGACAACATTCGTCACAAGGCGATCCCAGTTCCGTCTACGTCTTGCCCTTTCACTGAAGACCAATTAATCCTGTTCGAAGCTGGCTTGCCCATTCTACTTGAGGGCGAAGACCTTCCAGAAGGATACGGAGTGACTCCTGATGAACTTGGCGAGGAAGGGTTTGATGAGCAGGAAGAAATCTTCTTCGGATTAGACACAGCGGGGTACAGCATGGAGCTTCCCCGACAAATTTGGCAACCTAGAGCAGAGAGTTGGGCGAAGGCGCTTTATGCGATGCACCAGATTTTAGCTGTATAAAAGACATAATTTTTTGAGCGTGCTCAACCCACCCATCCTTTCCCTGCTTCGTATAATGAGTTGCCACACCTCGAAAGGCAAAGGTAAACGGCCTCCCAGCCCGGATGCCTTGTCTGATGAGGGTGGCGGCACTCACCAGAACGTACCATTGAAGAAACCAAGGCTATCTTCAACACAGCGTGTCCGGGAGAAGGCGCTTTTCGGACTGGGAGTGTACCAGGCCCATCCACGGGCATTGCTGCATTTGCCAGCCTCATTTCGCGCCCCAACCTATTCACTGCGAAGGCGGAGACCAGCAAAGGTTTACGCAGAGGTTCCTCTGGACGACCTGCAAGCGGCAGTGGCTCTGGTATAAAGGCTAGCAAGACGGTGCAGTTCTCTTCTTTCCTCGTTTATCACCATGCGCTGACAAGTCACAACCTTAATGCTGTAGGACCCAGATGCTTTCATAGTCGGAGCAATAGTATTTCTTGTTGTCGGTGTTGCGGAGGTGCGTCTCTGATCTACTAGATGGAGTTTGTGATACCAACTCTAATTTTTATTTATGAAGAACAATGTCGAGGGTGATGATGATGCCGACTTTTCCCCGGTGTACCGTCTGAGGACAGAGGTCGACATAAGTCCTCTTGGGCTTACAGGATTGCGCCAGTCAAAACTGCACATCTCAATGCCTGAGGGCATTTCATTCAAGACCACCGACACATACTCTGTTATCGACGACAAACTATCTAGCCTCTTCCCTCAGCTATACAACTGGCTTTCTGAACAAGAACCAACCAACCCTAGTTCCTCGTGGCTTATATGCGCAAAAAACAAGTACAAGGGCCTTCTTATATACTCCGATGATGAAGCTCTTCCATCGGGAATGGACATCCTTAATGCATGTACACTCACGGCGCCTAAAGCTGGTCCTATGAGTCGGATACTTTTTCTGGGTACGTCCTTGCATTGTCATCTATGATTTACAAAGGACTAATGCCCTTCTCTTCAGTCACACGGAACCCAGTGCCATCTGCAACTATCAAGAGTTGGCGCCCAAAGCTGTCGAACACAGTCAGGCCAGCCTTCGCAACAGGCGCTGATGATTCCAGTGATGGGGACGATGGCATCGACACCTCCTCGGACCCACCGGCTGTGCCTGGTGTTCTTCGGCACTCTGGACAACTCCGAAGGAGTTTGCGTCTCCAGAAAGCACCCAGAAACGAGGAATCGGAAGTTGAGCATGAGGTCATTGACCTATCGGGTTAGTCCTCCTTTGCTATATTTATTGATGCTTGCTTATTGAGTTCATATAGACGATTCAGGCGTTGCTCAAAGGGCTGCATCTGTTGCCACTGACCGAGCAGCCTCCCCTGATGAGGATAAGCTCAAAAGCGCCTTTGATTCATCCATGCACTTTGATGGGGATGATAACATTTGGAACTAGGCTGTGAATACTTCTAATCATACTTTTGTTTATAGCGTCATTACCAACGACCATCAAGCATGCCTAATACCTTACTACTACGCTCTTTATTCTAGCGCTCTTGGAGTGCATTATTACTTACCCTACGCTCTTTACTTCGGTCTCATACCAATATACACTCTTAATGTTGTCTGATGCGCCTCGATAACGCCCAAGGAATGCCAAAATAGGCAGCCGCACGCCTCGGTCGCATTGTGCCGGCGCGCGCGTTGCAAGCGCCTAGGCCCTCAATAGCGTTTAAGCTCCGCTGCGGCATTGGCGGCATAGCTTAGCTGATGCCGAAAAGGATCAATTAGCTAATCACGGCAACACGGCTATGAATGTTTTTGCGCGCTCGGGTTATGATAAAAGTGTTTCGGGGCACCTGAATGTTTTTACGGGAGGTATAAAAGTGTTTTCGCGCACCTAAATGTTTCCGCGCGCACATAAGTGTTTCCGCGCGCACGTAAATGTTTCCGCGGGGGCCAAAATGTTTCCGCGCGCACGTAAATGTTTCCGCGCGCACACAAAAGTTTAGGCGCGCACGAAAGAGTTTTAGCGCGCACACGAAAGAGTTTCCGCGCCAGCGCAAGATTGTATTGGGGTGTTGGATAAGAGTCAAGAAGATCTATCAATGTTCTAGGGCATGGTAAATAAACAGGAAAAGAGTTTTGGGACTACAAAAGTTTACGCGGGATTAAAACCCCACTCGGACCGCCATAGTCGGGAGTATAAGGCAAATCTCATGCTATATCTGAGATTAAAATATTTGCCTTTACCAGGCCACACTAACGCGTAATAGTGCTCTCTCCGAACAGAATACAGCCTCCAGATAAATTTCTTGAGTCTAGGCTATCTTGTGAGATGGTCATCTTGCAGCGACTTCCACGCTGAATAGAGTTCTTATCAGTATGTGCTTTATTCGTCGACTTTATCACTGAACATCTTTTCCCATGAAATTTAAATTATATAGGCCTCTGCCTTGACTTGACATGGCGCCCTTGACAATCCCGACAGAGGATTGTCATGTCTAAATGATCAACCTTTTACAGACTTCCTGACGCAATAAGCCCCATCTGCCCGACAAAATTCTACGACTTCGTATGGGTCATGCTGTAGATTTCGAAATCAAATTTTACTCGAAGTTGTGTTTTATCATCATATCATAGACCACGTTTATATGTTATGGACTTTACATCTTCGACGCACAGGAGCTTCGGAGTAGCTGCTGGGCGCGGAGGAGATGTTCAGGCGCAGGTCCACGGATTATGGCTGTCCAAGTGGGGAATATTCCCCGTAAAAATAATTCCCAGTTTCCCGTTGCGCGGAAATTTTCTCAGTCTGTGCAAGTGCGCGTGAATTTATATAAGGGTGCAACTACATTCAACTCGTTTTTACTGTGTGCGTAAACATTTATTGGGTGCGCGTAGAAACATTTGAGTACGCGTGAACATTTTCGGGGTCCGCGTAGAAACACCAGTGCGCGGATATATTTTGGCTGTTCTTGAGTCGCGTAACATTTTGCGTGCGCGTAAAAGAAATAGGTTTCTGTCAGTGCGCGGAAACATTTTGAGTGCGCGAATTTCTTGTAGGCCGTGATGCCGTGATTAGCTAATTGATCCTTTTTCGGCACCGGCTAAGGAATGCCGCCCTTGCCGCAGCGGAGATTGATCTCCCTTATCTAATCGTGATCAGGTGCCCCTCTCGCTCGTCAACAATGCCCCACCTATGCAGTAAAGCACATAATACGCCTGTCTATGCCGTGAGATTGTAGCAATTATCTGAGATGAATGCGCAATGCGAGGGGAGGCTGAGTGGAATACCTATAGTAGTTGCACCCAATATAGGCCACAGGAAAGATCACAGGGATGACTGTGAACAGAGACCCTCCTGGGTAAGTATAGTAATTTCTCAGATTAACTATAGGCATATAAAGTTGCTATACATCTGGCATGTGACTAATCCAAAAGGTAGTGAGAGGTTGGTAGGAGGGCAATGGCTTGGGCGCTTAAGTCTGTATTTTGAATCTCCGCTGCGGCAAGGGCGGCATTCCTTAGCCGGTGCCGAAAAAGGATCAATTAGCTAATCACGGCATCACGGCCTACAAGAAATTCGCGCACTCAAAATGTTTCCGCGCACTGACAGAAACCTATTTCTTTCTACGCGCACGCAAAAAATGTTTACGCGCACTCAAAGAACAGCCAAAATATATCCGCGCACTGGTGTTTCTCTACGCGGACCCCGAAAATGTTCACGCGTACTCAAATGTTTCTACGCGCACCCAATAAATGTTTACGCACACAGTAAAAACGAGTTGAATGTAGTTGCAAACCCTTATATAAATTCACGCGCACTTGCAACAGACTGAGAAAATTTCCGCGCAAAGGGAAACTGGGAATATATTTTTACGGGGAATATTTCCCCACTTGGACAGCCATACGGGATCGACGGCGTTCCCTGTGTAACTCCTTCCGCTTCCAAAGTCGCCGTCTGAAGAAGCCTTGATTGACAATATGTACAAATTCAGGGCGAGTGCGTATTTTTGTATCGTCTGTAGTAGAAAGCACCCGACGCGGAGATGTATGCGTGGATCTGAGAGGCTCTGTGAGGAGTCTAGACGCGTAGGCTGTTGGTGTTAATAAGAGAAGGATGAGTTCACCGGGCGCTGAACAGAAACCATGGGAGTTGTCGTAAATTACACCGATACTCAAATCCTTCTGAATCCCAATGTTATGGCGGTCCAAGTGGGTAAAAAATCCGCGACTTTTTTCAGAGGTAGACACATATATAGAACACATCTTTAGTGTGCCCGCGAATATATTGACCTTATTTCTAACCTACAAAAGCAAAAATTGAGTGCCCCGGAAATATTCAGCGACCCCGCGCGGAAATTTTTGCTGCCCGGAATTTTTTTGTCAGTGCGCGAAACATTGTTGACTGGATTTCTACTTAGAAATGGCGACTATTTAGAGTCCGGAGCAATATATTGGAGTCCGCGCGATATTTTATAGTCCGCGAAATATTTTTCGAGCCCCCTCATTCCCTTTGTGAGGGCGAGTGCCAACAGGAACAAGTCAATGTGCCGTGATGCCGGTATTATGTAATCTGACAAATTTACCACGGCTCGGAGGCAGTTATAGCTGCAGAGGTTGCGTAGGGGTCGAAGTCTCAATATAATTACAGTCAATTGTCTACCATATGAGGAGGTTGTATGCTCGAGTATTTGTTGACCAAAGATACGGAGGACAAGGTCCTTTTTGGTGGCTCACTCTGCACAAAGGTGAAACAGATCCTGCCGAGGCGGATCAATTACGTAATACCGGCATTTCGGCACATAGTCCATTCGACGGAAGGCTCCGGCGTCAAAAGAGTACGCGCACAGTGAAGAATTTGCGCGCGCACTAAAAGTAGTTGAAAATTTATGTAGTATCTATTCGGGCAGTACAAATATCTACTTTCTGCATAGAAACCTGGTCAAAAAAGTTTCGCGCACTGACAAAAAATTCCGGGCAGCAAAAATTTCCGCGCGGGGTCGCTGAATATTTCCGGGGCACTCAATTTTTGCTTTTGTAGGTTAGAAATAAGGTCAATATATTCGCGGGCACACTAAAGATGTGTTCTATATATGTGTCTACCTCTGAAAAAAGTCGCGGATTTTTTACCCATTTGGACCGCCATACAATGTAGATGATGCAGGATAGTTAAGTGCTGATCTTATTAACTGTTTAAGCGCTTAACGTTTAACGTTCGCTTAACGCTCAGGTATGGAGGGGGTTTTATGCCACTCGCTACTTACCTAAAAGCACTATAGGTTATATGTCCGCCTGTTACTGACTGTTTAACGTGCGGACATTACTGACATTGAACGTGCGTCCTCTCTAGCTCAAATATTTATCTTTAAACCTGATGCAGACGATATAGGAATCATTTGATTAAGCGCAAGTTTAGGATAACTCAATTCGACTGCAAGGCCTATCCGTCCATGGCCACCCATGTCCATAAGTAGACTCAATACATCCGACAATGATCACCGGCACCCATCAGCCATTGGCATTACGGCGCGCAAAGTGCGCTGCTGTGCTCTATCTCGGATGCAATATACCCATGTAAGCCCGAGCGCTACTTATTAAATCAAGCGTATGTAACTGAAAAGAGATCGATAAGAGAACATTCCGAAGACCCCGCGCCAGCCCACCAATCGCCCGCCGCCAGCCAATCCGAGGGCGTCCCGAGGCCCGGAGTCCCTGCATCGACTTGGTCTGGGAAGGTCGATGATCATTTTTGAAGGAAGTATCATCGTGTGCTGTGTTGTTGGTTTCGATGTGCGATACCAGTTTGCTACATATGGGATGATACGATGCATGGTGGTTACATCGAGCATTCGTTTTGAAGTACTAGGGCAGAGTACGGTACACGACGAACGCACATGTACGCGCACACATGCGTGGCCAAGCTTGAATGCGAGACTCGCCTAGGCGCGCTCGGACCGAAGTAACGACCTACCAACGTAAATAAGTACCATTTCGCATTGTATGGATGCATTTTGCTCTGGCGAGGAAAGGCAAATGAACAAAGTGATATTTAATTCCATACTGCGCGTTCATTTGACCCGTGGAAAGGGTTTGGTATCGTATAATAATATGGAGAGCACTTACCGTAAGAGCCGTGAGGCGCTCTAGCAGCGCGCAGCCGTCGTTGCCGCCGGCCTGTGTGGGACTGGCTCCCCTCCTATGTGGAGGTGTGTCTTCGAATGGAGGGAGTCAGGATAGATCCGAATGGGTTAGGGGCGATAGCGGTCTACTCGTCCATCGCGTCTTGATAGGAGACCACTAGGTTGAATCTGACTTCGGAAGGAACAACAGCGTCGAGGCTCGTTCGGCGTCGGGGAGGACGGTCGATGATAGGCAGGGTCTTGGTCGGCCTGGAGTGAGGGAAGACGATTCAGATACAGGCTAAGCGCTAAGTGGTTGTGGAGAGTCAACCTGTTTTGTTCGAATTCTGGACAAGCATGGAATGGCGAGCGAGGGCTAGAGTCAGGATGTACCGTATAGAGTTTGAGCTTGATATCGGACTCTCGGATGAAGGCTCTACAGCCCATTAACAGAGTACACGGTGATCAAAACGACGAAAGAAGTTGACCAGGGGACGTACCGTCGTGCTTGCAGGCGATGGTACTGGAAGGCGATCTTTGAACTTCCAGAGAGACACGGGTTGTAGCTGCGCTCAGTCGGGGCCGTTCATGACGCCTGGCTATGTGTACTTGCTGGGGTGTCGGTCTAGCTGTGGCATTCTGGCGTTCTGGCGTTCGTGTCCGAATCTACATTTTCATTTCTCGTCGAGCCCGAGACTTGTATCGAGGCTAGTTCGGGATCGGGATGTCAGCAGTGATATGGACAACCGACAATATACAAGGTCTTGAGCGGCCTGGAACCACAAAACGTAGTATTCGCTATGCCCCACTGCGATATGAGGTCCAGAGGTGACGTTGACCTTAGAATTGTTAGCAACGCCGAAGACGCATGTGCTGCTAGCACAGGCTGGATGGGACAGGTGGGGTTCTCGCGGTTGGCTCGAGAGGTGATGGTCGGCGTAAGACCGGAGGGCCGGAGAGTTGCAGTGGGACGTCATTTTGGGCAGCGAGAAAGCATCGTCGATGTGTAGCCAACCATGCATCGCCAATTCCTGGATAACCTATTCACATCGAAATTTTATGTAGAATTGTGGAACTTTGAGTGTGGAATACTGCGATGTTGCTATCGATGGCATCTTGAAATAAACCAGGAGGGCTCGGACAAGAGAAGTTGGGAGATGGAGTCGGCGATGTTAGTTTTAAGAATGGGTGCCTTAGGGATGGGCTTGGGAGGCGTAAAGGGCCCAACAAAGGAAGGGAAGCGCAAGAAACAGTGGGGAGCCAATACCACGAGGCTCGGCGTGTGTTTAGCAAGGCGAGTGAATATCCGATATGTAGACAACCGTGCATCGCATCGCCCACTTGGATTACCAAATAGCCTATTTCTGTAGTCGCCTCTCGGAAAAGCTATTTCAGTTGTCACTTTCGCATTTCTGAATTTCTGGAAAGAGCGGAGTCAGAGATCTCGATATGTCGGCCTGATGTTAAAAAACAAGAGACAAGAGACACAAGAGAACGCATCAGAGATAGGTTAAATGTAAGCCTTCCTGCTCCACGCCGCGCGTGTCCTTCGTCTCCTTGGGCCTTATTATCCCACCTACATGTACATATACAATGGAACAATGGGACGACAAGACGGGCGCGACCCTGAGCAATAGACGTGCGCGTGAGGGCGTGGAATGACAGATGCTGGGTATACATGTAGCCATTTTCAGAGAAGAGGTAGACAGATGCGACACTTTCGTCAGCGCTCGCCAGATGGCAGAGACGCATTGGAGAGAGCAGGCACAGGTAAAAATAGGGTGTGCCGTTTGGGGCAATTACGAGCGGCTTCGCGTCGAATAGTAAGAGACACGCGCTGTGATAGATTGGGTAGTAGGGTGGACCATTACGAGTTTGCGAAGTAGTCAACGAAACAGAGTTGCGAACAGCAGCCGGTGTAGAGGCACGGAAACGCGACAAGGAGGGTCTAGATTCGGGGAATGAGGCTTCTAAAGTTAAAAAATAACACACCTTGTCAGAAATCCCGAAGTACAAAACTTGACAAAGAGCAAGGGATTAGCAAGCCTACGCAGGGTATGGACTAGCGAGCCGCAGACGTCGGGAGGCTGTTTGACAGCAATGCGCTACTTGCGCCAGGCGGACGAGCTCAAGGCCAGGTGGATGGGGGAATCTGGATCAGGGGAGGCGCGGGCGCGGGAGGATACGGATCGATTGGTGGTCTCTTATAAGTGCCTTTTGGCGTTGGTGTTTTTTGAACGGGGATTGGATGTGGATAGGCCGAGAGAATAGAAGCAGAGAAGGAGGTGTTCGGAGAATTGGACGGGTGCGTATGAGGAGTGACGTAGACGAAAAGAGGTGACTAGAAGGTGACAGAGGTGAGTGCGCAGGGGAGATCGCTGTGGGAAGCGAAGATTGAATGGGACCGAAAGGCTAAAGCCACGGTCCCAGTGGTGTCCCTCTGTCTCTCAGAGGAATGAAAAACTTGGATACGAATGAATGTACGCGCGTACGAGTGGATGCAGGCGGAGGCAGCAATGTGGTTCGCTTCATCGCTTGCGCAGCCGACTACGCAGAGTAACCAATTCCCGGCTTATCCTTTCATGGAGTGTGTGTACACACCTGTTCAGATCATAATCGTGCGTTGGCCTTGCGAGGACCCCGGAAAATAGCATGGGAACCAATCAGGACAGATTTGGGGCGTTTTGACGTCAAGGCCAGGCGCTACCCCGGACAAAAATGACCTATATATTCTTAGCTGCATTCGTTGTCCGAACGGATTTGTGTTTGAGATAATTTTTCGGCGCGCCCAGGAGCGATTTTGAACGCTTGAGGGGTCATTCCAAACAGAATTTATCCAATTTTTGAAGAGGTCATCCGGGCAAATGGACTAGCAGCGTCCGTCATCCGGACACAATTGTCGTTTTCGGGTCTTCGGTGCACCGTGCCATTGTTCAGGGTTCTGCTTTGCGTGAGCGCGGGGGTTGCCGACGGAAAACAGAAAACATACTGGGGTTGTGATGGGTCCTGTCACAGAAGGCGTATTGGCTCTCGTGCGGTCTGGCCCTTAGAGACGTACCGTTCCAGTCAGGGCAGCCTTATATACTTGGTGCGTCGCCGGGAGACGATCCTCTCTCATGGCCACCGTGTTCAATCCCAAAATCCTCGACGCCAGCATCCGCGATGTCTCGTCCTACCTCTCTGATAACCAAAAAGTCGACTTTGTGTTGTATGCGATGCGGTCTTTTCCTTTGACGGGTACGTCTTCTTTCGAGAGTTTCAGTTTGGGAGCTTGGCGTTTGTGCCTGCGTTTTTGTCCGCTCTTTGTCGTTATTGGCTGTGCAATTGGCGGCTGCTGATTGGTTTACATGTCCTCCCTCCCGTTATCGCCAACCAACACCAACACCAACAGACGCTCAAGGACCGTTATCGAGAACGCCATCCAATCATGTCTTCAAGTATCCACGCTCAGCCCGGAGAACGTCGCCAAGGCGCGCATACTGAGGGCGCGCGCCCGGTTAGCCAATGGGCTCCATTTGGGGGCGCAGGAAGGTGCGTAGCTGTGTTCGTCGTCCCCCTCTTGCGTCGTCGTCGTCGGCATCCCCATTCATAGCCTAGCTGTTCATTGGGGCTTCACGATGGGGCGTTGGGGACGGTTGATATGGTGTGTTGATATGGACTCGAATGGCGGCCTAGATCTGCAGGCGGCGCTCGAGGCAGAGCCTGACAACCCCGAGGCGAAGGCGCTACTGCATCAGCGCTCTGTTACCGTGGAGAAAGTGAGTAACTTTCGTTGTTCCTCGTCCCCATCCATCGTCACCACCACCGCCGTGTACTCCTCGTCCTTGTCGGTGTCGACGTATATGAGGGGGCGTATGCGCAGAGATATGGGGAGTTGTATGCGCCGAGCATGGTGGTGGTTCAGGTGGAAGAGGGGGAGGAAGTGTTTGAAGTGCAATGAGTGCTTACTAATTCTAAACCCATCTCCTTCAGCTCCTCTCCCCGCTACCAAAACACAACCTCAAAGAACGCGTCTCCAACGAAGTGTGGCGCGAAATCGCGCTGCACCTCCCTCGGCGCGACCTCAAGGCGCTGCTGTTCGTGCCCCATCCGCTCTCGCGCATTGCGTCGCAACTATTGTTCTGGGAGTTGGATCTGCATTTCTCTGGGGGGTCGGACGATGGCTCTGACGGCGATTACGCTAGTGGGAGTATGGGGAATACTGGAGAAGGGTACTATCACACAGCTACAGGCGGACACCAACAGCAACACCAGTATTTGACGTCGCTGAGGGAAGAAGACGCGACCCATGCACAGCGAAGCGCGGACATCCTGACGCGCATCATCACCGACCCCATCTTCGCGAGCGCGGTGCGGACGCTGCGCATATATGCGTTTCGGAGAGGGGAGGCTGGGGTTGGTTTTCAGACCGGTGCGTTTTGCCTCGTCTTTGCGTCTTGCTCCTCTTTCACTGTTTTTTCTGCGTGTTTTGGGGAAGTGCTAATATGGGGACAACGGAATGCTGATGAAAAATGGATTATAGGTATGCTAATGAACGCCCTCCCGCGTCTAATCAATCTGCGCAACGTGCACCTCTCGTCGACGAGCGACGGCATCGTGCCTGTGTTGAGGATTTTGCAGAAGACGAGTCCGAGGTTGAGGGGTTTATCATTGAAGTATGTTTGATTTTTTTTTGTGGATTTTGGTATTCGTCCCGTCTTTACCAGCGCCCTGTTTTGTCCTCACGTGGATCTTCAAGGATCCGTTCGTCTTATTCGCCTTCAGGGTCAACTTGACACTAACATACGGATGTACACGTAGATCCCCCGACGCCCCTGCCGATCTCTCCTTCCTCGAATTCCGGCACCTCACGCACTTCGCCTACGCCACCTCGGCAGCATCACCCCCACCCGCCACCTCCCGCCTTCCACGCGCTGCTCGCGCAGAATAGGGCTACCCTAAGAACGATCGCGCTTGACTTGTGTTCGGCGGGTTTAGGCCCGGGGGCGACTGGATTGGCGTCAGTCTCTTCGCTCGTGGGTGGACTAGGTGGTGGAATAGGAACAGGCGGGGCAATCCCCGCGATGAGCGCGCATTGGACCTTCCCCGTCAGTGCGCTGAGCATCCGCAACCTCACCTCGGTGTACTTTACCGGCACCGTCCCGGCGAATAGCCCGCTCTTCAGCGAGATCTTCAGCAACGGGCGCCAGCTCGAGACCTTCGACGTCGCTTGCGGGGCACTGGAGTGCGGGACGCTGAGCGAGCAGGTGAGGGGAGTGATGAGGTCGAGCGCGGGGGAAGGGGCCGTCGCTCTTCCCTTCCTGCGGCATTTCGCTTTTAGCGTAGCCTCCCTTGGTCGACGCGTAGCGGACAGGGATTTGTTCCCCGCCCTCGCTGAGTTCTTGAGGGGCAGGCCGACGCTAAGGAGCCTGCATTTGGTCGTCCAGGACGAGGCGATGCAGCCCGCCGTAGGTTTCGACGCGGCCTGCTGGGGTTTGCTACCCAGTCTGGGAGGTTTGAGGGGGTTGAAGATTAGTTATCCAGCCGACCTTGCGCCGGGGTTGGCAAGTTGGTTGTTGCCCCGCGGTGTGCTGGCGCTGAGGTTGACGTTGGATTCTGCGTGTGGGGCTGCTAGAGATCCGATTCCTTTTTTGAGTGTGAGTGCAGAATTTCTCATTCATCTATAACGTTTAGTCCATTGGAGTGATTTTACTGACTGTTTTTTGTTGTCATCTCTAGCAACTCAGGCATGGTATACCGCGAACGTTGCGCTTCATAGGCCTCACTGACATCAACGTGCGCAACCCCGCGTCGGTGGTCGAGCACGGCTTCCCCATGGTGCGCGTCCTGCGCATCGGGAACAGCTATTGGACTGTGCACCGCGGTGGATCCAACACCACCAACGCTTCTGGCTCAGCGAGCTCATCGCTGGCGAGCTCGCCTGCTCTGGGTGGGATGTCAGGTACGGGGCCGTCCACTTCCGCTGGCGCGGGTGCGGGAATCAGTGCGGGTGGAGCAGTGGGAGGAGCGGGCAGAAGTAAATCAGGAAGCCCAACACACCACGCCTACACGCACACTCCCGCACATGTGCACAACGCGTCAAGAAACGGGATGGGACACCTCGCGCATGGGCACGCACATCATCATGTGTACGGTGCGGGTGCGCATGTGAGCAAGTCCGCCTCGGGGCGCGGGGCATCGGGGACCTCCGCCTCTGTCTCTATGTCCAACCCTAGCTCTATGTCGGTGTCGATGAGCGGCGGCTTTGGGAGTTCGAATGCATTCGGTAGTTCAGGGAGTGGGAGCAGCATTTTTGGTGGAAACGCGCCTGGAAGTGGGCGGCGTTCGAGCTGGAGCAATGGCCCCGAAGACGCGCGATGTATCATGCGCTGGAGTGGTTAGAGTGGCTTGGGTGTGAGGATGCGATGGTTCGGGACCCATCGGCGTTTGTTGGGTAGGCGCATGATATGATAGTATGTTTCTTCTGTTCTGTTTTCTCTCCTCTCCTCCTCTCCTCTCCCTCCTCTTCTCGTATCCACCCTTATTCATCTTGTGATACATCCTACCTCCCCTCATCCCCTCCTACATTTTCTCTTACCCCTCTTCATTTCATTTCATTTAGGTCTCGTCTCGTCTGGTTACCCCTCTCCCTCCTCTCTTGAGATATCCATACTACTGCTTTCGGTTCGTTTCTGCTTCTGCTTCTGCTTCTGCTTCTGTCTTGATTTCGATCTCGCTCCATCGCCTTTGAATTTGATCGTTTGATCTTTGATTTATTGTCATCCTACAGTATATTCGTCGCTTCGATTGTCAGTCTGTATATTAGTTAGCAGTAATAAGTTATTCATGTTGCTTTGGCTTTCGCTGTTCTCTTTCCTTTTGGTGCGATCTTTAATGTTATAATTGAAGTTTTAGAAGCAATATTTCGGCCGCACTTGTCGCGAGATGGTTGATCAATGTGGTCCTTTTCAAGTGGATATCGCATAGCCCCATCACCTTGTGCTACATTTCCTTTCCAGTTTCGTAACATTCTGCGATCCAGATACCTTGTCTTCTGACCAGCTTCTAGCTGCTGCGACTTCGCTACCGCCGTTAACGACTCTACATCGCCGCCTTGTGCCATGTTTTGGGGCACATTCAATGATAAGTGGAAGCTCGAGCTCAAGGTTAGCCTTTAGAATCCCTTCACAGCTTCGACGCACATGCACACCTCAAGCTCAGACATCGTCAAGGTGCTCCAAAATTGAATGACATTTACGGGTGTCTTTAAATTTCGGAGGAACACACCTATATGGCGTAGGTAATGTGTTCTAGCATTCAATTGGATTTGGAAAGGCTGTGAACAATGCGATTGACGCTAGGCTTTCCCCTTACGGTCTACTTGGATTTGGCAAGGTCAGAGCCTTCGGTTGCGTTGGGTGGGTTGGTGAAGGTCGAGATTGCGAAGATTAAAACCACATTCCGGACTGAGATTTGGGGGATTCATATGTACTGGCCTACACTGGGCTAGAGACTTAGATGGCTTGATGTAGCTAGCGTACTGCGGGCTGAGAGAACTGTAACTGTATTTTGTGGCTGCTCTTCACTATGTAATTACGGTGACGACGTTGTCTCTGTCGTAGTGTTTGGCACCAAGTTCTCTGGATCTCAGATTTCAGAGTTTCAAGAATGCCGAAGTCAACGACGTGCAGTCGTTGTCTAGACTCTAGGTGCATACTATGATCAGCGCACGATGCACAAAAGAGTGGAAGCAGAGCAGTACGCCGCGCTCTATCCCATAGAGAACCATGCCTGAGACCTATCCTCGCCATTTCCGAGGGTGTTCAAATGACGCGTGGCTAGGAAACAAAGATATCTCTGAATCTGGCCGCCGCGTGTCGTCAGTGTACGTTAGATATCCTGGGAGATGGATAGATGGATTGGATAAAGCCTTTCGTGCACACACACTCATCACAGGGAGCTGAAGATAGATCGCGCGAAGCCGTCAGATGCGTGTTTTTCTTGGGAACGAGACAATCTCGTTATTGCGGAAACGATGCAACTGTGTGTTATCCAACCGCTGCGTCGAGACTGGCCTTGCCGTGATTGCACGCATAATAGTATCGAGATTCGAAAGGTCATGGAATAAATACATGATTTTTTTGGTATTTTACAGATTGCGAGGAGGATAAAAGGTTTATACTGGCGTGTCATGGGAGTGGGATTGAAATAACATTGAGTTTTCGAGACGCGTCTCCGTCAAGTGCCCGTCCAACGCCAGATGCCTGGAAACATCACCGCACTGGCTCAGGCTGGATGCGTTGCTCTAAGTCGATACGTACGCTCGGAAATTGAATTTTATAGGTTATCTTTTCGAGTATTTGGGTCGGACCGAGGTCTGCAGCGTGCGCGGTGGACGTACTATTTGAAATTGAATCGCGTTGAAGCAGGCTCACGTTAGATTTGAGAGTTTCAAGGATAGGGAAAGAGAGTAACATTGGTATTGACAGGATCCAGACCACGGCGAGCGGAGACATTGACGACTATCTGATAGATTGGTATTATTTCTGTTACAACTCGGGACCACAGTACCGGCGCTCAGCCCAGAACGCGCCCAACATGAAAATCAATCACGGCTTGAGAAATCAGTCCGAGGCACCCCCTCTTCAGATTCGTTCGTTACCATGGGCGTATGGTAAATTTACAAGTTATTCTTTACGGCACTTTCGACAACTTCGAATGGCTGGACGTGTATATAGATAACCCGCGGCGGCAGCAGTGCCCCAACTGCTCCCAAGCGTCCGTCTTCGGGGCAGGCAGGTCTGGGTCAGGCGAGCCGTGTCCGGGATGCTACTCTCAGTGGCACAAGCACACGGTATTCGCCCGGGCGATCGCATCCTTAACAATGAGTGATGCTTGAAGCTCGCTTCTATACATGGTCCGGAATGAAATCAGGGGTGGGTGTCTGTGACCTGCTTTTGAAAGATCTCCTCGGCGTCTCCGCGTCGGTGTGATAATATATTGCGCCTGAGTAAGACCTGGGCATCCGCCTTCTTCATCGGCCCGCGGCCTCTGAGAACTCGAATAACTAGCAGGTCCGTCAAGTTCTCAACACGTCCCCTTCTGTGTACAACTATGAGCGCGTCCTCGGGAAAGCAGTCAGGTCCGCGCGCACACGCCAACTCCCACTGGCTCGAAAAGCGACTGCTATTATTTTTCTGGTGCAGATTCCACCGGAAACGTGGAATGAAAATATGTATTGGGATAATACTGGGCGCCTGATAGGATGCCATTCGTCCGCTCTGTCCAATTAGACGCAGGCAATATTAATGATCACTGAGCCACGGTGACGGCGTCGCGGCCATGCCGGGACACGGACGAATCGGCGCCGCCGAAAATGCGTGTGCGTACGCAGCGGCAAGCCGCAACGTTCACCTAAAGAGGCAAAACATCCGGTATTGTGGGATGTGGCTGACGAAGAGCAGCTAGCTTGAGGCGCAATTGATGCACACTGCTTTTTACGACTTTCAACTCTTGAGTGCACAACTTGGGTATCAAGAAGAATTTCTTTGGAAGTCATAGTATTACTCGTCACTTCAAGCTGGGCTAGAAATATCATTGGCTTTATATATACGACATAAGCTTGACATAAGCATAGGTTCATCGAACTCAATGACAGATGGTGTTTACAATATTTACAACGTTCTTATGACCATATATGACAATCCACGTGCATTGCTGATCTCTTCAAGTTCTGGCCACAAGATGCAAGAAACCACCGCACGAACATTGCTCTTGTACCTCCAGTAATGCTTAAACTATCCTTGGCAAGGCGTACGAATGTCAATTTTTCAGAATAGTGTTACGGTTATCTTTAAATGCCGTTCAGACTCCGCATCTTACGCTTCATGATCAACTAAGCCTGGAAAATGCTACCATGCTCAAGATCAAGGCTATGAGAACTGGGAGACTGACCATTGATTTAATCCCTCATGTACGCCTGGCTCTCTTCCTAAATGGTTCGCATTACAAGGTCTCATTGATCCGGAAGATTTTACCTGCCTCAAAAAGCTGAAGCTACTTAATATCAACGTCTCTCGTTGGACTGCTGCAGAATGCGCACAGGGAGATATTCAATGGGCACTTGCGGTTCTGCAAAAAAATTCCTACAAGCCTGCAGAAAGGTGACCATTAAAATTGGCGGCTACGGATACACTATAATGGTCTGGCATGATCTAGACATAATAGACTTCTACGCTAATCTTGACAAGATTTTCAAAGCATGGCGCACGGAGTTGATTAAAGACAAGTGGAAGACGCTCGAGAACTTCCAGGTTGTGTTACTTCTCAAAGAAAGCCTGGAAATGGATCAGCAATTACCATCGTCATGACTGACGTCGCGAGGCGATTTTCGACTCAGCGTTTTCAAAGACAGGAAGACAAACTTTTATTTTTATCACTATTCTAGGACTTACGCATCACCAGAAGATTGAACTTGAACTTATTCAGTTGATACTTGTACTTTATAATTACTTCAGCCAAGAACATATGTAAGCCAGAATTGAGCGTAGGAACTTACTGCCTGAGAAATTTTGATTTCGGCACCAAGTTCAATAAGTCACGTTACTCTGTGCATAGCCAAATTGTGGAACAGCCACCTCGAATTGTTGTTATCTTCTGATTCGACCATGTCTTCCTCTTGCTTTCCCTTTGCGAGCAAGCTTTGAGCCGATCCTTTAAACAGCCATGAATCTTATTCTACCGGTAGACTAACATGCATCCCCAATATATGGCGCTAAGTACCTGCCAGACCAGCCAGATCAACACAATTTCATCGGGGGCGGGGCGGTTCTCTAATCGAGTGGCTAACAGGAATGAGGGCCAGTTGGGCACACAACTTGGTGTCGATCTAGGATGACAGCCACATCTGCTGTATATTAAGCTATGAAACCGCGATATCTACCCATTCAGTCTACCCACACTCCGCTTCAATGTTGTGCACTCGTACTCTTCTGTTCGCATTCGGGTTCGCTGCCGTCGCTTCCGTCGTCGCGCAGCCTGGTGCCAGTGAAGCAGTCTTGACCACGCCCCCTTGCATCCTTAATTGTATAGTCACTGGATCTGCGGCGGCTAACTGTCCGGTGTACGTGTTTGCTCTGTTGTTCTCCGTCGCCATCGTTCTTACTTTTGAGTGCAGATCTATGGATAATTCGACCTATAACTGCGTCTGTGCATCCACGAAGTACGAAAACACGACTAGTGAATGCCTTCACAAATTCTGTACAGCCGACGAAATTCAACATGCCTCCACCTTGCAGACGGAGAGGTGTGCTGCAGGTATGCTTCGCCCTCTTGAGCATTTTCGTCGCTGTCTCTGATACATATCTCCTTGATACAGCTGCTTTGAATGCAACAGCGCCGCCGTCTGTCCTTGCCGAAACTAAGCCTGCCGGTTCCAGTGATGCTGTATCCTGGTTTAGAGATAATAGTGCACTGACGGTCTTTGGCGCTTTGGTATTTGGCATTTTGTACATCTAGGTCTGACACGGTGGCACTTGTCTCCCCTTCCAATGTTCCATTTGTACATTTGTAGTGACAGCTCAGATGGTCCTATATATGGAGCGCAATGCAGGTTGATTTTTCCATTCCACATATCAGCTTGCTTGGGATTCAGGCCTCTACCCTTAAACGTGTCTTGCTTCTGCAGTTCTAATAACTACTTCTTCGATCCTATCACATCGTGTGGTCTGATCCGAGAGCTTTCGGCTGCGTTGGCTATGTCGAGAAATGACATTTCTGCGCTTCTTTGTTCCTAGTATTAAGGACTTTCAAGCGCTGTTATACACAACACTATTTGGCGTCTTGTTCAGCGTATCTATTACAATGTAAGACCCACATGAGGCGAAGCTCATAGAGTTCATTTTTGCTCTATAGCGTTAAATTCCAAGCAGGTTCTAATTTCGTCCCCACCTGGAAATAGATACCTAAAATAACACGTCGCTGCCCTTGACATGCGGCCATGGGCGTAAATCGGAAATACGTCTATGACATTGACGTCGACATTGACACGCCACAATGTTGACAATCTTTCTACGATGCGATACCCATGCCTCATCAATGAGCGCGTATTGAATGTCCTGGCAATATTCGAGCCTTTGGTGTACAATTGTACCGTTCGGGAGGATGCAGGAATTTTATGAGCCTCTACGCGCGCATCCTATAATTACACTGGGCTCAGCAGGCCGCTCAAGGTCAACGAATAATCATCAAACATAGAAGATCAAGCATATTGACATGTCTTAGCGGTCTAAGGCCCTGGGGGATCCAGAAGCTCAAGGGACGAACAGTCGACACTGACATTTATCAAATTCGCCCTGGCATCGGATCTGTTGACGAAGCGCCTCAACTACGAGAAAAATAGGCAATCCAAAAATTGAACAGATATAAAAGTAGCCGCGCTCTGTAAGCCCTGCGGCTCACGACGATGCAAATGCGCGCGCGCACTCAACGCACGCGCATCCTTTCCTCAAATCACAATCACAACGACACCTGACAGAGCCCATACGAGACAGATGGATTGGACTGATAGCAGATAAGAAATTACATATATTCTCATCCCCACCTTTCGTTGCGCCGTCTTCTGACTACCGCAACGAAGGTGAGTTCTATTTACAATTAGACTACGATGTACGTCTTCTGACTACCGCAACGAAGACCACACCGTTGTCCTTTCTTTTAACGTTCTCTGAGTGAGGCTGCCCTTTCCGACAGCCTTTCACTTTTTTTTTGAAACCGACAACGTCTCTCTGACGCCGTAACGTTATCCAATCCGATCACCGATCCCACTCTCCAAACTGTCATCGTTCACTCCTCCTCAGACTCGACGAGGAACTACGCAGCGAGTGCAGCTCGGACTATCTCCTGGCCTTGCACCGCTCCTCACCGTCCATCGTATCTCCCGACCGAAGAGAACCAATTCCAACCCTACCAACGACTCCGAAGACATCCACCACACATCGGACTCTGGATCTGACATCCCTGACAGTGACACCAATACCAAATCCGAATCCGAGTCCGACAACGACCCTTCACTTCCATTCCCACAGAACCCTAAACGCCAATCTACGATCATGTCGCTGATTCCCACATCTACCATCATCGCTGAAGTCAAAGTGGCGAAGATGAAGGACTGTCCCATGTTGACACCGGGATACATTACCCCTCTTGTCCATCAGGCTTGGACCCTCGCTTGTAGGCGCTTTATGAAGCATGCGAGCAAGGACAAGACGGAGATTGTCAGTTTTGTGGCCGAGGGAATGATGGAACCTCGGCTGATTGCGTGGTATCAAGCGGATCAGACGCGCATCGATAGTCTCTCGCTCGAGAAATATCTGGAAGAGCTCGCCGCTCTCGTCCTCGAGAAGAACTGGGACCATAAGCTCCGGGAAACGATATTGGCTTCGCGCCAGAACAACCGCGTCTTCATCGATTGGAAGATCGACATCGAGAATCTGAACGCGATCCTCAGAACATCCGCACCCACCAAAGCCCTCACTTCCGAGACGCTCAAGCTTCAGCTCGAAGCAAACCTCAACCCAGAGCTGCGATTAAACCTCGCCAACGAACCTGTTCTCTCTACCGAGCTCGCTGCTTGGTCCATTGAAGTCAAGGAGCGCGATGAGCGCATGAGAGCGGAGGATGCCCGAACCCAACGCATGATCGACGCCAACAACCTCGCTCGCCAAAGCAAACGAACCGAACGCAGATCGCTTATCGACCGTCTCGCACCAGAGGCGAGTTCATCCAACCGCCGCTCTAACACGACAGATACACGCGCAGTGCGGGAGCCAGCCTTACCGAAGCTCACCCCAGCTGAGCGCACTCTTTTAGATGACCACGAAGGCTGTACGCGCTGCCGGACATTCTATTCTGGACACCGAGCTAACCAATGCCCCATGACTACTGCTAACACTTGGCCTGTAGCTGCCACATACAGAACCTTGACGAGCGCGATGGCGCGAGAGGCTAAGGCTGCGCATCTCCGAGATGTGGCTTCTCCTCGAGTAGCTGTTGCCTTTGCTAAGTCCAGGAATGAAGGTCCATTGGATGAAGAGACTGACTCTGATTCTGACCCGTACGTCTCTCAACCGCCTCTTACCCTTCCCCACATCTTTGCCTACCTAGAGATTTTTGGTCCCTCCATTCCTGACTTTCCTCTCATTGTCAAATCCCTTCCTGACATTGGTTGCCCATCCACAGTAATTAGTGACGATCTCGTCACCCAACTCGGCCTCCGACGCTATCCGCTACCCCCACTCGAGGACAACCTGTCCTCACTCTCCGATGCTCCTCTCCGCTGTGAGGAGTATGTGAAACTTAGCGTATCATCTGGAAACGGGAGCTGGAAATCTAGGGTTTTTCGTGCGAAGGTTAATAGAGGATTGCCTGTACCGTTACTGCTAGGAATACCATTCCTTGATTCTGAGCATATTGTTTTGGATATTAAAGCACGTACTGCAATCGACAAAAGGACTGGATATGACATCGCAAACCCCCCACTGATCCCACTGCGCAAAAGTCCACCCACACACCCCTTACCGCCTCCAACACCCAAGAAACCCAAACGAGAACGAAGTACATTCCCCTTCCAGAATGTTTCTGAACCTGCACTTGCTGGATATCTATTGCCCGCTCCAATCATGGCCGCTGTTCGTGTCCGCATCGAAGATATTGCATTACAGGAGCTCTTGAAGAAAAAGGATCTTGAATTCAAGGAACGTTTCGCCGACCGTTTTCCGACACGTCTCCCAGATAACGTCAATATTCCCGATCATATCTATCACAGAATCCGTCTCAAAGACCCGACAAAGATCACAAAAGGCCGCGGATATTCAGCGCCTCGGAAATACCAAGAAGCCTGGAAAAATCTCATCGACGAACATCTAGCCGCTGGCCGAATCCGTTATTCTTCTTCAGAACATTCCTCGCCCGCCTTTTGTGTCCCGAAATATAAGAATGGGGTGCCAGATCTCTCCGTCCCGCCAAGATGGGTAAATGATTATCGCGAACTCAATGCCAATACCATCAGTGATAGTTTCCCTCTTCCTCGCATCGACGATATATTTGCAGACTGTGGGAAGGGAAAGATCTTCGGAAAAATTGATATGACAAACTCATTTTTCCAAACTCGCGTACACCCGGATGATATACATCTGACAGCAGTACGAACACCGTGGGGCCTTTTGGAATGGGTAGTAATGCCTATGGGTGGGAAGAATGCTCCAGGGACCCATCAACGACGCATGACAGATGCCCTACGCCATCTAATCGGGAAAATATGCCATGTATATCTAGACGACATAATCATTTGGTCGAACTCTATTGAAGAACATGAAGCAAATGTCACATTGATATTAGAAGCTCTTCGTGCCGCTGGTCTGTACTGTAATATCAACAAGTCCACCCTATTTGCAACTCAGATAGAGTTTCTCGGACATGTCATATCTGCAAAAGGAATCCAATCCGACCCCCGAAAAATAGACCGTGTTCTAAACTGGCCCACTCCCACTACTGCCACCAATGTCCGTGGGTTTCTTGGTCTGACACGATACCTATCTGCATTCCTACCCTCACTTGCTGAATATACCAGCGTCTTAACACCTCTTACGGGCAAGGAATGCGATCGAGATTTCCCCCCCTGGACGCAGGAACATGCTGCTGCTTTTGACGCAATTAAACGTTTGGTTACCAGCGCTGATTGTTTGACCGTGATCGATTATGACGACCCAACAAAGAGAGTTTTTGTTACCACCGATGCGAGTGACCGACGTACTGGAGCTATTTTAAGCTTTGGGGAGACCTGGGAGACAGCACGACCTGTCGCGTATGATTCCTACCAACTCAATGCGGCAGAAAGAAACTATCCCGTACACGAGAAGGAATTACTTGCTATTGTGAAAGCTCTCAAGAAGTGGAGGACCAGCCTTGTTGGTGTACACTTCGACGTTTATACAGATCACCGAACATTGGAATACTTCCAAAGCCAGAAGGAAATGTCGAGGAGACAGATGCGTTGGTCGATGTATCTTGCCTCCTTCGACTATGACATTCATTATGTTCGAGGGGAAGATAACTCTGCTGCAGATGCCCTATCTCGGATGCCAAATGAGGACCCGTCCCCACTTTTTGCCGCATGTGCCCTTGCGTATACACGATCCCCGAAGCGAGGGAAATTGACTGCTGCCGCCTCGACCCTAACAATAGGCGCCGATGAACAATTACTCACGAAGATCATTGCCGGATACCCAAATGACAGTTTCTGTCAACAATTGATTGCCGATATCCAAGCGGGAAGCATTGAGGGTGCTCGACAGGAGAACAATCTACTGTATGTTGGACGACGTTTAGTCATCCCCCACAATAATTCTATCCGCGAGCTTCTATACAGTCTAGCTCATGATACTCTGGGGCATTTTGGATTTGACAAGAGCTACGAGGCATTACGAGAATCATATTACTGGCCAAATATGCGTCGGGACCTCGAGAAGGCCTACATTCCATCGTGTGTCGAATGTCAACGCAATAAGGACCGTACTAGCCGTACGCCGGGACCATTACACCCTCTTCCTATCCCGGATAACCGTTTTGATACTGTAGCGCTTGATTTCATCGGACCGCTTCCAGAAGAACATGGTCGCGACACAGTCCTCACCATGACTGACACGCTAGGTGCTGATATTCGGATAGCCTCAACACATTCCTCCTGGACAGCTGCCCAAATTGCTGTGGTACTATTCGATGAATGGTACTGCGAGAATGGATTGATGCTCAACCTGATCTCTGATCGTGACGCACTCTTCACCGCTGATCTTTGGACTGCATTACATAAATTGACTGGGGTGAAGCTAAAGATGTCCACTGCGTACCATCCCGAGACTGATGGAGCGAGCGAACGAACAAATAAAACAATCAATCAAGCAATCAGATATCATGTCGACATTAATCAGAAGGGGTGGTTATCCAAATTACCCCGTATTCGCTTTGCGATAATGAACACAGTAAATGCCTCAACAGGTTTCTCACCTTTCCAATTGAAAACAGGACGGTCTCCACGCATCATTCCTCCTCTTATTCCCGCGCAGCATGGACAGGAAATCGAATCGACAACAGACGCCGTGATAGGCGCCCGTGAGATTATTGACAGACTTGCGCGAGACGTGAAGGAAGCACAGGACAGTTTACTTGCCGCAAAGATCAGACAGGCATACCACGCAAATGAACACCGTGGACCGGAGGTCATCTATAAGGAAGGGGATTTGGTGATGCTTTCTACGACACATCGACGCCGTAATTACAAGCGTAAAGGAAAGAAACGTGTCGCCAAATTTATGCCCCGTTTCGACGGACCCTACACCATTGAACGAGCCTTCCCTGACAAATCAGAATATACCCTCCGCCTACCCAATAACCCAAAGACATTCCCCGGATTCCATGCGAGTCTCCTCAAACCTTTCCACCCCAATGACCCTGAACTCTTCCCTGACCGAGAATTCACAAGACCAGGTGCTGTTGTCACCGAAGATGGATCCGAAGAAAATCTTATTGACAAGATCGTTGACTCAAGGCGGAGAGGCCGGGGTATGCAGTATAAGGTGCGATGGGTAGGATATGGGAAGGATCATGATGAATGGTTGCCCGGTAGGATGGTGGAAGAAACAGAAGCACTGGATGTTTGGGAAGCTGAAAATGGAGTAGGGCAGTGACAAGATGTCAATTTTTCAGAGGGGGGAGGGGTGTAAGCCCTGCGGCTCACGACGATGCAAATGCGCGCGCGCACTCAACGCACGCGCATCCTTTCCTCAAATCACAATCACAACGACACCTGACAGAGCCCATACGAGACAGATGGATTGGACTGATAGCAGATAAGAAATTACATATATTCTCATCCCCACCTTTCGTTGCGCCGTCTTCTGACTACCGCAACGAAGGTGAGTTCTATTTACAATTAGACTACGATGTACGTCTTCTGACTACCGCAACGAAGACCACACCGTTGTCCTTTCGCGCGCACCCAACGCACGCGCATCCTTTCCTCAAATCACAATCACAACGACACCTGACAGAGCCCATACGAGACAGATGGATTGGACTGATAGCAGATAAGAAATTACATATATTCTCATCCCCACCTTTCGTTGCGCCGTCTTCTGACTACCGCAACGAAGGTGAGTTCTATTTACAATTAGACTACGATGTACGTCTTCTGACTACCGCAACGAAGACCACACCGTTGTCCTTTCTTTTAACGTTCTCTGAGTGAGGCTGCCCTTTCCGACAGCCTTTCACGCTCATAGTTATTCGACAGACTTCGGTTTCCCTTGAGTACATTCAACCTTGATACCGTCCTGCAGCATGCGTTCCTTCGCCATCGTATTCGCTGTTGCTCTTCCCTTCTTTGTTAATGCCCAATGCGCAGATAGTGCCAGCGCAGTTTGCTGCTTCGATTCGCAGCCGGTAGGTGACTCCGCTTTATTTTTCGGGGCCTTCTAACCACGATTTTGGCATAGTCCACTATTGACAATTTGACACAATTGGGAAATCTCCAAAATACAACCGTTCCCATTGATATTCCAGGAGACATCGGACGTAAGTATATGAACTCTTGACAAAGTTTTTGGAATGTGATTTGATATTTACTTCTCCAAGTCTTCTGCACCGCATTGGATGAAACATGGTAAGCCACATTGAGGAAAGTGAATACGCAATATATCGATTCTAGATCTACCAGCGACGCGACTCTTTCTCAACAACTCTGCTGCACTTCAACAGACGCATCTGTATGTGTTAAACATTTTAACAAGATCCGAGATGCCCTACTGAAAATTTCTTCATTAGAATGGCGTATTTGCACTTGGATGCTCCGCTCTCGCATCGTCTTAAACAAATCAATATCACAATAGGGTTATGGAGTAGGGGTATGGAGCATTAGTAATACTTTTGGACATGATATATAAGGCGGTGTCACCATGATGGACTGTGAGTAATTCATATGTATCAACCCTTCTAGAAATTTCAATAGCTACTAAGCAGAACCAAGAACACGCTACTCGATATCACCAATGTTTCCGAAGATAAGCACAACAAATTATTTATATTAAGATGTGCCCTTTCAAAACTTGAAACCCCCAGCAAGACCCATCACGTTCATGGGATCAACGGCAGCCTTGAGAGCTTGCAATGCCAGTAGGTTGCTGCCGTAGATGCTCGACAGAGGCGTGTCGAAGATAGCATAGTTGGGATAAACTGCGGCGTCCACGATGCCAGACTGGCCTTGAGATACAGCAGCATTGTACACCGTAGCTGCGCTAGCTTTGGCAGCATCGTGGAAATCCGAGTCAAAAATAGACGACGCCCAAGCAAAATAAATATTGAAAGGCGATAAACCTTGTGCGCGTGTCGGAGGGAACGCTGTAGATTGGACGTTATGGCTATAGATATTGGGAAGGAAGGGTTCCACGTCGTAAGATATGAAAGATCCTGTCTTCAGACTGAGATGACTTCCCCAGAACTATGGGTATTGCGAAGTCAGATATGATTGGGTGCTTCATGAAAGAGATAGCGGCTCACGACTGTTTCATTCAAGATAACGTCCAAAAGCGCCGGTGTATATTCGAGAACAGAAACTGTGTTAAAGATTCCTCTGAAGGAGATGTAAGTAATAAAATCAGGCCGAGGCTGGGAACACACGAAGACCCACCGCAATCCAGTCGTAACATTCGACGGAGATGCTTGCACAAGCGAAGTGAAACTTCTAGTTTTGATGTCCCTGGTGAAATGCGGAATTGCAAGAAAGTCGTCGAAGATTCCCGCTGGAGGGGTAGGTCCGTCGTAGAATAATAGCTGCGAAATACCGGGCTACTGCGCATCAACTGATGGTCTATGCATCATTATGCGAGGAACGTGAACCAACCTGGCCGAGTAGGAAGTTGTAAGTTGTGATAATTCCAGCCTTGGGATCATTGACATTCGCTTGAAATGCTGCTGTGGCGGCCGCAACGTCAGGAATGAAGGGGGCTATGATAGTTATCAAGCCACCCTAGAGAAGAACGTTAGGAACATCAGACGTAGAAGGGGCATACACGGTACTTACCCAGACCTGTGTTTGAGGGAATGTTTGGAGAGTGAATTTGGTGACAATACCCTATAAGTTCACCACATTAATCAACACCATGGATCAACGTGAGGGAATCAGAGAGAACAAACGAAGTTGTTAAATCCACCCTGTTTCACAAAAGATTAGCAAGAGATCTTATAAACTGATTGTACTCGGGAACACTTGCCTTCAGGCCTTTGAACAAAGCGGAATCCGAAGACTCGGTCACAGTAACAACATTTCCGTTCGGTTTCACGAGTTCATACGCTGTCACCGTATCGACAGTCAGGCCGTACTGGTTCGTTTTCCACGAGTATCCTGTGACCAGGAAAGAATGGGGATTTAATAAGGCAAACCAAAGGCAGATCATGTACGTCAGAGACTCACCCCCTCCCAATGTGAATCCTGCCACACCGACGCCAGACACACGCCCTCCGACGACGTTGACATTATGTGGCTCAAGCGCCGCGTAAACGTCATCCCAAACTAATCCGGCTCCAATGTCCACTGTTTGAGAAGTTGCATCGTAGTTGATATCAGAGAATCGGTACATGGAAATGTGGACACCCGTAGTCGACGAGAAGCCAGGATTCGAAGCATGACCTCCTCCTTTGACCTAATTCAAAATGAGAATCGAAATATCACAGCTGAATAGACGGAACATACCGCGAAAGGTGTTCTCGTACTGCCTATTATACCCAGCTTTAATCCAAAGACTGTTAGGAAGCGAACGACCTAATGAATTTCGCACTCACAATGACCCCAACATCAACAGCAGTTCCTGGTTCAGCGACGCAGTTGGGATGCTGACTGCTCGAACTGGCCCAATGAGAAACTCCTTTCGCATAAAGGGGGTGCACTAGAAAAACATGATATCATTATGAAGGACTTAAGGACGGCTGCAACTGTGAAGTCGACATACGTGGGTAATAGACGTCGCTCGCAGATGAGATGGCAGATTCGATCTGCACGCAAACAGGATCCCGAGTTCGCTCTTCCAGATTAGGAGCGCTGTAGACTAGACCAGCCAATGCCAGAGAGATGAAAGCACTCTTTAAAGCAGGCATCTTATCCAAATCCTTTGAGGATAACTCGCCCGGTGTTCTTCATGTCGTATTTATATGTTTCTGGTGAAGGCCCAGAAACATATCTGGCACCACCTTAAACATAACAACGCTGCTCGGCAGCGAGACGTCGCGACGCGGGATATGATAGCCCTGCTGTTAGTCTGGGAATGCTGAAACTGAAGCCCAGAGTCAAAGCGCTGACGACATACTTAAGTACTTGGCACTGGATAAAGTGATGAGCTGTTCGGATAGGCGCTGTGATTGGCTTAAGTGGAGTTTGCCCGGATGCTGTGCCCGACCGACGTCCGTCCCGAAATTCCGTCCTGACGTACACAATTTTATGTTTTCACGATGGAGCGTGTAGATTCAAAACGCTCTCGAGCGCCAGACAAAATTTATAGCCTAAGCCACAGCGACCCAAGAATAATCTCGTTCCGACTCTGCGTAGACTCCTTGCGGTCTCTTTTCATTAACCCAGAAAATCATTTAATTATCGGTTGATATGGAAGAATGAGCTGATGTTGAGATTGAAATTCTTGGATGCAGCCTTGTGACTCTTTGCAAGTTTCATCCATTTTGCGTCCCCCGTCCCACGCTGTCTGCGGAACTTGCAAGTTTCCAAGTGTGCCTACGTAGTTCTGGATGTCGAGAGAACGGATACTATTGAATGGTAAGATTGAGCAAATTTCGGAGAAACTGGCTGGGTCGACGCCATATGGCGCTGAAGATTCGACATTGCATAGAATCTGGGATGAGAACATCATTATGATTCATATCATCTGTTAGACAGCGAAGGGGAAGATCATGGTATAAGCAATTAGTCCCTTTCAAGTAATATATCTTGCGAGTGTGGATTGGTATCTACAATAACGAAGCAATATATGATCAGTCTATCGTCTAAGCACATCAACTACACATGTGGTAAGAAAGAAGTCCATTGAACTTCCAGTAGTGCCCCAGGAGGAAGATTGCGCAGAGCAATCAATGCCTCGGTGAGCAGAATCAGGCGCGCGATAATATATATCGGCAGTCCGATGTATATAGCAATATTCGTCGAAACATCCTTCACGTCCTCGAAGAACCGCTCCAAGCAAAATGTCTCCGTCTGGAAGTAGATGCTCTGTGAGAGGACAGAGATGACCATGAAGACGGGCACCCCCGTGACCACGACGGAGGCGACTTGCCAGGTTATAGCCTCAGCGTGGGACGGGAAGAGGAACTCCCAGCCAGCACAGTGGATGCCGCCGAAGATGATACCGATTATGGAAACAGTCCCTACAATGCGATTGCTTTCCTTATCAGACGTGTTCATCGCGTAGAAGGGGTGCACTTTCTCTTGGTCATCCTTGATGATGTTGCTGCGCCCTGCAAATTCGGCCATGTCGCCGAGGCGGGCGAACATGAGAACGATACCTCGCCATGGCCATCGGAAAAGGAGGTTGAGGATAAACATGATCGTTACATCACCTGTAAAAAAAAATGATAAGACGGAACCTAATAAGGATGTTTATAGACGCCCAGACAAGCACGTACAGTAATGTTTGGCCGATCGTTCAGGTTTGTGTTGAGCAGCGGTGATACGTAAAGGATTGGTAGGCGGTGGAAATTCATCATTTGGTGATTCTAATGTAATGAAACATGGATAAGCATGTGGCGATCGGGTGATTCAGACGTTCGATATCTTACCTTTCTCAGGAATGGGCGCGTCGTGGACGTAGACCGGCACCGTCGTACGGACATCGAGCGGTTTATTCCACCAGAAAAAATACATGAAGCTGTTCAAGGCGGCGAAAGCGAGCGTCACCAGCTCAAGCTCAGTCATGATGAGGCCCTGCGCTCGGCGAGTGATGCACTGCGCGATGAACCACGACGTTTGTCCGATGACAACCATCTTGGAGAGAGCGTCACCTTTGCTCCGGTCTTGAATCTCTTCCTCGGTGATGGAAGGAAATTCGATCAATCGTTTTCGAAGTAGGTCCTCCATACGTTCCGGTGAGAGGACACCTCCCCGCCGCGAGCCGTAATATTGGACGAACCCACCCATTTGGATAAAATATCCATGTGTCTTCGTCCATTTGTGCTCCTTGTCTGGGTAAGTTGAATATGATCAGATCAATGTTTCGCAGTAGATACAATTGCAACGCACCGTCATATAAAATCGCCAATTTTCGGGCACCTATCCACTGTCGGATTGCCCAAAAAATCATCATCTCCGGGGCGATAATAGTCCAGACCATCAACTCGAGGCGCATCAACGCAACCTGCCACTCCCGTGTCCCCGGCGCTGGAATGTTGGGATGGACACTAACCCACGAACACGCAACGATGGTTACAAGACAGGTCCAGACGATATTCCACATCGATCGAGTGTCAGGGCATGAGCATTCGGATCCGGGAAGAGAAGGGGTAAACGGAGAGGATATACGTCGGGGGATCTCGGTGATGAGTGTCGGTGCGGCATGAATACTTCGGTGGAGCGCAGAGACCAGGGCAAGAAGGAAGAACATGTAAGTTCGGACGACCGATACGATTTCGAGAGCATCGTATATATAACGCTGCGCATCGGTAATCTAAGGAGAGCTGTGTCGCAGCACGCAAAGCGGCGTCAAAGGCAACGAGGCTTATCAGAGAAGGGTAATTTCAGCACTTTTCAGGGTGTATCTTTAGTGAAGAATAATTAGACGGCACGCACACGACGAAGAAAGAACTCTGTCCACCTTTGGAAGATATTCACACCAGCCCACGTTTTTGATTCAACGTTTCGTCGGTGAGTCGGATGACGAGTCAGAGAAAGGATTCCGAATCACAGTGGTTGTTTGTTGCGAGACGTTGGCTGGCATACCACATCGATAACCTTCGTTATCGGCATCTTTACCGTTGGGACTTTGCCGTACATCCAGACGATTCTTGTTGTTAATAGATACACGCTCAGTCAAAGGTAATGAACCGACTGATATTATCTAGCTACCTGTTGTTAATAGATACACGCTAGATACGGTTATGAGTAAATATAAGTGATTGAGAAAGAGAACTGTGCTCACCTCAGTCAAAGGTAATGAACCGACTGAGGGAGCACAGCGAGGGGAAAAGATTTATATACGAGAAAAAAAGGAAAAACATAACAATGGTCAATAGCGAGTCGATCGCTGACCTTTTATGCAGGCGCTGACTCGAGCGCCTGCGAGTTGTGCCGCGCCGTGCCAAGCGAGTGGCGCGGCTTTTGATTAGCGCCTCGCCAAGGAGCGAGTCACTTCTAACACTCCCCTGATTCGCTACTCCTGGCCGGCGCGGATGAGTGGGTCGTCGGACTCGCAGAGACGGAGAGCCACGCAAATTCTCCAGTGAGCGTCTCGCCCCAGTGGCTTAGTGAGTATGTCCGCGAGATTTTCGTTACTGGGGACCCACTCGATCTTGATGTCGCCATTTTCCACTCGTTCCCTGATGTAGTGCTCGCGTACCTCGATGTGCTTCACACGCGCTGCGCCCGTCTCATTGCTTGCTATCCGGATAGCCGCCTGGTTGTCTGCTTTCAGGATTGCTGGCCGTGGCTGGGGCATCCCAACTTCTGCGAGTGAAGAATACATCCACTCGAGTTGTTGGGCGGCGCGTGATTGCGCCATGTACTCGGCGTGAGTCGTAGAAGTGGCAACTGTGGGTGAATACTTCGATGACCACGCGGTAGGTCCACCTGCCTGCAAGAAGACGTATCCAGTGAGAGAGCGGCGTTTGTCCGGATCGGCGGCAAAATCTGAGTCCGAGTATCCCATCGGTGTGAAGGAGTCATGTCCTTCTCCTCCGTACTTGAGATGGAAATGAGATGTCGCTTTGAGGTACCTGAGAACATGTGTGAGCGCCTTCCAGTGTGCCGGCCCTGGGTTATTGGCGAATCTCGATAGCATGGCCGTGCATTGAGCTAAGTCGAGTCGACTGGCCATTTGTAGGTAGGATACTGTGCCTAGGACTTGACGGTATGGTTTGTCGGCCATGAAGGCTCTATCCTCATCGGTCAAGGCGCAGTCGGCCATGGAAAGAACTATGCCGGGAGGTAATGGCGTGTATTTTGGAGAGCAGTCTGCGAATCCGATTCTCGCGAGAAACCTTTTTATGAACGCCGTCTGGGAAACGTACATCACATTTCCCACCTGCTGCGAACGATCCAAGTCCTATAATGTTCCGAGCCTCCCCCAGGTCCTTGATTTTGAAGTCCTTTCCTAGCTCCCCAACTGTGCCTTCGTCTGCCCTTCCTTCGTCTCATCGAAGCCTGTGATGTCGTCCGTGTATACGCAAAGGATGGTAACTTTTTCTTCTTCTACTCGTGCTCGCACTGATGTCTGCCCGAGATTGACGGTATCCGAGCTCCTTCATTGTTCCGCTAAGGAGTTTCTCCCAATTGTGAGCACCGTCGACGGTTCCATAGAGGCTCTTGTCTAGAACGGCAACAATATTTGTAGAAGGGGTAGGAAGTGAAGTCGTCTCAAGGGGGTCAGGCGAGGAATTCATTTCGAGATAGTCGGGTGCGTCACGATGTTATGTATTTCTCCCCGGCGGGATGTACGCGACGATCTCGTAGACAGGACCATTGGGATTGGGGATTTGTACGATATCCGGTGATTGCATGAGGCCGTCCAATGATGAGGTCGTATAGCCCTCGGGCTGCTCCATTAGACATCGAACCTGATTCGGGGCATTGAGGTAAGCGCTAGAATAATCAGCCTGCCAGATGAACATCCCCCTGGCCTGACCCATAGCGAGCATGAGCCGGAGTGATTCATAGCGAACGACTGCCGCCCGGCTCTCCCAGAAATGGACGCCATGAATCTGCGAGTACCCCTCCTTCGCCACAAATCGAGCTTTGCGCTTTTCGACGTCTCCCGTCTCTGCATTGAATTTCACCTGAAACGTCCACCCCGACTTCATAACCTTCGCACCCTTAGGCCTCTCTGCCAGCCGCCACCCTTCTGTTCCTTCATCATTCCCATCTCCGCATCCATAGCCGGCCCCCACAAATCAAGCTCGAACACGCATCGGCATAGTTGACTGGGACCCAACCCTCATCCTCATCACCCGCCTCAACCATCAACATTGCAAGGTTGGAATCAGGGTCGAAGTCTCGGCAACAGGAATACCAGCTTGTCGATTCGATGTGCGAGATGCGGGGGATATATGATTCGAGGGCGCGGAACCCGGGGGGCAGCCTCAACAGGAGGAGCCGGCCGCAGAACGCCCTCAGTTCTCGCGACCTCCTCTCCAGGAGTTCCCTCCCCCATGGTTCCAATCTTCGCAGTGGGGTCGCCTACATCTACTGGCTCAAACGACATGTCGATCTCGTCGTCCAACGGTACCACGTCTGTTGTTCGGTGACTGGAGCCTTCCTCGAATATCACGTCCCTGGTGACAAATACGCGCCCTGTTGACTTGTCGAGGACACGGTAGACGCCCGTTCCGGCATAGCCAAGCAAGGCACATTTGATGGATCGTGGGGCGAGCTTGCCATCGTTGATGGCATCGGGGATTTTGGCATAAGCGACGCATCCAAAAGGTCGAAGGTACGAGACGTCAGGCTTCTTCCCGTACCAGCGCTCATATGGGGTACTGTCTGGAGTGCGTGAAGTAGGAAGCATGTTCTTGACGTAGACGGCGGTCGAAGCGGCTTCCGCCCAATAGGTCGCAGGTAATCCAGATTCGTGCAGCATGGTGCGGACGCGATCGAGAACAGTCCTATTTGCCCGTTCCACGACACCGTTCGAGGCAGATGAGTAGGGAGCCGTGAATTCCTGTTTGATTCCATGAGAAAGAGTAAAGGTCGTCCACGCCGCATTCTTGAACTCCCGCCCATTGTCCGTCCGTATGTAGATTAACTTCTTCCCTGTCACCCTCTCACCCCTAGCTCTATACCTCTCCGCGCAATCCACTGTCGTCTCCATCTCCTTATCGGCCAGGAAGAATGGCTCTGTCCATGACGAAGCCCCGTCAATCATCAACATCATAAAGCGCTTGCCGCTTGGGGATGATTTCGTCGCAGGTCCCCAGAGATCGGTGTATACGCGCTCGAGGAGGTTGGTTTCAGCATCAACAATTGTGTCAAATGGTCGGCGAGGCTGCTTTCCAAAAATGCAGTCTTCGCACTTCCCAGTTGGCTTGGACCCAATAACAGCTATCCCGTCGACGAGTCCTTTTGCGATTACAGAAGCAATGGAGGCCTCGGAGATATGACCGAGACGTCGATGCCATGTGGCCAGGTCCGCGGGTTTCGTCAGAGAGCGAGCTGAGTACGCAGCTGGCATGGGGCTCCAGTCGACCTGATACATGAACCCGTCCCCTATGTGTCTCGACTCCATGAATGGGACGTCTTCCTTGCTAAAGAAGGTAGCTTTCCCGCCCTTGAATACGACGTATACGCCCTTGTGCTCGAGTCGACCAATGGAGAGGAGATTGTGGGAGAGGTTCGGGGTATGTTGAGCATCCTCGAAGGTAAGTGTGATCGTCCTTCCATTATATTCCACCCTCTTCCTGACTTTCCCCACCCCCGCTATGTGGAATTTTCCCCCGTCTGCCGTCGCTCCTGAATCCTGAGTTTCCTGGTAATCGACAAAGTCTTCACGGCGGACAAAGAAATATCCCGTTGCGGCAGAATCGATGTACGTGACGACATCGTCCGTTAGCAGATCCGGATGTCCAGATTGCACTGCTGATAAAGCGAGGTGTGCAAATGGGTCGCCGACAGCGCTAGCGGCGATGTTGGTTTTGGATTGAGTCGTAGGTACGGCGTCTTTCTTCTTCCACCACTCTGGGAACTGACCCTCCATCCCACCTCCTGGCTTAAAGCACTCTCGATTGTGTGGCCAGAGCGACCGCACGCAGGGTTGGAGCACTTCAGATGCGGATTTCTGACCTGTCGGCCGCCTTGCGATGACAGAGCTTGATTGGAGCGTGGTTGCGGCGACTGGCCGGCGATGAAGATGGAATGGGCGACGAGGCGAGTGATAATCTTGTCGGAAGAATCCTCGCTGTACAAGGAGCCGACAAATGTCATCCACGAGGTAGGCATGGATTTCATAATGATCATCCGAAATTTCTCGTCTTTGATGTCAGCCCCCTGGTCATTTGCTTTTGCCCAGGCGGTTCGAAGCTTCGTGATGTGCTCCCACATGTCCATCCCCTCGACAAACTTGATGTTCGACAGTTCCTGTTCCGCAGCCATGCAGCCCAATATCGACTTCGCATCCATCAGTTTGACGATAGACGCCCACGTCTCGGCGGCGGTACCATCTGTTTTGATGCCAAGGCCAACCGGATTCTTCACGTTGAGCGATACGAGTCCTTGCGTCCACGCATCCCGCTGGTCCCACTCCTCACAGGTTGGAGTGGACGAGCCCCAGTATGATGTCGAGACTTGCACGGCTGGAGAGACTGGCGCGCGAGGACGTGGGAGTTCGCCTTTGAGATAAGCGAGCGTCCCTCGCTGTTTTGCCACGGCGATGATTGTCGTCTTGAACTGTAGCCAGTTCGAGCCGTCATATTTGTCGTCGGAAGGGAGTAAGAAGGGGGGTAGAGGATGTGTTAGACATGATGGCTGGTTTGAGTCGTCGATATGGACGCCGGGTTCGGGGTTACAGTGCAATATGGCACAGAATCGAGGTTCAGGTTCGTAGATCAGTTTTCAGGAGCCGGTAGGTTTTTGACGAGGTTTTTAGTAGCTGACTCCGGGGCCCATAACCTGTTGTTAATAGATACACGCTCAGTCAAAGGTAATGAACCGACTGATATTATCTAGCTACCTGTTGTTAATAGATACACGCTAGATACGGTTATGAGTAAATATAAGTGATTGAGAAAGAGAACTGTGCTCACCTCAGTCAAAGGTAATGAACCGACTGAGGGAGCACAGCGAGGGGAAAAGATTTATATACGAGAAAAAAAAGAAAAACATAACAATGGTCAATAGCGAGTCGATCGCTGACCTTTTATGCAGGCGCTGACTCGAGCGCCTGCGAGTTGTGCCGCGCCGTGCCAAGCGAGTGGCGCGGCTTTTGATTAGCGCCTCGCCAAGGAGCGAGTCACTTCTAACAATTCTGATTCTGATTAAGGTGGTTGGGGGGGACGGAAGAAGACTTGCAGCAGCATTGCCCAAAGTCCAAGGACGTCGTGTTGTTACACGTGACTTCGGCCGCGTTTTTGTGAAGGGAATTCTAATTTTGGATTCTTCTAGTCTGCTAGCGAGGAGAAAGAGAGGACGAAGAAAGGACGTGAATAACAGTTTCATTAGTGGTGGGAATTCTGGAGTAGGTGTAGAATACAAGAAGTGTTAACCACGCTTGCACACCTCGGTAATTAAATGACAAAGAATCGATAGTGAATATCGGAGTAATGTCTGCGTTGGAAAGACATACTTGGGGAAGCGGATTTGCGCCAAGAAACTGTATAAGGTAGTCAGAGTGTCGTAGAACATGAAAAAGAGCTTAATATAACGTGCTCATTAAGTTCTAACTGAATTTAACGTTTCCAGCACGACTCGGATTCAATGGCATGACAGAACTGTACTTAGATTTCTCTACGTATCTTGCACCGCTCTCCTAACGTATTTCGCAGAAGAACGTCCAAGAGCGAAGTTGGAGCGAAGTGTAAAATTAATAGAACATAATCCGTGTTCACAGCCTAGGAGGAAACAGTGTTGACTTGATTCTAATAGTCTTAGGCGATGGGACATTGAATAGGTACAGCAGTAAGGCAATTAGTGTAATGCGGATTCACATACATAGCAGAGCTAGACAATATGTTCGAGGGGTAAAATAACTCCATGATCGTGGAGGCTATGTAGACGTCGACGTTAGAGTTGATCCTAATTAAAAGGTATCACATTCGGAGGAGGCTACATGTTTGGGCCGAAGTGTGGAAGTTTATAGGGTTCGAGAACTCGTTGAGGAGACCAAGCCAGTATCTGCGTACCCTTTTCATACATGGATCCTAGACTATAAGGCTGAGTAAGCCGACGGCGGGAGCGTTTTATGAGCCATATGCACATGACGTCGACGATAGATGATGCCATCTCCCCTGGACCAGTTAGTTCCCTTGGTAGTACTAGTACTGGGCGGCTCTGGGTCCGTCCTATCGATTAGCGGGATGCAAAAACTTGAGATTTCAGCGAAGCATCGAATTTCTGTTTCTCCAAATATTCTGCGATCTTCGGAGGACAGCTGCTTGTTGTGTCAGGCAATCTGAGTTCTCTGTTACTGTAGAAAATGAGGTTATGTAGTGATAACAATATAGTATGTACTGCAATTTTGTTGTATGGTTTTTGAGATTACTCATCTCACCGCCAGCGTAGTTACATCCCGGCTCCGTATATAGGAATGGCCTGTTGTATGTCAGCACGAGTTCGCCTCACGGCGCAAATGAAGTCATGTTACTTTATCTTTTGATCATAAGGATTCCATGCGTCGTGTTCTTGAAGAGAATTTGGAGGGGGCACCTAAGGCTGAACGCGAACGTTGAAGTTGTTCTAATTTACAGCCACCGGACTGTTCGATGCCGATATATCTATTTATATCATTTTCTTTAGGCGCCCACCATCCTCCGTCTTCCTTTTAAGGGAATGAGGTATTTGCCTCCGTTACCCCTTCTTGGGCATTAGACAACCATCATATAACACGGTGCGCCACCCGGTTGTCATAGCGAAACAAGCGAGTGGCACAAAGAGTTCGGTCCTTTCTTGGATGCTATAAAGTCGAGTCGTAAGCCAAGCAAATTGCGCTGTCATTCACAGGAGTTAGAACTCCCCCAATCCCCTCGCCCTTGGCATACAACGTGGCCTTCTACCAGGACCGACATGAACAAACGTCATGTAAGTAGATCTTATTGTTTTGATTGATCCAATCTAAATAGACTGGACAGCCTTGCGTAATTTCAGGTTGCCCGCGAATACACAATCGTCGCCACGATTTGAGGCGACATCTTACTGTAGTTCATTGTGTACCTGCTAAGTGAGCTGAGTACATTGTCATCCATGATAGAATACTCACCGTACGACACTAGTCCTAGACATGTGGATAATTTCCGTCATTGGGTCAAGAAAGAGTCTGACTCTGCTGACGATCTGGTATCTAGTAGACCCGCTGAGCCTGATAAACCTAACGAACCCGCTTCCTTGCCTAATGATACTCAGAGGACTTGGCGCATCATACGATTGGGGCCGCAGGCCTCGACTCCCAAAGTTGAGACGAAGTTAAGAAGAGCACTTTACAGATGGCATGTAGAGTCGAAATGCGTCCGCAAAAGTCGACGAAAGAGTTCAGATAGAGCTGTGTAACCACCGAATTAAGATATTTCGCCTGAGCCAATTCAAATAGTACACTGGGAATTTTCAATATAAATTATGAGCGATGTGACGGTAAGAACTGGCTCACTCACATAAGTATAAAGCAAGAGACGCCGCCGGTGCATCTCTGCACAAAAGAAAACAAGAATCATGGACCATCTGCTGGCATCCCAACGTCAAGCATCAAATGAGTCCGTGGATGATCACTCAGCGTATCCCGATATGGCCACAAGTGCTCCATCACCATCCTTCCCTCCCCCGTCGTAGCCTCGATCACCCACTCCGACGCCTCTCCTCCACCTTCCTCTGCACGCTCTCGAAGTGAGCCGGATCCTCGCCAGCCACATAACCAAATTCGCCCAGCTGAATTCCTGGTCCAGCTCTTCAGCATGAGCGCGGTGTGATAGCCAATACGCGTGAGCTGCGGCGTGTGTCGAGAGTTCCTCAGAAGTGAAGGTGATTGGGCACGTCTCGCCAGGAGCGATCTCAGGGAAATGTTCGCAGACTTTGATCATAGCCTCCTGTCAATAATGGTGATTAGATTTTACGCTAAGAGGAGAAAATAAGGTTTCTCACCTGAAAGGCAAAAGACCCGTCTTCCATGTACACTGAGCGAGAGCGTCCAAATCGCGGCGCTCGGACAAAGCAGGTAAGTGAGCATCGTCGAGCATCAGATCTCCAAATGCCAGGGTCTCGAACAGGCGACGACGGACGGCTGCGTTGTGAATGTATAAGATTTCCTTCTGCATCTCAGGATTGAGAGTATCAAAGTGACGCGGAAGAACAAGGGCTTCTGAGCCTACGTCGTCGGGGTACATCGCGAGTGCGGTGAGTTGGAGGAAAGCGGGGCCGACAAAGGCGCCTTGCCAGTCGATGCAGGATGTTATGTCCAGTCGGATTTTGCCGTCTTGCATTGACGAGTCCTTGGATGGGACAACGAATAAATTCGCAGCGTGTAAATCGGGATGCCATAGATGCCCGTGTAGGTAACGAGGTTCCTTGGGCACAAGATACGGCAGGAGGTACTTGTAGTACTCCAACAGTTCGATGTGGTTATCTTGCTTTCCTTGGAAAGGGAGACCGCAGAGAAAGTCGTCGTGTAGATGAGGCTTTGCGAAACGATCGATCCAGATTTGCTCGCGCAGGGCAGTGTCGGACAAGAAGTTCAAAGCAGTCCTCCCTGCGAATATTTAGCATTACAGTAAGCAGAGAAAATCAAATGGGCGACATACATGGCCCATGTGAGACTTCGGTTAACGAGGCGCGTTCATCCTCCCAGAAATCCCGCCTTGCGATAGGGCCAATACAGAACGGGCTCACGTCAACGCCTCCCGAAACATTGCCGAGGAAGTTGTCCACCGTGCTCTCTCGTTTTGAACCAGAGAAACCACTCTTGTAATAGATACTCCCGTAGCAATTAAATCGCGTCTCCACCAAAGGTCGAAGCATCTTTGCCACCTTGCGCCCTAAATCCGCATGGTCGATAGTCTCCCACCCAATACTGCTAAGAGGCTCTCCTCGAGTCTTCTCCATGAGGATGAACTCGGACTCGACTTCAGTTGACTCTGCGTGCGAGCTCCATGCCAGCACTTTCGGGACAGGTATACCGAGACGGTTAAGGAAGTCCATGGTTGCGACTTCGCTCGCTACAGTGAGGCGCTTTGGGCCGCTAAGTGAGGTCGGTATTCGCGCTATGGTCTGAGTGCCATTTTGGTGCGTGAGGAGGAAAATGCGGTTGAGAGATTCCCCTATTTTTGTCATAGATTGGACCTACTGGCCATAAGCATATGATTCAAAAGCGAAAGGCAAACCACATACCTGAGAGCCGTTTATCCTCTCTGCTACATGCTTTAAGCCATCGATGTTGAAGGGCGCGTAACGAGTTCTGAGTTGGGCGTCATTGTTGCAGAGCCAACGTCCAGATGTATAGGAAAATAATGGATTGACTAAAAAGATTGTTCATCATGATTGCTTCAACGACGTACAGGACTATAAGTACCTTGTCCTTTTGTCGTTGTGGTAGACAAGAAACGCTTGGCTGTGGAAAACATGGAAATCGGTCAAGAAACCAGATTAGTTCTGTCACCTGTGCACTACAGCTGAACCACTAAATGGAGCGTGAAGCTTTTGGGGAGCTCAGAATACGCCTTGAAGCCTGAAGGCTTCCCGAAGAAAAAGACGGGAAGCCGCAGGCAAGGAATGCGTCGGCGTCGTCTTCGATGATGATCGATATCGATGAAGATGCGGTTTAAAATTTAAACTCCGATTGTCGGCGTGCAAGTCGGGACCGGGGATGGACAACTCATAATTGAAGGACGATGGCTATACAACAACGACGCGCAGTTCAAGGCTCGCTACGCGCCCTTCAATGTAGATGGCTTGCTGTACTTAGCCGTTAGGTCTGTAGGGTCTGAAGTACGTTGCAATCCACTGCAGAATTCAACCTACTAACGAACATTTCTAGGTACACTCCGTGACAAAGTTGGCGGAAATCCCAAACCGCGCTTTCCTTCTCAAGCACCGCAACAGGTTTGAAGCTATAGCACGAATCCCGACCCCGATAAATGGACCTCCGCATGTCACCACCGCCAGCGAAGTAGCGACGATGGAGTTCCTCCGGCGCCTTTGTCTCCCCGTACCGAGGGTGTTTACATGGAGCCCGGACCCCGAAGCAACAGAAGTAGAATCCGAGTTTATCCTCATGGAGAATCCGGAAGGGGAGCTTCTTATGGAGAGGGAATGGGAGACTGTCGACCAGGTTGATTAGGGGCGCAAGTTAGGGCGCATGTTTCGTCGGTTGGTCGACGTGCGGTTCAACTGCTACGGGAGTCTCTATTACAAGAGTGATATTGATGTTTCGCAGCGGAAGAATACGATTGACGACTTTCTAGACGAAGTTCCGGAGGGCCTTGATATCAGCCCTTTTTGTGTGGGACGCACTACCAGGAGGGATTTCTGGGAGGGCGAACGCGCGTCAATGGAAGAAGTGACCATGTACGTTTTCTTGTCTGTATATATATATTACCATGTACACTGACCGCTATTAAAGTCAGGGACATCTGCCCTAGAGTACACAGTCGATACAGCGCAGCGCGAACGACTTTGGATCGACCGCTTCTCAAAACCGCACATGCACGACCACTTTCTATGCGGGGTTCCTCTTCAAGGCAATGAGGACGACCATATTGAACTCCTAGAGCGCTACAAGACAAATCTTCCCTATCTCATCCCCAAAAACCTGCGGTACCTCAACGGACACCTATGGCACCCCGATCTGCTGGCTGGAGTATATATTGTACGTCGTGCCCAGCGCGGAACCTGCACTCAACGGCAAGACCAAGGTGGGCATTTCGTCTATCGTTGACTGGCAAGGCGCGTCGATCGGGCCCGCTTTCCTTCACCTTATCACACCAAACGTATGTCACAACCTTCGCGCACCCCGTCAAGCCCTCGTCCTCCCGCCAGACTTCGACACTTTTGACGCGGAAAAGAGGGAGATAGTTCTGAACTTACGCGAAGAGGCGCTACAGCGAAAGCAGTTCGATACCCTCGCATTTGGACATTTGAAGCTCAATGATACTCACCTGCCTGCATTGGAGGCGCGGCGGGAACTCGGCCTGTTCGCGTGGCGGACGTGGCAAATGGGACTTTTGCCGTTCAGGTGCGCGAAATCGAGTTTAGCTTTGCTTCTGCTTACGTTCTCATTCTAACCAACGATTGTTATTCTGTGCGCCAGGGAGCCTCTGATCGAAGTCTACAAACGCTTCCCCACTATCGCCCCCGGCATTCAATGCGCCATCAAATTCACCCGCTCAGAGATCTCCGCACACGCCGCGGCCCAGAGGTACTACTTCAAGCACTGGAATCGCGCAAAGGCGCTGAATACAGAATTTGGCCTGGGAGAGTTCGGAAACGTGCCAGGGGGGTACCTATGAAGATAAAGCATTTTTCGAGAGTGTACAAGAAAAAGTGGAAGAGAGACGCCGGGAGTGGGTAGATGGTGGTGCGACGGAGGAGAAGAGGAGAGTGAGGCGATATTTGTGGCCGTAGCGGACTACGTTGGAGGACGATCCGAGGACGCATTTGGAAATTGACCTTGGTAAGATGAAGTCTAAGCGCCGGAGATGATATCAAGCTGGAGAAGTGTTGACGCAATGTGGAAGCTGCGCCTGACACAGATTTGTATGTTCGCTTTTTATGCTCTCGTTGCGATTACTGACGCGTGGAACAGTATGGCAACAAAATGGCACGGAACGCTCATGATTTTTGACGGTCTCATCAAATCACCTCTCCGACTCCACTTCTGACCCATCTTGTCACTCCCATTCCATCATGTCCACTTCTTGGATCCTACCGCTCCCATCTTTATCTTCTTGATCGAGTGGTCCCGCCTAGGCAGAACATTACTCACTGTGCTCTGGCAGCGGTTTTGACGACGCGAACCGTATGACCTTGAATCTGCTCTAGAATCTCTAGTAACAGTTCTGATCTAAAATCCCCTCTCCGTAAAGCTCGCGCCTTTCCGGCTCTTCATCACCACCACTCCTTCAATTGTGCTGATCTGTGTATATCTACTGAATGGTGCTGTGATGACATTGACTTCTGGAGAGCTTCGTCTAGTCTGTCTGACTACCGGAACGCCTCTTCTCTAGGTACAATTTCCTTGTGCTAGATCTAGATGTTTTGACTTGACAAAGGCGATTGTTCGCACTTTCTGAAATATACCCTTTTTTTTGGCTCCAGGAAACGAAAGGGTTGTCCCTAACAGTTGAAATGGAAGTGAGTACAATTATTTCTTCGCCGTGAAATGGGTCAATGGGTCACGCGACAATGACAAGACATCCATCGACGCGACTCCAAATGCAAGTGCTTCCCTCCAACCATGGACAGTCCAATCTTCCCTCACATTAAAGTCTACGCTCTGCTATCCCTTCCCCCACCTATCCCACCCTTGACAGATTCAGAGTTTGCCGCTTCAAGATCAAAAAATAACTCGGACTGGCGCTGGGTCCACTGTCTCACCCTCCCCCCCTCGGAGCTACGCACGCTCAACCTCTCCCGCAAGCCGTACAATTGGATCCGGTATTCGATGGGGGCAATCTTAGGTGCTCGGGGCGATCTTTCAACTTCTAGTGAGAATTTAAGTTCCGGGGCGGGTGTCGGTGTCAATGTGGACTACGACGCGGAGGAGCTGTCTGAGCGATCGGAGGAACTGTACTACCATATCGAGGATTCGGAGAGGGCTAGGATATGTTCTTCGGATCTGGGTGTGGAGGGAACGCGTGGGACGTCGAGCGCTGGCTCGGAACGGAGGGTGAGGTTCAGAGAGGCGGTGGCAGCACGCGATGGGCGGAGATGTTTGCTGACAGAGGGCCCTTTGACGAGGGAGATGTGTTGCGATGCGGTGCATTTGATACCTCATTGTAAGGGTGATAAGGTCAGTGAGTATGCGATCTTCAAGCTTATATTGTTTTATTGGTTCATTGGCATACTGAGGACAGTATATCGCTGAATTTACGAAACGGCGCAGTCGGGATCAGAAGACATCGACAGCCCGCGAAACGGACTCTTCGTAAACAAGAGTATCCACCCAATATTCGGGACGGATATCGCTATACTGCAGGTACGCTGCTCTCTTCGCCGTGGCGTAGCATCCAGAATCCAAAATCCAAAATTCACAACGCAATATTCAATGAATAATTAATATTAATAGACGCCCAACTTCGCCATGTCCACAGCCGACGTCTCCTCCACCACCCCCTCCACCTCCCCTTCCAGCCCCTCTGAAAAAAAATGGACCTATCACCTCTTCGTGCCCGATCCGGATAGCGACGACTCCTCACGCTCCCCGCTGCGCATATCCGACAGGGAGGCGTACCCACCCCCGATCCTGTTCGACGCCGTATACGCGGGCTGCGTGTGCCGCCATTTCGGGGCGCGCGAGTTGAGGGAGGCTGTGAGCGCCGCTCGGAGGGATGGGCAATTCATAGCCCATGAAGACTATAGAGACGCAGATTCAGACGCTTCAGCTGCGAGAAGGAAGTGGGCTACGGATAGGGAACTAGAGGCGCGAAGAAAGTCGGATTGGATGGACATGCTGATGATGGTTCCCTACATGTTACTTCCAAAGGAGGAATTACGCTGGATGTTGGACAAGGCGCAGGAGAGGGCGGTGGCGGAGGCGAACAGAGAGGCGAGGGAGAAGGTTGGGTCGTGGATTAGGGAGGTGAATAACCAGATGAGTCGGATACTTGATCAACTCACAGGTTCGTCCTCTCGTTATTCTACTGAGCAGAATGCTGCTACCATAACTGTGGAGAGGAGTGCGAAAGATTTCACCACAGCAGTGTAAAGTATCAGACCTTCAGATCCAATATGTGTTGCGTTCAGTTCGTGTGGGTAATACGAAATCGAGACAAGTAGGCAAGGCCGAGGGCGTGCTGCGTCCGTTTTCCCTTCACCTGCACATCAATATGGGTTGGCGAATCGCGATGGCGTTTGGGGCGCTCGACGTTCGGCGGGCGAATCGCGACTCACGGTTAGCGCTGAACGTTGAACGTTAACTTTGAACCTATGTAACCCAATGCTGCGTGCAACAGTGACCTCTTCTCTGATTTAAAAAAGTAGACGAAACTTGTCTGAATCAATCAGATCATCACTGAAGAATTTAAATCAGAGATGATGCCTACCTAAACTACTCTATTTCTACGAGTGAAGGTGCTTTTAAAGACGTAGATCAATCATCAGAGGTGGACGAAGAATTCGAACAAAGGGTGACACTGGTAACTGAATACACCAGCAGGTAAGATCCAGCGTCAAGGAGGAAAAGGGATAAAGATAGATCTCGGTTCCCGTTGGATAAGCCGGTCAATTGAGGTTGGGCTCGGAGTTGTTGTTGAATGGGAAGAAGGGAAGAAGAGCGTCTTGGAACGTTAAGATTAAGCTCACGGAGTTCAGGACTCGAATGCGCAGATGGAGGTGATGTTCCGAGCCTAAGGTATCAAAGCCTAGCTTCAGCGGCGGGCATAGCGCGTTTAAATCCCCGAGAGAGGTCAGATAGCACGCACCCGTTGCAAACATGGCTATGCGCATTTGAGTAAGGATGCCCACATCATGCCACCGAGCTGTAGAAGTGGAGCCATATTAGGCGCCTGGCGCTCTCAGCTGGGAGCTCTGTCATCTCTGCTGGGTAGCGCTGGTCTCTCTGAGTGTGGCAAAGTGCTGCGGGCGCAGCGTAACTGCTCGTCAGGCATGGGAGTAGAGGACAGCAGACGAGCGCCGGACGCACCTATGCACATCTTAGACTCTGTCTCCAAGCATCATCTCAGTAAAGCACACCTGTAGCGCCCACCACAACGAACATTGACGCACACAGCCTAACAGTCGAACAACGCTTAAATCAAGAGATAACCGCGGATGGGGTGGGCCGCACTCGATGGGGCATGGGGGTGGTAAAAACGGGTCTGTGAGTTCTTGATGCCGTGAAGAGGCGGGCGATCTGATGGACGGATAGATGGGATGGATAGATGACGGGAGAACAGTACGCTGGTGGTGGGATGCTATGACGCAGAGATGGTTGATAGCACTGATTAGGAGAGTGAGCTGGCTGCCGGCTTGCCGGGAGGGGAGCGGCGACCGACTCCCGAGGGTCGGGATATTTTGAGCAGAGGTGTTCAGCGTTGGGTTCGACGCCTCATAGGACGCCTCGCCAGTGTACACAACAAAAAGAAATGATATAGCACAGGAGACTCGGAAAGAGATAACAAGAGTGTGAGAGGAACGCCAATTGACATCGAGCGGGGTCAATTCACAAAAATGACAGGGGCAGGGACAGGCATGTGACCGCAAGGCTTTTTTGCGAAGGCATGCCTTGAGCCGTTCTGGGTGCCTCGACGGCTCCTTCGTTTATCTTGCCTACCTACACCCACCACCTCCACCACCTCCACCTCCACCCCGCCATGCATCTCCTCGCCCGGTGCACGTCCGCCCTCTGTGTCCTCATCGCCCTCTGCGTCGCGCGGGTATCCGGTGCGTACCAGTGTCTCATTGAGCTGCATCTTCTTGTTGCGGCCGCATGCATGCAGTATTGGTAACTGACGTCCCTCCCTCCCTCTCCCCACTTTTTCGATCGTTTGTTTACAGCCTACTTCGTGATCACCGAGCCGCAGACGAAAACGGAATGGGTGAACGGCGAAGCGCACCTTGTGCAGTGGTCGAAGGGGCTGCTGGACGATATCTATGGGTTCGACGTGGAGATGACGAGGCTGAGCTCGGACGGGCTGACGCTGGTCGCCATGAATGGTGCGTGCTTTGTTCTTTTTCCTTCCCCGCACCCCCCCGCATCTTACTGAATTATTGTTTCCTGGTTTTCTGGTTCTTCACGTCCATCTGGTCTTCCTTCTTTCGTTCTGTCCATTAATTTACGCTGTCATTCCCCCTGCCTACCCGATAAACCCTCCAGTCCCCGCCTCGCAAGGCAAGCTCAACCTCCTCCTCCAAAACGTGCCCGCAGGGGACGACTACTTCCTCGTCTTCATCAACTCCACACACGGCGTCACGCACGCCACCTCCCCGCGCTTCGCCGTGCTCGACGCATCTTCCACGCCCACCTCGTCCCCAGGGCTCACCGCCGCCCCAGGCATCCCAACCGTGACTATCAGCGGCGGCCCGAATCCGACGCAGCAGTTCGCGACGACGTTCCCGGCGATTGCGAGCTCGGGGGAGAGGGCGGCCGTGCTGGGCCGCGGCGGGGTGCTGGGGATGGGTGTGACGACGGTGGGTGTGTTGATGGGAGCGCTGTGTACGCTTGGCTGGTAGTGAATGGTTGGATGTGAATTTGAATTTTGAAAAAGTCCCCCCCCCTTTTTATCCTGGAACGACAACGACAACTACGCTTCGCTTTCGTCCTTTGCCTTACACCCGCCCCCGTCCCTCTCGACCTAGGATCGCACGCATACATCTAATTCATGGTCTCAGCCTTCATCCCCCCGCCCCACCACACGCCACAACCCGCCTCGTAGCATCATGGACAACAAACACCCCGCGTCCGGACACTCGCATACATACTCAATTTTATATATCATATCAGCATAACGGACTACCAAACCCAAACCCAACCCCATGCATCATAGCCATTAGAGAATCCCAACACAATCCAGCTATTTACCTACCTACCTACCTACCTATTCAGCGCCCCTTGTTCGACCTTTATTTTCTCGTACGCTTACATATATAGCGGCTTCGTTAGTTAACTTACCTACCTCTCCATTGAACCTTTGGAACGTTGACTTTGGACGATTCATTGACATGCATATATTCATCGTTTGCATGCATATTTCGCGTTTCGCGTTTTCCTTTGCATAGGTTTCTTCGCGTTTCGCGTTTCGTGCGTCGCGTTTTGCTGGTTTCCATACATACGGACCATGCATGGATGGTTCTAGATCTGGTTCTTGGGACCTTTTTCGCGTTGCCTTTCGTTCTCTTCGGATTCTCTTCTTTACGTTCGTTCGTTCCGCGTGTACATGTTAATAGGAACATAGAATTCAAGTCGTAGTTGGAAGGTTGACATATGGTATCCAGGCTTCGAACGTAGCTTCTGGCGTAGCTTCAGAGCTTTAAGTTCGACATGCACGTCGCACGTCTCCGAGGATACTGCGCGCGTGTTGTCATCCGTCACTTGGCCGAGCTTGACTTGACTTGGGCGAGCTCAAGGCCGAGCTCAAGGCTAAGCTTAAGCTAGCATTGACAAGAAGGGAGTAAGCGTGCGTGGATGTGGAGGAAGTATGCGTGTGTGGATGGACACATGTCCACCCCCGAGCTCGATATAACCCTTCCTCGAGCTCGATATAACCCTTCCTCGAGCTTGATATAGCCCCAAGGCGCGTGTTATGCGTTCTATATTCCACTCTATATTCGCGTCTGCGTCGCGCGGCATGCCTAAGAATATGTCGGACGCGTTACACGCGCTGGGGTATTTTTGGGCTGACATTCAACTGATTTGAGCTTTGTATTCGGGTTCGGTGGGCTTTAGTAGGTTAAATCTGATGAATCATGTCAACTTATAAGTACGCCGGGGCTATCATTTAAAATTTCTGCCTTTCGCTGCGCAGAATAGATGTTACTCTATGAGGGTATGAGAGGGTAAGTCAATGGAATGGTTTTAGTTTGAATAGAGCCGCCTCGCGTTGACTGAACTTTCCGACATCATGTTCGTCGATTGAGGCTAGTTTGGCGTTAATGTACGCGCTAACAGAGGCTGGGAGCGAAGCGTATGTTAGACTACATAACACAACTTCTCTTCTGGTCTTGTCTTTCCTCAACCGCACCCGGTGAACGTCCTCTGCCTCTTGCATGCTCTCGAAGCCCTCGCACATGGACCTTCACGTTGATGGCTGATCTATAAATAAGGTCAAGCCGATTGAGCTTGGAAACTTCACTGGAAACCGACCAAAAATCTGATAAACATCTGCAGCCCTTCGTCCGGGGTTCACACCCGATGACGCGGCGTGCTATGCAAGGTGCCCTTATCACCATGTGCAATGGGGCCTTGAGGCCTTGAGGTGCGATGTTTGTCGTCGAAGGATGGCGGTTGTGGTCGCGGAGAGGGGCAATTCAGGCTTCGAGCTTCAGATCTACAGCGGCTGGGGAAGAACGACGACGAAGACTTTGACGGAGATATTTAGCTTATCAGTGGGGAATTCGGTGGCTGGCGGTCGGCACGATGGGTGTCAGTTATCCTCGAGCTTCCATAAAGCGATGAATATTGATCATGCTCATCAGTTATACCGGAAAGATTTAGTGACGGTAACGAGGGCCTTCATCCGTCGGCGACGCGTACGTCGAGCTTGAGAGCATCTGTCGCGAGCTTGAGAGCTTTGAGATATTACGCATTTTCAGCCTCTGAAAGCTCGGCGAAGCGTACGAGGCGCAAGCTCTCGAGATGCGTTCGAAGGCGCGTGGTGAATGTAGAGGTGTGATTGAGCACTTTGGATTGATCTCCTTGAACATGACCAAATTTGGATGTTCACTTGGGGCCATGTTTATTGTTTCGTAGCCCTGCAATCGACAAGTAAGCAAGTGCCTGGCTGATTGGTGAATTGGTTCTGGTTCAGACGTGCCTGTAATTCGTTATCTTCCTCGCCGTCGCCTAGAGTTTGCTCATGTGCTCGGATTGAAAAGCGTAGAGTATAGAGGAGTATATCTGCTCGACGACGATGAGTGAAGCGTTCAACCTCGAATCTTGACACACCGAAGCTGGGTTTGGGTCCAGCGTGCTGTTGAGCAGTCAGCCACAGCGGCAATCTTCGCCCGCCGTACGTACGTAGAGTGGAGCATATGCTTATCAGGAAATTTTCGGGGGTTCACTTTCGACGAGTTAAATTTTGGAGCTTGCGGACAGAATTTGTACGGCTGATATATGGATGCGAAGGGGTGATGCTGTATGGCCGGGAATCGGGAGACTGGAGCGAGACTCAAAAACGCAGCAGTTTCTTAATTCCTGGAATTGTAAACAACTTCGGCATATCTTCGAGGTCGTTTGACTGCGAAGAACGGTTTGCAGTACCAAATCCTAGGTGCTTATCAGAACCAAGTGAATCGTGTAGATTGAACACCACTGACGTATTCGACAGGCGCATTTCGAAACACCTCAATGGTGTATGGGTGCCAGCATGTCGCGCTGATGACGACCGAGACGCATCTTGATGTGGGGGTGGGCAAGTTTCTATTGACGCGACGATTGTTTGTATCTATTTGATCCTAATGCCTCCCTGCCAAATCCTCGAGCGGAAACGCCGGTACACTTTTGACCGGGATTGTGTTCTAAACCATCCACCATTTTTTGGCGCAGCAATGTGGACTGGGTATACTTGATTTTGTTCAAGGGGGTCTCGGACTTTAAATTTTGCACCAAGGGGTGGTTGGTTGGTTCAAGAATTTGACCGCTAATTTTTTTTTGGACTTCATATTTTTTCATGCTTAAATGTTGCCAAACCACTCTTTTATATTGTTTGCATTCAGATTTGAGTCGATATCAGTGCTAAATGCGAATTAGTGGTCTTTAAATAGCAAAAAATAACAATTATTATTACTCAACCTCGTCACCTCGCTTCACACCAGTCTTAAGTAGGGTTGCCGACCATCACCATGTGTAGATGGGAGACAGGTGCCATAACACAATGATGGGTGCCAACCCCACAGGCCCAGAAGTGTGCACAGATGGTCAATGCAGTGCAGTGCCACAGTTTGGCGGTAATGGCGGGTACTGAGTGCAATGATGACATTTGATAGGGCAGTGGAGGCTAGGCACGAGGGCAGTGCACGAGAATGCTGTTGAGTTTATGATAAGTAGTTGCAGCAACAAGGTGGTATGTAGAAAAGTACTCAGTAAAGTGTCTGGAGGGGAAAAGGAGGAAAGTGGCACGGAAATGACATCACATATACACTTTTGAATAATTGCTTCCCGATTTGGACATATATTATCACGTGCCTGCTTACGTTGGTGGTTGGTTCAGCAAATCCTCACTAAAAAAAAATTCGACCCTAGGTCATATTTTTTATTACCGAGACCCCCTTGATTTTGTTCGTGACACATTTCTTAAAAATTTCGGAAGTATGGTATGTAATATGTATCTCGAGATATTAACAGGAACCTCGGAATGTTCCACGAACAAATCCGAGATTATAAGTTCAAGAACATACTCGCCAATTTTTGCGGTGGATTGGGGCACTACTTGCCTTAAAAAGTGTACCTCAATATTTGGCGCGAAAGTGACGCGCGAGTCACTCAATAGCCTGTGTCACAGGTGTGACCGACCGCGCCGCTGCCTGCAGATTGCGCAAATGGGGCGCGTTATAGCTTAGCTTGCTCTCGAGGGCATATCCAAAGGCTCAAGGCAGTACTTGTAAGATCATTTGTACAATCTTAAACCAAAAATATGTAAGGGGGCAGTATCGCACCCCAGAATCTTGCCAGAATCAGAAGGCAATTGCATTTGCCAATGACTTGGACAACAGGGACCAAGCTGGCATGTGCAGCCTGGCCCTTCTGCTCTCCAGCCAAAAATATGTAAATGCGGAGTCCCTTAGAGCACAACTAGAGCCATCATCGACACAGGACAAGGCTTTCCCTGTACAGCTGTGAGCCGGGGCTGTTCTGAACACTATCAGCTAAAATACCACCCAAATTATTTGCTGTTCTTTCATTTTAATGTAATCCATACTTTGTACTGTTCGAGAGACATGCGTGGTGCATATGCTTGAAAGGACTTCAGATTGAGCGAGGATGCGATGCGGCGCATATTTTGGTGCTGTACGCTTAGTCATCTGTCCCTGGACTGAACCGTACTTGCCACCCACTGATGCAGCGTCATTGAGATACCAGAAGAGGTGCCATCACTGTCTGTCCTTGACATGTCAGAACTTTGATAGACTCACAGAAAAGATGGAAGAGAGTACGCACATGGAGGCGATCAGTGTAGTTCACACCTTATCACGGAAGGCCGGAGAAAGGGAGCAAGTAAGATTCAGAATGATCATCAATTGCGTACTTACGAGAATATGAAAGCAGCGATCCAGCTTGCGCTCAACGGCTATCAGTGAATGTCGATATCGTTCTATTTGGCAGGTGTTTTAAAACAGTGTTTATCACAAATGTCACTTCTGAGCGCGCATTGGCGTCATGAAAGTTATGTCGCCGCGCGAAGAAACCCAATCACGCGCCGTCACCAGACAACGTTGAAAGTGGCAGCAGTCGAGAATGAGCGCACTATGGGTTGGCCAGCAGTAGCAGAGCTCTTGGACGGAGTCTTGGTACAAGGAGAAACCGAGCGGCCAGATTGATGCACGGCGCAGCTTGACGAATGAACTGAAATGACAGTCTCGAAGGTGGAAGTTGTCGGAGCGGAGACGGGGTGAGTGAAATAAGATAAGGACCTTTGCATGCCAGGCTTGTCCAGGAACGTCGCCGCCGACTGAAACCAAAGGACGCCATCAGAACGTCGGACATTGACTTGCTTGACAAGGCCTTCATTATCAGAGACGAAAAAGACACAAATATGTGCTCCAGCACATAGCATAGAGCAAAAGGGGCACAGATCCATTGACGCTAACGAAGAGACATGTATGACAGGAAGCAAAAGTTTACTGGACGAAACTAGGATTGCATTAGGACGCCGATAGATTGGGCAATAGAAAACAAACATACACTACTCCCTCAAGCCTATCTTCACTATCCCTTCCTTCACATCCGATCTCCTCCTACCAAAAAGATCCCCAACGGAAAATGAAAAGCGAAACCAGAAGAGAAGTAAGAGGAAAGGGGCCGCAGATCCATACAGCCCGTCCTTTGTCATAAAACAAGGTATGTGGTGCCGAACGGGCGAGGTCAGCGCCGCCACGCCCTAGCTTGCGCCAGAGCAGCGCGGCTGGCTCATCGCACTGCACCAAACTGATTATCGTCACGGGCGGTTATTGATTGTGGAAGAATCGAGGAAAAAGTGGGGCGTGGGAGTGGTGGCAATTTATACTTGCAGCTGTGTTCCCGACGGACGTTTGAGGGCACGGACCAGGTCATGCGTTTTCTGGGACTTAGAAACCTTCGTACGGAGGCAAAATATTTCATTTACACGACTTCTATGAGGGAACGAGCGAAACTCAGTAAGAGATATATCACGAGAAGGTAATTAAAGGTAATAGATGAGTGATAGATGAGAATCAAGACAAAGCTACAGTAACATGAATTAGATTGAGGAATGAGCGAGTAGACGTGAATATGGAATCCTATCACCGTTCCAAGTTTCGCTGGACATTCGTTCGTTGGAAATGGCGTATGCGGAAGAGACGAAAGACAGCAGAAGCGTGAAATGACGAACAAATAGGCTCTTGCATGAAGAAATGACCAAGCTTCAATGGAGAGTATTCATTAACAGACAATCAGGCATCCCAGGTCGCATCAAAGTCATTTGTATCGAAGCGCTCAGGTGCAGACTCCAAGAGATTATTTACCATCCAGCTGGACGCAGGCCCAGCAGCTTGCATATACATAGGCTGCATACCAGGCGCATGGAGTGCGCCTGCTGGTCCAACTGACCAGTCGGTGAGGGTGTCGTGGCTGCATATACCTCTCCCCGTACATCGTCTGTAGTGCCGCATTGGGCGGCGGCAAGATGACCAGACGGGTCAGTGATAGACAAGTGGTCAGTGATAGGCAACGCGGCAAGAGGCATAGCGATATTAGGGAGACCGCTCGCCTGAATGAACGAGGTAGGAGAGTCGTTCCAATACTCGGCGTACACCTCCAGAGGCTTGGATTGAACCGGCCTGACCTCGGGGTCGCAGAATAGTATGGTATTGACCAGGGGGGGTAGATGAGTTGGGGAACCATGATGTGGTTTTGCCTGAGATGGCGGCTGACTTCATCGGAGACTTTATGCTCACGGCGAACCGTTCTTCTTTCGCTTCCTCTTTTTTGACCTTGCGTCCGGGCGTCGGAGAGAGGTGAGTGAGTGTGGCGGGACGAGAAGTTGTGTCTCTGGAGACGCAATGGGATAGGACATTTGGGCTGTTCGCATACTTCGTGGTTTGGCGCACTTTGTGGGTGGTGACGACGCAGAGATGGTGCGCTTAGGCGCAGGCCTGGCGCGCGTGTAAGGTTTCTCGATACCGCTTTAAAAAAAAAGAGATAGAGAGGTTCAGATCGGACACACTGGAGAAACAGAATTTACTGCTGCGTAAGGAGATGACTTCGGAGATTTGACTTCTCTCGAACACCTTTCGTGCACCCGCCACTTGGCAGCGATACCGGTCTCTAGAAACAGCGAGAGGCTAGTGAATATTCTCTACGAGGCAAAGAGTAGTGAGGGACTTACGCAGTGGAGAGATCATGGGTGTCGAGATGGCGCTCAAGGTCGTGTTTTCGAGACACTGTCTTTCCGCACCCTTCCAAAGGGCACTTCTAGATACGATTGGACGAATCTGAGATGTAAGATCAGACAACAGAAGAGCTACAGTATGTACGCACGACAGGCCCATCGTTGTTCTGCATAGAGAAAATAGAGGGCACGTTGCTGGAGAGTTGAGCGGAGGCAGTGAATTCGGGAGAAAGCGAGGGCGATGGAGACTCAAACCACAACTTTACAGCTCCAATTTATACCCATCTAAAATCGCCCGATGGCTTTCAGATAATTACCTCATTTGGCAAACGGGCCTGTTTTCGACCATGTGTGGTAGACCGAGGGGCGCAGATCCCTGATCTGGAATTTTACCGAGTGTGGCACGATCAGCTTACGGTGGCATGAAGAGAGGGAAATAAAAGAAAGAGTGGTATGCAGGATCGATTAGGAAATGAATCATGGCGTGGCTTGTTGCTTCGATTAGCCGACAACGTCTACTGACCTTGCCATCCCACACAATCGATCTGTCGATACTGTCAGTATCGCTTGTCATATTATGCTACTCTATGACCAGAAATTCAAAAGCCATAACTTGTTTCTAAGTTCTAGGACTTTCATTAAGTCGTTTCCCTACCTTTTACAGACTTTAGCGCCCAGTTAGCGCCCAGCTGTCTTCACGGTCAATTATCTCATGGCGAGTCACGCGTCAGGCTTCTTACAGAGTCTTTCATTAATCGACTTTCATTAAAAGTTCGCGCTATGGGTAGGTACTTGTGACATCAGACTTCAATTACATGTTCAGAATCTAGCCTCTCAACCACTTCCAACTTCTGCGACGCTTAACGCAGATATTTCTCACGAATGAACCATGTGTCATGATTTGTGGTAGTTCGTTTTAGATGGTGATCTCATTAACTACGTCAGTACTGATTCTATCAAAGAAAGGCCCTTAGAAGGCAGGAGCGCATGAATTCTTAGATTGCGCGCGTTCTGCGTTTGCGTTGATTCTTTGACTACGTTGCTTGAGATCTTTGTATTTTGCGTCTTTTATTCCGACCAGAACGGGCCTCGGTTTTTCTCCGTGATCTGAGGAGCGGGAGCGTGATGGGGCGTGATGTGTGCCGCGACTGGGGCGTGAAGTAGCGTGAACATAGCGTGTAGGGGCGTGAGTGGGGCGTGCTGTAGCGTGCAATACCGCGGTCAATATAATGTTAATACTGAAGTTCTTTAGGGTTCCTACTGCCTCTCTGACAATCTAAATAGCTATAGAAATGCTTATCCATCCTGTGTATATGTAGTTACTCGTTCGGAACTCTTTGTTTGGAAATACTTATATTGAATCTCCGATTCAAATTTGTACGACCTTTGACTTTGAAGTAATATAGAAACAGGGAAGAGTGCTGTATTCTCACAAAATTTATTCTGGTTTAGGCTTTGAGGATGTTACAACATGCGCAGAAATTATTTTCTGGTGATCTTTTCCTAAGATTCTTGGGATATTATGCGAGGAGTATCACCCTCTTTTGGAAGTCAGATGGCATTAGATTGACCCAAATACGGTTATCTTCACTATTTATGGCTAGTAATTCACTTAAAACTTCTCTATCTGGTGCGCTACAATTAACAGACATATGTATAATGTATTATAGTTGAAGAAACATATCAGAAGGCAAGCTGGAAAATTTGGGTAGGAGCGTGCAAGAGCGTGAAGGTAGCGTGCGGGAGTGTGAAGGTAGCGTGAAGGAGCGTGAGGGTAGCATTGTAGCGTGAATGGGGCGTGAGGGTGCGTGAATGGTAGCGTGACCGGTAGCGTGAAGTAGCGTGATGATAAAATGTAAAGTCTAAGGCGTAGTGGAATATCTGCCTGAAATATTTGCAACTTGTTTCATTGAAAGAGGCATTACCTACCTATGTATGTTACTTGTTCAGAGCCACCAGATTCCTGCTTGAGGAATGGGTTTTGGGACTGGCAAAAGCGGAAAGTAGCGTGAGGTAGCGTGAGGAGCGTGCACGCCCCTCTCACGCCCCTCTCACGCTCCCGGAGAAATCTTGTGGCCCGACCAGAACGTATATGCGATTGTTTGAGAATTCTATGCGATTGTTTGAGAATTCTGATGACTTCATTAGAAGAAAGCGATCACTCAATATAGCTAGTAATATGCGAGGAAGTGAGAGCCGTGTGGCCTTTGGGTTGTTGATGCGCGTTGACTCGCGACGCTGATATCGTTTGTTGGTGTTACTGTACTGGCTGAGGCGTCCTAGAACAAGAATCCAGAGCGTCGTTGGAAGTAATCTCCGCCGCACGGAGAAAGATCGAGGGCCGTGTGGGTGGCACATCTCGCTTAGATTTGTGGGCAATCACTCGGAGATTAACGCGTTTTACGCGTATCGGTCGGCAGACAGCGACGAACATCAAACTGCATCGATCAGCTTAGAATACTTCATCTTCTGTGTGAATACTTTACGTTTGGGTATAGTTTTATGCACCACTTCAGATGGAAACATTATTGATCGACCAGGCCTTGTTCCGGAAGCTGAAAATCGGACCTCGCGTCGATCGCGATACTTCAACGTTGCATCGATAGCGTGGCGCATTGTAGTAAACGTTCGACTTAAGATAGTAGCATACTTCAAGCCCTCTAATGGTTGAAATTTGGGCTCCTTTGGTGAAATTATTGCTCGAGACTGGACGTCTATGGCTGTCCGAGTGGGTAAAAATTCCGCACACACTTTTTGTAATTTAGTCAATGCGTGCCATAACATTTTGTGACCTTTTATTGCTATTTCTAACTCTTATTAGTTACTCAAATACAAAAATTACCTTGCGCGCAAACACTTATCATTCGCACAAACACTTTTACTTGCGCGCAAACACTTTTAGGCCCGCGCAAATTTTGGCCCACGCAAACACTCTTAAACAATTTAAGACCTGCGCAAACACATTTACCTGTGCGCGCACACATTTATACCTCCCGCAAACACTTTTACTCCCCGCAAACATTTATAGCGCAACATTGAGCACTACAAAAGACTTATGGGAGAAATGCGAGATTATGTAATTGATCCTTTCGGCATCGGCTAACTCTTGCCGGGAAACCCAAGGCGGAGACTGAGAAGGACTACAGTGTATTTGAATTGAAATTAAGCCGTAAGTACTCAACTCAATAGATAATTATTGAATTGGACACTCCAGCAACGCGAAGTCATTCAATCTCCGCTGACGGTAGTTCGGCAAGAGTTAGCCGATGCGAGAAAGGATCAATTACATAATCTCGGCATTTCCATAAGTCTTTGTAGTGCTCAATGTTGCGCTATAAATGTTTGCGGGGGAGTAAAAGTGTTTGCGGGGAGGTATAAATGTGTGCGCGCACAGGTAAATGTGTTTGCGCAGGTCTTAAATTGTTTAAGAGTGTTTGCGTGGGGCCAAAAGTGTTTGCGCGGCCTAAAAGTGTTTGCGCGCAAGTAAAAGTGTTTGTGCGGAATGATAAGTGTTTGCGCGCAAGGTAATTTTTGTATTTGAGTAACTAATAAGAGTTAGAAATAGCAATAAAAGGTCACAAAATGTTATGGCACGCATTGACTAAATTACAAAAAGTGTTCGCGGAATTTTTACCCACTCGGACAGCCATAGACGTCGAACGAAAATGGCTCCTTACATAAATTGCCCTCTCGCTCCCCTGCCGATCGCTTTCTATTATTATGAGAAAAACGCAATGAGGTGCGCCTCGTTCTGTATAAGTTCACGAGTTTGATAAAAATCAGATCGGAGGACAGAAATGAACGCACTCAACGTCGACCTCGTCTGAATTCTCAATTGCGGTCGGTGATACAGCGCGCACTGTCCTACTTCTACCCTAAAAGCTCTCATACTGTGTCATGGATGACAATGTGGGTCATGAGTTTCCTCGTTTGCGTCTCGTCAGAATGTTGGATCTGTGAGGTGTATTAAGGGTATAAAATAAAACGATCGGTGCCCTTCATGATCAGTTCTTGTCTTCTCACCCGACGCTTCAATGGCAATCAAAACGTATCAGCTCCTTTCAGGCATACTCTTCGTTTCCCTGCTTTCGACGATTTTTGCATCAGCAGTCTCAACGTCAGCACGCGCCGGTCCATCGTCTTTGCGGTGTTGTCAACATTTCAGAGCTAGTGAGAACGTTCTCAGTAAGTAGATGCGGCAATTCAGGAAACTAGAATACCACAATCTCATCCCCAAGAAGGATTTGGGTAATGTATATCGAGGTCTCGAAGACTTTTGTGAAGTCCGATAAGTGAAGGGAAAATGCAGCAGGTCCCCCCGGTTCATTTTTGAAAATAGTAAAAGCTTTCATGATACGCACGTAACTCATGCTAATGTGCTATTTCGATCAAACAAAATCATCAAACGTCTATACCAGGTGATAAGTATGATATACGCACCACTGTTGCGACCGAGAACATGTTTATAGAATGGGTGCTCTGACGCTTTTTCACAAGAAATGGATGATAGCACAGAGCAACCTGGACAATACCTTCTATAATGTAAGCATTGTGTAAGCCCCATAGTAATGGGAGAGGAGAGCCGAAGTGGTGAAGGGCAAAGTAGGGCAACTTTAGAGTTGAAAATACAGAAGGTTACAGTGCATCCACGCTGTTCGGTTGCGCCGACATACTGACTCACAGATAGTAAACGCAGTGAAGTGTAATTACTCTGAATCGGTTGCCTCACTGCTCGATGATATAAGGAATAATACAAATGGGCGTGCGACCGACAGATGTCACCAAAAGTACCATGCAAGAGACGTTGAAGTTGCGTTGAAGAGACGACTAATACATAGAGTTCAACGAACTTGATGCCATCATGCCGGACTCGAATTTCGAAATATCCGACATTCCGTGTTGTTCTTTTTCTGTCACTTCGTTTGGTACCACTATACGCTTCACTTATCACTTCTGTTCATCGCGCTTCCAATGGCTACCACAGGCTCAACAAGGGGCGAAAACCTAACCAGGTTACCAGTGGAGCTATTCACGCCCATCATCGAGGAGCTCGAGAGGTCAACTAGGGATGATGATTCTCGCATGGCAACGTTCTCCTCACTCGCTGCCGTCTGTCATACGTTCCGTCATCTCGCTAACAAGGAGCGCTTCTGCTGCATTTGGTTTGGTGACCAACATTTCAGCATTCGCCGCATCCATCGTTTCCTGCACCTTCTTGCATCGGATTCGAATATATGGCCTCCAGAGAGAGGTATCGCGTGGCACATTAGGACCGTATATGTTCCTTTGGTGTTGGTCAGTGTCGACGAGCGCACGATTAGGGGTATTCATCCTGCCAGAGAAGATGGCTATCTCGCTTCGATTCTTGCAAATATCTTCCGAGGGCCTTCGAACGACAGGCATTCACTTATTCTGGAATCGGTGAACGATCCAACATTTTCATCTGGGAGGGTCTCGTTGCATGGTCAGTAGCAACTTCGAGGATGCACTCACTGATTTGGTCCTCGAGTCTAAGCTGACAGCTCTGGAACTTTCCTTCGTCCAAGATGTCTCCCTTGATGTTATTCGTGGATCAAAGCTTCGGGAATTGTATATCAACGACGCCGACTTCGTTGCAAACGAGAGTTCTGTGTATTCTGACAAACCATTCCAAAACCTAGAGGAAATTGTGATCGATGGTTCATCAAATTTTTTCACCCTTATTACGGTCGAAGTCTCTGGGCCGGCTATCAAAGTCCTTCCGAGCCTAAAGATGCTGCGATATCCACTCGCCCATGAGGATGATATTCGGGGGCTTTCAGCGATTGCACGTCATGTGAGTATACTCGACACTCTGGTTCTGGATATTCGTCTACGTGAGGCTCCATCTACGATATATGCTCGAACAGCCAAACTGACATATATATCTGTTCATCATCAAGCTATCACATCTTCCTCGCCACCTATCACCTTCAAGAGATTCTCCGGTCTCGAAGAGCTCGACCTGAACTTCAGAATTTCGCCATCGGTCGTCAACGTCGTACTAGGACCCGGTCTTCAAGTCATTGGGACACAGCCCGTTCGTCGCCCCCACTCCGCACACAGATACTCAACACCTTCAACCTTGGCTTTCCCCCGATGATAATGGAACTCAAACTCTCCTTCCAGAATAGCGATGTTCATTGGGCGAGATCGGCTTCAGATGTGTTCGGAGAGCTTATTGATGAGAAGGATGCGGAGGCGATTGACGATTTCCTCTCCAGGTTCTGTCCTCCATCGCTGACCTTCATCGAAATTCGGTCTAAGCTACGCATTAACTTGGATTTCGTAGAGGGGTTCGACGCTGAAAGTTTTGAACTTAAAGCGAGCGTACATTTGAGGGGTTGCTTTCCGCGGTTGGCCGGATTGCCAGAGGTCACTCTCTCGACCCGGGTTCAGGTATCGAAGTACGGTGTCTTGGAGCAATAAGGGGATCAGATTGTATAGACCGGGTAAACATTTCTGCGAATCACATTTGGCACTTCTGGGAAATTGTGATTGCCAAGAACCACTTGATAACTGATTCAATAAATTCAAGCGTAAAACTACATACTCTACATAGGGCTATATTACATCTAATTAACAGCAGGTGCAAGTCTGGAGTATCATGAATGAGTTGTCTTCACTGGCATTCGAATATTCTAGGAGACCGAGAGAGCTCAAGGAGAGCCAAAGCTGCATCATAGTCTCCTGCGGGTCGCTTCCCGGGCAGCGCTAACTTCTTCTTTAGATCCTCCTCTGGAATATTTTCGTTTCGACTAGAAAGTGAGGGGGGCACATAATATTAATATGAATGATTTGATTACAATTTTGGGAAAGTGGCACGCACTGGACGCATCGAACGTGAACTTCGAGGTTGCTCTTCTGTTTGCAGCTTTTTTGGCACGTCGGGAATGGGCATACAAATCTCCTTCTGCAAATATCCAGTTAGTATAAGAGTCTCCTTCGAAGTAGAAAAAGCACTGACACATCTTCATGCATATCCGATAAATGTCGCCTCAGCCCATACCGATCGTACAGGACCTTGCTGCATCCTTTGATAGGACATTGCTGCGTTTGGCCACCGGTTAGTTTTTCTATCAGAGAGTCGTGTCATAACACGTACGCTTGGAACATTCGACCGTGAACTCTTCTTCAGAGGTTTGAGAACTTGATAACGTTGACGAGGCATTTCTTAGTCGCTATTATGGGAAGAAATTATCAAGGCTCGTCGAACAAGGCGGGGAGGATGTGGGTTACTGAGATATGGAATGTGGCGCTACCCAATCTTTGACGAGCGGTTCCTCTTATATATGTACGCTTGCCCGGATATAAGCATTGTGGACAACTTGGGAGGTGATAGCGCTTGGTTGTCACGAATGCGCATACGTAAGGCGCTTATATTGGGCTTTGCTTGCGGATTGCTGTACTTGCTTTTCGAAAGCCACCGGAGGTCCTTGCATATTTCGCCGAATGGAATAGATTTCGTGGGATGAACTCACATCGAAGGAGATGTAATCCGGTCCTCCGAATACTTCCTTGGAAGTCGTCTGCAAGAATTTCTAACCGTTCACTAGGGTCGATCTAAAACGCCCACAGACGCAATCACAAAAGCATTGTGGGAGTTTGTGATAAAATTCAATGTCGAGGCTGCTAATCTTGCACAAATCCAGCCGGTGATCCTTTTGGTTTTGTGGGCGATGGAGAACTCTCGGAGAACTCCGCGCCCAGATTGCTTCGAAAAAGAGCTCCCGGAGGCAAAGCGTGTCGTGAGTGGCACGGACATACTTGTACTTTCCGCCGTCCCGTCTCCGACTCCGACATACTTGCATCTAGTTCACGGACCATTAGAAGGGGATTTCGGGCAATATGGCCTAAGTATGGGCATAATAATTGCTTCGGTCTAACAAGAGTTTTAGGCAAGATGTCCAAGACAAAGGGAAGACCAAAAAAAGCTCGCCAGGGAGCGCAAAAATTTCCCCTGCGGCTCCGACCCTGCTACCGTCGCTCTGAATATCTCCCCGCGCTCCGCAGTACTTCCTTTTTGACGGGGCATCATTGGCTGGCGCAGTGCAAGAGCCTTCCTCCCCACCTGAAGGCCCCTGTGATGGGGCGCAGATCCGGTGAAGCATTGATATATCTACCGAAAACAGCTTCCCCTTAGGTGCTGGCGTTGAACATTGAACCGTCGCGAATTTTACCGCGTGAGCCATAGGCGCCGGGTCTTGCGGTCTCGGATGGGGAGCGACGATTTAAGGTCGCATCTGCGCTTCAGGGCCTGTCCTATTTTTGAAGTGCGGGGTTGGATCACTTGGTTCGGACAAAATATTAGAGTAAGCAAATAGAGAGGAATTATTGAAGGTTCTCGATCCCGGGACAAGATAATAGACGTTTCCGTATGAGCCTACAGGTTGCAACTGTCCCGGAGGGTCGAAACATTCTGAAGCAACCGGGAATCAGACACTCGAAGAGAGGAAATGGTTTCAGGATGAGAATGGGTATGATTAGGACATACTTCGTATTAGCTTCGTCGTGCACAAGCCTACCCTTGGTGGACCATGCTTGTTCTCATGCAGCAAGACAGTAGCGTATGTAAGATACAATGAGTGCAGAGATCAGAGGAGTGTACGAAGTAACTCCCATTACGCCCATCACCAAAGCCAGAGGTTAGGGGGCAGGTTTTGCGCTGAAATTGGAGCCATTAAACGCGGAATTAATCATTTTTAACCTGGAAAGAGCGGTACATATCAGCAGTGGCCCGTTCTCTTTCGCTAGTCTTGTCGCGGAAATAAATGGTGCGGTAACTCTACTATGAATACAGCTGCCTCTGCCTCTACCTAAGCGGTTTAACAAGCCGAAACTGGGCACCTCAGATTTTGAATCCCCAGGTCGAGCGAAGGGTAACAATGTCCGCGCCCTGATACCTCCGGACGGGGATTTTGATCCAAACAGGCGTGCGTGCGCCATGCTGAACGCGAAGCATGGATCCCTCCAAAATGGGGGTAGGTTTCGGGAGATGCATTGGGCTCATGTTTAATGTTTTTGAGCGACATTTCAATAGGCGCAACCTCCACCTCAGGACCGAACGCATCCGCTTCCTTGATGACTTTGATGTCGACGGGTTTGCACATGTTGCGGTGAAATTTGGCGATGAAGTCGAAGCAAAAATAATGAATAGATGCGAGTTCTTGGAGAGCGAAGATCCGGATGGCATGTTTGGAACTAATTGGAGCGTACAAGACCTTTTCGTCAGCGGAAGGTTTTTTCTGGAAAGAAAAAAAAATTAGGCGCGCAGCAGAATCGACGAGAACGAATCACGAACACCAATGACCAGACAATGTTCTCCAACATCAGTCTTATTTGCGTTTACGTCTGAAGTCGCCTTCTCACCATCTCCAACAGGAAATCTCTCCTCGATCCATCTCCTCTCTGCTTCGAATGCTTCATCCGTCTTGCCTGCAACTAATGCATGCCTCCTCTTCACGTCAAAGCAGACCTTCTTTGCAGTGTATCCATCGTCCCAAATAGCACGTGAATGGGCAAAGTATTCCCTCTCGCACTTCGGGTTTCCGGTACCTCCAGGACGCAAAGTCCCATCGTCCTCCAAGACGATGGAGTGAAACTGTCCCCATTGAACTGCCATCGGCTGTTTACCGGTGCGCAAATAGAGGTATGTGGGTGCGTAGTGCCCATGATGCTTTTCGAGCACACAGCGCAGGTGAGTTTTAGGTGTGCGCGGGAAGTCGCATTGGAGGTAAGCCTGAGATGCGATAACGTAGTAGGTCAGCGGTAAGGTTCAAAGAATCCAAGGATAACTTACGAGGGCTATCTCTGTGTAATGCTCACCGCCATTAAAGGAACGGTGAATACTATCGTAGTCGGTTACAGCAGCAGTGGAGGTAGACATGAGTTCTTCCGTCGCTTTTGCACGCTCAGACTTGCAGAATACACGGGAAAACAACCGTCGTGACGACGGGGTGTTTAGCTTGAAGGTTTCTAGACTCTCCAGCGCCCAATGTTCAGCTTTTTGAGTCGTTTTACCATTCATAAATGGATCATACCTGCATTTATGCTGTGGAGAAAAAATATACCTCATTCATGATCTGTTGCAGGATACATGAGCATATGAACCATTGTCGAAGCGCTACGATGTATCGAGTGAGCGCACTTTCAGAGTTCCGATGCCTGGCGTTAAACTCAGAAAGAGTTCGGAGTCGTGACCCATTCTCAGCGCTTCAACTTTGACATCTCATCTAGTACGACGTCTGGCCGTGGTGGGGAGCTTCCGAACGAAGGTGCATTGGTTGAGTGCGCCTGAACATGACGTATTGCAAAAAGTAAGTCGAAGGTTGGTCTCCGCAGTCTCTCTAGCCGAAAGGATCCACACGAGACTGAGAAGTTACGGATATCGATAATGTTGGAGGAAACGAAGGTACTAGTCCTTCTCAATTCTCAGTTTAGTTTTTTTTTCGAGAGGTGCAATTAATATATCATTGATGCCAAGCGCTACGCACAGCATGCATGCCGGCGCCATTGCTTGAAACTCCGCTCGGCACATCCATCATTGAATATTGATCACTGACGTCAACTGGCATTGCCTCGCGTAGATCTTATCATCGTTCCAATTCTCTCCCACAATAATGGCCCGTACACGCAGATTTCAACAGCAACTCAAGGACCGCGAGAAGAGAAGAAAGGAGAGGGATGTACGCCACCTCGAGACCATGGCAGTTATCATGCTCGCTGATGCTGATGATGACGAAGAAGAAATTGTTGCGCTCACATTTCTGAAGCTCGCTTTGGATCGAAGACACGAACTTCAACACCGTAGATCCCGGTTTGGCAGGCGTGGCCCATATGATAGACAAAAGTCAAAGGATTTCTTTGATCTTATGTTGTATCAGTACTCAGAGCGGTGGTTTAAAGCTTGGCTTAGGTACGTCAAAGTTGTTATTGATGTTGTATCGACACAATCAATCTAGGTATCAGGATGGACCGTGCCACCTTCTGGCACATTCACGACCTCATTCACGATGATCCACGATTTATTTCAACAGGCAGAAAACCACAGCGCCCAGTAAAATATCAGCTTGCTGTATTTTTGTGTCGTGCTGGAGCTGAAGGTGCAATCAAGACAGCAAGTATCATTTCTATTGCTGAAGGAAGTGTGTACAAGTATAATGCACGTGTAATGAATGCGTTTCGTGCTATACGAGATGATCACCTTGCATGGCCAGGCAAATATCGGCGTGAATTTATTTCAGACCAATTGACAGAAGCAGGATTTCCCGGTTGTATTGGAATGGGTGATGGCACGTACATCCGTCTCATTGATAAGCCTATTGCGAATGGATGGGCATACTACTGTCATAAAAAATTTTATGCTGTAACGTGCTTTTCTTATTTTATTCTGATGTTTTCCTGATCAGATGAAATTTTTAATAGCTTGCAGTACAGGCAACCGTAGACCACCGTGCCATTTTTACGTCTTATGACTTTGGATGGCCTGGATCTGTTCAAGACAGCCGTGTGTTCCGTAACTCGCATCTCTGGCGCCATAAAGACCAATATTTTGAGAAAGACGAGTACATTCTTGTTGATAAAGGTAGACTTTTCCAATATTTTGTATGTCTGATACTTATCCAAGTATAAATTAGGATATCCATTGACACCCTTCTCAATCCGTCCATTCCACCTTCACGATCTTACCAATGATCTGGCAGAAGGCTCACGTCGTAAAAGGTGGAACCAAAAGCTATCCTCAGTTCGCATTTTCGTTGAGCATGCATTTGGACGGCTCAAAGGTCGCTTTCCGATCATGAGAAATATGCCGGGACGAAATGTCCTGCATATGCAAAAGATGGTTGAAGCGCTCATGATTCTTCACAATATTTTGGAAGAACAAGGTGATGATCCAACCACAATTGCTGGATTTAATGGGCGTGAGGATGGCCACATGGAAGAGGTTCCCGGAGGACCACAGCATCATCGAGTTGAAGATCATGGTGAAAATGATGTCTTATTTCAGCAAGGTCTTCACCGTCGCAAACTGCTCATGGATCTCATGGTGCAGAATGGTGGATAAAAGACATTATATTTGGGTTCGTAATGTAGAGATATATGCAACTAAAACTATAAAGAAACTAACGAAGCAAGTAAAATTATATAGAAGATAACAAATTAAGATTAAACATGAACAGTTAAGATGAAAAGTACTCAGCGAGGCGGCGTTCACCAATCTCCCGGATCTTGGGGTTGGTGCTCTCACACATAGCCTGAATCTCCTTGAGGTCCTCACGTCGCTCTTGCTTTTGTGCAAGACGCCTGCGCTCCAGACGCTCTTCCTCTTCCCGTTCTTCTCGTTTGCGCGCAAGCTCCAATTTTGCTTTCGCAAGCGCTGAAGCCTCTTGAGATTTGTGCTTGATTGCATCGATTGCCGATTCGAGGAGTTGTCCATGTTCTGGGCCATCAGAGGATGGGTCAGATAACAGGCCTCGGGCGCGCTTCTTGTGTGGAGCAGATGTTTCTTCGTCATTGCTGTCTTCTCCCCCAGAAATAGGTGCACTGGAGTTGAAATCGCGCTGACGGACAACACTTGGGTCATCGTGAGCCCTGTAGAATAGATAAGCATATCGAAAATAATAAAGATACATTGAAATTCCTTACGCTTTATCAATATATATGTATTCTTTCGAATTACGGAATTTGTCGAGTACCTCGACCGAGAATTGATTGCGGCCAACGTTTGCGCGCCCTTTCTTGCGTTTAGACGTAACTGGCTTCGTTTCTGCATTGCTGGTATCAGAATCATCTTTAGAATAGGTTAGCTGAGATGCCCACATGAAAATAGGACCATACTTACCTTCATTAGCCTCATATCGATCGGCATCACCATCGCCGCCCCCAGTGTGCTCGTCAAGCTCGCGGACTGCCTTATACTTTGCCCAAGCATTGTTGTTCCAATAATTCTTGATCTGCTCAGCAGAGATTTTGCCATGGAATATTTCTTGCGAGAGCTGTAGGAATAAGATTAGACAAGAAAGCAAAATGATAAAGGTACACTCACCTTGACCTAGTAAATTGCCGCTTTGACTTTAAAATCCTTCCATCGCACCGCATCCGTGATCCAGATCACTATTCTGAGCTTATCGGCTTCCGAAAGTCGCTCTGACTTAATGGTATCGTCGTCGAGGTCGTCCTTTTTGGGTATCTTCAATGCTGCTTCGTTGAGTTGGGTCGGAGTGAGTTTCTTGATCTCAATATCGGAATCACCTCCATCGCGTCGAGCAAGCTGTCCACTTTTGCTCCCTGCACCTCGCTTTCCTGTGCGGGGACGTGGTTTGGCATTTTCTTTGCCCTTGGATGGCTTGCTGGGCACTGCTTCATCCCCGAGGCATGGATTTTGGGTCGTTGGTTTGTCAGAAAAGTGGAAGAGGGGCTGGAAACCCTGAGAGGTAAGAGGCTGCTGCTGGGATTCAACCACAGGGAAGTTTCCATTAGAGAGGTCAAGAGGAGTGCGATGATGATTGTGAAAGCGAGGAGATGGCGAAGCCTGAGAATGAGTGGACTGACTGTTGACAGCCTGAGAACTCCAGTAGTTATTCATAGGAGAAGGGCTGTACACGTTGTTGGGCATGAGGAAAGGTGTCTCGAAAGCCCAGTCATCTAATTCGGTGGGAAACATCGCGAGATGAAGGGTCAGACGCGTCGAAATGGTGGTTGTTGATTAAACGGCGCGTCGAAACGCGTCAACACGCAAGTCACGCACTTCGGCAAGGCATGCCGAATTTCATACCCAGCTAGGCCACCGGCATCACGGCTTTCTCTCTTCGCCTTGGCATTGACATCATAACATTTGTGTTGGCATGCTATATATTGCGGTTGCTACGCCACAAGAATTAAACTGAGAAATAAACTGAGAATTGAGAAGGACTACTAGGTAAGTAGGACCGTGGCAGGACGGTTCAGTCAATCCGGCATCTAAATTGATCGGCGATCAAGGCAGCCCCGGCCCTGCCCGGTGGTACTCCTGCAATCAAAGCGTTATCAATGTTTCCTCTTCCTCCCAACCTAATGCCTCCTCCCAAGCGGATGGATCCTCTGGCTCCCGTTTACGAACTCCACGGAAGTCAAGGTTCCTCATCATTTGTTGTATCCACTGGTGCTTTCCCTACGCTCTGGCATATGTTGACGCGCTTTCACCCCTCGCTTTCACCTCTAGATTGCTGGATTCAGCCTCTTGACTGGCTATGGCAGACAACTACAAGGAAGAATACTAGCTGAGGGTAATATTTCCAGTTCACCAAATGCCATACTCGCAATGGATGTGAATTTGGGTGCGCTCACGTTCTCTGCCCTCCGTTCTCGTGTCTCCTGTTTAAATCCCCGCCATGTCCTCTTTCCGGATGCAATGACTTTATGTATACTCGCTCTTGTGTTGTCCATGCTTCCTCTTTCTGCGTCGTTGTTTCCGATCCTCTAGATCTAGTTCAAGGACGAAAATCCAGTCATATTTCCCTGTCCAATGAAAGAACTTGATGTTCGTCCGCTCGCATCCAAGCACGCATATATCACTTAAGAACGTTGCCTACCTGTCGCGAAGTCAGGATCGTATATACACTCATCTCTTTTTCGGGTCTATAGGTCGACAGTGGACGTGAATAACAATATCGGGCAGCGCATATATGCAGTCCAATCTCGGGTCAATTGCTCAATTGGTTCTAGGATTTCATGCCATTGTATTGTTGTCTCCCTATTGGCACACTGCCGCTGTATAAACCCTGCTTCGCAATCTATTACATGGTGGGCACCCGCGCTCATCTTGATGCTATGGTTGAAGTCAATCGTCAAAGCTGTGCATGTAGACACCCATGACTTGGGTAATCTGCTTTCCTGGACCGAATCCGAATCCATGAATGGGCCCTTCCTTAGTGAATTGGGTCGTCTCGACAATGCTGTTTGAGCACCCTCCAATGAACATACCCATGAAAAGTCTGGGTAAGACGATGGCATGTAGCACGACGCGGAATTGCTCGCCCGTCGTGTAATTGGTCAGGATGAGAGGAAGAAAGGTCATTCCTATCGATTTCATATCATTTCCCGTGAGCGTGACCACCTGTTGTCCCGCATTTCGGGTGTCGAGAGCGGGGCGGTGTTCGGAAGGGATTGAGTCGAGCAACGCCTGAAAGAATGTTATGTATCGCCAAACAAGTAAGATACGAAATCATGCTCACCTTGCTAATAAAGACACCTTCACCCCCGGAGATACAAATAGAGAACGACCCGTCGGTGGTTGGGGCGTGATGCTCGAGCTGGCCAAGGAGGTTTGCCACAGTTGCCATGCTTGCGATGGTGGGCTGCATGTAAAGCCTGGACCGAAAAGTCTCATCATAGATGGTGTGTATGTATGGGGTTGGGGCGGGGGAGGCCATTTTTGGAGGCATTGTTGGATTCGATAATGCTGATGAAGTGCTGAGGTGTAAGAAGACCAAGGGGAGAACTATGTAATCTCGGATATTACCGTTCGTCGTCTGGGGTGCTTGAGCCGAGCTTGACCGCTTGCCCACTTATCGACTACGTGAAAATTCAGCTTATGATTTCAAGAGTACAAATCAATTATCGATCTAGGATTTCATTATAGGCATATCAATAGCTCGAACAGTAAGCGAAAAATCAAGTTCTATTACTCCAATCTAGCCACATAAAAGGGTTGATCCGCCTCACCGACTCCTGCGTGATATCCATGGTAATTTGGTAAACAATGAACATGAACTCGATATTTGGCGTGGCCTCTACGTGTTCGAAAAAACTTGAAGCAAGCGCAGAGGACAATTGTGGGATACTGAACCGAAATGTATGGTGGCAACCATAACGCATAACGCTCAAGTTTTTGGTTGCCTAATTCCCTGAATGTAACGCATAACGCAGCCTTGGTTGCTAGTACTGCAAAACTAAGCCCAAAAAAGGGAATTTTCAATTTTTTCTTACCGCAGGTGCAAAGAACTGAGAGTTCAAGGTTTTCTCCAAATCAGAGGTGAAATTGTATGTGCTTTCGTCAATCTGATGGGTTGAGGTGAAGGAAAGATAGATTCTCATCCCGTTTCATTAATGATTTAACATTTTATGTGACCCAAAGCCTACATCAAGTACTCTGCTACCACTGTGTTTGCTCAGCCTCAACATGCCAAATTAAATTTGCGGGTTAGAATTTCACACTTCAAGATTGCTTCAAGCACAGTTTTCCTCAAAAAAGTGAGCTTGTTGCCTATTTCAGCATTTGTAACGCATAACCCAATATCGGTTGCTAAATCCCACCAAGCGTAATGCATAACGCTCATTTTGGCCGTTGCCACCATACATTTCAATTTTCGGTTCAGTATGGGTAGAAGGGGTAAGTGTTTTGTGAGGAGACATGCTTTCTTCTCCCACACAATTGTGGTTTGTGTTGCAAATCTCCAGAATGCCTTATAAGGCATTCGGCTTATAATGCCGTTTCCCAGCCTTATAATGCGTCTTATAATTAGAATTTTTGATTGTAATGATGTTCGTTAATTGTAATTTTCTCATCGGCTTTACAAGCGTGAGCATCGGCTTATAATGCCTGTCAATGACTTTGTAAGGTGATTTCTCGCTTACAACGTCGCATTTCTCAGCCAAAAATCATTCGAAGTCAAATTCCCACGACGTCTCTAGAGCGCGTTCACCGCGCGTTGATGGTGCGCATGCCTCAACACAGACATAAAATGCTGATAAAATGATGAAAAATGCTCCATGTAGCTCATATTATTCATTATATAGTAAATTGAAGGTAAGACAACAACTGAATTGTGCAACAAGCGTGTAATCTCATGTAGAAGGGTACCGAAAATAGTAGCCGCTCAAACTCATTCCCCATCCCCGCATCCTTGAGTAAAATTAATGCTAAACAAGGAGATATATCTATTCAATGATTGGTCTACTTATAGAGGTGTTTACGAGCGGAGGCGGCCCACGGCCGCGCTGATATGTTAGTTGTTAGGCGCTATGCGCTGCTAATTACTATTGGCTGGAAGTAACACAGCCACTCACCCAGTCGACTGACCAAAATACAAAATCTTGTTGATGGGGTTTGTACGTTATAATTCTATAATAAAGTCTTGAGCGCTGCCTTTTGTTGCACAAGCACCTAAGGTCAGTAGGTATCTAACTTAGATAGTTGGTAGATAGTTGGTATTAGTTGTAATCAATAGGTAGTCGTACTGTAGTAGAAAAAGAATGAACATTAGAATAATGAAGTTAAGTTGATAGTAACAGACCGTCATTAGTATAACTCTTAGAAAGTAAGCAAGTAAGTAAGTAACGGTTCAAGAGGTAATGAGATTAGAAAGTCGGTAAGGAAATTGAAATAAATTCTTATTTTCACATAATCAACCGGTCTGCCTTGTAAGGCGGGCCGCCTCAATTACAATCGCTTGCGAGTGTCTTATAATCGAAATCCGGGACATTATAATAAATAACTCTTAGACTCGCTACCAGTTACTTAGGTGGTAATCTTCATAGTGTCATTGTTTGTCTCGTATTGTGGCATTGTTGTTGTGTCAAACATCAAGCGGAAATTGAAAATAGAGATCACCACCTAAGGACTGGGAGTAACAGTCGCGTTTTGACCGAGTCCCCCCCTGCGTGACAACGGACTTAGAAATGAAACGCGTTTTGCGCGCCGCGACTTCGCAAAAATGCATCCTCCCGCTCCTCCACTCACAGTTCCTCACATCAAAGCTGATATATCTCAATGATATTGCTCTGGGATACCCTCCTCTTTCTATCAGCTACATGAAATCTCCATTGAAGCACATCACCACCAACATGACATTTGTGACATATGCTCAGTAGAACCATCTGGCACATTCTGAGCAATGTTGGGCTGAGTTTCCGCTAAATTTTTTGTTCAGTGACAAACTTAATGGCATAGAGAAAAGGTCTTGAGATATCTAGTCTGGAATCTGACAGTTTTTGGATAATAACACTAGCAAGAGTGTGTGCTACATAAGTGTCAGCACTGATCCCTCAATGATAGCACTTGATATCATCAAGATTGGTGTCCCCATACTGAGATAAGCACTCTCTTGCAGTGATGAGCATGTTTTCTGCTGAAAATTTGGGATGTTGAGGCCAAGTTGAGGCCGAAAATTTTTCATGAGGACAGGTACAAAAGATGGTGCTCTAGCATTGCTCTCTACATGGGTAATGTTTTCTTGGAGTGTAATGACATTGAGAACATTTAGGGAGGCTCATATAATGAAATTCAGGGGCAACAGTGAGGAGGGGAGAGAGAAACGACGATGCGTACATGAGTTCAACGGGAATTTCACTAAGTCCCGCGTCACAAAGCCGTGACCTGGTCAAATCGCGACCGTTGGTCCCAGCTGTTACCTGGAGGATCTCTCGGAGTTTGAAAGGTATCGGTTGGTCATGAGCCTAAATAACTCTTACATTACAATGAGACGGGCGATTATCTCGATTATAAACCTTATAAGGCGCCTGGGAAATTTGCGACATGCTCTAAATGGGACAACGGCACGTGTGACCGGAAAATGCCATATTCTGTTCGCTCGTTATCGATTCGTTGATTGTCATCATCCTGAACCAACAACTTCAGTCTCAATAGCTCTGCCGAAGTCTGACATTCCATGCCAATTCTCTCTCAGCCTATAGCTCCTCCATATCTGACAATCAAAAAACTTCCTTACGATGTTCTTCAAGAGATTTTCATCCACTGCTTGCCTGAATATCCACTTCAAAACTATTCGTGGAACCCAAACGGCGTACCAATTGTCCTGCCGCATTATTATCTTCGTCGAAATCGCGCACGTGGATGTCGAAGTATCCCCATTGTAGACACGGAATTGAGCGGATGAGTAAACACCAGAAATCATATAGTATTTGAACGTCGAAGAGCAATATGTGGGTCGAAGTTGACCAATGAGAAGGAGAAGGTGAATCATGTAGAAATGTCATCATTGAACCATATTCAATATGTAGACGTCGGAGCGAGGGAAGTACGTTGTTTGAAGAATCCACAGAACTGATGCGCAATTGTTTCTTCAGGAATGTGTAATCCCGGTTGTGTAATCGATCCGTTAGAACTTGGGTATCCAAATTAGCAAATTGGATTTGTTCTCCTCTTTTCATCCTGTGTCGAATCTCGTCCCAAATAGCTGTGTTGGCGTGAAGGTACTGCGGGGATGCGAAGAAGTTCATAACAAATGTAATAGATTCCGTGTCGGCATTCACCAAAAGTGATTCGTCTTATTCTTCGGATTATTGCGATCAATCTTAATGATGCCAATATAGAGAAAAAGAGGAATTTGGCTGCGGTTCCTATCCCACCACCGAAGGCGGTCGATTTCATTCTTCCTGAATGCCAAATCAGATTCGGATGCGAGTTTTGGGTCCATATAATACATGTGGAGGCAGCAGTTTAGATGGGACCAGAGTTTCAGGGTGGTCAGCGCATCCATTCTCCAGAATGAGCAAGTGTGGCATAGAGGCTACTGTAACAGAGTATACGCAGTCAAATCTTATGACCCTTTTTATTGTTTCATACAGCGGTTGGTTCCCGTTGAGCTCGCTCTTTACCCGTCTTCGTCTACCTGCTTTGCAGGCACTCACACTACATTCTACGTCGCTTTTATGGAGAAGCGACCCAGATGCTATTACGGATATATGCGCCATCCTTCAGTCCACACCGAACATTACCACGCTCACCCTGACCAACAAATTTCGTTCTCTCAATCGGGAACATGTCCCGCCCGACGCGGATGATGTTGAGCCGATCTGGAAATATGCACCTCGCCTCGTACACCTGCGAATAGAGGATTTCATTTCTTCTGTCAACAAGGGAGACACAGTGGACGCGGCCTTTGATAGGCTTGTCAACAATTTGTTTTTCGACAACGAGTGGTTGCAGCTTGAAAACCCGGAATGTCCTATTCGCAAAATCACCCTTATCGACGGTGGCGAAAAGGTGATCAATGACCCCGGGTTCGATGCATGCCTTGTTCATGAAGTCATCCAGGATATGCCGTTTATCGACATACAGGTTGCGTCGAGACCAGCGATTTACCATGATATCATGAGTACATGGAAGGAATGGGGTGCGAAGTTGATATGAAACTTTCGGACTATTTTTCGTATTGTCTTGAATTCGTATTTGATCGAAACGTCCTGTAGACAGCTTTAAACTCCACGCAAAGTGAATTACCTTATCATTGTCTCCGGCTCGCTATGCATCCCCTTTTTTGCTCTTGCAGAATCGTCCTTGCTTAGTTGTGAAATAAAAGAATAAATTTATGAGCATCACAACATTCCGACGGAAAAATTACACGAATGAAACAGATTGAATGCAATTACAGACGACCAGAATCTAACTTTCCCTCTCCTCTGAGCTTTGAGTCCATACGGTTCATTCAGCGACAAGGAGGAGTTGGGAAGATGACTTAATTCATATCACTCACCACGTGTGGGGTCTCAGTCGTCGTCTTCTAGCTTTAAACTCCACGCAAAGTGAATTACCTTATCATTGTCTCTGGCTCGCTATGCATCCCCTTTTTTGCTCTTGCACGTCCTTGCTTAGTTGTGAAATAAAAGAATAAATTTATGAGCATCACAACATTCCGACGGAAAAATTACACGAATGAAACAGATTGAATGCAATTACAGACGACCAGAATCTAACTTTCCCTCTCCTCTGAGCTTTGAGTCCATACGGTTCATTCAGCGACAAGGAGGAGTTGGTAAGATGACTTGATTCATATCACTCACCACGTGTGGGGTCTCAGTCGTCGTCTTCTGAGGCGGTTAGAGGCGGTTAGTGAGATGGCCTTCAGAAAGGGGGAACTTGGAAGAGCGGGTGAAGAGGTGATCAAACAAGACTTGGAGCCACGTATGAATTGCATCGAAAGACTGTAGCTGGGTATGTCTCTGCTGCTGAAAACATAATCGTTAGGACATGAAGTTATTTATAAAGGAAATAAATACCATTTGATTCCTAGTGTTGAGCCACCGAAACGAGATACAGTCCCGGTCCCCAGAAAGGCGATTCACGCAGGAAGTATGCTTGAGGAGGCAGAAATGATCCTGCACCCATTGAACTTAGAGCTCCTCGTTTATCACTCTGGCGAATTACACACGACCGTCCACCAGTTGTAACGCTGCGCAACGGTGCCGATGCAGCGGGTCGGAAGGTATGGCCGGCGGTGATCTCGAGAGCTGTGGGATGGCGTCGAGATCAGGCTGAAGACGGCATGAATGGGCGGACAGACAATGATGACGTCGCAGTGGCATGGATGGTAGACGAGGCTGTGAGACGGGTTCAGGAGACCCTCCTCTCCGTCGTCGATGTTGTTCGTCGCACCTGCCTGCACATTGATTGCCCTCGAGGAATAGAGACGTATGCAAGGGTGAGGCATTATTGGCGATGAGTAGTTTTTGTTGAGTTTGTGCTCTGGTATTGACCTGTTTTGCTGTAGCCGCTTATTCGACAATCTACTGAGCGTCGCTGGCGAATGTTGAATCAAGATACGCCTAAAGGTCGCGTGAACTTCTTGTAGGGCATGCTCACGTCGTCGCCGGAAAGCGCTCGATTTAGAGCTAAGTATCCAGGGACGCCGGATGGCCAAGCTTCGAGGATCAAGGGTGCATGATTGACAGCGTCCTTGTATAGCTCAAAATCGAGCGCATATATGAGCATATGTATATGTTGACAGAGGGCGAGATGGAGACACTAGAAGCAGGTCGAGCGGATAGAGGAAGAGAAAGGATAGGTAACTGAGGACATTAGTGGGTGAACTGGACAGGAAGGGAAGGCAGGGAACAGGCTGAGTGTCCTTGAGAATGGATACTGCATGCCGTCTGTGAGTACTTGCGTTGCTTTGGATGTTGATCATTTACCAATCTTGTTGTTCATAGATGGGATTGCAAACATCTATCGCCGACCATTGCGGCCAGAGTGAGGCCAGAAGGCGAAGAGAAAAATGGAACAACAACAAGCAACATCGCGATGAGGCTCTCGTGAATGCTAGGATCAAGTATCATCACCAGGTAGAAGCAACAAGACAGACTGAATATACCATTGTCCATACAAGAGGTCTTGCAAGATCAAGTCCTTGTGCTTTGCATTGCTACTTGAGGAGCTCCCTACTGTCACGAACGGCGTCAAAATAATTACAGCAAAATAAGCCAAACACGCGAGACTCACCAAGTCCCTCAAAGTAGATCCAACGCTCTTGTACTCCGCAGGCGCCATGCACCAAATCCACATCAGATGTGGTTCTACGTGGACGTGAAATAGGGTGGAGGCTGTATAAGACATCGAAGGAAAAAGTGAGTATCAGAAAGAGCACGGAAAATGGTGGAGGACCAAATCCTCTAGATGAGGAAGCAATATGCACCTTGTGGGCGGCGAGCGCCAAGAGGCAGGCTCAAAGTCATATCCCATACTCCGACAAGCGTTTGACAGCCCTTCATAAATCACACCCACACTCGAATGAGTGGGAGGACGCAAGAAGGGAGGGCGGCTTGGGCGTGCATATGGGAAGTGAGGCGGGGGTGACGTGTTGGCGCTCTAGGATCCAGGACTGAGAACCATGAACATAAAATATTTGAATACGAAAACGGGATGGAGGATAGGAATAGGAGGATAGGGTGGGATAGGGTACTGGACACCATCCGCTATGCGAGGCCCACAATTCTGCATTGGAGTCTACTGAACAGGCTGTCCATCTGCGGCAGGCATGCGCGAGAGCCCACGCAGCAATGCAACAAGATGGATGGAAGGCCTTGGAATGGCCAGCGAGAGATGTGGGATGGGGCGGGTAGCGGGCGAAAGCGTGCGTAATGGGATGGAAGGAGGACAAAGGTTGGAAAAAGGGATGGGATGGGAACAGCTCATAGGAGGGCCCAGCGAGCATTCTGCACAGCACATCGAGCGCACAGCTCCCCATTGCCACTTGGAAAGGCAGATCCATAGATCATCCGTCCATCGCCCGCAGGTCGCGTGAGTAAGAATACGGAGGGTAGATTGGGCGGGAAGCTGGAGCGAGATCGAACTGATGGCGATGCGTCGATGATGGATGGATGACAATCATGTAGGGTGCAGGGTGAACAATGCTGTGAAATAAGTTCAGGAGGACAATAAGTACACGGATGATGGAACTGAGGACGGGGTATGACAGGAGGCGAATGGAACTCACCCACACTTGTCACCGGTTGCCATCTTTATTGACTCATCCTTGTCCCTCGTCTTACATGCACCTGTACCTGCCCGAGTACCTGCTGCTGCCCTAACGGCGCCAGTGAAGTTGGGGAAGTCAGTGTGGTAGTCGAATGTGATGTCGTAGGCGGCACCTTTGTCTGTCGAGTATAGCTTCAGTCTTCAATGTAGCAACAATTCACATAACAGGATGCTTACCGACACAATGAATGGTGCCCCCCATGGTACTCATCCAAATCAACTCGCATATGCCCCTGCTAAGACGGTGGATTCTTCCGCTCCCCTGCCCATATTTCTCCCGCTTTGGACTGTTCCTGAACCCACAAGACGAGTATTGCTCTGAAAAGCTATGTAGTTCACGTCGTGGAGGAGGTGCGAGGTGTAAGAGGGTGGCTGGAGGAGACATAGTTGTTGATCATGACGTTGAAAACAAAAGCTCGTAAAAGCCTGCGTGCCATCCATATTCGAACTCCGAATTAGATAAGCAGCTGAGAAATGCCGAGGTGGGCGCTTATTTCGCTTCCAATCGCTTGAACCGCAACTGTGGTGATCATTCTTCCAATGTCTGCCAAACTCGACGCGGCGTCTGACCAACACACATCTGAGCAATGTATGTATAATCCCACTTGAAGGATACGTCTGATCTACCGCTGACTTCACGTTCCCATCAAGTTGGTGCTCCCGATGCAGATGTAGCGTTCCTTTCCTCCGATCGTGTCGTATTCAAGCTGCACAAGATCCACCTCAGCTCGAACAGCACAGTCCTCTCCCACCAAGCCTCCTTTATATCGGACCCTGTTCCTCTCCCAGAAGCCGCTGATGTCCTGGAAATGCTCTTCGAGTTCATTGAGCCGCCTCCAGCATCGCGACACAATTGCCTGCCATCAGTGCTCGCTGCAGAGCCCGAACTATTCTTTCGTGTGGCGGATGCTGCAGAGAAGTATATGGTGTATGGGGCTACGAGCACCTGCTTTTCGCGCATGCAGTACGTTCATCTCTCCTTGTCCGTTACTTACCATTGGATGAAGCCCTGATTCTTATGAAATATGCCAAGACTTATTGTGTCGACACACCCTCTCGAAGTGCTTAATCACTGCGCTAAATATGATTACTCAGATTTGGCGGATTTGGCCGCCGAGAAATCCTTATCCAAATTACTCGACGTTGCTGCGGCAAAGCTCACAGCACCGGGCATGCTGCAGAAATGGGTGAGGATCTTTCAGATCTAGACTGTGAGAGCTCTGGCTGATTGAGAGGCATAATCTTATAATTTATCACAGCTGATATATTGTAGCGAATGGAACAAAGCAGCCAAGACCATCTCCGCACGCTTTGAGGGCTACTGGACCTCGTATGAACACAACGCTTGCCGCAACCTCCCCCGCCTACACAGCATGTATCTTTCCCAAATCAACACCAATATTTTCTCCTTTGATGATGTTCCCTTACTGCCAGCCTGCACCGCTAGTAGTAGGAGTGTTTGCTCAGCATGCCGACAGGTGCCTTGGGGTTCCCATTGCAACGATGCCCGCATTCTTAAAAAGGCTATTCCTAAATTCACCACCATAACTCTTTAGTCAATGATGGCTTTTCTTACCACGCGACAGCAGTATCAATGAATACATCTGATCGTGGATGCTGAGGGAGGGAAGGAGATGGATCGGACCTGTGCTCTATTAATACAGAATACAGATATGCTTCTAACTATGCAAAAACTGGACGAGGAGCAATGAAATGTGCGTGAATACTAAGAGAGGTAAGGCAGACCGTGCAACGCTCTAGTACGACTCGCGAGCATCACATATCGAGGATTGCGTGCTTTGGATTATCCTCCCATCTAAGGCGCAACCCCGCTTCAAAAAAGAAAAATTAAAGGTGCGTAGGACAACGGTGAAGTAGGATGCCCGCATTGAAGGAAGTGATGGATCTCCGCGCGAAATGCGGTTGGGATCATCTTGGAAGCTGCAGAATTAAATAGAGAGATAAACATTGGCTAGTAGCGGGCTGAATGAGAACAGGAAGAAAGTAACATCAAGAGCGCATACGCAGCGACTCGGAAGAAATGAAAAGCAAAGCATATGTGTTCAGAGCGGCCATAGAGGCGAGAGAGAGGAGTCAGCGCGCAGAACACGAGGTCCAGTTTGATTCCAGACCCAAGCCCGCATCCCGTACAGTCACGTCAATGCTCAAACATGCTCATCATGAATCAACTATGTCTTGATTAGAATTAGGGTAGATGGAAAAGAGTATCATGGATTGACGTATGGGAAGTGAAACAGATCGGGTGTGATGGATCGATGAATAGAATAGAATAGATTTTTGGTTGACTACGTTACATAAGCAACTCAGGTGACTACCGAGAGATAGGGACCTCGTCAACGCATTGTGCGGTACATAGGGAAATAGGGAGGAAAGGAAAGGAGGAAAGAGTGTAAGAGAAAGGTAGGTGGTGTTGCGTGGGGGACGTTTCTGCTGGCCAGCTCTCCCCACATCACTACTGCCAGTCCGTACAGCACCAGAGAAAGTGAAGGAGAGAGTAAAGCGAGAATATAAGAACATAAGAGTATAAGAACATAAGAGTATAAGATATGAGGTGTAGGTAAAGGTTAAGATAAAGGTTGGACAATGGAGAACAGTAAGAAGGGAGATGAAGTCAATGCTGAGCGCTTAATGCGGTCACACTCGCAATAAACCTTCGTGCTTATTCATCTCGTCAATAGCAAATGGAATCGGTGCACATCAGCGGCGGTATAATATTTAGATTCACTATGGGTACTATACACAAGATTCCATGCTATGCACATACTTTCCCTCGTGTCCAGGCCATCGGCTGCTGATCCGCTCCTGCACCACCTCGCTTTCCCCCTCTATTGCAGACGCAAACAATTTCTCGTTCATCTTCACCGCATCGTCAAACTGCTCCGACCCTACAGCACCATCAGGGAGCATATATATTCCTGCCTTCTTCATAGACTGCCTAACATGTGTCTCGAGCAATTCCTCACCGAAAATAAGAGTTTGGTACTCCTTTTCCATGCGATTTTTCTTGTCCTCGGAAAAAGAGATTGGGCAGACTGGGTAATCCTTGTGAGTTGGAATATTGTCCCCGTATGTATCGCAGACCAACATTAGCGTTCGGTTGAGAATAGGAAGACCGTCCGACCAAGAGTGGGATGAGCAATAAATAGCATGCCTCAGGAGCTCCATGTGTAAAAGTCGCAGCACAACGACGAGAAGAGGGGGATCTTGCAACTCGCGAAGTTTTTTGTAGAACGCGTATTGCGGCCACACGAGCCTGTATTCGGCGCGAGCCTCTTCTTTTTCAGTGACTGTCAATTCTTTGTAGTTGTCGGGCATGACTGGTTGCAAGCTGTCGCTAGACAAAATTCTAATGTGCTTCAGATCGGAATGCGACTGCCGCTCATCTTCGAAGATGTTAGGTCATCCAGTCTCAAAGAGCGGACGTACAGCTGCGCCCTGCCAGTCGATGTAGCCCGATACTTGCATGGGATCGTCTTCGGTAATGAATATATTCCCGGCATGCAGGTCGGGATGTGAAAGGGTGGGAGCAGTATATTCGGGTGAGGGAAGAACCGCCGGTGCGAGGCGAAGCCACTTCTCCAGGGCTGATGCATGCAGTTCAGGGTCATGGCGGGAACCAAGCTGGTTTTTAGCCTGGGGACAGTTGGAATATAAATGCATCCACTCGAGCTCGCAGTTTACAGCAGCCTGTAAGTACGAGTTGATATCTTTCCCTAAGAATAAAATTGAGAGTTGATCAAAAATGACGATATAGAAGGGACTTACATGGGCCGCGATCAATTGACATTTGCGCCCTTTCACCACGGTAAAAGCGACGCTCCACACTTGGACCAATGCGAAATCGTTCGGAAAATTCATCCTGCTTTTCACCATCGGCATAGAGCTGTCTTTCTTGAAGCGCGGAATCGACATCTTCTTTGTAGTAGATACTACCGTATTGCGAGAAACGGATAGAAGCCAGCCCAGCCATGAACTCGGCAATATCAGCGATGTAGCGATAATAATTCAACTCTTCGCCCATTCGGTCCTGAAGCATGGGTCCATCGTCGCACTTCTCCATGATGATGTATTCGCATCCCACGTCGTTTGTTGAGGAGGCTTCCCATGCCAGAACCTTTGGAATGGAGCGCAAGGCGAGATCGAATGAAGTCCATAGTTGCCACCTCACTACGGGTAAGGAGACTTCGTGGACCAGCAGTCGGAAATGGAATCCGAGCGATGACATCTTTTCCACTGGAGAGGGAAAGACGGAAGACACGATTGAAACTTCCTGAAAAAAGACAAGTTAAGTATGTCACAACAAATAGATTGCCAGTGTTACCTTCCGCAAAGAATTCAATTTTCCTACATTCGGATGCACCTGCTGCTGCTGCTGCGGCAGCACCCAGCGCATTCGCATCGAACTTAAGGCGTCTGAGGGACGTTTCTAACAAAATCGTTGGTACATTTAAAAGGACATAGACGAAGATGCCTCACGGATTTCGTTATTGTAGAGCCAACGTGTTGGTGTCTCGGTCAAGGACAAGTGCGACCTCGACATGGTTCGGATTTGATGGAGCGTCCGTATACCAGAACTTAGAGGTAGTGGGCAAAGCATGGCGGGAGAACGTCAGAGCTTTCACCATATACTCAAACCCAACATTACGTGAAAACGTTACTGATTAGAACAATGGTCACATTAAGCTTGGTGATGCCACTAATCAAATGATCCTTGATGCCCAGTGAGAAATCCAGATCGCCGAATACAACCCTGTCAAACAAAAAATGGAAAATATAACGCGACTCAACCTCATCAAATTAATTTGGTTTGCCTGCGGTTTTCTTTTAAATTTTCATAAAATTCTATCTAAACACATCCAACTAATACTCTTCTACGAGCTTATTCCCCAATGAAAAGACTTAGTCGAATTCAAGCCACTTTGCCCGCCGTCCCCAACCAAAACACTCGGTCCAGTGATTTGAGCGCATACTAGAATGCAAAAGGAAAAGGAAAAGGAAAAGGGAAAAGGGAAGAAACAAAGAAAATATATAAGGAACGACAGACAAAGTGAACGAAAGGGAGGCAGCGCAACACCGGTCAAGGACCTCGCAGGCCAACAGCTCCACTCTCGGTTTCAACCCACAGTCAATCCATCCCTAGAATCTATACAAATGTGAGCAGTGACAGTCATTGATCCAGGGTGTGGAAGATAGGTCTGTGAGAGGGGAGCTATAGCGTGGGTAGGATGTGGGGTGGGCGCACTATGAGAGGATAGAGGAAGGATCAATGAAGAGAGAAGAAGGATACTCGCAATCACAGACCAACAGCTCAACCTCCGTTTTCCAAAGCGTCCACCCGCCGCGTGAATGCGCATTTGGTAGGAAAAGGCACCGATGTGGCGGGATGGAGAGCTGTAGCAGGGGGTGAACTGTAGGTCTGGGGTTGGAGGGGGTGAGGGGGTGCACACGTCGAAGAGTTGTGAGAATACCTGGGAGGACAGAGGCAGAGGTAGACAAGGAGGGCGAGTGAGAAGAGCAGACCAGAAGATAGGGCAAAAGAACAGCGATGTTGTAGGGAAGGTTGTCGCCGTACGTATGCAAAACACACACGAGAAAAGACAAACGAGCAAGCGACCAGGCGAAGAAAGGAGAACACCGAACGCAAGTAAGAATCGAAGCACGCACCAACTGTTTTCTCTGCCTCTCGGTATCGCCCTTTTGTTACGCATTTGTCGCTGTATCCATCCCGGCCTGCTAGCGCTGATAGCGACGCTACCAGGTCGGCCTCAGCCGCGCTGTATTCGTTCAGTTTACGGCCCAGTTGTACGACCCGCCACCGCCCGCGAAGACCAACGCTCCCTGCCCCTCCGTCTTCGAGCTGTCCACACTCACGATCCACCTTGCTCGCGCCCCGCCAAGCAACGCGCCCCATCCCGTCCCCATCCAGCGTCCGCCCGCTTCCCATCTCTCCTCCACCTCTCCTCCACCATCTCCGCCGAGCCATATCCGTCATCCGACCTATGGATCGTGTATGTTGTGCGCATGGTTAGAAAGCTAGAAGGTTTGCCCGATATGTTTGGTGATATTAGGAACGGATAATCTCGGCAGTCTTGTCCTTCGGCTCCTTCCGCCGCCTTCACCGCATCACCTTCACTTTCCTCCCTACCCTCATGAGTCCTCCCTTCCCCTCGCTCAGAAACCTTGATTCACTGTATTTTTACCACCCACATCCCACCTTTCACCCCGCATCAGAACCAAAATCCGAAATCGCCTTCGAGTTCAATCCCAGAATCACATGAGCACGTCGACCGACCCCGAACCGCGGTGGGAAAGCTCAGCGCGACTCGGAGAGCCTGAGGGTGCTTAGGACGTTGCGAGCGTAGCTGGGGATGATTTTTGGGCCGCTTTATTTCGAATTTTTGGAGCGCTAAGTGCCCGGGGAGGTACGTAGAGAGGGTGCTTGTGCCCCTGATCGCGCGGACGGAGATGATGACGAGGATCATAGCGAAGGCGCATACCCAGAAGCTATAGGGAACGCGTGGCGTGTGGCATCTTCGGGATGAGGGGTGTGCGGAGTGGGATGGCGATGGCTGAGCGGTGTGCAGTGCGGTGTCGTGTATAAGGTTGTGGTGCTGAGAGATCGTGGATGATTGGGACGTGTATGGCCTCTGAACGGACGGGGGAAATGCAGAAACCGTCCAGGAGGCGTGTAGTGCGAGTGTATCATGTCGGTGTGCTTGATGTTGGGACTTGGGTTGTGCATGTGAGCCGTCTTTTCATTCGTTTTCTCCTCATTTTGTGCTCTTAGCGGATTTTGTTCGTCGTTCAATTTCTTTGGTCATCTAGGCTCCGTTCCTCGTCAACATCCAATGTCCGACGCTTCTCTTTCATCGACGTCAACCCACGCTATCATCTCCCTGCCACCTACCTCGCTCGCCAGGCTCTGCGCCCACCTCTACTCACCGACCCCACCTCAAGGCTGCATCCCAGACCACAGCCCGCGCCAAGGAAATCCGCCCTCCCATCTCCCGCTTCGGCCATCCCACACATACGTGCATAACTGCATGTAGCGCAGGGATGGGATCAATTTTTTCTCCTTATGTTCGGATGTTGTGGGTTTGCGATGATTTTGCGAGTCGACTTCCCGCTTCTTTCTTTTGGTCCGATGTTCCTGTTTCTTGTTTTTATTGTGACAGCTGAACGCTGAGTGCTAAATATGGACACGACGGCCCAGAGCGATATCCCGACTCGCATCGCGTACATCTGTGACATCCCTTCGCGCGGCCTCTGCTCTCGTTCGGAGCGCAGATCCGTGAAGGGCACTCCGGTATGCGATGTGAGCACTTCGGCAGTGCGTCCAGCCGTTCGGTCCACCTATCTTTTGTCCTCTGACGTTATTGTCTGTCGCTTTTATTGGAGTTTGAATGTCATCTTCTGCCTATTTCGGTTCTTTCCGCTTTTTTTCCTTCTGAGCTTCGCTGATTCACTCAGATGACCTCAATTCAGACGGCATCGCGGCGCTAGGAATCTCCGCTTGCTAATGTGTGCATCTTTGGTGTGTGTTGCTTCTGAGGCTACGAATTTATTCAAAGCATATCGTAGGCGAAAGCTTAGTGATTTCTCCCTGGAAATGATCCTCAGTATAAATAGTCATATCTACTGTCTTGGTAGTTAGAAGATTCTACCTACGCCCATAAATACGAGGTAAGTTTTGTTTGCTACCATCATGCTGTTGATATCCCTACCACACGTTTCGACTTCCCCAAGTCCATGGTTATTTATTACAGTGCGGGCATATCTGCGCAGCCGCAGGGACGGAATGTTCACCCGTTGTAGAGGTCACCGGATGATTGAATTGAATAGAATGATGTCGATGCTGCTGAGGTGCATCATTACTCTCCGTGTTCAAGTTAATGCTGGTGCCAGTTGGGAGCGTCGTGGAATGTGCTCGGCCTTGAGCTACACGTACAATGAGCAGAAGAGGCGAGATAACCTGGGAAGCCTTAAGCATTGAATGCGGAAACTGGTTAACAAGACTAAAACACTCACACAAATATGGGTGAGAACTGCAAAGGGAACGGGAGATCCTACAGCACTGATGAGCAATACTGTGACAACGCAAAGTATACTGCCAATGATGATCAGAGCACACGATTCCACACAGTAGGCCATAGCCTTTTTGAAAGGTGAGGAGCCTCTTTTCGTACCGAGGATATTCTTCATTCGTTTCTCGTGGTATAGAAGACGAAAAACTATCATCAGAGAGAGAATCATATTAGTGAATATGGTCCAAAGTATTAGTTCCCAAGGGACTCCTTTTAATTGTAGTAGCTGCAGGAAATTTGGTTTGATAAGTGTGAAACAACCAATACCTGAAAATTATTCGATGAATGTTATTTTTTGTCAATATATAGGAAAGATGAAGCATATACCGAGCGAGGAGATCAACACCAATGCTAAAATGCAGTTAACGAATATTTGCAAAGGGCGACGAATCCCCTGATATAGCATCCAACAACGCCAAACCTATTGCAAACTATTAATGAGAAGAAGCTATGCATCGAATGAAAATACCCCACCATCAAAATATCTGCCCCACAAATTGCGAGTGAAAGGACGTACAGAGGAGGGACGTCGTTACCGTTGTCGATGAACTGACATCCAGAGCTAGGGCCAAATATTGAGGGGGAAATTTGTGTTTGTACGACAACGGAATTCGCCCCAAAGAACAGTTGATTCGTGAATACGATGTCCTGTATCAACGACGCCGTACTGATTCCGGCCATGACAACGACGTAGCATAGCAGGACGCGCTGCATCATGGGGGACCTTGTGTTGGCTTGCTTGGATTTCGCACGAAACGCAGTGACGGTGAGGACGATCACCCCACCCCAAGCCGCCATAGAAATAATGATCGAGTACATCATGACTCGTATGGTTACGAGAAGGATTTCATCTGCTGAACAAATCATGGTGCAATGTCAGTGTGTCAATATCAAGAGGAAGGTATTGATGAATGGCGTAGAAGAGGTTGTGTCCAAGGGAAGGTAGGGATAAGTACTTCTGTCTGGGGGTCGACCTATATATATTTCCATCGGTGGGAGTCTGAAATCAGGCTTCAGTTGATCCCACGAACCAGCATTCGATTCAGATGGTTGAAGCCCCAATGATCGATAATCACTGATATAATGCAACAGCATTGATGAAGCTGATGCTTAACCCAGAGAGACGTAGTTTTGGATAGCCTACCTGATATTCATTTCCGTCGTGGATTCACATCATAGAAGTATATGCGCAAAGTAACGAAGTGATTTTATCCGCCTTGACATCAGCTGAGCATGATCGCTAATAATACAACTTCCCTTCTCCAGTGGCCACATCGCGTTGAAGATTTCCGACCGAAGCTAAAGTATTCTGGGCAGTTTCGAGGCCGAATAGCAGAATTAAACCACATTATGCGAGACCATGAAATCTTCTAGCCCATCTAGCCTATAGCTCTTCACCTACCTATGAGGGGTCGCCATTACTTATGCTCCGTTGAGTCTTGACATCTACTGGGTACGCTCAACGTGAATCCGGTCCAGAAGGCGCCGTTTCTAGTTTCACTGGGTCACGGCTGACGCGAACGTTTAATCTAAATTTGGAGGCCGTCAGTATGATTGCGCAGTGGAGCTTGGAAGATGTTATAGAAAATACGACGGACGAAAGTAAGAGCAGAATGGAGGGAGAGACAATCCGTACAAGGCACACCGGAAAGTCCGCCCAACTCTCAGGCCTCAACTCTAACTCGTAACAGAGGGAAAACGAGAATAAAGACTCACCAGTCCATCTGAATCGAATTGTAACCAACTCCTACACGCCCATGCTCCACCAGCCGCGTCGTGCAGATGGATGCCAGGCGGGGCCGAGGACACAGGCCGTGTCCGATGGTTTATTTATGCCAGACTATACGGGATGCAAATCGGGCATGAAAAGCTGACGGAAGGAGACAAAAAAGGTAACACACGAAAAAAAAAACCACACCTGTTAACCACAACTCACCACCCTCCAGCTCCGCTCCATAGATTCGACATAACCAAAAACCTGAATCCATCCTCTAGATGCATATATGTATGCATGCCCTAGACGTCGTATGCAGGATATCGATAAGGCCTAAGTTTGTACAGCGCTTCTAGGAGAAACAAGGACTCTAATGAGCGCTGTAACGAGGGACGAGCAAAAGGAATCAGACAAGCGAAGCACTTGCCTAGTAAGTTGTGTTGTGGCCCGCGTGTTGCACGAAAAGATGGAAGAAACGCAGCGAATGAGAAGTGTGTGGATGAAAAGGCAGCAGCGCTGACAAGTACCCAACACCCAACATCAGCGCCTCATGAGTCATCACGAATCAACAAAGATGAAAGGGAACTCACCACGTCCATAAAATTATGTGCAATACTGCTAAGCGGAAGCGTCAAGCGTCGAGCAATTAGAACGAGGCATTTACAAGGCCGCGCTGGCGTAAGCGTCGAACGGGCGTGTGTTCTCGGCGCGCGACACGGCCTACATCACCTAGAAGGCCAACAAGCTTTATTAGTGCAGGTTCGGGAGATGAAATCGAAGAAAAGGATATTAAGGAAGGACGGAGGAGTTAGGGAGGAGGGTGCAAGAAAATTGAACTGTATGTCGGCGAGGATGCGCACCCACCATCGTATCCCATACTACCGGTTCTGGAAAACCCTTCGTCATTGACAACGTCTGCGCGCTGCAAGGGAAATTTGCGCTAGACGATACATGAAAGGATCATCGTGGACACGAAGCGCATGCTATGTGGCTAAGGCAGACGAGCTGACATTGGGATCAAAGGACTGTAAGACACCGATAAATGGAAAAGGAAAAGAAAAAGAAAAGTGTCTAAGAGAGAGAGAGAGAAAGTGATGTCGAGGATTTACATACAACAGAATATGAAACGACACCCGGGTTTCGCGACCTGCGATTCACAAACCCACAGAGTCAGTCCGCGAATGTTATCCTATCCATACATGTACTCACACAGGCATCGATGCAGAGGGATGGGCTACGTCCAGTGAGGCGGGCGATTGGAGAGGGTAGAGGGCCGCAGTGGGTGGGTGGATAGAAATAGAAGGTGCTGCTGAAGCGCAAGGACAGGCTGATGATCGATGATCAATGAGATCTTGAGAGGGTAACGACGCGGAAGAATGAGAGAAGAGACAGTCTGGGAGCCGGGAGCGCCGATCGTAAACCAACAGCTCAAGCTTCTCTCCGCAGCACATCCAGCTGCCGCATGCAAATGCGCATTTGTTGCACAGATGCACCGATGCAGTGGGATGGAGGTTTGAGCAGCGGGTGAGCTGTGGGTCTGGGGCGGACAGAAGGCAGAGCGCAGAAGGCATAGGGTCGTGAGAGGTGAGTAGCTCAGAGCGTAGAGTGAGGTTGACATGAGAGGGGGATACGAGAGTGTTGACATCGAACAAAGAGAGCTTAATGACGAGGGAAGAGGACCCGGACAAGAGAATAAAGAGAGTTGGTGAAAATTCAAAACAATGAATGGGAGTGAATGCGAAGACACAGTACCACACCTGGTCAGGAGAGATCCGTCCCGCGCCTCTGGTCCTCCCCGCTTCCCATCCGCTCCTCATCCACACATCCACCACCTCCTCCTCCCCTTCGCCGTCTTCTGATTTATGGATGTAATGGTTCGAAATTTTGTCCGAGAATCCAACGAGAATCGCTTGAGAATCACGAATGCGCCGTTGATAAACGTCTACTTTATTTATTCAATTTTATTGGTGTTATGAACAGACGTTCTCGGCACAATGAGCCGTCTTTCGTCCACCTCTCCCCCTTCCGTCCCCGATTCCCTGCGTTTCCCTTGTCTTGCACCATCTCTTCTTTCGAAATCCGACTTTTACGACCAATGGCCTTTGACGACGACGCGCTCCACCAGAAGAGACCAGGGACAATCCCAATCAAAACGTGAATTTGTGGGGACTACTGTGAAAAGAGCCGAAGTTAGGAAGGAAAGAGTACGACTTCGAAGAGTGAGTACATTCTCTGCTCAGCATGTTGAGGAACGCTGATAACGTAGAGTAGGCACTGGCCTATGCTCAACCTGCGGGTGGGCCTGGCCAAGCACCTCCACGTAGCCCAATGTCACCCGGCCCAACTATCGTCAGGCCGCGCTGCTCTACTGTGTCAGCGTCGCTGCTAGTGCTGATGTTATCGATCCAGTAGGAACTTCAGAGCCTCAATTACACTCCGTCGCTGCTGGGCTACGCCGACAGTCACGATCGCGTTCCCGCCCGCCCCTTCCACGTATGCGAGAGGTGGATAGTTTCGTCAGCACTCCTCGATACCTCCGACTTCGACCGTCGATTTCGTCTGCCTAGACGTTTGAGCTACGCTTCCGGCGAGCAGCCACTGTTGTCCGATTCTTGCGCCGATGCGAAGTGCGAAGTGCAAGTTTGAAGTTGTAGTTTGCCGTCTCATGCGAGGAGTCTGGTGCTATGCGGCCCGGATGGGATGGATATGGCACTCCAATACTCAGCGTTTGGGCGGATACGCCGACCAATAGGGGGTGGATGGTGCGGGTGCAGGTGTAGGAGGTCAACGAGGCTGGGTTGTGAATCGTGAGCGGTCTTTTCTTGTCTTTTCTTTTTGGTGCCTCCCTTTTTCTTCGTCTTCGAGTTCTTTTCTAATCCAGATCTGGGTTAACGAGGTGAAGCGGTCGCCAGTTTCCTGGGCCCGGTCTTTGTTCTTCGCTAACTGACTCTCTTGAGAAGCTTGGAATAGTTCTGCAATCCCCTCTACCACGTCGCACGCTAGGAATATCCGCTCCGTACAACTGTGTACTTCTTTGGTGCGCGCTGCTCATGGCACCTAGGGATATATGCTGGTAAGTTTGGTGGTCAATCTTAGTTCATCGTATTGGGCCCTCGTTGATTCATTTGTCGTCGAATCTTTTCAGAGCGTATGTGAAGACTTCGTGGTCCCCGGTTTTAGACTATACGATAGTGACAATTGGGCCTGTTGTTCATGCGCTCAAAGTATCATGTGTCACTGGCCTATAATTCTGAGTTTGCATTTTTGTTTAAGTGTAAGTGTAAATAAATGTTCCGCTAAATTCATGATACCCTGGCACCCCACTCTTCCCATGTATCCTTGATATCCCCAATTTCTGACTTTGACACAACCTGTATGTCGATAAACGGTATATCCTGGATGACTTGATGAACACGGTATGCATCGAACCCGGGTTGACTTGTCACCTTTCTATTGATATTGAGAAAGGTCATTTTGCGAATAGGGCATTGGGGGTTTTCAAGCTGCAACCACTTGTTGTCGGAAAAAAGAATGCCGCAAAAGGTTTTAAAGGCCTTATTTTTCATGTTGGCAGGAATGTACACCTCTATCTGTAGGTGTACGAGACGAGGTACGTTGGTCCAGATCGGCTGGATATTACCTGGGTTGGGAGGCGTGTAATGCGAATGATTGATGGAAAGAAATTTTTCGGTCAGCGTCAGCGTGGTGATGTTCGGTGAGGACTGAAGGATGGTGTGTAGCTCTGCAATATCATCCTCAGGATTACCTGCCCATGATTCCCAGATAGAGTGGAGAATGAGCGCCTGCAAAGCTGGTAGATGGAGCCGGGTAAAGAGTGTGCTTAGCGAACATGAAATGCCGATGAAAGTGATAGAAAGGGTGGTAAGATTAGTTTGGGTATATTTCATGGGTACCATATTGTTGTCGTTGTCTTCGGTATCGAAGTGAAAGGATCCCCATTGTAGATAGGGAACTGAACGGATGAGGGTAAACCAGAAATCAAGGGATATTGTGACGTAAAGGAATATTATATGCGTCAAAGTTGACCAATGCAATGGAATGTATGAGGGTTCTGGAGATTTCAGCATTATTGGAGATTTCAGCATTATTGATATGCCCCTAAGGCATAAATTCTGGAATGGTGGGAGTACGTTGTGCAGAGAGCCAACGGAACTGATGTTTGCTTGATCCAGCAGGAAGGTGGGCTCCTGATCGTCTAATCGACACGCTTGAACTAGGGTATGCAAGTTCGGAAATAGAATCTGGTCTCCTAGTTCCATCCTATGTCTGATCACATCCCACAAGGATGTATCGGCTTCAAGGTACTGCGCGGAAGTGACGAAGTTCAAAACATATCCTACGTCGGCGTCCACCAAAATCGATTGGTCGTTCGTATTTATCAGATCGCTGCGATGGATTTTAATGATTTTGATATAGACAAAAGGAGGAATTTCGCGGCGGTTCTTATCCCACCACCGCAGGCGGTCGATTTCGTTCTTCCTGAACGCCAACCCAGATTCGGATGCGAATTTTGGGTCCGTGTAATACATGTGGAGGCAGCAGGATAGATGGGACCAGAGTTTTGGGGTGGTGAGCGCAACCATTCTCCAGAATGAGCAAATGTGGGATAGGAGCATTGGTACGCTGTCAGCGTCCTGCGGGTTGTTCCGGGTCTGAAGTGGATATTTGGGCAGAGAGTGGACGAAGATCTCTTGCAGGACATCGTACGCAAGGCTCATTATTGCACCACTCTGGGGAGTAGCCATTGGTTGGGAGATAATCGGCATCAGCAGAAGATGATGGTTTTCAGCAGAGGGTGTTTAGGTTTTGACGATCGATAATGCAAATCGTTGAACAGGGTTCGCGACGTCTATTTGTTATGTAATATTTGGATCGCAATCTGTCGGCAAGACTTGCAAGCCGTCCTCGGCTGCCTCCGCATTCTCCCTTACCCTCGCCTTGCCCTCGCCTTCAATTTCCACCCCTCACCCTGCCACAATATCTTACCTTGTCAAGCCCGAGTGCATAAATATGTCTCCTTATTTATACACCTAATCAATTCCGAAGTGTGGATTCGCCTTCAAGTTACTCTCAGAACTGTTAAAGTCACCCGACCACGTCGACCGCCAACGAGCTCCGAGAGCAAGGATGACTGCACAAAAGCAAAGCGAGAGGGTACAGACGGTTACAATGTGATGAACAAGGCTAGGAATATTCAAAGAACCTTCGCAGCTCTGAATTTCAGGAGGCGATTTTGGCCCTCTGTTCGAGTTGGCTGCATTTCAAGAAATTTTCCACAGGGAGCGCTACGTACTGAGTTCGCTGATTTTAGGAATATAATCTGGAAATTAAAGTCTGGTCATCAATCTTACCTCTTCAATTATGTAAGTAAAGACTCTCCTTCGTTCATTTGTCCTCGAATTTCCGCAGAGCGTACGCGCGACGATTTGGTGGTCTCTCCGCCATGACCTGTTTATATCATGGATTACGGAGATTTCGCTGCGTTCCTCGTATCTATGGACTATCCTACATTTGCCCTATTTTTTGACGATAGCAAACACTGACTATAACACCGAATTCAGCCGAGTACCAAATACGATGCACAATGACTGCAATATCGACGGGGTTGAAATAAATGCGAATAATGCTCCGATACAATGTGTGTAAAGTAGATGATGCGAAAGTTTTGAAGTCGCACTTGGAATATTGATTTGAAGTCTGAACGCAGGCGGTGATGACAGTGGGGATTCGTACTTGAAGAGGTGAGAGTGAGATAACTTGAAAGATGATTCGGGACGTGACCCTTTCTACCTCGGAGGAGGAGGAGGAGGAGGAAGACGCACCCATTGTTGAAAGAAAAAACAAACAAGAAGGAAGGACCAAAAGGAGGAAGGACCAAAAATGCTTAGCTTGACTGAACTGGCCAATGACCAACGCCAGCCGGAACCAGACCTCCACCGAAAAAAAAAAAACAGAGCACCCAGCGCGTGGAACTGAAACTCAGATAGCAAGTCTCAATGCACAAGAAGTCTCAACGCACGCGTCGAGAACTCTGCGCGAAGCCCAGCCTCCACGACCACCTGCGCGAACAAAGCCTCCACTCAAGGAAATATTTAATAAAATGAAGGAAACTCACCTGCACAGTAAGTCATTCTCTGGCCCGCATGCCGACTGTCGTTATCGTGATCGCATGGGTTGGATGGAGTTCGTCAGCATGGGAGGACGGAAGACGCATGTTTACGGCTTATAGGCGTACAAAAAGACGGAAGAAACGCAGCGAATGAGAAGCGTGTGGACGGAAGAGACAGCAGCGCTGACAAATAACCAACACCCAACATCAGCGCCTCATCACGAATCAACAAAGATGAAAGGGAACTCACCACGTCCATACAATTATGCGCAATACTGCTAAGCGGAAGCGTCAAGCGTCAAGCGTCGAGCATCGAGCGATTAGAAGGAGGCATTCACAAGGCCGCGCCAGCCTAAGCGGCGAACGGGCGTGTGTTCTCGGCGCGCGACACGGCCTACATCACCTAGAAGGCCAACAAGCTTTATTAGTGCAGGTTCGGGAGAGGAAATTGAAGAAAAGGATATTAAGGAAGGACGGAGGAGTTAGGGAGGGGAAGCAGGAAGCGAGAAAACTGAATGGGGGCACGACAAGAGGGGCGGTGGAGAGGGGCAGAGGAGGGCAGAGGAAAGGGTTAGAGAAGGGGCAGGATACCAGGCGGCCTAAGTAGTCTACATGTCTGCGAGGATGCGCATCCACCGTTGCATCCCATATGTCCAGTTCTGTGGAAACCCTTCGTCACTGAAAGGGAAATTAGCGCTGGACGATACGTGAAAGGATTATCGTGGACGCGAAGCGCATGCGATGTGACTCGGGCGGGACGAGCTGACATCGAGATCAGACACACAATGATAATAAAGGGGAAAAGGTGAGAGAGAAGGGGGAAAAAGAAAAAGGCGAGAGAGAGAAGAGTAAATCACCCGAAGCATACAATAGAAAACCCGCGCGCTGGCCATAACTCGCAAGCCCACAGCTCCACCCTCTATTGCCTGGTGATAATCCACCCGCCTCATCCATATGCATATATCGATGTGGGTGCGGGGGGTGGAGTATGTCTAGGAGAGGGGAGCTGTGGGTTGGGATTGGATGGGTGGGGCGGGCGCACTTTAGCGGACAAGGGTCAGCAGTGGGTAGGCCGGAGAAGGTAGAGTGTAAGGGTGGAGAGTGACGTGGGCGAAGAGAGATGAGGCAGGCTGGGAGTCGGGAAGCGCGAATCGCAAACTAACAGCTCAAGCATCTCTCGCTCAACAATCCATCCAACCGCCGCATGCAAATGCGCATTTGTTGCACAGTTGCGCCGATGCAGTGGGATCGAGGTTTGGGCAGAGGATGAGCTGTGGGTCTGGGGCGGGCGGGCAGCGCGGGGGTGTCGAAGGCAGAGGCCAGACAGGGTAGCTCAGAGAGTAGAGTCAGGCTGACATGTGAGGGGGAGACGAGAAGGGGAGATGAGAGCATGGCATCGGAGCAAAGAGAACTGTCGCCAGACCCAAGGGGCCCAAGGAGGCCTAAAGGATGGTTGACGAGGACCGAAGACACGGACAAGCGAAGAAAGACAGTCAGGAAGAAAACACAGGCAAGGAAGAATCAGATCAAAGTATGCACACCTGGTCAGGAGAGGGCGCTTATTCTGCGCACGCGCGTCCGTTGCCCTAACTAGCGCCCGAAACCCGACCTTCCGCTAGTCTTGCTAGTCGTTCACCCACCATGCATCCCCCGTCCTGCCTACCTCCCGTCCCACCTCCAGAAGAGACCTCCTTCCTCCTTCCTCGAGGTGCGCCGCCCATCGTGGTCCTCCGCACACGCTCAGACGCACCAGCACACACCGTGCATCGCAGGGTGCGCCTCATCCGTCCCGCGCCTCTGGCCCTGCTTTCGTCCCATACCGACTTCGCCTCTCCTCCCGCTTCCCGTCCGCTTCTCGTCCACACATCGGCCTCCTCCTCGCAGCACCTCTTCGCTACACTCGTCAAGTTCTCGTTTGTGGATGTGATGGTTTGGAGTTTCAACTTTCGTCCGAGAATGACGCGCCGTATGTAGATGAACGTCTATTTGTTGGTGTTATGAACAGATGTTCTCGGCAAGCCGACTTTCGTCCGAAATTTCTCACCTCGCTCTCTCTTCCCGTTACAGTCCCTCCGTTGCCTCGCCGAGTCCCTGCCCCTCCCTCGGCTTGTACCACTTCTTTCGAAATCCGACTTTCACTACCAATATCCCTTGGCGGCAACGCGCTCCACCAGGAGAGAGCAGGGACGATCCCAAACGAAAAACGAACGAAAAGCGAACGCAAAACGAACGAACTGCTGTGGAGAGCTAAGGGAAGAAAGAGCGCGACTTCGAAGAGTGAGTTTGTTCTTTGCTCGGCGCGTTGAGGAATGCTGATGACGTAGACTTCTAGCTTACACTCAATTCTGCACTGCGCCTGGGAGTCGCTACGCGCGCAGGGTGGGCCTCCACGTTGCCTCCACGTACATAGCCCAATGTCACCCGGCCCAGTTTGAACTTCGTCAGTCCGCTTCGGTGCACTGCTCTACTGCGTCAGCGTCGATACTGCTGGTGCTAACACTATCGGCTCACTAGGAACTTCAAGGCCTCACATCACACCCCGTCGCCGCAGGGGCCCTTCTGTCACAGATTTGATTTCATCCACCTAGGCGCTTGATCTGGTGCCCTACGCGCGCGTTCACTGCGCACCTGCCTTTGTCCGAACCCCCGCCTCGGATGGGAAGTGCGAGTGCAAGCTCGAAGTTGTGTGCGGGGGCCTGGTGGTTTGCCGTCTTGTGCGAGGAAGTCTGGTGCTATCGGCTCCGGATATGATCCTCCAGTTTTTGTCTTTGGGCGGATCGCCGACGAGCGGGGGTGAATGGGCGAGTGTAGAATGTCGACGTTGCTGGGTTATGACTCGTGAGTGCTTGAGCCGTCTTCGTTTCTTGTCTTTTTCTTCGTGGTGCCTAACTTTTTCTTCGCTTTCGAGTCCTGTTTAATCCGGAGTCTGTTTCTTCCCGCTTTCTATTCATTCATCCGACGTTCATCATTCAACGTACAACATCGCCCTTCCAACAACGTCGCCCTTCCAACAACGTCGCCCTTCCAACATTGTCGACCCAGTCACCTCCTTACTCGCCTCGTCCACCTCGTCCACCCCGTCCACCCCGACCCAGCTCCAGGCAAGGAAACGTACCCACCATCTCGAATTGGCGCCCGCATATATACAAGTATATGGATGCGTGCGGTGCAAAGACGGGTTCACCTCTTCTAGTAAAGAGCTTTTTGTTGCGTGTCGTCTCTCTCTTTCTTGGTTTTGTTTTGTTTCGTTTTGTTCTGTTTCCTTTTTTTTCTGCTTCGTTTCGCGTCCACATCACCTATTCGTGCTCTTCATTGATGCGCCTTCGCCCCGACCTGCCCTCCTCGCATCTCATACGTCCATGACTTCTACCTCCCTTCTCATTCGCGTGCCGGCTCAGTCCCATTATAGAGCTTGGGTATGGATCGATGAAGGGTGATGCATTTTGAAACATCTACGTATGGGATGCATGCGGCGACGTGTGTCTCGGCGCCGTCTTCATATTGAACGACACTCTTTGTTTCCTTTTGTTCCTTTTTTTTTTTTTAATTCTTCCATTTATGTTCTCCGTCTCCCTTCCCCTTTATCCCTCCCTCTCTCTCTATTTTTTTTATTTACTGACACCTATCTTTCAAGGACTACACGCCCTCAGACGCGGACGTCGTGCAAGCCCGACTGAGGACGCTGGGCATCCAGGAGTATAGGATACATTTTGAGGGGCCTGGTGAGTTTCAAGTTTTGGTTTTGGGTTTTGAATTTGCTTTGTGAGCATGAGTTGGGAAGTTTGTGGTTTGAGTGTGTTGAGAGAGCATCCGTGCATTGGGAAGTTTCTTGGTGGACTGGAAAGTTTTTTCTTGAGTGGGCTGGATATTTTTGTGAAGGTTTTCGCATCGCGCGCTGCGTTGTTTTTTGGCCTGTGGCGGAAGCCCGGTGAAGAACATAATAGAAAAGGGCAAGTGCAAACGTTTATATGTGATAGGTACGCGACGAATTAGCGAGGCATGGAATAAACTGCGCGCACTTTTTGAGCTAGAGAGTCGACATGATGGTTTGTCCGATAATGAAGCAGTGGACTTAATCGTCCATATCTATTTCACTGAAAAGCGGTACCCTCTTGAGCACACCTTCTAACCTCTTTGACCATGGCCAGACCCCTGTCTCTTGTACTGATTTGCAATCACATTTGCCGGTCTTCATTTTGCATTCGACTTTGACCTCCGCCACTGAAACTTCTGGGACAGTTTCGATGGACGAAGGATCATCTGCGAGTTGTCGAAGATACATGGCATACATGTTCATCCATATGCGACATTTCCGAGGATTCTCTTCTTCGAAAGCCCAAATCGCAGACTCGGCCGCGTCACGCCATTGATCATAGTAGATTAACTAGAGATATCAGGATATGAGTCGTAAGTCCTCCATCATCGAAGAACGACGCTGTTGCCAAGATGTTACACACCCATTGTCTCAACGCGTTCGGGGACTCGATCGCTATGGCAGCGTCGGTAAATGTCACCGGCACCAACTCTCTAGCCGCTTTATCTGCCAGATCAGAGTACCCATGTTTGACGCAGTGGTTCAAAACTTCATATGGGTGCTCGGAAACCAAATTCCTGTATACGCAGATTTAAGAGTCCACGTCGGCACTTATTCGCTGCAGACGAACTCACCGCATTTCTGTCATACAAACATTCACAGCACCATACACGATGTATTTCTCCGCAGCCTCCGCCAATGCAAAGAATAGGCTATATTTTAGATCGAACACTGATGGCTGTCGATAGTTACGGCCCTCCGAAGGCGGCTCGATGAACTGGAACAGCAATTCGAGGACGTTGGATGGTTCAGGCAACTTTACAGGTTCTGATACGTCTAGAGCATTCGCCGTGTTCGCGAAGCCAGCACTACCTGAGGTGAGGTGTGTAGCGTGCATTTTGAAGACCACATCGTCCGATGAAATGAAGGTGGTATCGGCGGTCGACGCGGAAACTAGAAGGGGGAGCAAACACCGTGTTCTAGATAAATTCCTGGGCTCCAATTAAGTCAATCGTAAAGATAGACGCACAAAGATCAGATTCTGTTGGCATCTCTGAAATGATGTATGTATTCTGGAGGTCTGAATCAACGCAGCAGGCCCGATGTCGTTTGGTTCAAGTTTTGTTGATTACTCAAGCTCAAGCAGCAATGACACGCTATCGTGCACGTGGTCGCCACGATTCTCACAAGAAATACGACTAGGACTCAAGCGCAACTGGGTGGATATTTAGACTCTATTATGGGTACCACTGCTATGATATTGCTGTATGTGATGAATATAATAATTGATGCGGTATACTCTCAATTAATTGGGTGCTGCGTTTAATTCTAGGACGATAGAGGAGAGATTCGAGTTCGTATCATTTCAGTTCATCAAGAATCACTCCACCGCATAACTAAGTACTCCAAACTCATCACAAATGAGGGAATCGCGCGCCACCATGAGTATGTCACAGAATTGTTTAATTCAGCTAACGATATTCGATGAAACTACCTTCGACTACAGTACTTCCCACCTCTAAAATGTGGAACCCGAATCACTGGCAAGGACGATGTCGAAGGCTGAGGAAAAATTCGCAAGTGCACTGCCCTACTACCTATGCAAATTGTTGATATAATAATAAAATGATAGCGTAGCGATCAGTAACCCCGACCGAAGTCCAGAATGAAACGCGAAATGCTGGTCTTGACGTTGAGATTCGGGGCCATGATGTGGTCGGTTGACTGGTGTCTAGGAAGGATCGATGAAGGTTTATGAGAGGGCAGCGGATAAGAGGGGAAGGAGGCAGGCAGGCAGGCGGAGTGAAGGGGGAGGCGACGACGGCGAGGGGTTGGGGGAGACAAAGACGATGCGACGAACACGAAGAAAAGCAAGGGACGAAACACTTAACACGAACACGAACACGAACATGAACATGAAAATAGAGGAGAGGGAGAGTCCAGAACCAAAAACGGTGCCAATACGTCCGCGCAACAGACACGGCACATCACATCCACCATGAGAAAGAAGTCATCCATTCAGCCCCCATCTGGGCCTCAATGAGCAAACGAGATTGAGGTTGAGAGGGAGACGGGGGCGGGAAGGCAAGCGTTCGGGCGGCGTGTGATGTGGTGCGAGGTTGGTGCGATGAGACGAGATGATGCCAAAGGGAGACGATGGGGGGCAATGGAAGAGTCGCAAGGAAAAAAAAAGATGGAAGGAGGGAATTGACTAAAGGAGGAATAGGCGAGAGCAAGTAAAGAGACGAAAGAAGGACAGAAAGGAACAAAGAAGGAAGCCAACATCAACATCAACATTAACGAAAAATCAAATATCCACCCCACCCCTCGCGCATCGTCCGCCTGGCAGACTGATACACACATATCCCCTCCATCCGCTGCATAGCGCTGCATACAAGCAGCGTCGAGGTGGCATGGGGGGAAGAGTAAGAGTGACAGGTGGAAGATGTGAATTGGAGTCGGGGGTCAGAATGGAGGGATGGAGGGATGGGAGCAGATGAATTCAAGACAAAGAACAAGACCCAAGATCATTGACAACGAATAAAACAAGCGAAATAACCCTGTACGTCCGCACGCATGCACATGGCACATTGCACTTCACATCCTCGCCACGTTCTAAGAAATGGAAATTACACCATTCAAAGCCGTGTGTCCCTTGACGAAGGAAAGAGGGGCGCGCGAACGTGAAGGGAAGAGGTGTGGGAGGCATGTGATGTGGAGTGAGGTTGGTGGGTGCGAGGAGGGGGGTTTGAGATGACGGCAACGGGAAACGAAATACGCTCTAGCAAGAGATACGGACACGAGAGGAAGGAGGAAGCAGAAGACGTAAAGAAAAAGACAGACGAGAGGAAGGTAACGAAGCCAACTGCGACGAATCAACACACCCTCTCGCACAGCCCACTTTTCGAGTCGCAAAACCACACCAACAGCTCCACTAGAAGCATTTTATTTTATCCCCATCGAACCGCCGCATGCAGTGCATGTAGGTGCTGTAGAGGTATGGAGGGGATGTGTGACTTTTGGAGGCCAGGGGTTATTGGTTGTGGAGGTGGAGCGCAGGGCGGGTGGAAGGGACGGGAGGTGAAGAGAGGTGAGGGAGGGCAAGGTAGGTGAATCGACAGAGGAGGTGGACGTAGGTCATCGTGTACGCTGTTGACATGTAGTGCGCGATGGCAGTGACTGGAAAAAGCGCCGTCACCGATGGTTCCAGCTGGGGATGAACCGAGGGGAGCGTGTGTGGGATGTGGGACGTTGACGCAGGAGTTACTAGGAGAGGCGCAGGTTGTACGCTGAAGACGGAGGCGCAACGCAGCATGCAGGCACAGGAATCGAGAGTCGAGGGTTGGAGGAAGGACTGGCTGAGTATGCGCTGAGGGGAGAGGCGCTTCATCCGCTATGTATCCGAGTAAGGACGGAACCCGTCGGAAATACGGCCCGGCCCACTTGAAGGCACGCATCATGCCGCGTTGCTCTCTCCCTAACCCTAACCCTAATCCCCGCCTCGTATCTTCCCTGCCTCTCCTTCCCCGCTCTCCCTACCTTCTTCGCCCTCCCTCCCTCCCTCACCTTCGTACCCCTTGTAAGTCCACCCCACCCTGATACACGCACTACCCGCGCCTGACGGACCCGTGCACGCTAATGCGTAGCGGTAGCCTGGGTACGCAGCGCAGTGCAACGCGGCGTTCTTCTGACGTATGATTTGTTTTACATAAGGAAACGATGGCTTTGTCAATGTCAGTGTATACGGACTTAGAATCTCGGAGGGCGGAGCTGTGGGTTCACGGGTTGGACTTGTGGATCAGGTTTGCGAGCCGCGTAGAGAGAGTGTTGTGCTGACTCCCATCGTGTTTCTTTTTTCTCTTCTTTTCTTGCCGGGTGTTTGCGTTTCCATTGGTTTTCTGCGCTGCGCGGAGCTGTACCACTTGACTTTCTTTCCTTTTTTCCCCATTTGTTTTGGCTCCTTTTGTTTTTGCTTCGTTTCGCGTTCACATCACCCGTCTGTCTTCGCTTTGTCGATTCGCGATTCGCCGTGATCTACCCGCCTCGCATCCCATACGTCTGCGTCTGAGATCTCCCTTCTTTCACCGGCTGGCTCTGATCAAAGAGTAGTACGGATTGATGAAGGGTGATGCTGAATCCTAGATGGTATGGGATGCATGGATGGGCGTGCGTCTCAGCGTGCAGTGCCGCTCGCTCTCTATCTGTGGGTCTTGGGGGTTTTAGGTTTTTGAGTCTGTTCTCTCTTCGTTTTTTCATCTGCTTTGTGGTGTTTCTTCCATCGTCGTTTCTTTGTTTATTCTTTTCTTCGTCTCTCGCTCTTCCTCTTCTACCCTTTCACGTTCGGCGTTCGCCTACCCTTTCACATTCGCTAACACCCTTTTTGATTTCATCCTGCAGCTTCCTGGACGACCTCGACCGCATCGCGCGTCAGGACTACACGCCATCCGACGCGGATGTCGTGCGCGCCCGAATTTGGATGCTAGGCGTGCAGGAGTATCGGATCTATTTTGAGGGGCCTGGTAAGTTTTTCTTGCGTTTGGAGTTTGGAGTTTGGAGTTTTAAATTTGCTTTGCGGGCACGAGTTTGGGAAGAGTTTGTGGTGTGAGTGGCGTTGAGAGATATTGTTTCGTGTGTTCAGTTAGACGCTTTCGGTGGACGTTTCGTGCGCTGTGTAATTTTTTCTTCTTTTAGGAGGCGAGGAAGTGTCGGTCGAGATTTTCGTCGGTTTTGCATCGTGTTTTAGTGTGCTTTTTTGCGCGTTGCGCTTTGCGTTATTCCGCTTACATTCCTTTGTATTGCATTGACTTATACTGATGAGCTTAATCGATTTCATTTAGTAGGCTGGCCCCATCAACAGCGACATGGGCCAGGACTGGATTCTGTACGATGTTGGCGGGTCGCGGACGATGGTACGTTCTGTCTCCTTTGATTTATTCTGTGTGTTCATGTTGGTTTCGATGGTAGCCGTATGCGTGGGTGCCCTATTTCAACGACATCCAAGTTATCATCTTCTGTACGTCGTTCCTCCTCCATTTTCGTTTCTCTTTTAACCACATCTTCTCCTAAACAGCGGCTCGTGAGTCCGGCTATAGCCTCAAACCTCTCGACTCCAGTAAAGCTAATATATCCCCCTCCAAATAGCCGTCTCATGCTTCGACGAACACCCGTCCGAAGACTCCTTCCTCGAGATCTGCTCCTCCAAGCTCCTCGCGTAGGCGACGATGGTCTTGTTCCTCAATCAGTGTTATCTGTTGAAGAGGAAGTTAGGCATTATTTGCCGAGTTTTGGGAGTAGGGCGAATGAGGTTGGTGGTGATGGTTATGTGTGAGTTCGGATTTCATTTTTTTTAGTCAATCTCGATGTTTCTGGGGTCTAGGGTTCGAGTCCGCGTTTTCGTGTGGGCCTTGAGCTGACGTTCTTTTTATTGTTTATTTTTCGCATCTAGATCTAAGAAAAAGTTCCGAGAGGTCTCAAGGAAAGTTCACATGAACAGCGTTGGAGTCATTTCTACGCTACGTCTGTCATCGTGCGTATCCATCCCCTTCTCTACGCCTCCAGGCGTGATGTAAGGCCAGATGCCAGTCCCAATGGTGCAGCATGCTCGCCTCGACGGTTTCGCAATTCGGATGGTTCAGGTCCCAGGAAGAGGAGCGCACTTATGCTAACGCTGGTTCAGAGGAGAAGATGAGCACGGGCTAAAGCCAGAATGTGTGGGTGGGCGTGTAACGTTTGCATGATACGGCTTGTTCCAATTCCGAGTCCCGTGTGCTGCGAGGCCGTTTCTCTCGTCCCTCCTGCTGCTCTGATTTATACGTGTCAGGAAGCTCGATTATTAACTCCAGGTGTCGTCTTTGAATATTTAGAACTTTGTGCACTGATGATGATGCATGACAACGACAAATATATTCAACCCTCCAAACAGTCCATTTGTGATTTCTGGTTTTAACTGAAATCGAAATTGATCATGGTACACATGCAAAATGACCCCCCCAATCGATTCGCTCGAAACGTGCACGTATTTCAACTGTTCAACTGACAACGAATGACTCGACGACAATGATGGATGTCTGTTGCACGCACTAGATGCAAGATCAAGTCGGAACGTCATCGTGATAGCTCACCTTCATGGCTTAGCCTCGCCGTGGTCACTGTACGCATGTCCGCATCCGGCGTGGTGCAAGGCTTCGTGACGTTGCCGGCAAAGTTTTTGCATTGACATTGCAACCATGTTGCAGCCCCCGGGGCTCTGATAGGGCCGCCGCCAGTGTTGGTGACGGTGCTGGTGTTGGTGGTGGTATCAGACATAGTGAGTTGTGCGAGGCTGAATGGGTGGTTGTCGATGGGTGAATTGAAGTTCGCGTACGATTTGTGAACTGTAGAGCGATGTGATTCCTTGTTGCTTTATACTCCGTTGCGGTGTGCACACTTGTTGACGCTGCCTTTGGGTAATGAATTACAATTGAGAAGCTTTACCACGTTGGTCATTGAGGTAATACTATGTGAATTGAAGTACTATGCGTGCGTCTGGATTCCGGTGTTTGCATAGGGCCGATGTCAGCACAATTCTTATCAAGCGCTCGTCAATGAGTTATGCCGCAAAGCCGCTCATTAGGCAGGCGTCTAAATAGACAGATAACTCCTCTGCACACGCAAAGGAAGCCGCATGACCAGATAGAAGAATGATACCTTTCAACATGTGCGAGACTTCCGCTAAAGATGCACATTTATGGGTCTCGGCCGGAGCACTCCATCCATTAGATGAGAGTTGCCAGTCTATTAGACGCTGCCTAATGAGGCGCCTTTGCGCATAACTCATTGACGAGCGCTTGATAAGAATTGCTGCTGACATCGGCCCTATGCAACACCGGAATCCAGACGCACGCATAGTACTTCAATTCACATAGTATTACCTCAATGACCAACGTGGGTAAAGCTTCTCAATTGTAATTCATTACCCAAAGGCAGCGTCAACAAGTGTGCACACCGCAACGGAGTATAAAAGCAACAAGGAATCACATCGCTCTACAGTTCACAAATCGTACGCGAACTTCAATTCACCCATCGACAACCACCCATTCAGCCTCGCACAACTCACTATGTCTGATACCACCACCAACACCAGCACCGTCACCAACACTGGCGCGGCCCTATCAGAGCCCCGGGGGCTGCAACATGGTTGAATGTCAATGCAAAAAAACTTTGCCGGCAACGTCACGAAGCCTTGCACCCACGCCGGATGCGGACATGCGTACAGTGACCACGGCGAGGCTAAGCCATGAAGGTGAGCTATCACGATGACGTTCCGACTTCTGATGCTCATCTAGTGCGTGCAACAGACATCCATCATTGTCGTCGAGTCATTCGTTGTCAGTTGAACAGTTGAAATACGTGCACGTTTCGAGCGAATCGATTGGGGTGGGGTCATTTTGCATGTGTACCATGATCAATTTCGATTTCAGTAAAACCAGAAAATCACAAATGGACTGTTTGGAGGGTTGAATATATTTGTCGTTGTCATGCATCATCATCAGTGCACAATAAGTTCTAAATATTCAAAGACGACACCTGGAAATAATGCATAAATGCGGATAATATTTATCAGGTAAGGACATCGATATATATAGGAAGACAACTCCCACTCGCATGAGCTGCGAAATCTTTAGGTCTTCTGAATCTGGTCGACGCTATTGGTGGAGTTAGACTGTGCTTCCAGTTGGTTGGGGTAGAACGTATCTTTTTCGATGTGAACAGAGCCAGCACGATGAATCCTGTAAGCTGATTATTCCAGCGGGTAGACTGCAACAGTTGTAAACATTCCCGCCTGACTTTCATGATCGTATAATATCACGCTATGCAAGAGTGTACGAAAAGATGGAAGAAATGAAGCGAATAAGTAGCACTCAACTTCGCCCGAGTGCTCTGCCTGACCCTCAGCCTGAGGCCTCAACTCCAACGACAGATAAAAACAAAAAATGTGAATGAAAGCTCACCATCCCACCTCAAAAATTCTTGCTATGTAGTCCTATGGGCCCTCTCGCCCACTGTGTGCCCACTGTCCACCATTCAGAGGCAGGATCCCAAGACAGCCGCATTGGAGGGGCATTTATTCATGGCGCGCGAGACTGTTGAGAGCACCGAGAAGCTGCGCCGGATGAGGGAAGGATTGAAAGAGGGAGGGAGGCAAGGAGTAGGGAGATAGAGAAAACGGAGAAGAACTTGGAGGAAAGAGACCGACAGAAGAATGACAAAGGCGGAAGAAGGATAAAAGTGAGGAGAAAGAAGATGGACGAAAACAAAGGGAAACAAATTAAACGACAAAGAGAGACAGTGGGACTAGACCATCTCGTATCCCATACGCATCGAAAACATGCTTCTACCTTTCATCCGTCTCTGCCCTAGAATTCATGGTTCAGGCCAGACGACGCATGCAAGGATGATCATGGACGTGGACGCATGGATGCGAATCGGGCACGATGAGCTGGCGTTAAGATAACGAGATGGTGTTGAAAATAACAACAGAAATGAAGGCGAGAGAAAGAGAAAGAAGGGAAAGCGATATCGAGGATTCAGATAGAGTACAGCAGAGAACCCTGCTACGAACTGCGACTCGCAAACCTACAGCTCCGCTCCCAATAGATTGGATATGGTGGCGAGATCTATCCGCTATGCACACGATGCGGCGGATGGGGTATGTCTAGGAGAGGGGAGCTGTAGGACGGAAGGGGCGGACACTTGGAGGCCATCAATGGGCGGATAGCAGGCAGGACGCAAGGAAAGCGTGTGGGTCGATGCAATCAATGCCAAACGATATGTACGAATGAGAGAAGACTGGAGCGGGGCGCGCCCAATCGCAAAGCGCAGGCCAACAGCTGAACTCCTATAATGCACTAGGCGACTACACATCCAGCCGCCGCATGCAACTGCCCAACAAATGCGCGGAGGTGGCTGATAGGGCGGGGTGGAGGAGGGAGGAGCGCTGTTGGTCTGGGGCAGGTGGGTGGTGCGGGTCGATGGCAGAGGGAAGCGAGAAGAGAGCAGATGGATGAGGGTGAAGGGTGGAGGAAGGGAGAGGCGTGGAGGGGAGGCGAGCGAGGAGGGCAGATGAGCTCAGGGATGGGCAGATATTAATTGTTTGTTGATATTAGGAACGGACGCTCTCAAAATCGTTTTGGGCTCGGCATTTGAGTCTGGCCCACTCGGCTCCCTTTTCCCACACCTTCCTTCTTCTGTCAGCTTCTCTTTCTCTTTCCTACTCCTTCTCCGTTCTGAATCTGGTCCGAACTGTGAATTGGCCTCGAACCCGAGAGCCTTCAAACTCGTCACTCAATTAACAACTCGCGCTCCAGCCTTCGCCAAGAGAACAAGGATCATTCCCAAAAAAAACGACGCGTCAACGCAAGAGGTCGCTAGTTAGGGCGCTTTTCGGCGCTTGGGGAGGTCTAGGAGCCTAGAGGATGTACGATAGCGAAGCCTTGACTGGTGAGCACACCTTTTCATTTGACGCATCGCATTCGCATAAGTTGTGTTCCAGCTCGCGAATGCTGATGTGCTGTATCATCATGTATGTCGTGGGACGCGTAGGATTTTTTTTTGGCCTGGGTATGGGTATGCGCAGGCGGGTACCTCAGACCTCCGGCGGCGCAATGTCTTCGGACCACTCCGAAGTCTGCATTCCGCGCGCTGCATATACGCTGTAGCAGTGCGTGACGTGCCTTAGCAGATGATGCGCAGACACAGGAGAGGTGGAGGATTCCGATGGCGCCCTCTTCCGTATGTGGCCCCTTCGACTTTGACACCAGAGGACGCACTGCGCCTCTGTGTCCTCCAATATCACCCACTCTCGTCCTCCATATCACCATGGGCGATAAATGCCCCCATTTGACGGAACGCTGGAATGCCAGTCCCGACAGGTTCGATGCGCTCATGCTCACCTATGACCTTGAGGGAGCGGCGGCGGATGGAGGATGGTGTGGATGTCGATTGTCGATGGCGCAGATTTATGAGTGATTCTGTCTTCGTTTGTTACTTCCTAGTGCTTACCTTTTTGCAGTCCTGTTGTCGCTGTTCAGGATCTTTTTCCTTTCTTCTCGAACACCTGCCACCGTCTTCCTCACTTTTCTTGCATGCCTCTATGTATATCCCTATCAAGACGCGCATACATGCATCTATCATGTAGCGGCGAGGAGTGGATGTAAATGATGGACCGCTTTCTGCTGTGGAGCTGCGAGGCGGGTGGTGCTTGGTATTCCATTGTGAAGCAGTATGCGCAATGCATTCCTCGTCCTTGGTCGTTCCATGTTCCCATTCGGGGGTGCAATTTTTCTTATGGGTGGACTATGGCGCCCGGCCTCCGACTCGACTCCCATGCAGCTGTGTTTGTCGATATCTTTCTGCCCAGCGTCTAGCTCTCATTTGGGGGCATAGATTCAGTTAAAGGGTAGATAGATAAAGGGTTTCAAAAATGTGTTCGTACAGTTGAAGAGCGAGAGTGCGGGTGTTGCTGTTAGGGCAGATTGAGAGCGGGAAGAGTACGACTTTGAAGAGTATGTGTCTTCTATCTTTCGTTCGTTCGTTCGTTCGTTCGTTCATTCGTTCGTTTGTTCGTTCATTCGTTCGTTTTCGTCGAGTGTTTGCCTTCTGTCTCCTGTCTTTCTGTCCTCTTTTTGTCGTCATGTTTGGGGTTAGACGTACTGATGACTATGACCAGATTTTTTGCCTCCGCTACGTCCGCGCCGCCTGTGACGCCAGCGCCTCGCCTGGTGCTCCATCATCCAGCTCAACATCGTCCACTCCCTCTGCGCCGTGCTCGAGTGCGTGCAGCCCGAGGTTCACGGGGCAGCAACTGTCAACGACCCTTCGTTGACGCTGCTGACGTTGCCTGCGGTGATCATGGCTGGACCTGCGACTGCTCCTCCAAGCCCAACAACATTAACCACAACTCCTCCCGCGACGATGACTGCGACGACCTCAGCCACGACAGAGAAAGAAGCACCCGGCCTACCCACCCCTTCAACAGACGGTTGGGCGCGGGCGGGAAGGAGGATTAAGGGAGTGCTGGGGCGGGTGGTACGAGCGTCCTAGGATCTAGCGAGGAAGGAGAAGGGACGAGGAGTACGGTCCTACACATGCTCGCCCCCCACCACTGCCGGGTCCACCCCAGGTGCGAGCGCGGGTATGAGCACGGAGCCCCGCGCAAAGCTGGAATGGGGCGTCCAGCGCCTCCAAGATGCCTTGATACAGAGCACGCGGGGGACACCATCTCCATCACCACCTCCTGGGGGTGGTTCGCGGATGCCTATCGCTGGCCCTTCAAGCTCTCACTCCGTCTTTGCACCAGGGGCGAGCGCGCTGGGTATGGTACCACCAGGAACGGGAGCAAACGACGACCAAGATGACGCCCCGACGACGTGGTTATCGGAGCATAGAGGGGCGGCGAAGGCGCTCTGGGCGGATGAGGGTGTGCGGGCGGTGTTGAGACGACGACGGGTGAGGGTGGAGGATGGGGCTGGGTTGTGAGCACTTTCGCTGAGGTTTCTATGTTTTGGGTTCTATGCGTTCTTTCCTGGCTTGCTTTCATTTCGCGGTTTCGTAAATTTCGCAGGCACGACGAGCTACGACCTACGTAGGAGGCTTCCGAATTGAAGTTCCAATACCCACAGCTCCCCTGCGAGACCTGCTGATCCTCTATCCCAGCATCTGTGCGTAAGTTATCTGCGCGCGGCGTGCGGAGGATGGATGTCAACACGTAGATGTCCTCGCAGGGCGGAGCTGTGGCTTTGAGTAGGGTTTGTGGATTGGGTTTGCGAGCCGCGGAGGGAGTGTTGTGCTGACTTCCTTCGTGTTCCTTTTCTTATTTCATTTTAATTTTTTTCGAGGGGTGTTTGCGTTTCTCCTCGCTTGCTGCGCGGCGTGGAGTTGTACCACTTCACTTTCTTTCCTTTTTTTTCCCCATTTGTTTCGGCTCCTTTTGTTTTTGCTTCGTTTCGCGTTCGCATCACCCTTCTGTCTTCGCTTTGTCGATTCGCGATTCGTCCCGACCTGCCCTCCTCGCATCCCGTACGTCTGCGTCTTGCATCATGATCTCCCTTCTTTCACCGGCTGGCTCTGATCAAAGAGTAGTACGGATTGATGAAGGGTGATGCTGAATCCCAGGTGGTATGGGATGCATGGATGGGCGTGCGTCTCAGCGTGCAGTGCCGCTCGCTCTCTATCTGTGGGTCTTGGGGGTTTTAGGTTTTTGGGTCTGTTCTCTCTTCGTTTTTTCTTCTGCTTTGTGTTGTTTCTTCCATCGTCGTTTCTTTGTTCGCTCTTCCTCTTCTACCCTTTCACGTTCGGCGTTCGCCTACCCTTTCACATTCGCTAACACCCTGTTTGATTTCATCCAACAGCTTCCTGGACGACCTCGACCGCATCGCGCGTCCGGACTACACGCCATCCGACGCGGATGTCGTGCGCGCCCGAATTTGGATGCTAGGCGTGCAGGAGTATCGGATCCATTTTGAGGGGCCTGGTGAGTTTCGGTTCATCTTTTCGTGGAGTTCGGAGTCGTTGGGATTGGAGTCGGGGTCTGGCTGTTTTCGGCGGAGGTTTAGCTCAATGCGCTGCGTCGTTTTTTTTTTAATGGGCGTGTCGTTCAAGCGTTCGTTGTGTCGTTTGTGTTTGTGTCTACGTTTTGCGTTTTGCATTTCTCACCGCCTCCTCAAGTTCAGGTTTTCGCTGTGGGACATGAATTGACGTTTTTATTTATTTTCCGCGTCTAGATCTCAAAGAGGAGTTCAGAGAGGTCCTCAAAGAAAATTCCTCGGAACAGCGCTGGAGTTATTTCTACGCTGCGTCTGTCATCGTGCGTCACTATCCCCCCTTTCTCTCCTTCCACCCGATTTACTGTTTGCACCTGGCAAAGTTGTTTAATGCTTCCCATATCGTGTAGCCCGAATTTACCTGTCGGATGTTTAAGTGAAATAATTCCAGTTCAAGTGGCGATCACAAATGCCTACGATTCTCTGCGATAATTTCATAATACCCTTGCACCCCACTCCTCTCATGTCTGCTTGATTTTGTAGATCCCTGGCTCCGATGCAACCCTGATGTCGATAAATGGCATATCGCGGATGACCTGATGAATACGGCATGCAGCGAACTCGGGCGCATCGATAACATGCGATGCAGCGTCGATAAAAGTAATTTTGTGAATAGGACATGTGGGGTCTTTGAGCTGCAACCACCTATTATCGTCGTTGAACAGATTGTCGGTTACTGTATTAAAGCGCTCTTCACTGCGTCCTTTTGGAAATTGAAAATGAATACCTCCAGTTTTAGGTGTGCGAGGGCGTGCATAGTTCCATATCGGCTCCACAATATGCGAGTTGGGTGGGCTGTATTCCGAGGCATCGAGAGAAAGAAATCCATAATTCATCAGGGTGAGTGAGGAGACATTCGGTGCGGACTGAAGGACACCGTACAGCTCAACAAGAGCATCATCGCGGTCGGTCATCCATGAGGCTGAGTGGGAGTGGAGCGTGAGTGCCTGCAAAGCAGGCAGACGTAGATGACTGAAGAGCGTGTCTAGTGAAAATGAAATTGAATAGTTGGCAAAAATGACGAAAAGGGTAGTGAGGTTAGGTTGGGTGTACTCCACGGGCGCCGTGTTACTATGCCCTTCATTGATGGTGCACCTATTGATGTGGAAGTACCCCCATTGGAGATATGGAACGAAATGGATGAGGGAACGCCAGAAATGAAGGGATACTTGAGCATTTAAGAATGAGATGCGAGTCAACGTCGACCAATGGGAAGGCAAGGATGAGTTCGCCAGAAATGTCGCGGCTCTTAGTGAGTTTTCAACATGTAGATATCGTAACGGGGAGATCACGTTGTTCGAAGCACCCAAAGACCCGATGCGCACTTGGTCCTGCAGGAAAGGATATTCCGAGTTATCACCCCTCTGCACTAAAATGCGCAAATTAGGAAACAAAATCCGATCTCCTCTTTCCACCCGACGTCGAATCTCATCCCAAAAGAACCCATCGACATCAATGTATTGCGCAGAGGTGAGGAAGTTCAGAACAGATGTCACGGCTTCAGAGTTGCCGTCCACCAAAACAGGTTCACTTTTCGGGTCGTAGTGATAGGTTCTGCGGATAGAAATGGTGATATACGGAGGCATTGAGCCGCAGTTCTTATCCCACCACAGCAGGTGTTCAATTTGATGTTGCTGAAATGCCGATGGAGAGGCGGATGAACGGATGGAGTTTACGTCTGGGTAATATATGCGGAGGGAACAGTATAGATGAGACCAGAGTTTTGGAGACGTCAATGCAACCATTCTCCAGAAGGAGCAAATGTGGCACAGGAGCGTTGGTGCGAGTTTTGGATGCGACAATTCGAAGTCATCTGGGAGACAGTGGATGAAAATCTCTTGAAGAATATCATAAGGCAGGCTATTGATTGAGACTTGGGTCGGAGTCATCGGTTGGGAAAGAATTGGCATGGATGGTAAGAAAGCTCAGGTTGATGATGGTAATCAACGAATCGATAAATCATAACACGAGACTCGCGTAGAACGCGGCTCTTTCCGGACTTCCGTGTTGCGCCTGCCTGCCGTGATCTGCGCTAATTCATTATTCCAATCTCACATTATTGTGCGACATAATATTTGCGAGATTCGAGTACGAGAGTTGAACGAACGAGGAGAATCAGAGTAACGAAGCTTAGACGCTCGAATACTCGTTCAAAGCTAAACACACATATATATCCACGACTTCTCCAGCAAGTCTCCAGTCCTCTACTTCAACGAAACGAAAACTGAACGAAGCAAAAAAAAGGGTCAAAGCAAGCGAAATAAATACAGAGAGCAATGCGATAATACACAGATACATTGTAGAGAGGAGAAAGAGGCAAAGATAGACTAGTTAGAAAAAAAATACTTGAGATGTGATGTGGGTTAATTGGACAGATCAACGTAACGTGGGGTGATTCGAGAATTAAATACGGGGGTTGATGATGAGGGAGTGCAAAGACGTAAGATGTTTCTGAACGAGAGCGCAGAGGTCGAAGGCGCAAGTGGGCGAACGTGAGGGCACAAAGGCTATAGGCGATAGCGAAGACCTAGACAAAGTCCGCCTTCTTAAGGTAATTTTGCAATATACTGTCCCGGACTATAATTGCAAACACATCGTCAGCATCCACCCAAGCCCCAAACCCCAAACCTCAACAAAGAAGGGAAAGGAGAAACGCACCAGCAGATATCGTAGTAGCCGTCGCCTCCGTATCCTACCAACATCGCCAAAATGAATAAGAGAACGTGAAAAGGGGAGCAAGATGGGGGGAATATACGCACGACGACAGACGTAGCGTAGAAATAACTCCAGCGCTGTTCCGGCGAACTGTCCTTGAGGACCTCACGGAACTTTTCTCTTAGATCTAGATGCGAAAAAAATAAAAATAAAAGGACGTCAATTCAAATCCCACAGCGAAAACGCCAACTTGACCCCGAGACGCCGAGAGACGTCGAGATCGACTAAAAAAAAACCGCACTCACACTTAACAACCACCCCAACCTCATTCGCCCTGCTCCCAAAGCTCGGCAAATAATGCCTAACCTGCACCCCCGCGCGCAACTTTCTCTTCAACAAGTCGCATTTGTTGAGGAATAAGACCATCGTCGCCTTGGCTAGGAGTTTGGAGGAGCAGATCTCGCGGAAGAGGAGGAAGGAGTCTTCGAGGCGGTTGACCTTGGAGTCTTCAGAGAGGCGTTCGTCGAAGCATGAGACGGCTGTTTAGGGATTGAAGGTGAGGTGGGGAGAATAGTTGAGTGGATTTGGAGGACGTACGAGCCACTGCAGAGGTAGACGTTCGGTTAGTGGGTAATAAAAAAAGACGACTAAAAAGGGAACGACGTACGGAAAATGATAGCTTGGATGTTATCGAAATAGGGCACCCACGCATGGCGCTATACCCACCGAAAGCTCATATCAGCACCCGCATCCGTACGGAAAAGAGACAGCAAAACGTACCATCGTCCGCGACCCACCAACATCGTACAGGATCCAGTCCTGGCCCATATCGCTGTTGATGGGGCCGCCACGGCCCACTAAACGAAAACGATAGATTTCGTCAGTACAGCGTCAATGCAATGTACGAATGAAAGGAATGCAGCAAAAAGGAACGTAAACATGAAAAACGCAAAACACAAAATACACGATTTGAACACTCCCACCAAAAAAGACCACGCAAACCTCCACCCAAAACAGGCAGACCCCAACTCCACTCCCAAACCCGAACTCAACGAAAAGACGAACCGAAACTCACCAGGCCCCTCAAAATGGATCCTATACTCCTGCACGCCCAACGTCCTAAGCCGGGCGCGCACGACGTCCGCATCGGACGGCGTGTAGTCCTGGCGCGCGATGCGGTCGAGGTCATCTAGAAAGCTGCGGGGAGATGAGCATTAGTTCAAGGGCTGAAGGAACTGAGGAGAGAGCGAGGAACGAAGAAGATGAAAGTTAGACAATGGAAGAAAAATCGAAGCCGGGAAAGAGCAAAGACGAGCCAGCGAGCCCGAATTCAGGACTGCAGTGCGCGAATACCCACACATCCCATAAGGCCACCTTTCTCTTTGACAAAGTCACCCTTCGTCCAATTCCGTCTGTTCCATGATAGACCCAGCCGGCGCGCGTGAATGAGAAGAAGGGAGAGGCAGAGGTGGACGTATGGGATGCGAGGAGGGCAGGTCGGGGCGAACGCGGATGGACAAAGCCAAGACAGGCGGGTGATGCGAACGCGGAACGAAGCAAAAACAAAAGCAGCCGAAACGAGGGGGGGGGGGGGGAAAGGGAAAAGAAAAGAGATCCAGCTCCGCGCAGCGCAGAGAACGCAAACACCCCTCGAAAAAAATAAAATGATGTACAAAAAAAAAGGAGCAAAAAAAAAAAGGAGCAATAAAAAAAAAGGAGCGAGAGCAGTCAGCACAACGTACCCTCCGCGCGCCTCGCAAACCCAATCCACAAACCCGACTCAAAGCCACAGCTCCGCCCCGCGAGGACATCTTCGTGTTGACATCCATCCTCCGCACGCCGCACGCATATAACCTACGCGCGGATGCTGGGATAGAGGATCAGCAGGTCTCGCAGGGGAGCTGTGGGTAGTGGGCGATGGGAAGGAGTGGGCAAAGGGAAGGAGTGGGCAAAGGGAAGGAGGCGAAGGTCGTACGTCGTCGAGCCCACAAAAAAAAAAAAAAAGAGAAACGTCACCCAACTTGAAAGGAAATAAACAGAGAATACTTGAAAGGAAAGAAACAGAGAATAATAATAAAAACCTCCCCCGAAACAGAGAAAAATCCAAAACCCAAACCAAAACGAAAAGTACTCACAACCCAGCCCCATCCTCCACCCTCACCCTTCTCCGCCTCAACACCGCCCGCACGCCCTCATCCGCCCAGAGGGCCTCCGCTGCGTCTCTGTGCGCTGATAACCACGTCGTCGGGGCGTCTTCAGTGTCTTCGTCCGTTCCTTGGGCTACCATACCCATCGTTCCTGGGGAAGAGGTTGATGGTCCAGCGACGCTATGAGACCCAGCGACGCTATGAGACCCAGCACCAGTGCCCCCGGACCTGCCAGCACGCTGCGACCCAGACCCAGAACCCGCACGCGGCCCACCCCCACCCCCACCCCCACCCCCAGAACCTGGGGGCGGAGAAGGCGAAGGCGTCCCCCGCGCACTGCGCACCAACGCGTCTTGCAGGCGCTGGACGCCCCATTCCGTCTTAGGGCGCGGCTCACCCGTCCCTGTATTGACCCCTATCGGCCCTCCGACTCCACCTACGTTCGTACCTGGACCCACACCGACACGCGCACCTAACCCGCCTACGCCCGCCGCGCCTATGCCCGCCGCGCCTATGCCTGCCCCTAGTCCACCGCTGCCCGCGCCTATCCCTAGTCCACCGCTGCCCGCGCCTACGCCCGCACCCACCGGTCCCATCCCAGCACCCGCGTTAGGGTCGATCGTCCCTCCTCCCTCTTTCTCGACGTGCCCCAAAACACCGGTGCTTGCGCCGCTTCCGCTACCACCCGCCCCACCCGCCCCATAATCCTCCTCCCCCCCAGCTCCCAAACGGTGCATGAGCGCCCGCTCGACCTCCTCCAGCCCGGCGAGCCGGAGGCGGAGGGCGGTGTAGGAGGTGGTGAGGGCGGCGTGCTGCACTAGGGGGTCTGTGGGGGGTAGGCCGGATGTTTCTTCCTCTGTCGTCGCTATGTTCGCTGTCGTCGTCGCTATGTTCGCTGTAGTCGGCGTCGTCGTCGTCGTAAGAGTAGAAGGAGCGGTGGTCATAGGTGAAGCAGTCGCAGGAGCAGCAGCGATCACCGTAGGCAGCGTCGCCAGCGTCGACGAAAGCGTCGACGAAAAGGAAGGGTCGTCGCCCATAGCGGCCCCGTCCACCTCGGCCTGCACACACTCGAGGACGGCGCGGAGGGAGCGGACGACGTTGAGCTGGATGACGGAGCGCCAGGCGAGGCGCTCGGCGTCCCAGGCGGCGCGGGCGTAGCGCAGGCGGAAGTCTGAGGTGGGCGTCAGTCAGTACGTCTAACCCCAAAGAAGTGAGATCTTGAGAGGGAGGACAGAAGGTGGACAGAAGGCAAAAACCATCGACGAACGAAAGCACGAACAGCCCAACACGAACAGCCCAACACGAACAGCCCAACACGAACAGCCCAATACGAAAAACCAACATGGAAGCAAACAAAGAACGACACACGTACTCTTCAACGTCGTACTCTTCCCACTCTCACTCTGGCCCAACAACAGCACCCTAACCACCCTCTCCCGCTTAAGCCTGGCCTTCTCCGCCCTCAACTCGTCGTCTATGCGGTCTGATACTTTGCGGGCGGCGGCTTCAGACTCGAGGCGGGCGGCGCGTTGGGTGGGGGATTCGTTGGGGGGCGGGGAGGTGAAGTGGGCGAGGGGGTCGGCGTCGGGGGGAGGCATTGGGGTGTGTGTGTGTGGAGGTGAGTCACAGATGGAGCTGATGGAAGTCGTGGTCCTCGGTGCTCGGCAGCTGGAGGGCTTGGTGGAGGAACTTGAAGGAGAGAAGGAGAGAAGGAGCGCGGGAGGTGTTCGTAGTCACAACCCACGTCGTGCCAGGTGCAGAGCAAATTCGTTTGCACACGCCCTTCAACTTGCGTCAGACTCAGTGCCGTACATACACATACAGTGATTGACAACGACACCAGGCGCAGAAAAAAAAAAAAAAGAAGCATGATGAATGGACCCGAACGAAGGCAGGTATTGATCGCTTTCGTCACAAGCATCAGAAGAAGGCTGTGGCTACGCGCGACTACATAGCGAGCGCGGGTCCGTCGGGCGCGGGTGAGGGGTTCGACTTACAGGTTACGCGGAGGGTGGTGAGGGTGGAGAGGCAGGCAGGCAGGGACAGGCAGGGAGGGAGGGCAGGAGGAGGGTAAGGAGAGACAGGGAAGCGAGGAGGGTCGTCGAAAGGAAGACTCGGAGGCAAGGGTGGAGAGTGCCGAACGCGGCATGATACCTCCGCCGAGTGGGTCGGGCCGTATTCCGATGTGGCTTCGAGGACGCTGGCTGGCAATGGCACGGGCTCTTAACGAGCGCCTCTCTTTGCTTCTAGTGAGTGCTCGAGCGCTGGCTGTCGTAATGCCCGTCTCGTGGAACTGAACGCGTAGCTCGCCTCTCGCCTCTCAGCGCCCTGCCTCTCGACTCCTGCTGTCTGCACTCCCGCGCTTCGCCTCCGCTTCTCCCGCCCCACACCCCCATCAACGACCTGCATTCGATTCATCCAGCTAGACCCTTCGCTGACGTCACTTATTCCAGTCACCGCCATTGCGCACTACACGTCAACACAATACGCGACGAGCTACGTCGACCTCCTCCGTCGATTCACCTTCACCCACCCCGCCCTCCCTCCCTCCCCTCTCTTCCCCTCCCCTTCCCTCCACTCGCCCTTCCCCCGCCACCACAACCAACAACCCACAGCTTCCACCGGTCACATATCCCCTCCATACCTCTACAGCACCTACATGCAGCGCATGCGGCGGTTGGACGGGGATGAACTGTAACATTACTAGTGGAGCTGTGGGTTTGGGTCTGGTTGTGCGGCTCGCGACGCCCGCGGTGGCGCGTGCGAGATCTAGGGGTGTGTTGATTCATCGCTGTTGGCTTCGTTACCTGCCTGTCGTCTGTCTTTTTCTTTGCGTCTTCTGTTTCCTTCCTTCCTTCCTCTCATCTCATCTCATCTCTCTCGCTAACACACACCTCATTCCCCTTTCCCGTCATCTCAAACTCGAACGACCTCCTCCGAGTCGCACCCACCCACCCACCTCACGCCACGCCACACCTCTTCCTAGACTTCAAACACACCTCTTCCTAGAGTTCAAAGTTCAAGTTCTACCGCCCTCTTACATATGTACATTATCTACTCTCGTCCTTACATACTCTCGTCGAGGGACACGCCTTCGAATGCCGCAGTTTCAGGAATGTGCGAGGGTATGATGTGCATGCGGGGTACGCGACGTGATTTTTTTTGGCTCGTGGGTCTTGGCTCGTTCGTGTTGGTGTTGGTGTTGGTGTTCATCTCGCCTCGCCTCGCCCTTTTCTTCGTCTCTTCGTCTCTTCGTCTTTTCGTCTTTTCGTCTCTTCCATCCCTCCCTCTTCCATCCCTCCCTCCCACCCGCCATCCCCCCCTCTTTCCCTTTCCCTTTCCCTTTCCCCCCCCTCTTTCCCTTTCCCTCCTCACCCCCCATCCTCTCACAAATCACAAACCCCACTCACACCTCAATCCACCCTAGCCACACAGCTTCCAGCCAACCATACCACACCTCGCCCCGAATCCGAATCCGAATCTCAATTCCACAACCAGCATTTGGCTCTTCAAGTTCACTCTACGTCACTTTCGGTCTCAGCGCACCTGCGTCTAAATATTGAACTTTGAACTGAGGGGTTAACATCTGAATCCTGGAGCACGACGACGGGCGCTGTGCGCTTGAATTCAGTGCGCTTCAGTTCGCCAATCCGAACCAGGGCTGAACGCTGAGCGTGCCCAACATGATGATTATCGCATGTATGTATCTAGAATGATATTCATCCCGTCGTGTAGCTGATGTACTATGTACTTAATTGACACTATCAATCGCGTTGAGAATCTTCAGGACTCTGGTGGTACGGGACTGCGAATCCTAGGCTGGGAAAATGCTTCAGCGTGTCGGCGTCCATCGCTCAGGGCTCAGGGATCAGGGATCATAGTCCGCCCATATAAAAACTAGAGAATCCATCGCGCAACATACCGGAGATCACGAATCGCATCCGTTGAGTAGTTGCATTTATGGATGTATGCGCGCCGCATAAATCTGACAGGTGGGATCTGTGGGCTTTGGATAGAGACGGCCGGCAGCGCAATGGAAAAGAAAACACTTAAAGGCCAAGAAGCTCAGAAAAAGGGTAGACACTAAGAAGAAAGAAAAGGAAGGAGAGTGCACAACCCAGCTCCATTGACATCCTGAACCCGCACCACCCACCTCCTGGACAGCGTCTGCGTCTCCACCGTCTGTACACAATTTCAAAAGCCACAGCCACGTAGCCGTTCCACATCAGCAATTCAGTACGCAGCACTCCCTTTTAAAATTCAACCAACTAGAACAAAGGTCCAAAATCACCTCTGCTTGACTGTCTATGCAGTCGTCCTTTCTCTCGGAGCTCGTTGGCGGTCGACGTGCCAGTGGGCGAGTGACTTCATCAGGTCTGGAGTAATTTGAGGTCGAATCTATAGTTCGGAACTATGATTGGGTGTATCAAGAAAGAGACATATGTATGCACGCGGGAGTGACAAGGGAAGACGTTGTGGGAGGGCGGAGGAGAACGGCATTGCCGAGAGCATCCGTTTCTAATATTGACAGTTTTAAGTGTTGCCGACAGTTTCCGGTAATAATACTAACAAATAGACGCCGCGACCTTTATACGTTATCGATCGTTATAATCTGAACTCAAGTCCTCTGCTGATACCCATCATCTGCTGCTCATGCCGATTATCTCCAAACCAATAGCTACTCCCCAGAGCGGCGCAATATACAGCCTACCGTACGATGTCCTGCAGGAGATTTTCGTCCACTCTCTGCCCAAATATCCATTTCAGACCCTGAACAACCCGCGGGACGCAGACAGCGTAACAATGCACCTATCCCACATTTGCTCGTTCTGGAGAATGGTTGCGCTCACCACCCCAAAACTCTGGTCTCATCTATCCTGCTGCCTCCACATATATTACACCGACCCAAAATTCGTATCCGAATCTGGGTTGATGTTCAGGAAGAACGAAATCGACCGCCTGCGGTGGTGGGATAAGAACCGCGGCAGAATCTCTCCTTTCGTTTATATCGAAATCATCAAAGTCGATCACAGTGATCCAAAAAATACGCAAGACGAATCAATCTTGGTTGACGCCGACGTAGGATATGTTTTAAAATTCATCACCTCCGCGCAGTACCTTGACGCCGACACGTCTTTGTGGGATGTAATCCGACATAGGATGGAAATAGGAGAGCAGATTCTATTTCCGAATTTGCATACCCTAGCGCAATGGCGTCAATCAGGCTACTGGGAGCCCTTTCCTGCTAGATCAAGCGCGCATCAGTTCCGTGGATTCTTTGAATAATGTGTTCCCCCAACTCCGTCATTTACGCCTTGAAGACGTACCAAAAATGCTGAAATCTCCGGGACCCTTATCCCTTCCTTTTCATTGGTCAAATCTGACGCATATATTCTTCCTTGATGTTAAAATATCGCTTGATTTCTGGTTTACCCTCATCCGGTCAGTTCCATATCTGCGATGGGGATTCTTTTCCATTCGTCTCGAGCCCGAAGACACTGATATGGAGCCCATGGAATATACCCAATCCAATCTCACCACCCTTTTTACCAATTTCAACGGCTTTTCGTACTCGCTGAGCGCGCTCTTTACCCGGCTCCATCTACCTGCCTGCAGGTGCTCACGCTCCAATCTCTTTGGGAATCATGGCAAGCTGATCCTGACAATGCTATGGCAGAGTTACACACCATCCTTCAGTCCACACCAAATGTCACCACACTCATGCTGACCGACAAATTTCTTTCCCTCAATGGTCCAGAATACACGCCGCCCAGCTCGGATACTATCGAGCCAATCTGGACCTACGCACCTTGTCTCGTACACCTACAATTTGAGGTGTATATTTCTTTCGGCATGAAAGATAAAGTCAAAGAGGCCTTCAATACATTTACCGACAATCTGTTTGCCGACAACAGGTGGTTACAGCTCGAAAACCCCAAATGTCCTATTCGCAAAATCACCTTTATTGACGGTTATAAAGAGGTGATCGAAGCCCCCGGGTTCGATGCATGCCATATTCATCAAGTCATCCGAGATATATCATTTATTGACATAGAAGTTTCATCAGGGCCCGGAATTTACGACGATATCAGAAGTACGTGCGCGGAGTGGGGCGCGAAGTTATTATGAATTTATCAAATAGAATTGGACATGCTTAGTATCGTGATTTGAACTGTAGCTCTGAAAGATTGGACACATAGTACAATAGCAAACTTAAAGGCTCAACGGCATCCACCAAAGTACGCGGTAGTACAGAGCAGATATTCCTAGCGTGCGACATGGTAGAGGGCATTTCAAGACTATTCCAAGCCTCTCAAGAGAGTCGGTTAGCGAAGCTCAGAGAACGAATAAAAAATAATAAAAAAGAACAAAAAAAAGAAGGAAACAGTCGAAACCACAGAAGACGACCATCCAAACCACAAATGAAGCAGCGAGCAAGATCCAGAGAAACGTCAGAAGACAGAGACGGCGGACGCGCGCACAGCTTCGTCACACCGTATTTTCAAGAAGCACTGGACCCTTCACTGACTTAAGCTCACCAATGAGAGACAGACACTGCGCGAAGGGGTGTCCAAAATCATACGGGATGCGAGTTAGATGCGGTGGTACCGCCGAATCGCTTTATCCATCATCTCTACTCGCAGCGCTCAGCCGGTACAATGTGAACGAAACCACAAGATGAGAATATGAACGAGTGAAAAACGGGAACCAGAACACTCAGCGACCGCCTCGCATAGTAAACACACAGCTCAAAGCTATACGAAAAATTCAACCCATCATTGCGCCACACGCATCCGCTGCATGTATGCGTGCGGGCGCCGATGCCCGGAGAATCGAGATGGGTGGGTACGTTTCTTTGCCTGGAGCTGTGGGTTTTAGACGGGGTGGATGAGCGGACGAGGCAAGTAAGGGAGGCGAATGGGTCGACAATGTTGGAAGGGTGACATGAATGTTATAGAGGTGGGGGAAATAGACTCTGTATGGAAAAAGAACTGGAAGACGAAGAAAAAGGTAGGCAGCACAGAAGAAAGATAAGAAAAGGCCGCTCACAGCCCAGCCTCGCCGACCTTCTACATGGCATCATCCACCCCCGCTCGTAGGCGCATCCATATAAACACGAACAATGTACGACGAGGCGGCCGGCTTAGATGAGCTCTTCGAACCTTCCGGCTGTAGTCTTGGACGCAGGATTCTGATAACGGTAGGTGCGCAGCGCACGCGTAGGGCACCAAATCAAGTGTCTAGGTGGATGAAATCAAATCAATAGATGAAAGATTGAAGTCGAAGGAATTGAGGAGTGCTGCCAAACCCTCCACCTCTCGCAGGCGTGGAAGGATGATCACGACGGTCGGCGTGGCCCCAGTAGTGACGTGGTGTGATGCGTGAGGCCTTGAAGTTCCTAGTGAGTCGATAAAATTAGCACTAGCATCGATGCTGACGCAGTAGAGCAGCGCACGGAAGCGGACTGACGATGTGCAAGCTGGGCCGGGTGACATTGGGCTACGTGGAGGCCCACCCTGCGCGCGTAGCGACTCCGAGGCATAGTCCAGGTTTAACGTTGAGAATTGGCTAACGTCTACGTTATGAGCATTCCTCAACATGCCCAGCAAAAACCAAACTCACTCTTCGAAGGTGTATTCTTTCCTCCCTTACTTTAGCTCTGTTTACAGCAGTCCCCCCATTCGCTTTTTCATTTGGAATCATAACTGTTCTGACTTGGTAGAGCGCGTCGCCGCCGAAGGTATCGGTCGTGAAAGTCAGATTTCGAAAGAAGTGGTACAAGCCGAGGGAGAGGCAGGGACTCGGCGAGGCATGGGACGGAAGAGAGAGTTGAGGTGGACGCAAGGTGGAAACCGAGGACGGTTCCTGTATTGCCGAGAATGTCCGTTCATAACATTAACAAATACATGTATGTTCACTCTGCGTCGCAAGCGATTCTCGAGGACGGAGGATGAAGCTCTCTTCCAATAGGTGCTGCATATCGCGCGTAGTACGCGCTTGGTGTGCGTTCAGAGGCGATTGGGCGTGCCGAAGCTTGCCGTGATGGGCTAGATGTCCGGCGCCATGTCGGCACACTCTTTCTACCTGGACGCATAAAGTTGAGTTCTATCTTTCCAAGAGCAGAACTAGCGTATATGGGATGAAATTTTGTATCTATGTTATGAGAAATGTAATATATGGACTCAAAAATTATATATCCGGGACAAAAAGTTATATATCTGGGGACAAAGTCAAGGGGGTCTCGGGATCTGAATATCATACCACAGGTTGGTCGGTCGGTCCATGGGTGGGACCGCTAAATTTTTTTTGGACTTCCTACATTTTTGTATGGAAATTGCCCTGAAATAGCTAGATATCATACTAGCGCACGCATGCGCCATGGAGACTACAGGAGGATTAACATTAAATGCAACTGAAATTATGATGAAATGTGGAGATAAGATAAGGTCATATGATTTTCTATCACCATGCATGATACAATTCTGGGCCCTGGCGGTGGGGCAAGAGTACCGTACCGTATGTCTAATGATTTTTTTATTGCTATTCTACCCAAATTCTACTGTTCCACTACTATATGGGCGTCCGTTAGCACATTTATTATTACCGGACTGATAGACTACCTTTCTGAATAATATACTGGAAACTAAGAAAATAGGATAACCTTTCGATTTCTGAATAGAGAACCTACCTCGTGAAAGATACCATTTTCCGTCCCGGATATATAACTTTTTGTCCCGGATATATAACTTTTGAGTCCATATATTACTTTTCTCATAACATAGATGCAAAATTCCATGCCATATACGCTAATTCTGCTCCTGGAAAGATAGAACTCGACTTTATGCGTCCAAATAGACGGAGTGTGCCGACATTGCCGGACGTCTAAATTTAGTCCATCACGGCAAACGTCGGCACGCCCATTGCCTCTGAACGCACCAAGCGCGTACGCACAATACACAGCACCTTGCACCATGTGCGCACAGGATCACATAGAGAGCAGCCAAAATGTACTGCCAGATACTGAAGGCATTGCCTCAAAAATTACAAAATTCACAGTAGCTAGATTTACTGTTTGGGACATGCGCACTGCGTACGCGCGACACGCTGCGTGCATGCATGCAGGCTCTAACTTGATATTCTACTGCTGTGTTATTACGTTGAGCCATTTCTACATTGAACATCTGGATGTACATTCTGGCAATACATTCTGGTTGTTCTCTATCCTATCCTGTCGCACATGGTGCAAGGTGCTGTGTATGTGCGTACGCGCTTGGTGCGCGTTCAGAGGCGATTGGGCGTGCCGACGTTTGCCGTGATGGACTAAATTTAAACGTCCGGCAATGTCGGCACACTCCGTCTATTTGGACGCATAAAGTCGAGTTCTATCTTTCCAGGAGCAGAATTAGCGTATATGGCATGAAATTTTGCATTTATGTTATGAGAGAAGTAATATATGGACTCAAAAGCTATATATCCGGCACGAAAAGTTATATATCCGGGACGGAAAATGGTATCTTTCACGAGGTAGGTTCTCTATTCAGAAATCGAAAGGTTATCCTATTTTCTTAGTTTCCAGTATATTATTCAGAAAGGTAGTCTATCAGTCCGGTAATAATAAATGTGCTAACGGACGCCCATACTACTACTCTACAAGAATCTATAATCATCGAGCTCAAATAATTTTATGGAACCCCAGGCGGTGAGAATAAAGCTTTCAATTTATCTCGATTACTCACTGCATATACAGACGGCGGCGTGGACTGTTGATGCCAATGGCTTTGTCGAATGTCCGGAATGTGGTGAGAAGAAACAGGCAGACGCTGCAGGAGTTGGAAACATCCAAAAGAACCATGGAGCGACAACTTGACAATGATCCGGTCAAGGAGGGTAGTGGGATGATAGCTGCGCTAAGTATTGACAATTTTCCGGCTAGTTCATCTCTGTCGCGGATTCACGCCATCGCTGAAAGCATTCCCACTGGTACAATGACCTCGACTTCAACTGCTGCGCTCAGCGAAGACCTTAATCTTGCCGGGCGGAGCAAACGGAAATGAAAGATTGTCCAAATTAACGGCCTAAATGACTGCGAGTGCAGATTGCAAGCAGATCCAGGTGCCGAAGATGTCGTGCAGTGCAAACGCGATGGGTGTGAGACGCAATGGGTAGGTTTCTTCCTTGATTTAACATAGTACATGATTTTAATAGGCTATAAAATTTCTAGTGACATCTAGCATGTGTTCAGCTTGAGTTAGCCCCAAAGAATTGGGTGTGTAGGACCTGTAAATCATCGGGAGGAGGGAAAGGTGGAAAAGTTGCGCGGAAATGACATCATGATGTCCGCTTTTAGAGTACCTACTTCCCAATTTGAACATTTGTATCACGTGCATGCTTACGTTGGCCGGTCGGTTCAATAAATTCTGTCTTAAAAATAAATTCGACCCTAGGTCCTTTTTTTTTAACCCCGAGACCCCCTTGGACAAAGTTATCTATCCGGGAAGGCAAATGGTATCTTTCACGAGGTAGATTCTCTATTCGGGAACGGAAAGGTTGTCTCATTTCCTTACTTTTCAGTATGTTATTTAAGCCGCCGGCGGTAATAATAAATGTGCTAACGGACGCCTATATCTAAGAGGTACTCGTCCTCAAAGAAAGTTCGCCTAAACAGCGCTGGGTTATTTCCATGCTACGTCTGTCGTTGCCCTCCTCTGTTTTTTCTCTTATTCGCAATGTTTGTAGGATACGGAGGCGACGGTTACTACGATATCTACTAGTGCGCTTGTATTTCCTTTTATGATCGTGTTTTGCCGCTTGGGGGATGTTGACGGTGCATTTGTGATTACACGGTTCAGTAGTAATTGCAAAATTACCTTAAGAAGGCGAATTTTGTCTAGGTCTTCGCTATCATTCATTCTCTCGCGCTCGCTCAATGTTCCCTTATTCAATATCTGTATCAGTTCATATTACTTCGATCTATCTCACATCACTCCTCGAGTTTTTCTATTTACTCCGTCCCTAACCCTATCTCCATCTCCTCTCTCCTATGTACTCTACAGTATCCAATTATTATTACATCACTCTCTATATATTGCGCTTACTTTGATCCTTTTTTTCTTTTGGTTAGTAAAGTTTTGTTTCGTTTAAACAGAGGGTTTGCAGACGAAGTCGAGATATGTATGTATGTTTGTATTTTGTCGTCAGGCGGGTATTCGAGCGTCTACTGTAAGCTTAGTCACTCTGATTCTCCTCAATTCATTCAACTCTCGTCCTCGCAGATATTATATCGTGCAATTGCGAGCCCCAAAATTGGCGGTAATAATTTGCGTACGTCCAGCTGCAGCTGCAGGCAGACGCCGGCGCGGGCTGAGGCGCGGGCAAGGGGCTGCAGCCGGAAGAATCCGAGACATCGACTCCCCCTGTTCGTTGTTATCGATTCATTGATCGTCATCAACCTAAACTTTCTTACCAACCTCATACTCTGCTCTTTTCATGTCAATTCTTTCGCAGTCGACAACCCCGAACCAGGTTCCGATCAGGAGACTTCCTTATGATGTGCTTCAAGAGATTTTCATGCACTGTATGCCCGAGGCCCACTGGTCGCAACTCGCACCCATGCGCCTATGCCAGATTTGCTCATTCTGGAGGATGGTTGCGTTGACTTCTCCCAGGCTCTGGTCTCATCTATCCTGTTATCTGAACTTACGTTACCCTACCCCTTCCTTTTCGCCCACATCTACCCCAGCATTCCGCAAAACTCAAATTGAATTCCTGCAGTGGTGGGCGAAGAACTGTGGCTTGATTCCTCCTTTTCTCAACATCGAAATGATCGACAATAGATTGGATCTCAGCGGTCTGAAGAATAGAAAGGGAAAACCAACTTCGTTAGACAGCGACTCTGAAGCTGTCACCTCTGTTATAACCTTCCTCACGTCGGCACGGTACATCTACGCCGACGCGTTCTTTTGGGATGAGATTCGACGCAGGATTGCACGAGGAAACAAGATATTGTTTCCTAATTTGCGTACCATTGTGCAAATGCGTTGGCGGGGATACCCGGAGTATTTTTTTATCCAGAATCAAGTGCGCATCGGGGCTGTGGGCTTTTCCAACAACGTTCTCCCGCCGTTGCGAAATATGCACATAGAACACTTGCATATTACGGAGATCTCCCCAAACGACTTATCCATTCCTTTGCATTGGACAACGTTAACTTATATCTCATTCTTCGACGTCCACATATCCCTTGATTTCTGGCACTCCCTCATTCGCTCTGTCCCCAATCTGGAATGGGGATATTTCTACTTTAATGAATGCGATTACGATGAAGACGATAATGCGGCACCCCCGGAGTATACGCAGCCTAATCTCACTACTCTTTTTGCCGTTTTTTCTGGCTTTTTCATCCACCTGCCACTGAGCTCGCTCTTCACCAATCTCCATCTACCGACATTACAGTCGCTCACACTGCATGCCGACACAGGATCATGGACAGACAATGACGCCGATGCGATTGATGAACTATACACCATCCTTCAATCCGCACCAGACATCTCCAGCCTCACCCTGAACTACGGATTTCTTTCTCTAGATAATCCAGAATACGACCCGCCGAACTCGCGTATTGTCGAGCCGATATGGAACCATGTGCCTCGTCTCGTACACCTACAATTAGAGGTGTTCATTTTCAGCGGCTGTGGAGACGAGGTGGAAGAGCTCTTTGATACATTTACCGACAATCTATTCGCTGATAACAAGTGGTTGCAACTCGAACACCCAGCATGTCCCATTCGCAAAATCACTTTGCACGACGCTGACGGAGACGTTGCCGAATCGCCCGGGTTCGCTGCGTGCCGTATTCATCAGATCGCGAAGGACATGCCATTTATCGACATACAGGTTGTATCAAAGTTAGGGATTTGCTATATTAATAATATATGGGAGGAGTGGGGTGCAAGGGTATCATGAATTTATCGTACGTGGCATTTGTGATCGCCACTTGAACTGGAATTATTTCATTAAAACATCCTACAGGTGAATTTGGGCTACACGATATGGGAAGCATTAAATAACTTCACCAAATCGGTGGAGGAGAGAAGGGATGAATATGCACGATGACAGACCTAGCGTAGAAATAATTCCAGCGCTGTCCGAAAACTTTATTTGAGGACCTCTATGAACTTCTCTTTGAGAACTAGATGCAAAAAATAAAAAGAACGTCATTTCAAGTCCCACAGCGAAATCCTGAACTTGATCCCGAAGCGACGAGAGAGACGTCGAGAGAGATAAATCCGAACTCACACTTAACAACCATCCCAACCCTGCACACAATGCCTGACCTGCACCCCCGCGCGCAACTTGCGCTTCAACAAATCGCACTTGTTGAGAATAAGACCATCGTCGCTTTGGCTAGGAGTTTGCAGGGGCAGATCTCGCGGAAGAGAAGGAGCCTTCGAGGCGGTTGACCTTTGAGTCTTCGGACAGGCATTCGTCGAAGCATGAGACGGCTCTTTGGAGGGGGATATATTAGCTTCACTGGAGTCGAGAGGCGTATACCGGACTCACGAGCCACTGTTTAGGAGAAGAAGAGGTTAGAAGAGAAACAAAAATGGAGGAGGAACGACGTGCAGAAAATGATAGCTTGGATATTATCGAAATACGGCACCTACACATGAAGCTATCATCCAAACCACCATCAGCCCGTGAAACATCTCATCAACGAGAAGACGCACCATTGTCTGCAATCCACCGACATCGTACAAATCCAATCTTGGCCCATCTCACTGTTGATAGCGCTGCCACGGCCAACTAAATGAAAAAGATGGAATTCGTCAGTACAACGTCGAGAAATGTACCAATGAACGAACGAACGAACGAAGAAAAAAGCAAAACGCAAAACGTAGACACGAACACAAACGACACGAACGAACGCTTGAACGACACTCTCACCAAAAAAAAAAGACGACCCAAACCCCCGCCCAAAACAGCCAGACCCCAACTCCAATCCCAACGACCCGAACTCCCGGAAAAGATGAACCGAAACTCACCAGGCCTTTCAAAATGGATCCTATACTCCTGCGCCTAACGTCCTAAGCTGTGCGCGCCCAACGTCCGCGACTCCGCGTCGGAGGGCGTGTAGTCCTGGCGCGCGATGCGGTCAAGGTCATCTGGAAACGAGGAAGGGAGATGGAGGAAAACGTCGGAATGAACGCGAAAGGATCAAGGAAAACAAAAAGGAACAAGGAAAAAAGAAAGAAGAGAAGAGAGCTTGCGGGGGGAGAGCCCAAAGATACAGCGCCAGCTCTGGCCGAAACACACCCCAACCCTCGCATCCCCTGATACACAGCCAGCGACATCACCCTTCATCAGCACGTATTAAGCCTTTGATTAGAGCCAGCAGGTGAAAGAAGGGAGATGGTGGACTTGAACGTATGGGATGCGAGGCGGGTGGGTCGGGGCGGACTGACATCAAGGAATCGACGATGCAGTGGTGAATGGACAAGGTATGAAACGGAAAATAGATGAAAAATAGAAGTCGATGAAAACGAAAACGAAAAACCACGAATAAAAGCGAAACCTGCGAAAGCCATTGAAATGAAGACGCTACTCCTCCACGCGCCTGGGAAACTCAACCCACAAACCGGACACAATGAAGCCACAACTCCGCCCTGCAAGAACATCTACCTGGCAACATCTATCCGCCACACGCCACACACATGTAATCTACACATGGACGGCGGGATAGAGGGTGGAGTACTTTAGGTCTGGTAAGGGAGTTGTGTGTAGTAGACGATGGGAGGGAGACCAAGCACGCAAAAAAAAAGAAAAAAGAAAAAAGAAGGACAAAGGCGACGACGAATCCAAAACCAGAAAGAAATACAGAAAAAGAAAACAAGATAAACTCATAACCACAAATCCGGCGCAACGAATCCACAGCTCCGCCCTATGGAACATTTACAATGGTAACATCCATCCTCCGCACGTCGCGCGTACATAACCTACACGCGCATGCCGGGATAGAGGGTCGGTAGGTCTCATAGGGGAGCTGTGGGAGCTGTGGGAGGGATACAGGCGGAAGAAGGATGAAGGGCGAAAACCGTGCGTAGGTCGTTCGACAACGCACAATAGACGATGGCAAAAAAGAGAAAGGAGGAAAATGCGAAATGAAAGGAAAGGAGAAGAAAATAGAATGAAGAAAAAGGAACGAATAAAAAAAACCAAAGAAAAACTCACAACCCAGCCCCATCCTCCGCCCGTCTCCTCCTCAACACCGCCCTCACCCCCTCCATTCACCCGGAGCGCCTTGGCCGCCTCCATCTGCGAGGAGAGCCATTTCATCGGGGCGTCTTCGGCGTCTTCTCCGTCATCTGGTTGTCCCTGTACGTATGAGGTAGTATCCACCATGCCTACCGATCCTAGTGCAGTGCCTGAAGGCCGCGCAGGACGCGAACTAGAACCAGGGGGGGGGTGGAAGACGGGACGGTATCCCCCGCGCGGAGCGTACTAGAGCGTCTTGCAGATGCTGGACGCCCCATTCGGGCTTGGCTCGGGGTACCTCCACTGCCTACCATTCCCACCGGGCTTGTGCATATGCCACTGGCTATGTTCGCATTTAGACCCGCGCCAGTGATGGAGTCGGGTACCGCACTCCTCCCTCCAATCGTTTCTGTTGTTGCCTTCTCTCGATCAACGTTTTCCAACACTTGAGTGGCGCCAGGACCACTCCCATAATCCTCCTCCCCGCCCGCGCCCAACCGGCGCATGAGCGCGCGCTCCACATCTTCCAGCCCGCCGAGGCGGAGACAGAGGGAGGCGTCGGAGGTTGAGAGGGACTCGGGGTGGAATGAGGGGGTCGTACTGGTGTGGTGAGGAGGAGGGGGCTGCGATGGGATGGGAACACTAGATGCCTCCTCGGCCATCGTCATCGTCGGCCGGTGGTGTTGTCATGATTGTAGTTATTGTTATTGTCGTCGGTGCTGTCGTCGTCTTCGTTGTAGTTGTGATCGTAGGAAGAGCAGGAGTGATAACCATAGGCAACGTCAGCAGCGTCGACGAAGGATCGTCATCCGTAATAGCTGCCCCGTTCACCCCGGCCTGCACGCACTCGAGCACGGCGCGGAGGGCGCGGACGACGTTGAGCTGGATGTCGGAGCGCCAGGCGAGGTGCTCGGCGTCTCATGCGGCGCGGGCATAGCGGAGGCAAAATATCTGGTCGTATTCATCAATACGTTTGCTCCTCAACGCGCCCATTCAAGGAATCGACAACGAGCGAAAAAAGATAGAAGATAGGAAGACCACAAATTAAGAAGATCGCCCACTCACTCTTCAATTTAAAAGTCGTACTTTTCCCGCTCTCACTTCTGGCTCAACAACAGCACCCGCAGCATCCTCTCCCTATTCACCAGGTCTCTCAAATTCTATCCGATATTCCTACATGCCCAACATCCTAAGCCGGGCGCGCACGACGTCCGCGTTTGAGGGGGAGGGCGTGTAGTCCTGGGGCGCGATGCGGTCGAGGGTCGTCTAGGAAGCTGTGGTATGGAGGCGTTAGCGAATGTGGAAGGAGAGTAGCGAATGTGGAAGGAGAGTAGTGAACGTAAATGTGGAAGGAGAGTAGAGAACGTAAAAGGACAGAAAGCGAAGAAGGGAGAGGGAGGGAAACACGTCGGAGTGCACGCAAAAAGAAGAAAGTAAACGACAAAAGGACAACGCAAAACAAAAAACGAAAAACGAAAAACGAAAAATGAAAAATGAAAAACAAAAAAAGGAAAAACGAAAGAAAAGAGAGAACGTGTGAGGGGAGAACCCAAAGCCGCACCGCCAGCTCAGGCCTAAGCCAAAACACACCCTGACCCAACGCATCCCATACTCCACGATGTCCAATTAGCTACCCTTCACCGATCCGTCTTAGTAAGCCCTTTAATTAGAGCCAGCCGGCGCACAAAGGGAGATGACAGAGGCAGACATATGGGATGCGAGGTAGGAAGTCGGGATGGATGCGAATCGAAGAAGTAAGGATGGATAAGGTAAATGCGGCAGGAAAAAATGAAACAAAGAAAAGGAGACGAAAACGAAAACGAAAACGAACACAAAATAAAATAAAATAAAATAAAAATAAGGAGCACAAAGGAAGTTAGCTCAACACACCCTCCGCGCGCCTGGCGAACCCAACCCACATATCCAACCCTACGCACATTTTACCACCTTCGGCATGCCGCAGGTATATATCATACGCGCGGAATGGCAGGATAGAGGGTCCGTAGGTCGCATAGGGGAGCTGTGGGTGGTGGGAACTGGGCGATGGGAGGGAGACGAAGGTCATCCATAGGTCGTTCGAACCCATGGAAAAAAAAACTGACACGTCACCGCGTCACCCAACTTGCAAGGGAAGAAACAGCGGGGAAAAGCAATAAAAAAAAGGGAAAGTGCTCACAAGCGTTACTCAGCCCCATCCACCATCCTCACCCGCAGGTGCCTCGACACTGCCCTTCATCCGCCCAGAGTCTCGCGGTGTGTGGAGAGCCACTTCGTCGGGGTTTCGTCTTCTTCTTCCGTTCCTTGCGCTTGTGTAGGTACCAAACCCAGCGAGATTGATGGTTCAGCGACACTGGGCGATGAGGCGCCCCCTGATCTGGCAGCACACGAACTAGATGGAGGTAGTGGGGATGGAGAGGGCGTCCTCCGTGCGCTCCGTACCAGGGCGTCTTGGAAAGTTGGAGGTGCTGGACGCCCCATTCTGGCTAGGCGCGGGGTCTGTCAGGCGCGGGGAGGATATGAGAGTGGGATGTACTTACGAGGGTGTGTGGTGTGCGGTGAAGAGGCGGAGAGGAAAGGAGGCGGGGAGAGGAGGGTAAGGAGAAGAAGAAGAGACGCGAAAGTCGAAGGAAGAGGTCAGGCAGGGCCGAAGCGCGGCATGATGCCTCCCACGGGTGGGTCGGGCCGTGTTTCCGATGGGTTCCGATGGGCGGCATGGGACGTTCTGCTGCACTCGACGGTCAGCTCTTCGCTTCCAGTGAATGCTCGAGCGCTAGCTGTCCTGGCCCGACCTCTGATGTATTCCCTCCTGCACGCCTGTGGACGACGCTTCTCATCTCATAACTCTAACCCCTCAGCGCCCCCCGACTCTCGACTCTGCTCCTGCGTCCCTCCTGCACCGCACCTGCGTTTCCCGTGTCCGCGACTCTACCTCAATGACCTACGCACGCTCCCCTCAATCCATCCCTTGGCCTTAGCTCTCGCTGATTCGCTGATTCTAGTAACTAAAAAAGTGCATTGCATGCCGACATCGTCCACGAGCTTCCAGCGACAGCCTACAATCAACGTTGGCCGCCCCCTTTCTCCCCTCCCTCCCCTCCCTCCCTCTTCCAGGCCTATGGAGGCTTTCTCCCGCCCTACAACACGGCACACAGCTTCCACTAGCCTACCATATCCACCCTCTATGCCGCCTCTTCTGCGCGTTCGCGCAGCGCATGCAGCGGGTAGAGGGGAGGGCTACGAAAAGAAGGTTTCGGATGCAAGCTGTGGGTTTGCGTGCGAGGTGGGAGGGGCTTCGTCGATGTTGGCTTGCTTTGCTTCCTTTCGTCTCCTTGCTCCTTTTAGTCTCTCTTGTTGACGCACACGTGCTGACGCGCCTCTCTCCACATCACACGCCTCTGTACACCTTCCCTTCCCTCCCCGTCTCGCTCTCGTTCTCTAGTTGAGAGCTAGACGGATCTGAACGGGGACATTGAACAATCGCATTCAGTGGATGTGATGTACACGCGAGTTTTGCGCGGGCGTGTTTCGTTCTTCTTGACTCGTAGATCTTGACTCTTGAGTCACGGTCTTGTCCCTTGTACCTTATCTCTTCGTCTTTTGCTATTCAGTTCTCCACCCACAGCTTCCCCTCGTCACTCTCCCCATACCGCTTCTACGCTGAGTATAGGCAGCGCACCTCGGATGGAGGGGATAGGTATTTGTGTTCGAGGAGCTGTGGGTTTTTGCGAGGCGGGCAGTATGGGCCTGGTTTCTTCCTCTCAGCTTTTTCCTTTCTTTGGTCCTTCACCTTTCTTACGTCTTTCTCCTGTCTTGCGTCTTTCTCCTGTTTTACGTCTTTCGCCTTCATTATGTCGTTTCCCGTTTCCGTCCTTGCGTTGGCTATAGCACCCCTCTCGCCCACATCACACGCCACTGTAACATCTTCCCTTCTCCTACCATCACGCTCTCCGTTGAGGGCTAGACGGGTATTGGAAGGCTACGAAGTTGGCTTTCAGTTGTGATGTGTATGCGAGGTGCGCGCGAATGTAAATTTATTCCGGTCCTTTCCTCCTCTTGGTGTTCGTGTTCGTGTTCGTGTTCGTTTGTTGGCCCTCATGTTCTAAGTTTTTTTTGCCGTCGTCGTCGCCTTCTTCACCTTTTTCATTGCATTCGCCTTTGTCAGAATCGTCGTCTTCGTCTCTTCCCTCCCTCGCTATTTCCCTCCTCTTACCCGCCATTACCCCGCAAACCATCGTCGATCATCCTAGATACCAGCTTCCGACAAACCCCGACCATACCGTGTCTCAAATCTTAATGTCAAGACCAGAAAATCGCCCTTTACTCCGGACTTTGGTTGGGGTGCGCCTGTGCTGTTTGCTGTCCATTGGAAGGGAGCTCTGCGCTTAGCACTGGGTTTTGCTGTGTTTCTCAGCTCATCCGCATCCACGTCAGCGTCTCCTGAAATATGTGGAGGTCGAAATTCAAATTTTTGATAGGTCCGGTTCGTCCTTCTCTAGAGTCTCGTGTTTTATAACATACACGTGTATTGCCTACGGTACCGACAACCTACGAAACGGACAATCGATGAATATTGTATGGCAGCGGCAAGGAGAAGGTTGTTGGTGGGAGTGGTTTAGGAATGGTCTGAAGGGTGGACATTGATTGAGTACGCCTAATAGTAGTTGCGCAAACACGCTGATATTCCGAACAGTGAAGATTTGATTGTTATACTTTGAGATATGATTCAGAGGGAAACGCAAACGAAGCGCGATAAAGCAGGTCTATGATGATGCCAACTTCGACGTTGGCGGGACGAAGACCGTCCCTTGTATTATCTATTCACTTTACGACGCGGATCGCTATTTCGCCATCCTTTTCTAGCGTGAGTCACTGGTCTCTTCATCGGAACGTTTGTTAAGTTCCCTCCGAATCTGTCTCGCTCCGCGGCCCCCGCCCACACCGCGTCGAAGAACCTTATCAGCACACCTTGTCCCACCTCATGGTTGAACTTCGATGTAACATCTCGATAGATGTCAATGATCGCTATGCTATCAATTTAGTTGGTGCATCACCAAGTTGAATCGATAATAATAGGGCAGTGTACTTGCGATTTTTTCCTGAGCCTTCGACATCGTCCTTGCCGGTGATTCGGGCTCCACATTTTATAGAGGCGAAGTACTGATGTCGTATTCTGCTTCACTGAATTGCGTTGGCTGTATAAATCTGTTCTGTGACGTACCCATGCTGGTGCCCGATTACCCTCACTGGAATCTGTGATGAGTTTGGAGCCCGCTATTTATGCGGTGGGATGATTTCTGATGAACTGAAATGATAGAACTCGAATACTCTCCTCTATGAAATCAATGCATCTCCCAATGATTCGACGCATGACCTCGCATATTTACTATTGATACAAATATGGGAAGATAGCAGCCTGTACGAGCTGGGATGGAACGGCCGATGAAGTCGCTCGGCCTGCGAATAGAGTTTAAGCTCGCATACAGCCTCTTTAATTCTCGGGTGTCGAAACTTATACGGGCCCGGGATATATATCACTCGACGCTCAGGCGCGTTCTCTAACATCACTTCCTCCCGTCTACTACACCAGTCGTCAGAGACTACCCTCGGACGCGCAATGTCGGATTGTTCAGCTAGTTCATACCTTCTTCTGACCATACGGTATACTGTGTGCTCCATCATCATCTCCATCGTGGCCTGGTGTGGGGTAATGGCACTCGCCGTGAACGCGTTTCGCGCCAAGTTCAAGGAAACAGACACGTACTCACCGAAGATGCGACTCACGTTGTTATGCTACGTCGTGGCAATGGCGGGAATCAGTACGGCGTCGCTGATACAGGACATTGTGTTTCTCAATGGGCTATTCATTGGGGTGAATTCAGAGGTCCTACCAACGACAATCTCAGTTATGGACGGCCAAATTTCGGGATGTGAGTTCTACTACATGGGGTCCCAGTGGCCCAGCGACACCATTCCTTATGCCTCGCTGTGGCTGGCAATATTCGGGGCAGACAGCTTGATAGTAAGTTATAAAAATGACGATCTGAATCGTGGTCGCATTCTCAATCATTTTTCAAAAGGTCTGGCGCTGTTGGGTCCTATATCAGGGAATACACCGCCCAATCGAACTATTGGTTAAATCTCTCCTAACGCTCATTTTAATTTCCTCTTTGGGTAGATCCTTTGTTGGTCTGTTTACATTGGCTAAATGACTGATCAATTGCTTCAGGCCTCACTTGTTTCACATTGGCCATACCTGATTTCCTTGCCGATGTGATCCTCAGAAGCGTTCCTTGGGAACTAATACTTGCGACAATCATAATCAATACCATCCTCTCTTTGTTGATTGTTTTTCGCCTTCTATTCCACGAGAGATACATGAAGAGAATACTCGGTGAAAGTAGAGGGACTTCGCCATTCAAAAAAGTCATGGCATTTTGCGTGGAATCGTGCGCATTATTGCAGGTATATTTTGCATGGTGACAGCGAACAATGATCTGGAAATGCCTGTTAATCCCTTCACGCTCATGACGCATTCGTGTGTTAGTTTTTTTGATTTCGTGTTTTGTGTCGAACAAAGTTTATCATTGATATCTCAAGGTTATCTCACCTCTACTACTCATCGTCCGCGTAGCTAAAGGCCGTGCACATTCTACATCTCTTCCCACTCTGTCAGGTGGAGAAATAGGGCCAAGGGCTATTCCCCAATATCGACGGCGTCATTCAATCCAGTTCAATAATCCGGCGTCTACAGTTGAAGGAGACATTTCCTGTGCAGAAGTAGCACCGTAGATACATCTACATTGTAGTAATCCAAACGCGCCTTTCACCTGGTCTACGAGCTTTGTGACTTGGAGCTCGGACGATCCACTGCACCAAGAGGGCGAGGATGACGATAAGACTGCGGATGAGCTCTTCCAGGGCCATGTCATGCTTGATGTCCTATAGTTCTGATCAAGGTGTCCAGCCTAAAATCAAGCAATTGAAACATACGACTACTATGATCTCTCCTCGTGCATCTTGTAATGAGTGATAGAGGGTGTTTTACGAATTACCTGCGCTGACGAGCGGACCACCTAACGAAGCATCTATTAAAGTCACGAAGGATGTGAGGGTGAGATAGGCAAAGAGGGTGATGCAGGCAAGGAGGAGAGAGCCGAGCGCGGCTTGATGCAGGTTCGGGCCGTATTCCCGATGGATTACGAAGGCCTGCACTCGACGGTCATCGATCATCAAGCGCCTCTCTCAGCTTCTACTAGTGAATATTTGAATGCTCGAGCGCTAGTTTGCTCCCCCGCGTGACGCCTACGCTATTCCTGCATCTACCCACTGCCCTGCGTCTACGTCGAAGTCCAGAACCCTCCGCGGCATCGCTTATTCCATTTGCTGGTATCGTGTATCGTGATCTACGCTACGGGCTACGTCGCCGATCTCCTCATCCATCTAACCGTGCCCTCTTACTCTTACCATTCCTTCCCCGCATCGATCATCACTTCTCTTCCTCCCACAGAGTCCCTTCTCCGCTTTCCGCTCCCTTCTCTCTTCTCTCCCTTCCACCGCCCTCCACCCGCCCATTGTCCGGCCCCGATTACAACCCACAGCCTCCACAGGGTCAGACCTACCTTCCATACCGCCTCTACGGCGCCTGCACACAGCGCCTCCGTCCGATAGGCAGGGTAAGTGAGCTTATACTCGGTGCCTTTGATGGAGCTGTGGGCTGGGTTCAGCAAGGCGTCAGTGCGAGAGGTGCATTGGTTCGTCGGTGCTGGTTTGATTATTTAATTACCTTCTCTCATTTTTTTTTGGCTACAGCGCACATCTCGTCCCTCCCAAAGTCATCTCGTACCCACATCACGCCACATCGCACTCCATACATGCCTCTTCCCTTCAATTCCTTCCGCCGTCCCACGCTATTCTGCTCTCATCGAGGGCCGAACCGCAATGAATGGAAGAATTGGAAGGTAACAGTGTTGAGAACGTGATGTGCGTGCGCTGTGTGCGTGGATGCAGGCGGACGCGGGTCGTGAGTGTGGGTGTGGTTTTTCTCCGCTTTTCCTCTTTCTTCTTTCCATTTTCCCTTCAACTCCATCCCTGTCTTCTTTGTTCCCGCCCTTGCCCACCCCCGGTACATCCACCAACCCACAGCCTCCACCCATCGCTCTTACCCCCACACCGCCCCTACAGCACCTGCATGCAGCGCTATGCCCCGGCTAGGCGAGAAGCTGTCAGGAGTAGCTCTCGGTTCAAGCTGTGGATTTGCGAGGTGGTACTGGATGGGATTTGCAGGGGTGTTTAGTAAGCCTTCTTCTCATTTTTTTTCGCCGTCATTTCCTACCCCGCTCCCCTATTTTCTGTCTTTCCACTCTGTTTTTTTGTCATACGTCCTTCCTTACAACTCGGTCATCTTGTTCGTTGGTGCGTATTATCCTCATCCCTCGCTAACTCCTTATCCCTCGCAACGGCATCTCACAGCGCCCACCTCGCACCACATAACACGCATCCATATTGTCCTTCAAGCTCTCCCCCCGTCTCGACTCTCGTCGACATTTTGACTCCAGACGGGGTTGAATTTGATAGCATTGGCTATGCGCTGGTTTGATGTGCATACAAGGCGCGCGCGGACGTATATATTTCGTTCCTTGTGGCTCAGACCTTGGGTTTTGTTCGGTGGCTCTTCGTCTTTGGCTTTGGATTTGGCTTTACCTTACGCTTACACTTCGTCTTCGTCTATCCCTTTGCTCTATCCAACAACCCACATCCTCCACCCGATATTCTTACCCTCCATACCGCCTCTGCGCTGCATGCTTGCGGCGCTGTGTGGTGTGTGGGTGGTCGAAAGGGATTCACAGTGGAACTGTGGGTTCGCGGTTTGCTAGGCGATTTTGAGGCGAGGTGGGAGAGGATAGGACAGGACAGGACAGGGTTTCGATTTCGCGCCTCTCTCTCTGTTTTCCATGTTGATTTTTTTTTCATCTTCTCATCTCGGTGTGTACTTTCCTCCCCGACGTCGGCTAGCTCCCACCTCGGGTCACATCACACGCTGCATACGGTATCCCTTCTACCGTCTTGCTCTCGCTCTCGTATTGATGGACAGGCGAGGCTGAATGCTGAGGGTTTTCCATGTGGATGCGATGTGCATAGAGGTGTGCGTGGATGTGGGTTTGTCGGTTTTCGCTGGTCGATCTTGGTTCTTCTTCGCTTTCATGTTCGTGTTCGTGTTCATTCGTGTTCGTGTTTATCTTCGCCTCGCCTCGTCTCGTCTCGTCTCGTCCTCTTCTAAGTCTTTTCGCCTCCGCCCTCCCCGCCTTTCCTCCTCAACGATCGCGGACGCCAGTTTTCAGACAACCCCGACCTTGACCATCACCGGATCGCCTCCAGATTCGAAGAATACGTATACGTCCTCCAGCAAGGTACTCGTATACTCACTGAGAAGACACGCGCCGAGGAGAAGACCCGCGCATCGACGGGACGCGCACCGAGAATACGCCTTTGCAGAGAAGGTACAGGAGTTGAAGAGGTGAGTAACCGAGAACAGAGGAGAGGAGAAGAAGTAGACGTCTACTGTACGTTACACGCTGCGTTTCGGCTCGTCAATGATACTTAGTTCCCTCTCGTTCTCCGCAGGTTCGAGTTGGGTTAGATGTATGGTGGTTATGACTGGGTTACGACGCTGGCGTTGATGATGCTGAATCTCTTTGCTGATGATGATTTTTGGGTTTAGATTCGCAATCCTCGTTAGTCAGTATTTTTTATTTGGAATTAAATTACCCTGAGAGGGCGGATTTTGAGTTATGCCACTACGTATATTCGATGATCCTGCTTATTTAGGACCTGGTTAGATTGTTCCGGCTTAGAGTATCAGTAAGTTCATGTATTTTGGGTTCTTGTCCATTTTCCCGAATCTCATTTACTTTTGGATCTCTGTCAGTTCTGTGTTCAGGCGCCGCATCTGGATGTCATCAGAATCGTTAGTAGTCATTGTCAGCGCCTGGCAACAACAATTAGTACAGCCGTCGTACAACTATAACGAAGCATGCACAGCTCACTGCCAATTTAGGGCATTGATCGAAAATTTAGCGGAGTGAAGAATAGGACCAGCTCTAAGTCTGGTCTTCGTCAAGTCTTCGTATGCAGGTTATCGTGCGTAATTAATGCTCCTCGTTTCAGTCCACCTAATGAGGCCTCCACCACACTTACGGGTTTGAGGGTGTGAGGGTGAGGTAGACAGGGAGGGTGGAGAGGGTGAGGCAGGGAAGGAGGAGGGTAAGGAGAGGTAGGGAAGCGAGGAGGGTGGAAGAGTCATAGGGTGGAGAGAGCCGAGCGCGGCTTGATGGCCGCCCCGAGTGCTTGGGCCGTGTATCCGGTGGGTTCCGAGTGCGTCCTTGGGACGAACGAAGACGATGGACGACGCCTCTCTTAGCTTCTAGCGACCAGCTGTCTTCCCCGACTCTCATGTGCCCGCCTGCGTACGACACCTTTCTCCGCTCGTATCTTGTGGCTCGAAACCCGCAGCGCATACGCAACATGTCCAGCGCACGACTCTCGACTCCCGACTCCTGCAGCCTGCTCTCGTTACTCGCGCGCTGCGTCAACGACATACGCACGCTCCCGAGTCCCCACTCGATTCATCTCCAAGCTAGTACTTTCGCTGAGCGCGGAGCGCTGAGGTCGCAATGACGCCGCTTATACAATTTGCTGGCATCTACGAGGTACGTCGGTGATTTCTTCATCTATCTGTCCCCGCCTTCTGACCCTTCCTTCCCTTCAACCCTTCTCCCCTTCAGCACATCCTTTTCTTTCATTTATCCCTCTCTCTGGTCTCCCTCTCCGAGCGTCAACCCTCGCTTCCCTTCGCTCCACATCACACGCCCTCCACACGTCTTCCCTTCGCGCTTCGTCTCGGCCGCATTTTCTCGTTGGGGCCCAGACGGGGCTGAATGGCGGTACCGTAAAGTGCAGTGATGTGCATGCAGGGATGTATGCGAGGTGCGCGCGGACGTTGAACCCTTCTCGTCTTTCAGCCCTTCTTCTCTTTTGTCCCTTCGTCTCCAACTTCTCTAATCCGTTTTCTGTCTTCAATCTGTTTTTGTCCCTCATCTTCTCTCATACATCCTTTCCTTACGACTCGGTCGTCTTTTTCGCTAATGCATACTCCTTATCCCTCGCAATATCGTCTCACACACCACATCACACGCCTTCCCTTCAAGTTCTCCCGCCGTCTCGACTCTCATCGCTATTTTGACTCCAGACGGGGTTGAATTTGTGAATCTTCTGGCTGAGTGCATCTGATGTGCATATGAGGTGTCACGGTATGCGTGGACGTGGTTTTTTTTCCGGTTCTTGGGTCATCCTCTCTTTCATGTTCGTATTCGCGTTCGCGTTCGCGTTCATCTCATCACATCACATCTCATCTCGTCTCGTCTCCGTCTTTCCGTCTTTCCATCTTTCTATCTTTCCATCTTTTCCTCCTATCCCTCCTCCGCCTCTCTTCTTCCTCTTCCACCCAACCTCTTATTCTCCATTCCGCCCATCTTTCCCTTCACCCAACCCCTTGTTTTTGCTCGTCGTCCTCACTCATCCTGGAGTCCTCTCCTTCGCCGCCCTCCCTCCTCCGAACCCCCCTCCTCGACGTGCACTTTGAACATCCCGGTACCCCGCGCCAATTCGAAGAATATGTTCTCAGAAAAGCTACGTTATCGGAGATGGTACGCTTTCTGAGAACATGGCGGGCACGTTCTGTACGGTTGTGCGTGCGAGCTTCACTGCTTGGTCTGGAAGAGTCAAGAGGACCCCCGAGTCCGTGTTTCGCTCTGAATTTCGGTCCAGGGCTCGTCAATTGGGTTTACTCACTTCGACCTCGATTTTGGTTTTGGTTCGTGCGATGTTGGTGTGCGAGTGTGGGATGTGTGTCTCCCTATCTGCGTACGCCTTCTTTAACTCTATCCCTTTGTCTCTACTCTCGATTCTGAATTCCACCGTCCTATGCCGGGTTTCGCTAACATCTCTTCTCTGTAGATGTGGGCCTTAGATAATCGAAGAAGATTTCGTGGCCGCGGGAGGGTTATGAGGCAGAACCTGGGATCACGGATCGTTGAATGCAGGTTCAAATGTGAGTGTGTGCCCGTCGTTCTCTTTTCCAGCTTCAAGCTTCGAAGCTACGTCACTTCACTTTTGCATTTGAGTGTGAGGACCTCAATCTTATAACTTGCTTTCTTGATGATGTCTCTGTTCTAGATCTTTGGATGTGCGTCTACGAAGAAGATCTGCGGAAAGCGTCCAGCCTGGAAACGAGCGACCAGGTACGAGCGTCGGTCTCTAAATCTTGGTGCTTCGTGTTCACCCCTCCAAGTTCAAGTTGATTGCTTTGCGTGTAGGCTGGTTATGATTGGGTTTCGATGCTAGCATTGATAATGCTGAAGCTGTTTTTTTCTTTTTGATTCGTCTTCCAGCTAACTCCTACAGATTACGTTACCTTGAAGAGCTAAATCCAAGTATTCCTCGCCTAGGGCCCATGCGTCTCCCAGCGGGCCTTCGCTCGCTCCCTCGCCGACTCGCTCGGAGTCGAGATCTTTTCTTACCACTTCAGCGTACTCTATTCTACGCCTCATTATCCGCGCCCAGGTCGATTTTCGAGCTTCGAGTATCGTTCAGGTGATGCATTTTTCCTTCTTGTCCATGTTTCCGAATCTCACTTGTTTTTCTCTGGCTCCTACTAGTGCTTGCTGTCTTCTGGGGTCAGACGGTGCGAATGCATCTGGACATCATCAGACTCGTTAGCGTTCATCGACAGCGCCTGGCGACGATTATGACAGTCGGCGTATAATCGTGACGAGGCATGCGTATAGCCCACTACCGATGCAGGACATTGAACATGGGAGAATGGATCCAGGTCTGAATTACCCTGGGTCTTCGTATGCAGGTTATCGTGCGTAATTGTTGATCTTGCTCCTTATTTCGGTCATTTCGCTTATCCATGGATGGCATTGCAGACTGATACGACTGCGAAAAGTCTATTAGGGCCGTTCGCAAGCTTATGAGCATCGTCACCTCCACCGATGGGCATGGCATCCACCCTGACCTACTTTCGCTGTCTCTGCACGTTCTGAAAACAGTAGATCCCTGGAATGACCTTACGTGGACGGCGCAGTCGTTCCCGGAGCTGGCAAGTCTCTATCTTTCTTCTATCTTTAGCTGACCGCCATACCCGTAGATATTATGGAAGTACTATTGGGCTAAGGTGATAATCAAAGAACTTAAGTTGATGTTCGACAGGCGAAATTGTCGTGAATACATGAATCCTGAATATAGGAGCAGATTCAGATGGCCGCCACTGACCGGTTAGGTGAGGTTCTAGCTCCAGGTGTTTGGAAGGATGAACATGTGGGAGACAGACAAATATAATATTAAAATTTAGGGATGCAGCATGGCGAAGCAAGATGTACATAACATAGAAAGTGTAAGCAAAATTGAACGCGGAGGGGAACAATCGGCCAGTGGGAGGACACATGTATCACGAGAGGTTCAACGAGGCCGTGCAGATGCAGTCAGCGGCTGGGGATGACGAGAGACGATTGTATGGTTTGGGGATATGGAATTGTCACGTTGGTGTTTTTATGGCAGCAAGCAGCCGCGAGGAAGGAGGGATTTAAAGCCAAACGCATATATGTTTCTAAATGCAACATAGATATCCTATTTCCCACGCGACTTGACGTACACAAGGACCGCCTCCAGCTCATAATCGACCAATAGAACGCCTTCCCGAGGCGGCGAGGTCGTTTAATAAGGAGTATTAAATAATCTTTACTTGGAGCCTATTTTATCGGAGATTATTTTTATCGTTTACGGTGGACTTGCAGGGAAAGATACAAGCGGTCTAGACAGAATTTCGTGAAATTTCAATGAGGCTGGGATGAGGTATAAAATACATACATCTGCGGTGTCTAATTTGGTGAAGTCCTTACCATGCTTCTATAAATCAAAGCTCCGGTCCACGCGTACTAAAAGGCGCACATGTCGGTTAAAGAATAGGGTGAAGACTTAGACTAACGCAGGAGAGTCAATTGGTCCCTACGCATATATGTAGACAGATGTTTGACGGATGGCCCGGGCTCCCAAAACGTTGGATTATAAGGCGCATAAGTCCAAATTCCCTAGAATGTTCTTGAAAAAATGTCACGGAACATCGCGAGGATGGCCCTGTTCAACGGATAGCTTAATGCGGAGCGCGGAGCTTCGACATCATGCCCGAAATCGAAGGTTCAAGGAAACGAACATCACAGATAAAATGTATCGTAATTGACGCCATATTTGCCTCAAGGCTAACGTACCAAGTTATTATATATTCGCCGACTCCATGTCCTTCCAGATAGCCATGAAAAATGTACCCAACCACTTGCGCTTGCAATCATGGACCGAGCGCGCATTCACTCCACCCGTGCGCCTGCGCGAATGACCGCCCGCCTTCGCACCCGATGGGGCACTTACCCACCGCCTTTCACCATATATGGTGCTCTGGGTGCCTCATATTCTGTCATAGATGCGATAACCCTAACCCTAACCCAAAGCCGTACGTAGCGAAAACGTGCTCACAATTCAGATTATTGACTTTTCCCTCAGAAAGAACTGAAAGATTGCCGGTTCGTCTGGTTCATCCATGTCATATATCTTGCGTCGTTCTCAGTATATATATCCATAAAGATGTGAGCACTTCACCTGAACATCCGCGTCTTTAAAGCGGGACTTGGGGAGGGATTGAGTTCAAGTATTCTACATAGCGACTCAATACTGGGCTGTGCTATTGTAGGGTCTCTGGCCGGAAAGTGACCAGTGCAGGGTCTATTCGGGACGCTTTCACACTATAATAACGCGCAGAGAGACGAGGAGGCTTCTTGAGATGGAGGCAGCGCGCAAGGAGCATCGTGGCGGGGTACGAAAGCAGCGGTAAAGTATTCTTCCCACGGGGCATTATCACGCGTTTCTCTTCGACCACTCCTCCTCCTCCTCCACCTCCATAAAAATGGCCTCCCTGGCGCGCTCAAGGTTCTCTTCCCGCATCGTCAGTCTAGTTCCAACCTTGGACCTCCGTATCCACGCCTCTGTCAATGGCGGGCCTGCGGGTGGAAAACAAGGGCTAACCTTCTGGCTGCCATGTAGGTATGCCCAGCCGCATTGCGCACATCCCACCACCAGACCCGCAACGTCCAGACGTCCGCCGACACCACGAAGCTGCACAACAAGCCCGAAAACCCCGCGCACCCCATCACGCTCAAGCTCCATGAACAGTCCTTCCGCTCTTACCTGTGCGACGCACCCGACCTCGAGGTCCAGGTCACGAAGGACGAGCTCCTGACCATGTACAAGGAGATGCAGACTGTGCGTCGCATGGAGATGGCGGCTGACGCCCTCTACAAGGCCAACCTCATCCGCGGGTTCTGCCATTTGTCAACTGGACAGGTACGCTGGCGCCTTGCATATTGTTTCATATCATTCTAATGTCGTTTTCTGTGGGTTTCAGGAAGCAGTTTCGGTCGGTCTCGAGCACGGAATCACCAAGGACGACCGCGTCATCACCTCCTACCGCTGCCACCCGTACGTCGTCATGCGCGGCGGCTCCGTCAAAGGCGTCATCGGTGAACTCCTCGGACGCCAGATAGGCATGTCCCATGGAAAAGGCGGCTCCATGCACATGTTCACCCATTCGCTCCTCGGTGGATACGGAATCGTCGGCTCCCAGGTGCCCATCGGTGCTGGTATTGGATTCGCGCAGAAGTACAGGGGCGAGAAAACGTGTACATTTGTACTGTACGGCGATGGTGCGAGCAACCAGGGACAGGTGTCTGAGGCTTTCAATATGGTGCGTCTGTTCACCGTTTTTTTGTCATTGTTGTGCTAACTTGTGAGTTATCAGGCCAAGCTATGGAATCTCCCCACTATCTTCGTCTGCGAGAACAACAAGTACGGAATGGGTACCTCATCCGAGCGTTCGTCCTCCAACACCGAGTACTTCACTCGCGGAGACAAGATTCCAGGCCTCCGGGTTCGTTCCTTTTTCTTCTTTTTTCCCTCGCTTCCCTTCTGTGCTTGCGAGCGACATCACTTATATCGCTCGCTACGGAACCACCCGCTGCGTCATCAGGCGACGTCATCTTTGGATATCGTTGACCCGCATCGCCGTATCGTTTCGACAAGTTATTAACCCTTTGCATTTGCGTTTAGGTCAACGGAATGGACATCATCGCCACCAAGCGCGCCACGGAGTACGCGCGCAAGTGGGCCATCGAGGACGAGAAGGGCCCCCTCCTGCTTGAGTTCGTGACTTACCGCTACGGAGGACATTCGTACGTCGTCATCCACCACACCCTCCACTCCATTCCCATTCCTACTAACCCTCCCTTTCTCTTTTTCCTTTCAAACAGCATGTCCGACCCCGGAACCACCTACCGCACACGCGAAGAAGTCCAGCGCATGCGCTCGACACAAGATCCCATCCGCGGACTGCAGACGTACATCGTAGAGTGGGGAGTCGCGTCCGAGCAAGAACTGAAGGTGCTGGACAAGGAGGCCAAGGCGACTGTGGACGCGGCGGTGGAGGAGGCCAAGGCCAGCCCGGAGCCGGAGTCGAAGGATTTATGGACAGGGCTTTATGTCAAGGGGACGGCGCCGCCTGTGATGAGGGGGAGGGAGAGGGAGGAGGTGCATGTGTATTAGGTGTTGGTGGGCTCTTTTGCGGTTTGTGTGAGTAAAATGTTGATGCATTTATGGATATTTCATGTCGGATCTCATTGTATCCTCGTTGCCTTGTATTTTCATCTTATCCTTTATATATATTTCCTATTACCTCGCGAGTGATTCAGTGGGCATATGACAACGACGGATTGTTCCTGGTGAATGAAAGGCTGTTTTCTCTCATATTATATTCCTGCTGGCCAATATACTTTGGGGTGTGTAGTGTTCTGCGGTATGTAATTAGACGAGCGTGTCAAATTGATATTTAAATATATTTCCGTATTTAAGGTCAAGGAGTGTGAGGACGACGGCGATCCAACTCCATTCAAAAAGGAGGCGAGTGTTCGTAGTGAGGACTGAGACGAGACGTACTCACATGCAGTAAGGTCTCAGTCGACGTTTTTCGATCCAATTCCACTTCATGCCTTGTACTATACTCAGCACGCAATTCCTTAGCCTTCGTATATTACGATGGATCCAAAATCTCTGGATACGGACATGGCACATAGCGTCGAAATCAGACTAAAGGCGATCGAAGGATCACGTATGCGCTTCTGTTTAATTCTTTCGAGGCCGTTTTCTAAAACGTTGCAACAGATATCGCAGCGCAGTACAATCCTGCATCGACCCAAGGAACAATCGGTAGTGAACAATGGCAGAGCAGTATCGAGAGCCGCTTGAATGCTCTAGAAGAAAATCTCCAGCTCAATACTGCCTTGATCTTCAACTACCGCACTATCGCACGTAATTTTCGAAGTCAACCATTCTACGAACCATTAAGAAAAACGGTACGTTTCTTTTGCGTACTTTAGGACCGTGAAAATACTCATCTGAACATCTAGGTTCCAGGTGACGGTTTCGAGAAAGCTGTTCTCGTTACGCCAGAGTATACTCCAGAGATGCGAACATCCGGGTTTCAACCAGCGCCTATTGGGGCCATACCGCCTAATTTTGTCGCCAACGTCGGCGGTTATTCAACACGCGACATTGCGCAACTCATCATATTTTATAACGAAGACTTTGATATCGTGGCGAGCGACGACGAAGTAACCCGCCGCATAAAACTTTGCCAATTTCTAACGTACTTATAACACTTATGACATACCTAACTAGTGACGACCAGATTTTTCTTTGCGTCATTTTCCGCGGGTTGAAATGAAAGTTTGAACGTATAATGTATTAATCATACCACAGATGATATAGAATAGTACAGACCATGGCGCAAAGCAGACGTAACAGCTAAAGCTAAAAACAGAGAAAAGACGGCGAGATAACTGGCAGGAATAATAAAACACGAGTCCTGAAGCCGATAAGACTGGAAAAAATAATAAAAAGACTAAAACCACAATAAGAATCAGAGGAACGACGAACAAAAGAGAATAATGAAAGAATAAGAAGGAACAAATATAAAAGAACCAGAAGTAACGAAAACAAATCCACGTAACTCGCTAATCATCTCGCCCAACCCTCCTCCACCCTCCGCGCCCCCCGATAATGACGCGCATCCCACTCACGATCTCTATCTCGATCCGCAGACGGTCCTCGTGGAATATGCGGCGATCCTCCTTGATGATAAAAAGGCACCGGAGCGCTACCGGCGGCAGGTTTATTCGAAAGCATGGACTGGCGCAACGCACGGGGTGCACTCGGAGGCGCTGGACGACTAACTGGCGCGGTGCTCGCAGCAGCAGACGCTGATTGTGCCAATGTGGGTGGGCGGTAGCTGGACCACCGCGTTACTGTTGAAAGAGGGAGTCGGAGACGCCGAAGATGGATGAAACGATGACGTGGGCCGGTAGGCGGTGAATGCGCCTGTGGGGTGGCAAGTTATTAGAAAAGGGACGTGCTTTGGGAGGAAAAGGTCGCGCGGCGGGTGAGACGAGATTTCGGTGAGGAGCAAGTGGCGGCGAGCTTCAATTTCACCATCTTCGTGCGATGGGCGGCGTGTGTGGGCGGCATGGCCGAGATCAAGCCAACGGGCGAAATCGACCCGTTGAACAGAGCGGACTGGCGCTGAGGAACGCTGAGTTGGGACGAAGCGGTCGGTTGGGGGAAGAACTTCTGCACGGGGGATCGCAAAGTAGAGAGCTCGCTCATGGGCGCATCGAGCTGTTCCTTCTTCGCTTCGCGGGTATCAAACCCATGGGTCGAGGGCGGCACGTACGACTGCTGAGGACGGACTGGGAGGGGGAATGGTATCTTCTGCGGCTGTCGAGATAGCGGAGGCAAAGGAATAAGAGGCGGATGATGCCCATTGATGATGGGTTCCTCGAGAGACGGCTTGGCTAGAGGAGGCGCAGCGCTGACGACAGGCGAAGTGGCGGAGACAACTTCAGGAGATATGGCGTCAGCTTTCAAGCCGCTCGCCAGCTTCGTCGCTACGCGTATCCACGGCTTCTCGTCAATCGAATTCCTATCTTGAGGCGCTTTAGGTTCGGTCGAGGGCTGTTTGTTGATTTGAGAGTTCCACCACGCCGTCTTAGACCTGTCGAGTGGAGTCGGTGTTGCCTGCTTGCTGCTCGTCGGCGAGATTTCGGTGGCACTGGCCTGGGTGGCGGCCATATTTGCTATCGGCCTGGGTGCGGTGACGATAGGCGTACTTGCTGTCGGTACGGGTACGGTGATAGGCACCAGCACAGAGGCCGGAGGAGCAACAGGTACCGAATTCGACCCAATAACAGCCGCCACCGTCTGACTCGAACCCTCCTTCCCACTCCCACCCAACACCGGCTTCGCCGAAACCCCCTTCTCCTGTTCCCTCTCCTTCTCCCTTTCCCTCTCCTTCTCCTTCTCACCATCCCCCTCCTCTGCCGCCAGCGCAGAGCTAATGCTCATAGGCGACGCCTGCACACTCTTCGTCGCCTCCTGCTCCTCACGCTGCTTCTTCTTCCTCAGCACGAAGTCGCGGAGCGAGAGCTTGACTTTGGGCGGCTGCGCAGCCTGATCTTGCGCTGGAGCTTCGACGTTCGACGGTGCTGGGGATGTGGACGTTTGTTTCTCTGTGGATGACGTGGCGGCTGGAGCGTCCGTAGACGGAGGCGGAGGCGAGGCGGATTTGGTTGCGGACGATTGACGAGTGGATGGGATATCGAGAAGTGGATATGTTGCTGGCGCTGGAACTGGAGCTGGGGAAGGCGCTTCGACGACCTCCATCGATTCGGCGGCTACAGAGGTAGCAGAGGTCGGCGGCGCTTCAGATTCAGCAACAGTCGATCCTGAGGGCGGCGGAGGCTCATGCACTTCCGTCTCCACATCCATCGCCTTCTCATCTTCGTCCTCCTCGACCGACGCAGGCGACGCAGAGCGTGACGAATCCACCGAATCCTTCCTTTTGGTCTCGCGAGGGGCCAAGACCTGCGACGCCCGCAAACCGACCTCCTCTTCTTGCTCCGAGCCCGAAGAGAGAAGGCGTGGCGTCGTCTTCGTCCGCAACACTGATGGCTTCCTAGGCGTCTCCTCTCCGTCCTCCTCAACTTCTTCCTCCTCCTCGATCTCCTCTTCTTCCACTTCCTTCGACTCCAAGCGGGATGCTGGCGCTGGCGGCGTTTCTGGTAGAGGCGAAGGTGATTTCCGAATTTCCACAGACACGTCGACGTCCATCTCCACCTGGCGTTTCCACTCCTCTTCGTCATCCGTATCGAAGAAATGATCTGGAGGTAAAGTCTTCGCAGGTGCGGGCGTAACGGCGATCGATGGTTTCGTAGTACTGACAACAGCTTCGACGTTTGTGGTTTCTGGAGGTTGCGAGGAGCGAGGAAGAGGGACGGAGGACCCGACGACGACGGAAGGACCAAACACTACAGGAACACTGCTTTCTCGAACGCCAACTTTGGACCGAGCGACTTCAGGCTCCCTCGGCATGTACTCCATCGGGCTGATATCGTCGAAAAAGGTGAAAGGCACCGGCGAGCGACGAGAAGCTGGTGTCGACGCCATCGAGTCGAAAGGCGACGGCGCGGCCTTCGTTTCCACGATGTCCGAAGGAATCTCCTCGTCATGAACGACAACAGCAAGGACGAGTTCCGCCTGTTTCTCTTCCGCAGCAGCGTCGACGTCGGTAGGAAGCTTGCTGGCACGCCGCAGAGGGCTCCACGTTGCCGAAAGTTCGCGTACGTCCCTCTCAATGGGCTCTTCCACGGGGGCCTCCACTTCGACTGCCTCTCTGACCTCCTCTTCGTCGACATCGCGCATCTCGACATCCTCGTCTACGACCGTTGCGCCCACACCCTCGCTCGGACGTGAAGCCTCCTCAATTTCGAGCTCTCGTTGCTCTTCAACTTCCTTCTCAACGACGACCTCTTGAACAGAGGGTGGCGGCGATGGCGGCGGCGGCGGCGCAGGAGACAAAACTCTGATCGGCACCTCGACCACCTTGGATTTATCCTCTTTGTCGAGCGTCAACGCCGGACTCAGCAACGACAAATTCGCGAAGCCCGTCAACGGCGAGATGCCCATCCCACCTGCGTCCAATCCTGACAGATGCGTACGCAGATGTCCATTCGGATGGACGATCCTAGGTTCAACCGCCGGAGATAGCCCAGGTTGCGTAGGCGAAGGGGTTGAGAGGTGCGGCGACGGCGGCGAGGGTGTTGGCGTCGATGATCTGGCGCGTTGAGAAGAAATAGTGGTGGGGTCGAGCGCGGCGGGGATGGGTGGTGGCGGCATGAGCTCGTTATCGCGAGCGATGTCGTCGGGAGTAGAAGGCGTATGTGCAGGTTTATCTATAGAGAACTCATCAGCCAACGCCTTCCACAAAAAAATAAAAATAAAACACAAAATTGAACGAAACGAAACCCAGGATATAGAAAAAAGCGATGCCCAGAAAAAAAAAAGGACACAAAACGTACCATCAAACCGAATACCCAATCCCCTCTGCGCATCCACCAGCCTCCCATCAAACACCTTCTCCACCTTATCGCCCTTATCCACCTCATCCAGCGCAAACCTGCGCGGCCGCTCCTTCCCAAACAGAAGCTCGTCCGGCCTGCTCCTCGTCTGCACCTCGCGATGCATCCATCGCTTGCGCATCTTGGGCGGCATGCGGTCCTCGTCCTCGGGCGTGAGCGTATACGCAGACGCAGGCGGCGGGTCAGGCGGACGTGGTTCGAGGTTGGGCTGTGTATGTGAGGTTGGTACGAGTAACGAGGCGGACCTTGAGGCTGACTCGGAGTTGTTGGAAGCAAAATCATCCCCAGAGACATCTGTGAATGAGAAAGAAAAAATCAGCGTCGAAAATAGGCGCCCAAGACAAAATTCCGCGCTTACCCTTCGCCCTCCCCCCCACGCAATCCATCTCCACATCCTCGTCGCAGTCAAGCGCCCGCGCTTTCCCCTTGCCCTTCCTATCCTGCCGCACATGCATCGCCTCATCGCCCTCAGGCGGCACGACCGAAAACGTAAACGCCTCCTTCTCTTTCGCCCGCTCCCTCTCCTCCGCCTCCTTCGCATGCTTCCCCGCCAACACCCTCCGTCCACCAACCTTCTTCTTCAACACACCCTTGACCCTCCTCTCCTCACTCCCACCCTCCGCCGTATCCTCCTCATCCACCATCTCCATCCCGCCCATCCCCCCACTAAACGGCACCCTCTCCCTCGCCCTGAACCCCCTCTTCGCTCCAACAAGCGGCCCCAGATCCACATCGCCCCAACCTCCAAATCCCGCGCCGTTTCGTTCTTGATGGCCCTCGTCGTCTCTCCATGCCCTCCACGCCCCGCCGTCCCTCTCCGTTGGAAATTCGAACGAGGTTCCAGGACCCTCGAGACGCTCGACGACAGCCGCCATCGCATTGAGGGCACAATCCCTCGCTCGCGCACCGCAGGCGCAAGTCGTAAACGTCGAGGAGAGGGCATGCAAAATATTGGATAGTTGATTCTTGAGGTGTCTGAGTTCGGCTTTGCTAGTATTGCGATCGCCATGCAGAGAAGGGATAGGGCTAAATCGTCGGTCAACGGTGTCCTCGACGCATATACGCAGGCCCGACTCACGGAAACATATGCGGCGCGCTCAAAAGCGCCGGCAACCGATGCACGGCATGCCCATCGTCCCACTCCCACCCAAGCACGACCTCCTCGCCCGCCCTCAAATCCCTCGACGCAAAAACCGCAAACCTCAACGTCGTCGCCTCATCCTCCTTGCCCTCCTCCCTCATTTCCCTCTCCTCATCCGACTCCGTCTCATCCGCGTCCCTCTCCCTCTCCCTCTCCTTCCCCTTCTTTCCGTTCCCCTTCTCAAACCGCACGCCCGCCTTCGCCGCGCCCTCCCTCGCCTCTCGACAAAGAACCGGCTTCAACACCGCGTTCGGTCTACATCCCCAGCGCACAAAGCGCCCCTCGCCGCCCACCCCGCGTGCATCGAGCGCCACGCCCAGCGGCGGGCCCACGAGGTGCACATAGGGCTTGGGCATCCCAATATGGGCGTACCCGTTCGTCGGTTCGCGGAGGTAGGCCGACGACGGGGTAATACACGAGACGTACGGGGTGATAAGCGCCTGCGAGGGCAGCGCGCGGGTCGTATATGCGGCGTAGCTGGGCGGTAAACAGTCCGTGTTGGTCGTAGATGAAAATGAGAGCAGGGGCGCCGAGTGAGTTTCTGACGGGGGAAGGGGGCGGATGGCGATGGGCGGTGGGGACGAGGAGGGCGGTAACGGGGGCCAGGAGGAGACGGCGGTGACGCCGCGCCAGTGTTGGGCGTGCCGGCGCAGCTTTGTGCGAGTCGTGTCGTCGGGGATGACATCCTGCGTGATGGGCACGTACGTCTCCCTCCACGGCTCAGCGTCGATATCGATATGCTCCTCGTCCATCCCGAGCAGCTGGCCCTGCCCAATCGTCGGCGTAGGCGGCGGATGATGGATCGCCCCCACCGCCAAAGGGATCGTAGGCGTCGACGGGTGCTGCACAACACTCGGGCGCCTCCGTCTTTTCGCAGGCCCACCCCCCTCCACCACACCCGAATTCGCCCCCCTCCTCGCCCTCCGATCCGTCCCAGGACTCACCCTCCTCCCCCTTCTCCCGCCCTCCTCCCAAAGCCAGCCCCAACCCCCCCAAATCCACGCCCAGCGCCGCCCGCGCAAGGCCCAAACGCTCGCGCTGGAGCAGCACCGCCCTTTCCTTGAACGGCGCGGGCAGCGGGTGGCACACCCAGCACTCGAAGAACTCGGGGACGGGCCCGCCCTGCGCGATGCCGAAGCACGCCGAGTGGCACCAGCGCGAGCAGCGGTCGCAGGCAATGGAGAACCCGTCGTCCACCGCAAATCCACATATACAATCGATGGCCTCGCTGGAGACGTCCGCGGGGGGCTCCTGGTGCGCCGCCGCCGGGCGGTGGGTGGAGATGGAGCCGTTATTGGCGCCCGTGCTGGAGCTGCTGGTGTTGTTGCTGGTCGACGCCGCATTCGCGGCGCTGTTTCGGCGCTGGCCCCTCGGCGTGGACCCGCTGGCAGTGGGGACGACAGGGTAGGGAAAGGGGGGTGGGGAGAGCAGGGACGGGTGGTGCGAGGACGGCGCCGGCGAGTACGGGTCGTACGTGGTCGCAGGTGATACATCCCGTATCTTGCGCTTCGCAGGGACAGTAGTAGTAGTAGGGAGATGTTGTTGATGCTGTGCCCTCGGCGACGCCGTAGTCGTAAGAATCGAGTTAAGTGTAGCGGACGACGTTGCGGCTGTTGGATAGGCGCCGTTGTCGTTGTGCATGGCGGGGCCTGGGACGTCGCCCGCTTCTAGTGGTTCTACGTTCTCAAGTTCAATCGTCGACTTCCTCCCTCCCGACTTCCCTTTCCCTCGATTGAGCTGACTAATAAAACGTGACGTGCTCACAAAGCCGTTCCCACACCCGTCCCTTTGTGTGTGACGGCGCTGATTTCATTCAACACACTCTTGATGCTTCTCTTGACGACGACGTTTGTTCTCCTTTCATTTTGATACGCTCAGAACAACACGCGGAAGGAAAGAAGATGGGAGTTTCGTTCTGTGAGAGTGGCAGCAGATGGCGGTTGCGGAGGACGGTTCAGATATGACTTTGGCTGGACGGCGAAAACTTCGACAACGTACGGCGCTGCTCTACTGCAATAGAAAATCCACCTTCAATTCCTTCGCACATCGATGCAGATTTCAGCAAATGAAAAGAATTACGAGATCTTCTTTTCCGAATACCGAACGAAGAGTTCAAGCAGCGTGTGCGCAGAGGCCATCGTGCGGAAACGAATCGATGCTTGACAAATCCACACGATTCTGCGCCGTATGTAAACGTATTTTCTCGGTCCTTACTAACATCTCCATGTGAACAGAGTATCATCAAGGTCAGGTACAAGTAGATATCGTAGCCTGCATCCTCAAATTCACTAGCGCTGGCCCACGATCTCCCAAGGCTCGTCGTTTTCGTTGTGCTCCTCTAATCCAAAATTACTCCCTCATTTTTCTGCACATTTGACGTACCGTCGTCAATGCAACGTATCTCTCATCGTCTCAGAGCACGTTTAGTCCGTGAAGCAAATATCGTCTCCTCATGCTTAGTACCAGGCGTATTTGGCGCAGTCATCCGAACCGCTGATTTCATTGTATGCACTCCTTTATACGCTCAAAACGAGACTCAGAAAGAAAGAAGAGTGAACTCAAGTTTGTGAGAGTTGTAGGAGATCTTAGATAGGACGGCGATATAGGATGGCTCAGACATTGGCTGGCGCCTGTACGAGAAACGGGAACTTCTTGAGAACTCCGACGATAGGATATGCGTACGCGCTGTTTGCCTCTTCGTTGGATGTTCTGGACAGAATATCTCGTAGCTCCTTGTGTTTACTGAAATTTAATTCACGTCGATGTGCGCAGAAATTTACGGCGGATTTTACTGTAAGCACATCAATACTTTGATAAAGGTACCTATTCAAGCCGAGGTATATTTCGTAGCTTACCTCCGTAGGACTACTAGCACTGATCTCCCAAGAATCATTGCGATTTATTGCGCCCCTCCTATCCAACATCGTCTCCTTATATTCCTGCACAATTGATGTAAGTATCGCTGTCAATGTTATGCAATGTAAATATCGAGCATCCTCGAGTCCCGCTCTGCATTAACTGACTTGCAATCTCTCATGCTGAGACCGCGTCTGGTCCATAAAATAAAGGAAATGAGCGCGTCCTGCTTTGGCGTAGCTGTATTTAGCGCAGTCTGTCCAACCATCAGATGAGATCGGAACGAAAATTTATACTCGACGAGACCTTTATCGTGTATTCAAGATCAAGATTTACAATGTATCTACCTAGATTGGTTTTAAGGCTGGCTGGGGTCGAATGAAACGCTAAAATCTACTTTCTAGTCATACATACATACTGACCTTTCGAATCGGCTTCAGTCTCGGGGCAGCAGTTGTCGGGGCAGCAGTTGTTATTGCTGCATCAAAGCTAGCCAGGGCATCCGATATTGTTATCTCGCTGAACTTCTTAGATGCATCAAGGTGAATTATCTGTGAAATAGTATCGACATTGATTCTCCCTTCATGATATCTCAAATGGACATAACTGTAAACTCACATATCGGCGTAGAACGTCTGGCGAATTAATCTTCACTGCGGCCTCCTTATATCGCAATTTCCTCTCTCGGGATGCGTAGGCAGCCTGATCCGCCAGATCTGAATATCCATGCATAGCGCAATGATTTAGGATCTCGAATGGGTGTCTCTCCAATAAAGTCCTGTTTCTTCTCAACATTCAGCATTTTCGAATCGGAAGGGAATATCATTACTGACGCAGACCGCATGTGCGTAATACAGGTATTCATGGCGCCATGTATGATATACTTCTCCGCAGCTTCCGCTATTTCGAAGAACAGTGTTGTGTCAATATTGTTCATTGATAGTTCCGTTCCTCAGGTGGCGGCTCGATGAACTGGAACAGAATGTCGAGGACGTTTGATGCTTCTTGCAAGTGTACGGGATCCGATCCATCCAGGACGTTCTTGTCGTTAGCGAGCCCCGCACTGCAGCACGTCAGATTCTTCGAATGTATCTTGTATACAACGTCATCGGATGAGATGAAAGTGATATCAGCAGTAGGTGCACAGACTACGGTGTAGGGAAGGCGATTAGCAGTCGTAGCACCTCGTCCGAGCTGCCAGTGGGACTAAAGACACGTACATAGTTCTGATGTTTTGGGCATTCTCAAAGCTAACCGGATTCGGTTTGATAGAGGAGGGGAATTCAAGCGCTCGTGGACTGCGATCTATCGTCCTCATGATCAATGGCATGCCCACGTGCACGTGCCTACCCTAATACGCGTCTGAATCCCATTTAAATTAAAATTAAATTATAGACAGCGAATGGAGGACTAACGAAGAACTTCGACAAAAAAAGCGGCCGGCGCTCATTCAGACTTCAGTTGCTCTGCATAGATCTAGAGTAAACATTGTGTCACCGTACTTAGTTCGCACCGTTCACTGCTTGAAACAAGGGTGTACTTTTATAACTCAGTGCGCGGCATCGTCGCACCCACGAAATTAATATCAATTGAACGTACCTGTAAGTTTTTAATACGTCCTTGACTATGGGTACCACTCTACGCCCTTTTTTTGAGCGCTACCCTCCCTCTTGCGTGATTCTAGTCGACTGATTTTTTGACATCGCACCGATTTCGTACGGGTTAAGCTCATTCTCGTCTATTACAGCCAGTCTTGCGTCTCTTTTCGGTTGGTTGTGTTTACATTATGATTTGGAGGGGCACTAATCTCGTGTTTTGCTACAAAATGATCACGGTCCTTTGATCGCAACCTTCTGCAGTGTATATGTTTTCATCATCATTGACATGCCCCAACGACAGCGCTCGAGGGCGGCTGAAATTATAGTGTGCAGGTTCATATGAGATAACGAAACGAAGCAGCGAGGGCGTATGAAGGAGGCCATGATCAGAATAGCCATGATCTATCCTGATCAGGCGCGGATAGTCAACATGCATGTATAGGCAAGAGAAATAGAGTTGACATGATTGTTTGTCTGATAATTAAGCAGTGGACTTAATCGTCCATATCTATTTCACTAAAATCCGGTACCTCCTCGAGCACTTCTTTTAGCCTCTTCGCCCATGGCCAGACCCCTTCGTACTGTACTGATTTACAATCACATTTGGTGGTCTTCATTTTGCATTCGGCATTGAACTCCGCTAGTGAGACACGTGGGACGGTTTCGATGGACGAAGGATCATCTGTGAGTTGTCGAAGATATAATGCATACATATTCATCCATATGCGACATTTACGAGCATTTTCTTCTTCGAAAACCATAATTGCAGCGTCGGCTGCATCGCGCCATCGATCGTAGTAGATTAACTAGAGATAAGTGGAGTATGATTCGTAAGCCCATTGTCGTCGGGGAACGACGATATTGCCAGAATGTTACACACCCATTGTCTCAATGCATTTGGGGACTTGATCTCTGTGGCGGCTTCAGTAAATGACGCCGACATTAACTCTCTAGCAGCCTCATCTGCCAGATCAGAGTGCCCATGTTTGACGCAGTGGTTTAAAATTTCATATGGGTGCTTGGATACTAGATTTCTGTATGCATTACACAGTTTTGAGTCCACACCGGCGCTTAGTTGTTGCAGATAACTTACCGCATTCCAGTGACACACACATTCACGGCTCCATACACAATATATTTCTCCGCAGCCTCGGCTAACGCAAAGAACAAGGTATGTTCAATATCGAACACCGACGGCTGTCGATAGTTACGGGCCTCCGAAGGCGGCTCGATGAACTGGAACAGCAAATCAAGGACGTTGGATGGTTCAAGTAGCTTTACAGGTTCTGATACGTCCAGGGCATTCTGTGCGTTGGCGAAGCCAGCACTACCCGAGGTAAGGTGTGTTGCATGGATTTTGAACATCACATCATCCGATGAAATGAAAGTGGTATCAGCGCTCGACGCGGAAACTAAGGGGAAAGCAAACACCGTGTTCCAGATAAGTTCCCCGGCGCCAATTCAGTCAAGATAGACGCACAAAGAGCAGATGCTGTTGACATCTCTGGAGTCCGAATCCTGAGGCCCGACGTCGTCGACGTTGAAACGTTAACGTTTCAATTTGGTTCGTCTTGTTGATTACTCAACATGACGCTATCGCGCACGTGTTAGCCACGATTCATCATTCCACAAAGAAAACTCAAAGCGCTTAGCGCAACGTTGGCGCAACGTGAGCTTGTAGAAGCTTGTATCTTGATTCTATGCATCCCCAGCAGCGTATGGGTAGTTTCTTTCTGGACAAATAGCGAAGTCAGCTTCTATCTCGGCGAGCCGGACGCTGAGGATGTTGTAATGCTTGATGGCGGCTCTCCACAGCCGTAGTACGCGCCCCTTGAACTTGTGTCTCCAATCGACGTTGCACTCCTATCCGAACTCAAATATCTCGAAGAAAACATCATCATCACCGACTTTGGACAATCCTTCTCTATTGCGCATCCCCTAGAGGACTACGTCCCAGCCACCATCTCTCGTTACAAATCCCCAGAAGCCTGCTTCGAAGGCAAAATTGCCAATTGGCCCACCAGCCGACATTTGGTCTCTCGCTTGCCTCCTCTTCGAGATACGTGCAGGATACGGTCTGTTTGAGAATTTCTGTAGAAGTTCCGACCATGTGCTCGTCGATATGGTGAATATGCTTGGAAGGTTTCCTGAGCCGTGGTGGAGCGCGTTTGATAAGCCGCATCGATGGTTTAATGAGGACGCTAGGCCAAAGCTGCAAAGAGAGGAAGCAGATGAAAAAGGCCTGGACGAGCTGAAGTATGGTGCATCTATCCGGAGGAAATTGGTCAACATTGGTGTTGACGACATACCTCCATTGAATGGGAGAATTAGCCCCATGATGGAGCGGTACGAAACGAGACTGGAGGAGGAGGAAGCTCAGCTGTTCACCGACTTGCTTAAGAAGATGTTGCGTTATCAGCCTAAGGAACGGCTCACGATTGACGAAGTCGTGTTCCATCCTTGGTTTTCACTTGAATGATAGAGTAGTTGCAAGATTATCTCCTTTGATACAACATTGTTGTCGCACTGCGCGTTCATGTCGCTCGCCAGATCCATCGAGGCTGATCAACTTGTCATTATGCAGACCATTTTGAAGTGTCTGCACCATTTTGTGATGCGCGTAGTGCAGCGAGCCATTGCACTACACTGCTCATACAAAGGGGTATCTCCGCTAAAATTTTATCAGAGAGCCCGTTCACACTCATATGCCAAATAAATGTAGTAGACGATTCGGAACACCATTGACATTACAATAGCGCAGCCCAGTATTGAGTCGCTATGTAGGATACGTGAACTCAATCCCTCCCCAAGTCCCGCTTTAAAGACGCGGATGTTCAGGTGAAGCGCTCACGTCTTTATGGATATATATACTGAGAACGACGAAAGATATATGACATGCATGAACCAGACGAACCGGCAATCTTTCAGTTCTTTCTGAGGGAAAAGTCAATAATCTGAATTGTGAGCACGTTTTTCGCTACGTACGGCTTTGGGCGCAACGAGATGCTGGATAGTGCTCCCTCGCATCTATGACAGAATACGAGGCACCCAGAGCACCATATATGGTGAAAGGCGGTGGGTAAGTGCCCCATCGGGTGCGAAGGCGGGCGGTCATTCGCGCAGGCGCACGGGTGGAGTGAATGCGCGCTCGGTCCATGATTGCAAGCGCAAGTGGTTGGGTACATTTTTCGTGGCTATATGGAAGGGAATGGAGTCGGCGAATATATAATAACTTGGTACGATTAGCCTTGAGGCAAATATGGCGTCAATTACGATAGATTTATCTGTTAAGGCTGTTCGTTTCCTTGAACCTTCGATTTCGGGCATGATGTCGAAGCTCCACGCTCCGCATTAAACTATCCGTTGAGCAGGGCCATCCTCGCGATGTTCCATGACGTTTTTTCAAGAACATTCTAGGGAATTTGGATTTATGCGCCTTATAATCCAACGTTTTGGGAGCCCGGGCCATCCGTCAAACATCTGTCTACATATATGCGTAGGGACCAATTGACTCTCCTGCGTTAGTCTAAGTCTTTACCCTATTCTTTAACCGACATGTGCGCCTTTTAGTACGCGTGGTCCGGAGCTTTGATTTATAGAAGCATGGTAAGGACTTCACCAAATTAGACACCGCAGATGTATGTATTTTATACCTCATCCCAGCCTCATTGAAATTTCACGAAATTCTGTCTAGACCGCACGTATCTTTCCCTGTTTCCCTGCAAGTCGACCGTAAACGACAAAAATAATCTCCGATAAAATAGGCTCCAAGTAACGATTATTGAATACTCCTTAAACGACCTCGCCGCCTCGGGAAGGCGTTCTATTGGTCGATTATGAGCTGGAGGCGGTCCTTGTGTACGTCAAGTCGCGTGGGAAATAGGATATCTATGTTGCATTTAGAAACACAAATGCGTTTGGCTTTAAAACCCTCCTTCCTCGCGGCGGCTTGCTGCCATAAAAACACCAACGTGACAATTCCATATCCCCAAACCATACAATCGTCTCTCGTCATCCCCAGCTGCTGACTGCATCTGCACGGCCTCGTTGAACCTCTCGTGATACATGCGTCATCCCACTGGCCGATTGTTCCCCTCCGCGTGCAATTTTGCTTACACTTTCTATGTTATGTACATCTTGCTTCGCCATGCTGCATCCCTAAATTTTAATATTATATTTGTCTGTCTCCCACATGTTCATCCTTCCAAACACCTGGAGCTAGAACCTCACCTAACCGGTCAGTGGCGGCCATCTGAATCTGCTCCTGATATTCAGGATTCATGCATTAACGACAATTTCGCCTGTCGAACATCAACTCAATTCTTTCATTATCACCTTAGCCCAATAGTACTTCCATAAAATCTACGGGTATGGCGGTCAGCTAAAGATCGAAGAAAGATAGATACTTGCCAGCTCCGGGAACGACTGCGCCGTCCACGTAAGGTCATTCCAGGGATCTATTGTTTCAGAACGTGCAGAGACAGCGAAAGTAGGTCTGGGTAGATGCCATGCGCATCGGTGGAGGTGACGATGCTCATAAGCTTGCGAACGGCCCTAATAGACTTTTCGCAGTCGTATCAGTGTACGATGCCATCCATGGATAAGCGAAATGACCGAAATAAGGAGCAAGATAAACAATTACGCACGATAACCTACATACGAAGACCCAGGGTAATTCAGACCTGGATCCATTCTACCATGTTCAATGTCCTGCATCGGTAGTGGGCTATACGCATTCCTCGTTATGATTATACGCCGACTGTCGTAATCGTCGCCAGGTGCTGGCAACGACCACTAACGATTCTGATCACATCCAGATGTGTTCGCACCGCTGACCCCAGAAGACAGAAAGCACTAGTAGGAGCTAGAGAAAATCGAGTGAGATTCGGAAACATAGATAAGAAGGAAAAATGCATCACCTGAACGATACTCGAAGCTCGAAAATCGACCAGGGCGCGGATAATGAGGCGTAGAATAGAGTACGCTGAAGTGGTAAGAAAAGATCTCGACTCCGAGCGAGTCGGCGAGGGAGCGAGCGAAGGCCCGCTGGGAGAGGCATGGGCCCTAGGCGAGGAATACTTGAATTTGGCTCTTCAAGGTAACGTAATCTCTAGGAGTTAGCCGGACGACGAATCAAAAAAAAAACCCCAGCTTCAGCATTATCAATGCTAGCATCGAAACCCAATCATAACCAGCCTACACGCAAAGCAATCAACTTGAACTTGGAGGGGTGAACACGACGCACCAAGATTTAGAGACCGACGCTCGTACCTGATCGCTCGTTTCCCGGCTGGACGCTTTCCGCAGATCTACTTCGTAGACGCACATCCAAAGATCTAGAACAGAGACATCATCAAGAAATCAAGTTATAAGATTGAGGTCCTCACACTCATATGCAAAAGTGAAGTGACGTAGCTTCGAAGCTTGAAGCTGGAAAAGAGAACGATGGGCACACACTCACATTTGAACCTGCATTCAACGATCCCCGATCCTAGGTTCCGCCTCATAACCCTACCCTTATTATCCCTCGAATCCACTGTGGATTCGACGCCCCTTCTTAGTTCTCCCCCGCCCATTAGGGATAAAATTCTCAATTCTTCAAATACCCGCGAAGACGTATCTAAAACCATTTGTCCCATAGTTGATTAGTCATGCCACCCTCTCTTTCCTTTTAGGGCTATTTATCAAGGTACGCCATCAATGGCCTTAGTTCTTGTGATTGCATGGTCGGAATGGTCTGAAATTCGGTGGGGACCTGCATCCGGCATGGTCTGAACTACTTCTGCGAGCACAGCTACCGCTTTTGTCCGAACGTCTCTGAATGGGCGCACGACCTGTTTGGGCACTTACGCTGGGTCGGAAAGGGTGGTAGATAATCAGATTCCCATAGTTGTCTTTAGTTCTTCTGGCTGGAGGTAGATCTATAGTATGCCCACCTTCAGTAATTTTTTCACATCGACCGGGGCGTCCGTTCATGTTAGAGAGCAGATTTGGTCGTTCTACTGGATGCATGGGCTGCCACCAGTGATGTAAGGGGGGCCATAGGTGAAGTCAACCAATCAGTAAGTCAGAGTAAGGAAAGGTAGTCCTGACTTCACAAATCAAGGATCTGGTATTCATTTGCTTATTAGAAGTGTCGTTGGTCGGCTACCAGCCCATCAGTCGACACCTCACCTATTGCGGGCTTGGCATGAACAATAAAAGTCATAGTTAAGCTTAGTTCTGTAGTAGGTCTGGTAGCTGCTGAAAATCGAAATCTAATGATACTATGCTCAACTTCATATCAATGCATCTACATAGTTTAATCAGCTTATCAGTGCGGATAAGATTAGATAACACTGGCCATCAGATCAAAGATAAGATAAGGTATCCTCCGACCATTTAGGCTGTACATCTATCTCGACCACAGCTTGTACATCGACCACAGTCAGTATCCGACCCCACTACCTCATGCGACCACAGTGCATACCCGACCACCATAGCTTATGCGACCACATCGTACAATACGACAACAATGTAGACCACGACCACGACAGCTTGAGCTGATGTAATAATCACATGGTCTGCTACTATATTGGGTGATATTCTCACAATCTGAACAAATTGCTTAGTTGGCTAGACCCTTCCTTATTATGGACTGTATTTATCATCAGATGGCCTACCCATATTAACCCTCGAATCCACTGTGGATTCGATGGCCCCCAAGAATGCTCGTCCCTCGGTTGGGGATAAATCCCCAAATCTTCAAATACCCGCGAAGACGCATCCAAAACCATTTGTCATGCAGTTGATTAGTCATGCCACCCTCTCTTTCCTTTTAGGGCTATTTATCACGGTACGCCATCAACGGCAAGAATGCTTGTGTTTGCATGGTCGGAATGGTCTGAAAATTGGAGGGTTAGGGAGCGAAGCGCCGAAGGTGCTGAGCGTTTAGGGTAGTGACGAGCTCAGAGAACTCGAACGTAGCCAAACGACTTGGGGATTTAATCCCAAGTGGCCGTTTCGTCTTTATAGACTCGTCAGTGGCTGTATACGTTGAAGAAACTGTTACCTCGTGTACTATTGTCCTGTATATAGACGTGTGAGTCAACTAACAGAACAATAGAAACGTACAAATATGTCGCGGGCGGAACTTGTCATCGTGAGATGGCCGCGGAGGGGATTATCCAGGGATTCCCCATTGTCTTTCCGCGGTAAGGCTATGGGGTTTCCCCATCTCAATACCAGATCGCCGGGTAGGGCGACGACATCGTGGGTGTAGATCGATTCTCGATTTACACAGTTCGCCGTTGAATCTTCGATTCGGGCATCGGCGACAGCTGTTCTCCCAAGCTGTCATTCCGAAAATAGTCGGGTTGAACCTTATTATTAATAAACGAAATCTAAGAATAAATCAATGAAGTCCGCGGGGTCCCCGGAACCTAGCGTCTACTTCCACGTGCTGCTGCGGACATTTGAGAGTGCCGCTTCTGCACGTGTTCTGAAAAGATAGACGCTAGCGCGCGCTAAAGGTTCCTGGCGCTAAGCTGCTGAATATATTCACGCGCGGCTAATGTCCAACTTCTCAGGAGGGACTGCTGCCGCGTTTCGCTATACTCTAATGCTTTCGTTGGCCAGTGTACTCTAAAGCACGCTTACGAGGGCCGTCACAGACGACAAAGGTCTAAGCTAGGTTTCGACGCTAACCGTGGTCTTACTCGAGCCCATTAGGGATAAGCTGACGCTTGGTAATGAGTTACTAATAGTACACGGTTAGGATTAATGTTTTTAGGTTAGGTTAGGCTATAAATCGAAGGTGTTAGTCGAGGTGTAGTCGAGTAACAACATAACGAAACAAACGTTAAGGTTCGGGTTAGACCGCATCGTGTTTGACGATGTTTCGTTATTCAATTTGTACGTTTTGAGGATCTACCGAAGGCTGAATGGTGCTGTTCAGGTGAACTAGAACGGCGATGAAGTAAGATGTCACCTTCGTCGGCAACTTGGGTGTCCAGACCTGGTAGTTGAATCCGGTCCGGTATTTCTTCTTCGTCGACGTCTTGAGTCGATGCTACAAAGCCACCTTCTGCGGTGACCTTGTCATTCAGCGTTTCGAAAACTGCCTTCTTCCATTGTGATGAAAGGTCGAAAATGTTAGTGTTTCGTTTCCGGGAGACTAACCAACGACGACCGAGTATTCCTATCTTCCGCAAGTCTGGTACGAAGACGGTCTCGACACCGTTCATCACCTCGCAATAAAGCTCAGCGCGAACGTCATCAAGTCCATCCTCCGCCATATCAGGCTTCAGAAAAGGTCTGGCGGGATTATTCACATATCTCCCTTCTTGCGCGCGGTCATACCACTCGCTCCAGTACTCAGTAACAGCTTTTCCTAATTCGGTAGCTGAGAACCAATTCCATACGTCGTTAAACCTGGTTTTCAAGACAAGAACGCCATCATCCGGCTCTTCTACGACTTAGGGTTAGGGAGCGAAGCGCCGAAGGTGCTGAGCGTTTAGGGTAGTGACGAGCTCAAAGAACTCGAACGTAGCCAAACGACTTGGGGATTTAATCCCAAGTGGCCGTTTCGTCTTTATAGACTCGTCAGTGGCTGTATACGTTGAAGAAACTGTTACCTCGTGTACTATTGTCCTGTATATAGACGTGTGAGTCAACTAACAGAACAATAGAAACGTACAAATATGTCGCGGGCGGAACTTGTCGTCGTGAGATGGCCGCGGAGGGGATTATCCAGGGATTCCCCATTGTCTTTCCCGCGTAAGCTATAAGGGGTTTCCCCATCTCAATACCAGATCGCCGGGTAGGGCGACGACATCGTGGGTGTAGATCGATTCTCGATTTACACAGTTCGCCGTTGAATCTTCGATTCGGGCATCGGCGACAGCTGTTCTCCCAAGCTGTCATTCCGAAAATAGTCGGGTTGAACCTTTTTATTAATAAACGAAATCTAAGAATAAATCAATGAAGTCCGCGGGGTCCCGGAACCTAGCGTCTACTTCCACGTGCTGCTGCGGACATTTGAGAGTGCCGCTTCTGCACGTGTTCTGAAAAGATAGACGCTAGCGCGCGCTAAAGGTTCCTGGCGCTAAGCTGCTGAATATATTCACGCGCGGCTAATGTCCAACTTCTCAGGAGGGACTGCTGCCGCGTTTCGCTATACTCTAATGCTTTCGTTGGCCAGTGTACTCTAAAGCACGCTTACGAGGGCCGTCACAGACGACAAAGATCTAAGCTAGGTTTCGACGCTAACCGTGGTCTTACTCGAGCCCATTAGGGATAAGCTGACGCTTGGTAATGAGTTACTAATAGTACACGGTTAGGATTAATGTTTTTAGGTTAGGTTAGGCTATAAATCGAAGGTGTTAGTCGAGGTGTAGTCGAGTAACAACATAACGAAACAAACGTTAAGGTTCGGGTTAGACCGCATCGTGTTTGACGATGTTTCGTTATTCAATTTGTACGTTTTGAGGATCTACCGAAGGCTGAATGGTGCTGTTCAGGTGAACTAGAACGGCGATGAAGTAAGATGTCACCTTCGTCGGCAACTTGGGTGTCCAGACCTGGTAGTTGAATCCGGTCCGGTATTTCTTCTTCGTCGACGTCTTGAGTCGATGCTACAAAGCCACCTTCTGCGGTGACCTTGTCATTCAGCGTTTCGAAAACTGCCTTCTTCCATTGTGATGAAAGGTCGAAAATGTTAGTGTTTCGTTTCCGGGAGACTAACCAACGACGACCGAGTATTCCTATCTTCCGCAAGTCTGGTACGAAGACGGTCTCGACACCGTTCATCACCTCGCAATAAAGCTCGGCGCGAACGTCATCAAGTCCATCCTCCGCCATATCAGGCTTCAGAAAAGGTCTGGCGGATTATTCACATATCTCCCTTCTTGCGCGGTCATACCACTCGCTCCAGTACTCAGTAACAGCTTTTCCTAATTCGGTAGCTGAGAACCAATTCCATACGTCGTTAAACCTGGTTTTCAAGACAAGAACGCCGTCATCCGGCTCTTCTACGACTCGCGATGCAAATCGTTTGTCCCAACGTTCTTGGACATGTTTCTTGCACCAGGCAGCGACGAGTTGTGACGGATAGCCGCGGCACAGAAAGAGAGCATTAAGGTCTCTTATCGCTTCGATGTAGTTGTTTCGATTACTACATAATACGGCTAAACGCGAGCACTCTCCAATATAAACGCCTCGTTTGACGTCGAGTGGATGATGAGATACCCATGGAACTCGTTCTCTATTGTTTCCGGCCTTGACAAACGGCCTCCATTCGAGTTTTCCAGACTCTTTATACAGAAAGGCGTCGAGAAATTGACAACCTGACTCGGAAACAACCCATTCAATCACACATTCATCGAAGCGAACTTTTTCGTCTATAAGATGCAGCGCTTCTGCAGCCGACTCGGCGTACACTAGCGCAAAGCAATCATCGATGTACCGTCCATAGAACGCCACTGAGGGATGACTCATGATTTTCGAACGTTTTTCGAAATAGTAACCGTACAAGTTAGCGAGGTCCGGAGAATCCGCGACACCCATTGCCAGTCCATTAAGTTGTTCAAAAAAATCACCGTCATGTTGTGTGATTAAGTGCGTATTGCCAGTCTCGATGGCACATCTAAAGATCTCGAGGCGTTTTACGTCCTCTTGGAGACCGTCGTGGCCCGCATCCCCGTGTTGAAGTAACCACTCCGCATACATCTCAGTTACGATTTCGATGCATGACTTCAACGGGATATTAGGGTAGTAGGCGACGACGTCGCCCGTGACGAAAAACCATCGTCGACGGGCGTCTATACGTACTTGGCTGAGACGAGAGAGCATGTCTTTAGTGCCATGAATTATCGTCTCTGCCGCTTTTATAAGCGGTTTGAGCTCTTTCGAAATAAACTTTGCCGCAGGATTAAAACATACCGAGTGACAAGGTATTATGGGGCGAAATCCAACAGGGTTTTTGTGGATTTTAGGGATCCCATAGAATTGTGCGAAGACAAAGTCAACGCCTTCCTCATCAACTTTCGATAAAAAGAATTTATCCACGTTTAAAGAACAAAGTTCGACGTGTAGAGAAGCGAGGTCACTCAACCTCCTCATTTCGACACGTTTTTGAGTCATAATACTGCACGCTTCTTTGTACTCTAACCGTACATAGTTACGTTCGTCTTCTAGCAGTTTACGCTCATTCAACCGGATCCAGTTCCTCTCGGACACCGCTATGCCCAAGTTTTTGTCGGTCATCGTTACCACGTAGTTGTGGTCCGACAAGAACTTTAGAATCTCTTTACTGTTAGGCGTAAGAGGATGCGAACGCATCCGCAGCGTCTCTTCAGGGATCTTGGCGATACTGTTTTTCACGTATCGCTCGCCCATCTTGAGACCGAGTTCTATCCAAAGCGGTAACGTTGGCGGTGGCTTTTTGACTTTAGGCTCAACCGCGTAGTCTGGATCGAATGGTTGATTGGTCCCTCTTTAAACAAAAAGTAGATTTTCCATCGTACTCTTCGCTGAAACTCATGCCATGATTCTAAGATCAAGCTTCGAGAGGGACGTGAAAAAAACATATATTTCATCCCCACCGAAAGCATGTTAGCGATCGTGGGGGGTACAAACACTCCGGGCGACAAATGTACACTACTGCGATACCGGGCAGCCTCGAGCAAGTCGATCGAGGTGTTCGCGTGTATGAAAACTATAGCGTCGTCCCAAGACATTGTTAGTACGCGGTCAGGAATAAGGGAAGGGAGGGCTGGGCTTACCATAATTGCCGAGTTTAACGGCTGGTATAGTGACCTCGATGTCACGCGCGACCTTTCCCCTTGCGATCGTTGCCCTGACCAGGGCGCTTCGCGGCGGGCTTCTTCGACTTGGCGTCCCCGAGCTTTTTGTTGGCGGCCGTAGCGGGTGCCTTCGGTTTGCTGGAGGAAGCTTTCTTGTCGCTCGAAGAAGACGTAGTCTTCTTCGAGGAGCTTGCCGGCGTCTTCGAGGGTCCGGGCGCCGACGATTTCTACACCGCGAGGGGGAGCGAATTCGTTAGTGGCGTCTAAGACAGGGGAGGGTGTAACGTTTACCTTCCGCTTGTCGTCGAGACGAACAGTTTTTAGACGCTGACGGATGGCCTTGTCGATCAACGACTGTAAGGCTGGGCCGGGCTTGGTAGCGTCGGCCATCTCAGTGTCTGCGCGTTGCGCGACCTCCCTTTTCTTCTCGATCTTCTTCGCGAGCACGCTGTGGCGTCGTGACGATGATCTCGATTTGAGAAGCCAGAATGCCGCCGAAGCCGACGAGGACGTCGCGCTCCGCAACTTTCTGGGGGGAGGTCTGGAACGGACCAATTGTCGGCGCACCCATCTCGTTGTTAACGATGGTGGGTATCTTGAACCAGCGCGTTTCTCATTCCAGACGGTGGAGACGAGATTCGCGTAGTCCTCGACGAGTTGGTTATGTTCCGTTTTACCGGACCAAAACTCGAGCTCTGCTTTCTTAGCGGCGACTGCGGCCGTCGCGAACGACGACTGGAACTGCAGCCTCGCCTTGAGAAGCCCGTCGACGACCTTAGAGGCCGCGTCGGTGCCCGACTCCCGGAATTCCTGAGTGAGCTGGAACTCCGGCGCCTTCACGAGGAGGCGTTGGGGGTAATCCTTGTTGGCGACAGCGGTTGAAATGCGGTCATAGACCGCCCGCACCGACTCGCGCTTGTCAACCCACGAGGCGACTTGCACGAGCCAGTCGCGCGTCGGAACCCTGTAATCAACAGGGACGGCGTTAGCAATGCCGTCCAGGGAGATGGACGAGGATACCATGGTGTGAAGTTTGAGGAGGATCTCCTCCCGATAACGAATGGCACCATCGGCAGGTGGCTCGTGCTGGCCGAGGGTGTTGTTGATGGCGAGGTTGGCCAGGGTTTCCAACCCCGGGGAGAGAGCGCGGGTGAAGGCGTTGAACGACGAAGACATTGTTGGGTACAGAACGCGTTGGGTGGTTAGGGAGCGAAGCGCCGAAGGTGCTGAGCGTTTAGGGTAGTGACGAGCTCAAAGAACTCGAACGTAGCCAAACGACTTGGGGATTTAATCCCAAGTGGCCGTTTCGTCTTTATAGACTCGTCAGTGGCTGTATACGTTGAAGAAACTGTTACCTCGTGTACTATTGTCCTGTATATAGACGTGTGAGTCAACTAACAGAACAATAGAAACGTACAAATATGTCGCGGGCGGAACTTGTCGTCGTGAGATGGCCGCGGAGGGGATTATCCAGGGATTCCCCATTGTCTTTCCGCGGTAAGGCTATGGGGTTTCCCCATCTCAATACCAGATCGCCGGGTAGGGCGACGACATCGTGGGTGTAGATCGATTCTCGATTTACACAGTTCGCCGTTGAATCTTCGATTCGGGCATCGGCGACAGCTGTTCTCCCAAGCTGTCATTCCGAAAATAGTCGGGTTGAACCTTTTTATTAATAAACGAAATCTAAGAATAAATCAATGAAGTCCGCGGGGTCCCCGGAACCTAGCGTCTACTTCCACGTGCTGCTGCGGACATTTGAGAGTGCCGCTTCTGCACGTGTTCTGAAAAGATAGACGCTAGCGCGCGCTAAAGGTTCCTGGCGCTAAGCTGCTGAATATATTCACGCGCGGCTAATGTCCAACTTCTCAGGAGGGACTGCTGCCGCGTTTCGCTATACTCTAATGCTTTCGTTGGCCAGTGTACTCTAAAGCACGCTTACGAGGGCCGTCACAGACGACAAAGATCTAAGCTAGGTTTCGACGCTAACCGTGGTCTTACTCGAGCCCATTAGGGATAAGCTGACGCTTGGTAATGAGTTACTAATAGTACACGGTTAGGATTAATGTTTTTAGGTTAGGTTAGGCTATAAATCGAAGGTGTTAGTCGAGGTGTAGTCGAGTAACAACATAACGAAACAAACGTTAAGGTTCGGGTTAGACCGCATCGTGTTTGACGATGTTTCGTTATTCAATTTGTACGTTTTGAGGATCTACCGAAGGCTGAATGGTGCTGTTCAGGTGAACTAGAACGGCGATGAAGTAAGATGTCACCTTCGTCGGCAACTTGGGTGTCCAGACCTGGTAGTTGAATCCGGTCCGGTATTTCTTCTTCGTCGACGTCTTGAGTCGATGCTACAAAGCCACCTTCTGCGGTGACCTTGTCATTCAGCGTTTCGAAAACTGCCTTCTTCCATTGTGATGAAAGGTCGAAAATGTTAGTGTTTCGTTTCCGGGAGACTAACCAACGACGACCGAGTATTCCTATCTTCCGCAAGTCTGGTACGAAGACGGTCTCGACACCGTTCATCACCTCGCAATAAAGCTCGGCGCGAACGTCATCAAGTCCATCCTCCGCCATATCAGGCTTCAGAAAAGGTCTGGCGGGATTATTCACATATCTCCCTTCTTGCGCGCGGTCATACCACTCGCTCCAGTACTCAGTAACAGCTTTTCCTAATTCGGTAGCTGAGAACCAATTCCATACGTCGTTAAACCTGGTTTTCAAGACAAGAACGCCGTCATCCGGCTCTTCTACGACTCGCGATGCAAATCGTTTGTCCCAACGTTCTTGACATTTCTTGCACCAGGCAGCGACGAGTTGTGACGGATAGCCGCGGCACAGAAAGAGAGCATTAAGGTCTCTTATCGCTTCGATGTAGTTGTTTCGATTACTACATAATACGGCTAAACGCGAGCACTCTCCAATATAAACGCCTCGTTTGACGTCGAGTGGATGATGAGATACCCATGGAACTCGTTCTCTATTTCCCTTGACAAACGGCCTCCATTCGAGTTTTCCAGACTCTTTATACAGAAAGGCGTCGAGAAATTGACAACCTGACTCGGAAACAACCCATTCAATCACACATCATCGAAGCGAACTTTTTCGTCTATAAGATGCAGCGCTTCTGCAGCCGACTCGGCGTACACTAGCGCAAAGCAATCATCGATGTACCGTCCATAGAACGCCACTGAGGGATGACTCATGATTTTCGAACGTTTTTCGAAATAGTAACCGTACAAGTTAGCGAGGTCCGGAGAATCCGCGACACCCATTGCCAGTCCATTAAGTTGTTCAAAAAAATCACCGTCATGTTGTGTGATTAAGTGCGTATTGCCAGTCTCGATGGCACATCTAAAGATCTCGAGGCGTTTTACGTCCTCTTGGAGACCGTCGTGGCCCGCATCCCCGTGTTGAAGTAACCACTCCGCATACATCTCAGTTACGATTTCGATGCATGACTTCAACGGGATATTAGGGTAGTAGGCGACGACGTCGCCCGTGACGAAAAACCATCGTCGACGGGCGTCTATACGTACTTGGCTGAGACGAGAGAGCATGTCTTTAGTGCCATGAATTATCGTCTCTGCCGCTTTTATAAGCGGTTTGAGCTCTTTCGAAATAAACTTTGCCGCAGGATTAAAACATACCGAGTGACAAGGTATTATGGGGCGAAATCCAACAGGGTTTTTGTGGATTTTAGGGATCCCATAGAATTGTGCGAAGACAAAGTCAACGCCTTCCTCATCAACTTTCGATAAAAAGAATTTATCCACGTTTAAAGAACAAAGTTCGACGTGTAGAGAAGCGAGGTCACTCAACCTCCTCATTTCGACACGTTTTTGAGTCATAATACTGCACGCTTCTTTGTACTCTAACCGTACATAGTTACGTTCGTCTTCTAGCAGTTTACGCTCATTCAACCGGATCCAGTTCCTCTCGGACACCGCTATGCCCAAGTTTTTGTCGGTCATCGTTACCACGTAGTTGTGGTCCGACAAGAACTTTAGAATCTCTTTACTGTTAGGCGTAAGAGGATGCGAACGCATCGCCGCAGCGTCTCTTCAGGGATCTTGGCGATACTGTTTTTCACGTATCGCTCGCCCATCTTGAGACCGAGTTCTATCCAAAGCGGTAACGTTGGCGGTGGCTTTTTGACTTTAGGCTCAACCGCGTAGTCTGGATCGAATGGTTGATTCGGTCCCTCTTTAAAAAAAAGTAGATTTTCCATCGTACTCTTCGCTGAAACTCATGCCATGATTCTAAGATCAAGCTTCGAGAGGGACGTGAAAAAAACATATATTTCATCCCCACCGAAAGCATGTTAGCGATCGTGGGGGTACAAACACTCCGGGCGACAAATGTACACTACTACGATACCGGGCAGCCTCGAGCAAGTCGATCGAGGTGTTCGCGTGTATGAAAACTATAGCGTCGTCCCAAGACATTGTTAGTACGCGGTCAGGAATAAGGGAAGGGAGGGCTGGGCTTACCATAATTGCCGAGTTTAACGGCTGGTATAGTGACCTCGATGTCACGCGCGACCTTTCCCCTTGCGATCGTTGCCCTGACCAGGGCGCTTCGCGGCGGGCTTCTTCGACTTGGCGTCCCCGAGCTTTTTGTTGGCGGCCGTAGCGGGTGCCTTCGGTTTGCTGGAGGAAGCTTTCTTGTCGCTCGAAGAAGACGTAGTCTTCTTCGAGGAGCTTGCCGGCGTCTTCGAGGGTCCGGGCGCCGACGATTTCTACACCGCGAGGGGAGCGAATTCGTTAGTGGCGTCTAAGACAGGGGAGGGTGTAACGTTTACCTTCCGCTTGTCGTCGAGACGAACAGTTTTTAGACGCTGACGGATGGCCTTGTCGATCAACGACTGTAAGGCTGGGCCGGGCTTGGTAGCGTCGGCCATCTCAGTGTCTGCGCGTTGCGCGACCTCCCTTTTCTTCTCGATCTTCTTCGCGAGCACGCTGTGGCGTGTCGTGACGATGATCTCGATTTGAGAAGCCAGAATGCCGCCGAAGCCGACGAGGACGTCGCGCTCCGCAACTTTCTGGGGGGAGGTCTGGAACGGACCAATTGTCGGCGCACCCATCTCGTTGTTAACGATGGTGGGTATCTTGAACCAGCGCGTTTCTCGTTCCAGACGGTGGAGACGAGATTCGCGTAGTCCTCGACGAGTTGGTTATGTTCCGTTTTACCGGACCAAAACTCGAGCTCTGCTTTCTTAGCGGAGACTGCGGCCGTCGCGAACGACGACTGGAACTGCAGCCTCGCCTTGAGAAGCCCGTCGACGACCTTAGAGGCCGCGTCGGTGCCCGACTCCCGGAATTCCTGAGTGAGCTGGAACTCCGGCGCCTTCACGAGGAGGCGTTGGGGGTAATCCTTGTTGGCGACAGCGGTTGAAATGCGGTCATAGACCGCCCGCACCGACTCGCGCTTGTCAACCCACGAGGCGACTTGCACGAGCCAGTCGCGCGTCGGAACCCTGTAATCAACAGGGACGGCGTTAGCAATGCCGTCCAGGGAGATGGACGAGGATACCATGGTGTGAAGTTTGAGGAGGATCTCCTCCCGATAACGAATGGCACCATCGGCAGGTGGCTCGTGCTGGCCGAGGGTGTTGTTGATAGCGAGGTTGGCCAGGGTCTCCAACCCCGGGGAGAGAGCGCGGGTGAAGGCGTTGAACGACGAAGACATTGTTGGTACAGAACGCGTTGGGTGGTTAGGGAGCGAAGCGCCGAAGGTGCTGAGCGTTTAGGGTAGTGACGAGCTCAAAGAACTCGAACGTAGCCAAACGACTTGGGGATTTAATCCCAAGTGGCCGTTTCGTCTTTATAGACTCGTCAGTGGCTGTATACGTTGAAGAAACTGTTACCTCGTGTACTATTGTCCTGTATATAGACGTGTGAGTCAACTAACAGAACAATAGAAACGTACAAATATGTCGCGGGCGGAACTTGTCTTAGGGTTAGGTTATGGGGACTTTTTTTTTGTTGCGTAGGGTTGATGTAGGGTTGAGTTGTAGGGATGAGTAGCAACAGGATGGGTAGGGATGGGTAGGGATGAGTAGAGTGGATGGGTAGGGATGAGTGGGGTAGGGATGGGTAGGGATGAGTGGGGTAGGGATGGGCAGGGCAGCCTGAGGAATTACTAATGGATAGGAATGTGAATAGATGAATAGAAATAGTGGATAAGCAGATAACAGATACAGCTGGCAAATAACATGCTGGATTGTGCACGTAACGCTTATGTGAAATACATAAATTAGCTCAGATACTGTTATTAAGCAAGTTCACTTATTGGCGCACACGTCACTGCATGAATATGAATTTGCGCAGCGGTAAAATTTTTCGTAAGTATATTTCATCTGCGGAAGATGGATTTTGATGCCGCAAAAGTACCCAGTCCATTGTACGTACTGATTCTAAAGACAACTGCGCTAAATTGAGTACATATGTGGGGCGCATTGCGCCCCACTTCTATGCCATATTTATAATGCACTATCTTTATATCTCATATGTGCAATGGACTGGGTACTTTTGCGGCATCAAAATCCATCTTCCGCAGATGAAATATACTTACGAAAAATTTTACCGCTGCGCAAATTCATATTCATGCATGACGTGTGCGCCAATAAGTGAACCCTGCTAGATACATTATAAACTTCAAGATCACGTCAAAGATTAATAGCGCTCATTGTGCATACTTTCTTATCACTTAATCACTCTTTGCGGGCAGCATCAAACATATATATATTTCTCTTTCAAAAAAACATACGCGGGGGAGGGATTAGCTATATACAAACAAAACAAATGACGGTCCCAGCCCCCGAAAACGACGACCACAAACAACAGCGTGATGACAAGAAGCTCAAAAAAGAGCGCGAAAATAGTGAAGCTAGATCAAAGCATCAAAGCGTTGTATTGAAATGCGCAAGAAGTAGGGGCATACCTCTACAGCATTGAAGACACGAACACTAACGACGTTGTGGTACCTGAGAATCAACATAATAAGTATGCATTGAACAGCATACGGCAGAAAATAGAAACTTACAAAACGAGTTGCGCGATAATGCTCCTCAAGGTATCCTGACTGGTAATGCTCAGCGCCTGCCTCAATTAGCTTCGTCACCGCATTAGCCTTGCGCAAGGCGTGCCTCCAAGCGGATGCATTGAGAAGCGCATCTTCGGGTTTTGATCGAAGTTTTTGCAAACGCGTCTGGTAGAAATCCTCGGCGAGTTCGGTCCATTCGAAGCGCACGAAGGCACCTCCCGTTGTCCAAGTAGTACCCCGAGGCCACCACGACATGTGCGACCTTGTTCCATCGGCAAAACTTTCATCTTTGGGCGCTTGCTCCAGCTTGACGTGGTAGACACCGCAAATGATGTCGATGTCGTTGTCAGTGAGCACGTCGTCAAAGAGGTGGAAGCGTTGATATTTACCAACGGTGCAAGCAGTAGATGATGGACCGTCGAGAATGATGTCGCTCTCCAGAACATCACGGGCAATCCGAGCAACAATTCCTCCGTACATGAGTGCTGCACGCCCTTTTGGACCCTTGAGAAGATCCTCCCGACGACGCAAGTACTCCGTGTAATCTTCGACTGTAGGCTTGTAGCCTACAGGACGGGAGCCGAGACCTCGGACTGGCTGCGAGGGAATGGAGACTGGGGATCGCTCTGCGGCGAAGACAGTGTGGAAGGGAACACCTCGGGCGACGAGCTCGCGTGCAATGATATCGACGGTTGGCCATTTATTGCGAAAAATGAGGAGGACTGTGGACGCGTCGAATGTGGCAATGGCCCAGGGGCACCTGTCGACATACCCCCTCTTGTGAATAAGATACAGAAGGGATTCGTTGGCTGGAGCGAGGCCGATGTCCAGAGTGTCACTAGAAAGAACAACTCCCTCTTCGTTGGAATGGTCAAAAGAGGTAGGAAGATCGGAAAATCTCCAGGTCGAATTGGAGAGAATCTCGACAAGACGTTGAACCGCATCTTTCACTTCGGGGCCTGGAGGAGCAGTACGGAACGACAAGGCCATCATTGCCTTCCAGGGCTTGAGATCCGCGACCTTCTCTGATGGTTTGATTTTGTGGCGCCAGCCCGCGGACGAGAAAATGTCGTAACCGAACCGATTTCTCAAGTACGCCGCAACGTCGAACGTCTCAACGTGAGATTTATTGAGTCGTTCATTGTCCGACAGTTCCCCGGGCATGGCGTTCGTATCCGGTGCAGGTTCGCGAAGATCATCTGCAAAGACGGCGGCTCCGCTTGGTCGAGGATAGTGGGTAGGAACTTGGAGGGAGGAAGGGTCCTTCCTGATGGGGGGGATGAAAGGCTCCTCGTCGTTGTCGTCAGATGTGTAATCTGAATCATCGCAATTCCATGGCTCTGCTTCCTTGGGATTTTCGCCGGAATAACGAGGATATTGAGGGCAGAGATCCCATTGGTTCGAATGTCCCGTATACCGCCGTTGATTTCGTGTGTAGTTACCCCACACATCGTCAACCTCCCTTGAATCTACCTTGACCCGTTGGTAGGTTCCGTCGTCCTGCTCCTGCCACTCGTACACTGCCGATGTTTTGCTGTACTTGTGGGTACTGGCATGCGCCTCTCTAGCCTCCCTTGCTTGCTTTTCGCGAGCGGTCTCGACAGCGAGGCGGGCTTCGCGACTGCGCTGTACTTTGGCGAAGTGCTCCTCTAGCGCAGCTAAGGCTTGCTGCTTTCGAGAGGCAAGGAGGGAAGGGTCGGCCGATTTCTCAGTCGCTGTGTCGAGAGCACATGGGGCATCGACCATGAGCAAAGCCGGCTCTGAATCCCATTGAGGTTCAGCAGACCCCATTGGATCATCACCGTCCGACTGGCCGGCGAACGAGAGAGGCAGCCCCTGATTCTCAGCGTACGGGTCGTAACGGTATATTGGTAGCACCAGCGCGGATGTGACATCAGCGCGCGCCATAGCCGCATCGATATGCGTGTCGGGGGGAGAATATTTGTAGGCGGCGGAATCGAGAGGGTACACTTTCTTGTGGCGATGTCCCCAGAAAACCCAGATTGGTACGTTGGCCTGAACGAACTTGGGAATATACCCCATCCAATGACTGGTGTATGGATTGATGTATCCCCGACGCGGAAATTGGCGCTGAAGTTGCAGACGTAGGTGGCAGAAAGAAGATCAAACCACGCACGCCCAGGCTTGTAGGTGCTACGTTCCATTACCAGCTTGTAAGCGCTATCTAGCCCACCCAACGTGTCCATGTGTAGGCTGAGTGCAAAGCTAACGACGCTCGACAACTCGACGAAGGCATCTCGTGAACGAATCGCACAGCGGAGAGTCACCTCGCGAGAGGCGTGAGTGTCGCGGTAGCCAAACTCCCAGGGAAATCTGGGGTAGGTAAGGCTGGGTGCACCGCGTTTTGCTGAGAGCAAGTTCTGGCCCACATCGAGTAGGGCATCCTCCAGACGAGTCCATCTGACAACAATTTCTTCGGCGAGGATGAATTTTCCGTTGCGCACCGGCACAATGCCTTGGTTAAGCGCCTCGCGACTGAAATTTAGGCGTCCAAAGAGGGCACCATGATTTTGTGCGAAGCGGGGGCGAAAGATCCTGTAGATTTCGTCGTCGTTCAAAAGTTTTGGTTGGGAGTAATTTTTCTGTTCACTCCCATCGGCGTTAAGGTCCAGCGGAACATTCCTTGGAATATAGGAAACGTTCGGGGAGACGATGAGGCCTGCCTTAGGATGCCACATGGCTTCATAGCCTTTTATAGGGCGTTGGGGAGGACATTCATATCTGAAATCAACAATTGTTAGAATCTTCCAATCAAACAAAGGACTGAGATACGTACTGAGTACTGAAGATAGCATCGGTGGAGGCCGGGGAGTTAGACGAGAGTTGAGAGGGCCTGGATCAAATTTAGTGAGAACGTCTCAATATCGGCCATCGACAATACGCACGGAGCAGTCAAGATCGCATCCCCAGAAGAGGACGACAGTGTCGATGAGGATGAAGTGGGCCTAGATAGTGCAAATGAGAACGCAATGGAACTAAGACGCATTACTATATAACTTACTGGGAGGTCAACGGAACTAACTTGGGCATAGCAGACTTGGATAACGACATTTTTACGGCGGGGGACGAGGAGTGCCAAGGCAGAAATAAACCTCGGGGTAGAGTACGCTAAGCGATGAATGCTCGGTATGGTGGGCTCTCTCTAGTCGATGGCGGCGGACTGGTTGGTCCTACGCTACACGAGAAGCACGCAGCGCAGAGGATTCTTGACGGTGGGGTGGTGTAACCGACTGTATATGCTCCGCGCTAAACGCACAGCACAACAGAATCTTGAAGTCTTGATGGGGCCGCCCACAGAATCCTTCTTGAGTATGCTCTGCGCTAAACACACAGCATGCAGATTGTGGTGGTCGGCGAAGAAGAGAAGATCACGACGCAATTGTCCTATCTACCTTTAGATGTAAGCAAGCACAAATAAGGGCAATCTGCTCGGCCCGGTGTTCCACAGCTGCAGGCCGACATCTCCTATATACGAAGAGCTGACGAGGTCGCTATCTAATCGTAGTTACCTGAGTTACTTATGTATCGTAGTCAGTCAATTTTATTCCCAATTCACCTATAATTAAATTCGACGATGCTGAGGTGCAGTGCGATATCAAGCACTTCCCCTTCACCGTGTTCAGCAAGGGTGGTAAGCCTTACATCCTCGTTGAGCACCGCGGTGAGCAAAAGGAATTTACATATTCCCTGTTGGTTTTCAGGGCGAGGTTGTCTGTTTTTGAAATTCTAACTGATCTTGCCTTTTTTAGTCTCCCAAAGAAATCTCGTCCATGGTTCTCCTCAAGATGAAGGAAACCGCCGAAGCTTATCTCGGAATCACTGTCACTAACGCAGTCGTCACCGTCCCTGCATACTTCAATGACTCCCAGCATCAGGCTACCAAGGATGCCGGAACTATCAATGTCCTCCGTATCATCAACGAGCCTAGCGCCGCCATTGCTTACGGTCTCTACAAGAAGGTCGTCGGCGAGCGCAATGTCCTCATCTTCGATCTCGGAAGAGGAACCTTCGATGTAACCCTCCTGACCATTGAAGAGGGTATCTTCGAGGTCAAGGCCACTGCCCATCTTGGTGGCGAGGATTTCGATAGCCGTCTCGTCAACCACTTCGTCCAGGAATTCAAGCGCAAGAACAAGAAGGGTATGTCATTACCATTTTACGGTAAATTTTGTCGGATTTGGTTTGCTAATTAATTACTTTGATTGATCTTTCTGTCAACCCCCATGCCGTCCGGCGTCTCCGCACTGCGTACGAGCGTGCCAAGCGTACCCTCTCCTCCGCCACCCAAACCTCCACCGAAATCGACTCTCTCTTCGAGGGTATCAACTTCTACACCTCCGTCACTTGTGCCCGCTTCGAGGAGCTGTGTCAGGATCTCTTCCGCGCGACCCTCGAGCCCGTCGAGAAGGTCCTCCGCGACTCCGAGATCGACAAGGGTAACGTGCACGAAATCGTCCTCGTCGGCGGTTCTACTCGTATCCCCCGTATCGTCAAGCTCGTCTCCGACTTCTTGCTCCAGGAGGCGCTCAAGGAGGTTTCCCCGGCGCCTCTGAGGAGGGCCCCAGCATCGAGGAGGTCGACTAATCGTTTCCCTTGTCCCCAGTCTATTTTGCTTGCTTTTTTGCTCTCACTCATCACATCGTCTTACGAAGACCGCGCGTATCATAATGACGCCAAATGTAACGCTACCATAGAGCACCATA